>JAZGUH010000798.1:0-642684 GCA_037893225.1 Hippasteria phrygiana | reverse complement strand
CCTACTTTTTTCCAGTGGAATTGGTTTATAAATAAACAAAGAAACTAATATGATCTCTGACACTCCTCCAGCAAAGAGGTGGCCTGAAAAGGGGTGATTTATTTTCTTCTTTACGTAATGTTCGTCCATTTCAAAAGTAATTGTACTCAATTATGGAATTTGACGGATTAAGGGAAGCCTCAATATGTTCCAAGTTTTGTAAAAATAAAATATATTAAAATAAATATTATACGTTTGAACAACATTGAATATATTCGAGTTTTATTGCAAATAAGGGAAACAGACTCCGTGTATGAACAAGTGTGAAGCATGCCTGTTGGCTTGTGTACAGGTACCAAGGTCAAACTTAGTCACTCTCTGCCTTGTGAATGTTTGAACAATTAGACTAACTAAATGCAGTTTACGTTTTTGTAATGGTGTAATCTTTTCAATTGGTCGGATCCATTCCGGCCTGAGTTGTATACACGCGTGTATACAGTGTTGTGTGGTTAAAAGATAATCGATCTGACCAAACACTGTCTTTAATTGGCTTTTATCTTGGGATTAAACTTCTAGACCCAATTTTCCATTCATCAGATCGGCCTGCACGTACAGCATGTTCGGTGCGGACAGGGCCTAGCGCAATACGGGCCGCACATGTACATTTTTTCGTCCAAATAGTGAGCTACGCGACATTTAGTGTTTTCACATACCCCATAACCCACAAGCGTACACGTCGATGGCATGGCCTTGCGTACAATTTTACTTGGATATAGGAGATTATCGGTGCGAACCAATTTGTGGGCTGACCATGCACTCCGGTCCTGGTCATATTAGGACATATGGATTATTAACGAGCTCTCTGGAATTTACTGTGAATATCTCTGCAGTATCGGACAATACCGTGCGATTATGTTGCTGACCGTGAGTTTTCCTTTTAAGACAAAAAGTATGTTGATTCCAACCACACAAACATATGACCAATGGAGGATTCCCCAAGTTATGACCGACACAAACTAGTGCATGTCCCTGTAGTACTGCGTGTCTGTAACACGTCAAACCCCGTCCGTGCGATTGCACAATAGACTACGAGTCATTCACAACAAATCGTGCGTGCTGTTCCATTGTAACGTGCGGGTGTTCCTATTGCTAAGTGGACATTTTTATTTTTCAAGGGTGATTCTTCAACTTTAACACCACAAACATCTAAAATTTAAATAACTTAGAAACTTATTCTTTAAATACTATTCCATAAAATTGATCTGTTGCCTAAATCATTGTTCTTCGGAATTCCGTTACGGCAAGCCAACACCCTCCTACATGAATGGGATCGATTCCAGACTTGCTCTAACCTGGCCTCCTGCAAATCGGCTCCTACAAATCTAGCCACATCCCCCTCCACTACTCCCCATAGGACGTGCTACACATGGGTGGGCGGGGCATACCGCTATACAGACCTATGCACTACTTGCGGAAGTACTGCATTTTCTCTCCACAAATAAGGCCAAAGTAAGAAAGAAAAGAAAAAAAACAATGTTTAGGTTCTCAAGCACCTCATTTTTTGAGGACACATGTTTTTCCCCCCCTAAAATCTACCATAACAGGAACGCCAAAGGAAGAGGAAAGACCCGATTATGGGGGAACATCGGCGGAAGCCATCTCCGAAAAAAAGGGACAGTCATTCTTGGAAAAACACTGCTTAGTTCATTAATCTAAAATAGCCTTACTTTTGAACAAAAAAACCCGCGTAAAGCTTATGTTTTATTATTATTTTGCACACGGGAACTCCGCGAGTACGCGCCGGACCGAGCGAAGAGTTTGCCGCTGGCAAGCCCTTCACAAACGCACCGCTCAGCCGTTTAATTTCAAACAAGACGCGTCCTACAACGAGGATTTGCAGCTTTTTCCCCGTGTTTCTTCGCACAGTGGACGTCATTTTGAGGCGGACTGGATAAAGCCTTCTTGATGATGACATCAATGGGGAGAGGAAAAACTAGACTGTTTGGGGAAGCCTCTCATCCGTCCGTACGCACATTCTACTCGCGACTTGGTATAAGGAAGAGAGAGGGCTTCTTCTCCAATGCTAGGCAGTCCGGTAATATTGCCTGGTGATGTCTTTTAGAAAAATGGAATGCACTGCGGAGTGAAATTCGTTGGCGGATATTGTGGGGTTACGGGGGGGAGGGGGCTTCTGCGGAGTGCACGTGTCGGCGTTCCGTTTCAATTGCAAGTACGTATAAACAGACTGATTGTCATCTAGTTGCAAATTCTTATATTTTATCAATTATTGAAAGACGTTAGGAGGTATTGAAAAATATTGATATTGTTTTCAATGTTTGATGGTTACAATCCTAATAATACGCAAGAATTGTTGTCATGGTTAAAGTATATTATTCTAAGAGTCATGACACTAAAATCAATAAACAGGCCAATTTCTTAAAATTTTCACATTTTGCTAAGGAATATCAGTATACCTGTATCAGATTTTTGTGTGAAGATTGCCTCGTGTGACAAGGCCGTTACTCTTTTACCCCGCACCGTCCCTTACTCTCTCGCCTCCCCATGCACACGGCTCGTTCCTATTCACGATTAACTGCATGTTTCTCATACATTTGATTATTCTTTTCCGAACAATATACTACATAATTTCCGATGAAATTTTGTATGAAGTGCAATTAATTCAAACATCCATTGCAGAACCGTAAGAGTCCATGAACCATTGCAAGCCATGGTCGGTTGTATACCATCGTGTCAAATCGAATAATATTGCCCTAAACAACCAGCAGCGTCGCCAGGGGCTCTCTACCATAAGAAGAGTGGGGGGGTGTGGATGTTGTTACAGTTGGGGGTGGGGGGGGGGGGGGGGGGGGGGGGGGGGGCCGCTGCGCTGATAGTATTTTCGTTCATAATACCATTATTTCTCGCGTTTGCGAATATTACAGTGGGGGCGACTGGGGGCCGACGATTTGAAGGGGGGCGAGCCCCCCCTCCCCCCCCCCCCCCCCCCTTAGCTACGCCGATTGTAAGGGGATCTTAATCCTTAATACATTAATGCCGTCCCTTTCCACGGTAATATTTTTCTTTTGCAATTATGTTGATTTTGTAACTAACACCATTGGCTCGTGCTTCCCTTTCATGGATGGGACAATCAAAGCTACGAAGCAATAACCACGAAAGATGTTTCTATAGAAGCGTGTAAATTATTGAGACATAAACTGAGTATTTGTCACCTTTCGGGTTTTACGTGTCGTGTTCCAAGGATGCTGTCAATTTACAGCGGGCTAAAATTACATATTTGTTTTCACAGAGGATGACTGATTAAATGACAAATATTGTAATTTGTAAAAACAGAAGATGAGATTTGACGGAATTGGATGGGATGGCATTTTTTCTTTTCATTTCTTTTCTATTTTTGTACCCCAAAAATTTCCGTCCCACAAAAAATCAAAAAACACTGCCATCTCACAAGTATCCTACGAAATACCTGTGTTTAATGTCGAAAGCTATTAGGATCGGGGGGCCCCGTATAAGGTACACAATCGCCGCTACATTAAAATAATTTTCCTTCATTGCTGCTGGCCCTAGTGTGCCCTCGACTGGAATTAGTAGTGCCTCCCTGTGCCCCCACTGGAAAGATGTTAGTTCCCCCCAGTTGCCCCACTGGAAAAATATTAGTTCCCCACTGAAAAATATTAGTTCCCCCACTGAACAAATTTAGTTTCCCTGTGCTCTACACTAATCGATCTGGTGCGCATGTGTCCCCACTAAAATTGCTGGAGCCCTCCTTGCCACAGCCAGTTGAGCGAATGCAGGGTGCCCCGGCCCGTTATTTTAAATGATGTTGCCATCGCATGGAACCCACTCATAATTATTGAGTGTCCCCAATGAAAACTTGGCAACATCACTGCACAATTTTCCCTAAATTGTTAATGAGTACGTAGCAGGGCATTCTAAGCTGTACAAACAATATAGAATCTATGATATGCCCTTTCCAATGCACTCCGGTCGAATGTGTCGAGGGAGGGGGGAGCTGGATTCAAACACTCTCGTTGTTCAAAATAATAAAAATTGTTGGCTCAGTGGAAGAGCAAGTGGCGCATTACTGAAGTTAAGCAACGTTAATGGCAGGCAGTGCTTGGATGGGAAACCACACAATGTATTGCTTGCATTTATAGCGTGCCTGGTAACTATTGTAGGACCCTTTTGGGCAGTTTGGGCTAGCCCATTTGAGACCTAAGTGGCCCCCATCGGCCAAAACTGTATGGGGCACACTCAGTAATTGCCCATCAAAGGGCTTGCTGGCTTGGAAATAGTGCATTAATTGTTCTGGGGCACGACAGGCCCTTATTCATCTCAAAAGGTCACGTTCTTCGGATGGGACGTTAAGCCGGAGGTCTCGTGTGCTTTATGGGATCAGTGCGCACGTAAAAGAACACCTGTCGTGAAAGAGTAGGGTTTGCCCCGGTGCTTCTGGTGCCCTCATCACACAGCCTGTAATAGACCCAAGACGTAATGACGTCACGCTTTGTTTACATGTGCGCTTTCCTATGTCCCTACCTTGTCTGGTGTCCTGACCTGGCTCCTATAGGAACGCGCAGATGTAAACAAAGCGTGACGTCATTACGTCTTGGGTCTATTGGCGCTTGCGTTGTTGGATTTTGCAACAAAAAATTTACATTGTTTATTTTTTGCAATTTAATGTTAATGGCAGTAATTTTATTAATTTAAATTTTAAATTAAATTGCATGTCTTTCAAAACAAATCTATTGATCAAGAAGTGGTTATATAGCGAATGTTTTTTCACTTCTCACAGCCAATGGGCTATTCAGATCTTATACAGGGTGTCTACAAAAAATGCCCCTCCCAGGGTTGCAGCAGAATTCGAAAAAATGAAATGTTATTTCTACTTTTCATAAATAATTGTGAAGCATATTTATTTGTACTATTTTCCGTAAAATTTCCACTTTAAACAGCAGGAAAATTATGTCCCCGCTCCCTTTTTGATCTGTAAAAAATCCCGGTCTACCTCTCAGCATGGATATATCGGGTGCCCCTTTTCACGTTTACCCCCCCCCCCCCCCCCCCCCCCAATAAAAATGACCTTGCTACGCCTATGGATGGGATGGGATGGATTACAATGAATTGTTGGATACACGTCAGGAAGGACAATTCGATTAGGGAAGGATTATGTATAAATTAACTAGTTTGAAGGTTTTCCTTTTTTTATAATAATCAAAATATATAGCACCTTTGGGGATATACATTGTACATTACAGGCGCGGTTCTGTACCGCCGAGGTTGGGAGTGGGGTGGCTAAAGATGCTTTGGAATTCTATTTAGAAAAGCTTTGCCAAGTCTGTAAAGGTTGGGAAATTAACAAAGTAAAATGTTCACAACATGCCCCAATTTTCGTATTCTTTTATTGATTATGTAGTTCATTTATTTTTGTGTGTAATTGATCGATCAATTGATTGATTGATTGACTGATAATTGCTCAATCGATCGGTACGAAATATATAAAAATAAAACGTTCGCCAAGGCTTTTATTTTCTGATTTATTGATATCTTAATATCTGACTTTTCAGCGATTGATTGGTTGATTGATTGATGATCGGTCAATCTGCCAATTCATCGCTTTGTTGGCCTTTTGATCGACTGATTTATTGATTTGTGTATCAATTCATCCATTAGTTTTATTTATCAATTCCTCCTCAGTGTCGCAGGCCCCAGACACAAAGACTCCTGTACGCCTACCGCATCATCGCAGTACTCTACCAGCTTTCCTGGAATATCACCGTGCCCATCATGTCGGGGCACCCTAGCTTCTCCCGGCAGGAGGTGGACAGTAAGGCCAAGTGGCTGGTTTATCTGTCCAACTGGAGCTTCTGTACCCTAACACTGTACTTGCTGGCTGCCGCTTGTTCCCTGCTGGTCCACAGGAGAAAGACACAGAGGCAAGGTAGGCCCAAAGTCACGAGTTTTGGCGAAATCTTGTTATCCCACGGAATCTCGTAGGATCTTGCTGTTACGCGCGAGTTCGCGGTTTCCGATGGTTACTCATGAAACAAAAGCATCGGTATGTTCTTGAAACTATGTTTTCAAACTGTAGTTTGAAAACATAAACTACAGTTTGAAAACATACTTTCAAGAACATACCAATGTTTTTTCAGCTATACAGGGTGGTCCAAAAAACGGAACGGCATACTTTCGCTACCTTTAGACTCAAACCATCTGTACCGATGGATGGAGAATCTTTCTAGAAGTAAAAATGATACTAAGACCTCCCGATTCGGTCAAGTAGTTTTTGCTCCAGAGCCAATTTTGTGAAGCAAGGTCGGGTCACTTGGCCATTTGTTCCATGCAGAAAAGAGGATGATGATAGCATCTCTGGACCAACTGACCCTCGAACTTGCTTCACAAAATAGGCTCTGCAGCAAAAACTACTGGACCGAATCGGGAGGTCTTAGTATCGTTTTTCTTTTAGAAAGATTCTCCATCCATCGGTACAGGTGGTTGGACTTAAGGTAGCGGAAGTATGCCGTTCCGTGCTTTTTTGACCACCCTGTATAGTTAACTAGCTGATTTCTTTGCTATCATTTTTTTCTTCATCCGTTGTAGTTGCTGACGCTGACGAATTGGTGACCAGACCCAGAGAGGATGAGGCAATACAGGACAATCAACCCGAAGAAGAAAACACCCCGTTGCCATGGTACTTCAAGCTAACATGGCTGCTCCAGAACATAGCGTACAGCGCATGCGCATTTGTTACCTTCGGTTATTGGCTCATAGAGTTCGAGCCGGGGTTCACCATCGTGCAAATATTCACAATACACGTTCATGGCATAAGTTTAATCCTCGTGCTTCTTGACATGATAGTGACGGCGCCCCCGGTTCGTTTGCTCCATTTTGTGTACCCGTACTTCTATTTTCTTCTGTATCAGCTGTTCGCACTACTTTACTACAAATCCGGGGGAACCGACCCCTATGGTGAGACGTACATCTACAAAGGTTTCATCGACTGGGAGCATGCCCCAACCACATCGCTGATCATTCTTCTGCTGGGCACCGTTTCGGGGGTGTCTTTTATCCACGGAATTCTCTTTGCTTTGAGCAAGCTCCGAAATAAACTGGCACAGAAATGTTGCTCCACCTGAATCTATGTGGGTATGCTCCTCGACGGAACCTTTCTCAAACCTTCTCCATCAGGGTAGGCTAATCTTACCGTGCATACTGTCCTAAAAAGTTAAAATGCTGGCCGGTCGGCACAGATCCTCATATCCGGGGAAGCTGTCAATTAATCACTCTTACTCAAGATTCCGCTGATACAATATTTTGCTGGATAACATCTTGCATACGGGAACAATCTACCTGAGTCTTGTCGCTTAGTTTATTAGCGAATTTAATACCACTTTCGCAAGTGAAGAAGGAAAGAACGGGGAATATTAGTTCAATTAGGCACACATGGCCCTAAAAATCCCCAAATTTCATCTGTTTGGTTAGTTATACCTGACCTATTTCCAAGGTTCGAGTGTAAAATCTTACCATGATAATGTGTAATATTAACGAGGAAATGTGGAAAATATGAGGACAAACTGAAGCGTCGACATCCGGACATTCATAAAGTCTGGCATCGCATAATATAGAGTACCGAAGTGATGACGTCAATCAATGCAATGTTTGGAACCAGAATACATTCTAACCTGCATGTGTTTGGAACCATTGCCGCGGCAACTGACGTCAGACTTCGGTACTCTATAGTCTAGCCTGCAGCAGCCGAAGCGCTTTGGGGTTTGGAATGCCCTCCCCCCTCCTCCCCTCTCTCTTTGCAGTTTGTTTGTTTGTTTGTTTTGTTTGTTTGTTTGTTTTGTTTTTACGGCAATAATTGCAAAGCAGAATGCCTATTGGGGTCCTATTTTGCCTTTACGGGTAAGAATAAAAACTAGGAGGTTAAATGTCCCCCCCCCCCCCCCCCCTCCCAATTTGTATAATTATTTTCCAGGCGGAAGAATGTTTGGGGTCAACTTTTGGGGCAATTCTACGAAACATCCCACACCCTGCAAAAAACAGCCTGGATTGTCGTTAATTTGGTCAAAATGTATAATCTCCACATATATAATATACTTCTAATTATGCAATTGTATATTCTTTGTTAATAATATTATGAGATTGTGAGTTTCCATTCTGTGAATAATGGAGCATTGAAATAAAGGTACTACTACTATATTTAGTGAGACGATATATCTAATTTTGATCTACATAAAAAAAAGTCAGCCAGAGAAGGCATTGCATTTGAGCACAAACCATTGGGTCAAAATGACCATCGGTTATAGGAACAATACGATGAACGCATGGCCACCCAAAATAAACACGCGTACGTAGTGCAAAGCAGCCAATTCTTTGAGTAACAAATGGCTTGATAAAATCATTCTAGAAGATCGAGTTTTTATCAAATATACGGTCGAGGCCGCACCAATAAATGGCAGCCGTATACCTGGATGATGTAATTGCATTACTGACAGCTTGGTCATTCCGCGTTCAACAAAAACTACAGGCAGCGCTAACACGATAGTATATTTGTAGAGTTCCGTGCTCTGGCTGAAAATTTTAATTCCATGGATTTTCTTCTATACAAATGAATAATCCAGGAAAAATATATTTTTCGCGTGATGGGTGCCTTTTACATTGCACTGTAAGATAGCACATTCCGAAAATTTAAACTTATTAACCTTGTTAGTTATCTTCAAGTTTGTTTTTTTCTTTTAATATTGTTTTGTAATGTGTCATTGGAAAGCTTATTACTTATCTAATGCTTACAAATTAGCAATTGAATTTTAATGTCAGTGTTTCCGTTTGAAAATTGACGGACATTTACATATCGTTGCAATTTTCCATTCTAAAAACTACTGTGACCCTTAATCTGTACTTTTTGTGTTTTTCGGAAACGAGATTTTAACGATTTACGCTGTTTAGGTGCCACGTAAATGGGCCATTTCTTTTTTTTTCGACATACCTTGGATCTCTGAGGATATTATTAAGTTCTCAAGCCTTGTATTTTATGGGTATGGTATTATGAGTTTTGGTCAAAGGAAACTGGGAAAAAATCAAGGCTTTATACTCTCTTTCAAATAATTGCAAGCTTCTCCAAATTTAACATTTTAGAAATTTCTTTTACCACACCCGCGTCTGTGTGGCCTCACTAGATATACGAAGTAAAGCCGCAGACAGTTAAAATTACAATTCTAATTCTCGTCGACAATTATTTCAACTAAACTGAAGCCTAAACACCGCACAAAAATATGAATAACTTGAAAAAAAAAAAAAAAATATAGAAGAAATAAAAAAAAAAAATCAGGCTGCCCATGCCACTATCATTTTGGACAAACTCGACCAAGCTTTCAACAACGTTTGTCATGATGTCCTTTGTCACGACTAATACCCACAATTCGGACGATTCACGATGCAACACATTTTCAACTTCACGGTCGACAAATTGCCCATATCACGCCGGTATTTCGTAAGATATTTCAGTTTAGTAGTGCCTGAAAAACATTAGGAATCCTTGCATGTTTAACTTGAGCAATCATTAATCGCCAGAAGACAATTTCAAACAACCCCAAATATAAAACTCCCCATTTGTGTCCTGGTGCAAAAATGGCACACGCAGTTTAACGGATGTCGACTTTTTTTTACCATTCAGGGGGGAAATGCCTTTCCAACCGAGCGCACTGTGAATCATCCGAATTTAGAACCCTTTAAACTTGAAGCCGGATGACGCCAATAGACGCAAAAAAATTGTCACCAGGCAGGATGACGTCTATGCACGCAATTTTCTGCATTTTCAATCCATTGTTAGACTATTGTGTGTGTTACGCTTGGCTGCACAAACATCTTATGTCCGTTTCGCTTGGCTGCACAGGCCGCCCCGGCACCCCGGGGATCAAGGCGAACCGCACACTTACCTTTGAATTGTACATGTATTGCTTTGTTCGTCCCGCAGATCTATTATGTTTAAATTATTAACCTGTTCACTCTTAATTGCTGTTCATTAAAACTTTGAATTAATACCTTTCGGATCTCCTGCATTCATGGATGACTGCGCACCATTTGTTTCAAAGCAACTGTTCAAAGACTGTCGTTTTCTAAGTTGGACTACATACATACAATTCCGAACCAATACTTTTAACGCATTCTGGCATTGGAGAGTTTACAATGTCGCACCGCGCGCGATTATTTCCTTTGGGGACATCCGTCTTTTTAAAATCTTCCTCGTGACGTTGCTGGGATACAGTATTCTGCTCGAGGGGGACCATTATCCGTGACTGCAATGATAGTTTTTAGCTGACTGCACTTGAACACGTGAACAAATCTGGGTACTCTTATTACACTCTATTTGCGCGGTGCGATTTGTTGCTCGATCCACCACGCCGAAGGGTGCACCACACCGTAAATAGGCCAAAATGGCTGCGCCAAACTGATTAGCATAAATTGTTAACCCACAACTTTTTTGAATAATACATTTTTGGGGTCATGCAATTGATATAATGTGTAATTATAATCAGCTATCATAACCTGGGGCCGGGGTTCTGTGCTTTAATTGTTGTGAAGACTTGATAAATTTTGGCTTAAAAATTGGTCCTATTTGGCTTGGCAAGTGGAGGGATGCTGTATGAAAAATGGCAGAGCCGGTTTGGGAAAAACCACATTTTCAGAGGTGGTACTCTCTGGGGACAATTAGCAAAAATTATAAACGGCTAACCTGCCAAAAATTGAAAATAATTTGACAGATTAAGATTTAAACTATAAATTTCAGTAGTGTCACAAAAACTGAGAAACTCCTGGATAAGGATTTTTTCACTGAGAAGTTAATGGATTTTACACTAAAGGTCAATGGGAGTTTATTTAGTGTGGTGCACTCCGAAGCCAGAGCCGTTGCCCGAAGCCTGCCAAGAGCGCCACCTGTTGTCCCGTTATCTGTGCGGTTCAGCGCCCACTTATGCTTTGTTGATACTGCTATGGTAACAGCGTACACAAAACAAGTTGAATGGAGTTGAGTCAAAGGAGGGATTTACCAATCTTTGAGTCTGAATTAGTTGACCCTGAGGGCACCCCTAAATATGGACAAGAATATTTGTTTTTAAATGGCAGCTGTTGCTCCTCAAAGACTTTAAGGAAGTGACAAGTTGAGGTTTAATGTTGTCACCACAAAGACATTTTCCAGCATGTTTTTTTATTGCTGATTTTTTTTATAGTCAGATTTATTTTGAAAATGAAATCGAAACTGGTCCGATCCTTGGCAAATTTCCACGTTTTACCAAAGATCGTAGAAGGGGAAGACCGTTCACTGGGTATCTTTTTGTACAGCGCCCGATTAAACGCTATGACGTCATTATTTTTGACTATGGGGAAGGGCGTCCCTAGCGTTTGATAGGGTAACCGCGTGCTTGCGGCTACAGCGAATCCAGAAGTACAGCATCGGGTCTAAAATGCGAGCGGGATTTTCATTGATTAAGAAAAAACTAAATGACAAAATTAAGAAATGAAGAGACAAACTAGAGGTCTATGTTTTTAAGAACATAGGGCTTTTCCATATGTTTTTATGATGTTATTTCGAATTTTGTAAACTAGTGACAAATCTACCTAACCACCAAGTTTCATGACGATTAGACATGGTCTACCCTTATATGTCTTTCAAGAAATCATGCCTTTGATGACGTCATTATGACCTCAGAAATTTTTCGCATTTATATAAAAGAATGTACGAGCTAACAAAGCTATTACAAAAAGAATTTTGAATTTAACATATGTTCTGTTGATGAGATATGGTTTTAAGAATCTTTAATGTTAAAACTTTGAAATTACTATAAAAATCATATGATGACGTCATTATGACGTCACCTCAATTTTTATTTATAACGTACTTGTCTAGCAACATACCAGGTTTGAATGCAATTGGACTTACGGTTCTCTTGATATGGGCCTTGAAAAATGCGCCTTTAAGATGACATCACGTGACACATAATGACGTCATCATGATGTCACTTTTCGGCACACAATTTCAGATTAGGGTCTATGTTTGTATTAAGTTTGAATAAGATCTGATGTTGTTTAGTGACTAAAGTGCCGTAGACAAAATTCGTGTTTAAGAAGAAACCAAAAAAGTGGGTATTGTGTAGTTTAGGATTTGTGTATTAATTGTGTTCATGTTAGCTCCTGGAGTATTTGATTATTCCAAAAGCCTTTTTTGTGACTAAAGTAGACTTCTCTGAATCCCAATGACACGTGCTTTTGTGATTTGGAAAGGTTTTTTAAGGCGGAAAATATGATTTTCCACCCGTTGTGTCATGTTTTGGCTCGGTCAATTTCGAACCAGCTCCTACTCTCCCACCAGTTATATATCCGTGTGAAGCTGGGTATTGTGCAATCATGTGTTTTTGACCTCTGAGCTAACGATTTCATTCCAAAAAAAACCTGGAGATGTTCTTGGACGTGGCCCTTTGTTCTGAATGTGGCAAAACGAACAATTTTCAAGTAGATTGTGTTCATGCCTGGGCGAAAGTGTACTAAACTACACAATCGCGCGAACAGAACAAAAACCAAGGCTTTGCTGCTGTAGCGGAAAAGCCGAAAATTTTGCGTCTGTTGTAAACATACGCATGGCTTTTCCGTTTTAGTTTTTTCTTTTACATAAATTATCAGAAGGTCTATGTCTTTGCTATGTTTAAGATCTGAGATTATTTTATGATTCACATTTCGTACTCCATACTTGACCTTTAAGTTCATGTTACATGACACGTGATGACGTCATCATGACGTCACGTTTCGGCATACATTTTCAGCTTAGGGTCTCTGTTTGTGTTAAGCCTGATTAAGATCTGATGTTGTTTAGTGACCAAAGTGTCCCGTACAAAATTCGTGTACCAAGTCTATGGGATTTGGGATAGAACTAAAATAATCATAGAAAATCAGCCGATGACGTCATCATGACGTCACCTCGGATTTAACATGCTAGTATCACTATCTACCTGCACACTAATTTTTATGACGATCGTCCCTACCCTTATATGTGTTTCAAAAAAGCATATTTTTGAAGACGTCATGATGACGTCACACATTTTTCACATTTATGTGAAAGAATATACGAGCTAACAAAGCTATTACAAAAAGAATTTTGAATTTAGCGTGTTCTGTTGATGAGATATGGCTTTAGGAAACTTTGAAGTTCAAAAACTTTAATATTACTGTAAAACTGTATGATGACGTCATCATGACGTCACCTCAATTTTTATCTATAACACGAGCTACCATACCAACATACCTGGTTTGAAGGCAATCGGACGTACCGTTCTCTAGATATGGGCCCTTGAAAAATGCACCTTTAAGATTACGTCACATGACACGTGATGACGTCATCATGACGTCACGTTTCGGCATACATTTTCAGCTTAGGGTCTCTGTTTGTGTTAAGCCTGATTAAGATCTGATGTTGCTTAGTGACCAAAGTGTCCCGTACAAAATTCGTGTACAAAGTCTATGGGATTTGGGATAGAACTAAAATAATCATAGAAAATCAGCCGATGACGTCATCATGACGTCACCTCGGATTTAACATGCTAGTAGCACTATCTACCTGCACACTAATTTTTATAACGATCGTCCCTACCCTTATATGTGTTTCAAAAAAGCATATTTTTGATGACGTCATGATGACGTCACACATTTTTCACATTTATGTGAAAGAATATAGGAGCTAACAAAGCTATTACAATTTTTTTTTTGAATTTAGCATGTTCTGTTGATGAGATATGGCTTTAAGAAACTTTGAAGTTCAAAAACTTTAATATCACTGTAAAATCGTATGATGACGTCATCATGACGTCACCTCAATTTTCATCTATAACACGATCTACCATACCAACATACCTGGTTTGAAGGCAATCGGACCTACCGTTCTCTAGATATGGGCCCTTCCAAAATGCACCTTTAAGATGACGTCACATGACACGTGATGACGTCATCATGACGTCACGTTTTGGCATACATTTTCAGCTTAGGGTCCCTGTTTGTGTTAAGTTTGATTAAGATCTGATGTTGTTTAGTGACCAAAGTGTCCCGTACAAAATTCGTGTACAAAGTCTATGGGATTTGGGATAGAACTAAAAATTCATAGAAAATCAGCCGATGACGTCATCATGACGTCACCTCGGATTTAACATCCTAGTAGCATTATCTACCTGCACACCAATTTTTATGACGATCGTCCCTACCCTTATATGTGTTTCAAAAAAGCATATTTTTGATGACGTCATGATGACGTCACACATTTTTCACATTTATGTGAAAGAATATAGGAGCTAACAGAGCTATTACAAAAAGAATTTTGAATTTAGCATGTTCTGTTGATGAGATATGGCTTTAAGAAACTTTGAAGTTCAAAAACTTTAATATTACTGTAAAATCGTATGATGACGTCATCATGACGTCACCTCAATTTTCATCTATAACACGATCTACCATACCAACATACCTGGTTTGAAGGCAATCGGACCTACCGTTCTCTAGATATGGGCCCTTGAAAAATGCACCTTTAAGATGACGTCACATGACACGTGATGACGTCATCATGACGTCACGTTTTGGCATACATTTTCAGCTTAGGGTCCCTGTTTGTGTTAAGTTTGATTAAGATCTGATGTTGTTTAGTGACCAAAGTGTCCCGTACAAAATTCGTGTACAAAGTCTATGGGATTTGGGATAGAACTAAAAATTCATAGAAAATCAGCCGATGACGTCATCATGACGTCACCTCGGATTTAACATCCTAGTAGCATTATCTACCTGCACACCAATTTTTATGACGATCGTCCCTACCCTTATATGTGTTTCAAAAAAGCATATTTTTGATGACGTCATGATGACGTCACACATTTTTCACATTTATGTGAAAGAATATAGGAGCTAACAGAGCTATTACAAAAAGAATTTTGAATTTAGCATGTTCTGTTGGTGAGATATGGCTTTAAGAAACTTTGAAGTTCAAAAACTTTAATATTACTGTAAAATCGTATGATGACGTCATCATGACGTCACCTCAATTTTCATCTATAACACGATCTACCATACCAACATACCTGGTTTGAAGGCAATCGGACCTACCGTTCTCTAGATATGGGCCCTTGAAAAATGCACCTTTAAGATGACGTCACATGACACGTGATGACGTCATCATGACGTCACGTTTTGGCATACATTTTCAGCTTAGGGTCCCTGTTTGTGTTAAGTTTGATTAAGATCTGATGTTGTTTAGTGACCAAAGTGTCCCGTACAAAATTCGTGTACAAAGTCTATGGGATTTGGGATAGAACTAAAAATTCATAGAAAATCAGCCGATGACGTCATCATGACGTCACCTCGGATTTAACATCCTAGTAGCATTATCTACCTGCACACCAATTTTTATGACGATCGTCCCTACCCTTATATGTGTTTCAAAAAAGCATATTTTTGATGACGTCATGATGACGTCACACATTTTTCACATTTATGTGAAAGAATATAGGAGCTAACAGAGCTATTACAAAAAGAATTTTGAATTTAGCATGTTCTGTTGGTGAGATATGGCTTTAAGAAACTTTAAAGTTCAAAAACTTAAAAATTACTATAAAATCGCATGATGACGTCATCATGACGTCACGTCAATTTTCATCTATAACACGAGCTAGCCTAAAAACATACCAGGTTTGAAGGAAATTGGATATACCGTTCTCTAGATATGGGCCCTTGAAAAACGCACATTTAGGATGACGTCACGTGACACGTGATGACGTCATCATGACGTCACTCTACGACATACAATTTCAGCTTAGGGTCTACGTTTGATGTAAGTTTGGTTAGGTTCTGACGTTTTTTAAGACCTAAAGTGCCGCCGACAAAATTCGTGTACAAAGTCTATGGGATTTTGGTCAGAACTAAAAGAAGAAGAAGAAAAAAAAGAAACTAGACATCTTGCGTCTCTTGCAAACAGACGCAGGGCTTTTCCGTTTTTCTGTTATATTAAGCACAAAGCTCCATCACTTCTATGTCTTTTGCTACTTCAAACTTGACCTTTAAGCGTGACGCCATCCTGACTTCTTTCTTGGTCATGTAATTTCCATGATAGGATATATATGACAAACTTGTTTAAGACCTTAGGCTGTTATGTGGCGCAAGTCCCGGTTAGAAATTACATAAAAAATTTAAAAAACCTAACAATCAACATAAAATCGTAGGATAGCGTCGTCATGACGTCACATATTCGGAACGTGGTCTTTGCTTGTGTCAAGATTGCAGTCAATCTGATCAATGACAGTTTAAAAAAATTGAAAAAAATGAAAAATTCCTACAAAATCAGCCAATCACGTCACTTCAGATTTTACAAATTTTCATAACGATCCACTTACTCTCATGTGTTTTTTAAAAGGGTATTTTGATGACGTCAGGATGATGTTACACATTTTAACATACATAACTCTGACCTAATGAATTGATTACAAAAAGGAATTTCGAATTTATTATATTCTGTTAATGAGATATGGCTTAAAATTTCAAAACCTTAAAAAAAATATACAAATAATTTGATGGTCATCATGACTAAAAAAATAACAGAAAATCAGCCGATGACGTCATCATGACGTCACCTCGGATTTTACATGCTAGTATCACTATCTACTTACCCACCAATTTTTATGACGCTCGGACCAACCCTTATATGTGTTTCAAAAAGCCTATTTTTGATGACGTAATGATGACGTCACACAATTTTCACATTTATGTAAAGGAATATAGGAGCTAACAAAGCTATTACAAAAAGAATTTTGAATTTAGCATGTTCTGTTGGTGAGATATGGCTTTAAGAAACTTTGAAGTTCAAAAACTTAAAAATTACTATAAAATCGTATGATGACGTCATCGTGACGTCATGTCAATTTTCATCTATAAACCTGCTGGCCTACTTAGATATTACATTTCAACTTAATCGAGCTTGTACTTTTGTAGATATGGCTTCAAAAACTGCCCCTTTAAGATGACGTCACGTGACATGTGATGACATCATGATAATGTCATGTCAATTTTCAGCTATAAACCTACTGGGCTACCTAGATATTACTTTTCAACTTAATCGAACTTGTAATTTTGTATATATATGGCTTCAAAAACTGCCCCTTTAAGATGACGTCACGTGACATGTGATGACGTCATCATAACGTCAATTCAATTTTTATCTATAAACCTACTGGGCTACCTAGATATTACTTTTGAACTTAATCGGACTTGTGCTTTTGTAGACATATGGCTTCAAAAACTGCCCCTTTAAGATGACGTCACGTGACATGTGATGACATCAATTATGATAATGTCATGTCAATTTTCAGCTATAAACCTACTGGGCTACCTAGATATTACTTTTCAACTTAATCGAATTTGTACTTTTGTAGATATATGGCTTCAAAAACTGCCCCTTTAAGATGACGTCACGTGGCATGTCATGACGTCATCAAGAGGTAAAAGTTCGGCACACATTGTGAGCAGTTAGTCTAAGTGTCTGCCAAGTTTAAAAGTACCCAAAGTGCCGGTAAGAAAGAAAACGTGTACAAATGCTATAGGCAATAATCTAGCGAGTGCCCCTTTAAGATGACACCACGTGACATGTTATGACTTGATCATAACGTCATGTCAATTTTCATCTATAACACCAGGTGGCATACCTTACGTTCCAACTGAATCGGACATGTACTTTTGTAGATATATGGCTTCGAAAAATGCCCCTTTAAGATGACGTCACGTGACATGTGATGACGTCATCAGGACGTAAAAGTTCGGCACACATTGTGAGCAGTTGGGGTAAGTGTCTGCCAAGTTTAAAAGTAGCCAATGTGGCCGGTAAGAAAGTAAACGTTTACAAATGCTATGGGCAATATTCTATCGACTTGAAAAAAGAATTTGTTTATGACGTCATCATGACGTCACACAATTTTCGCTTTTTAGGGCATATCTTTGAGACATACCAAAGCTATAACAAAAAGAATTTTGAAAATATCTTGTTTTGTTCGCTAGATATAGTGAAAAGAATGTTACGATTATAAAACTTCAAGAATTCAGCGACTTGAAAAAAGACTACAAATCAACCCCTTTTATAAACAGCATGCACATTTAAGCCATGGTTATCAGCCCGTCCCAGAATTCCTTTGTGTTATATTGATTTTGGTCTAAATTTTGAAATGGCTGTCATTTCTTACTTGAGTGAGCCACGATCATGAAATTTTGGAATTGGGTACAGAAAATTACAATGTATACATTTTTGTAATCGGATTGACCCTTACATGCGTTAAAAATAAAACATATTTTTGATGACGTCATCATGACGTCACACAATTTTCGCCTTTTAGGGCATATCTTTGAGACATACCAAAGCTATAACAAAAAGAATTTTGAAAATATCTTGTTTTGTTCGCTAGATATATTGAAAAGAATGTTACGATTTTAATACTTCAAAAATTCAGCGACTTGAAAAAAGACTAGAAATCAACCCCTTTTATAAACAGCAAGCTCATAATAGCCATGGTTATCAGACCGTCCCAGAATTCCTTTGTGTTATATTGAATTTGGTCTAAATTTTGAAATGGCTGTTATTTCTTACTTGAGTGAGCCACGATCATGAAATTTTGGAATTGGGTACAGAAAAATACAATGTATACATTTTTGTAATCAGATTGACCCTTACATGCGTTTTAAAAAAAAAATATTGTTGATGACGTCATCATGACGTCACACAATTTTCGCCATTTAGGGCATATCTTTGAGACATACCAAAGCTGTAACAAAAATAATTTTGAAAATATCTTGTTTTGTTCGCTAGATATATTGAAAAGAATGTTACGATTTTAAAACTTCAAAAATTCAGCGACTTGAAAAAAGACAAGAAATCAACCCCTTTTATAAACAGCAAGCTCATAATAGCCATGGTTATCAGCCCGTCCCAGAATTCCTTTGTGTTATATTGATTTTGGTCTAAATTTTGAAATGGCTGTCATTTCTTACTTGAGTGAGCCACGATCATGAAATTTTGGAATTGGGTACAGAAAAATACAATGTATACATTTTTGTAATCGGATTGACCCTTACATGCGTTAAAAATAAAACATATTTTTGATGACGTCATCATGACGTCACACAATTTTCGCCTTTTAGGGCATATCTTTGAGACATACCAAAGCTATAACAAAAAGAATTTTGAAAATATCTTGTTTTGTTCGCTAGATATATTGAAAAGAATGTTACGATTTTAATACTTCAAAAATTCAGCGACTTGAAAAAAGACTAGAAATCAACCCCTTTTATAAACAGCAAGCTCATAATAGCCATGGTTATCAGCCCGTCCCAGAATTCCTTTGTGTTATATTGAATTTGGTCTAAATTTTGAAATGGCTGTTATTTCTTACTTGAGTGAGCCACGATCATGAAATTTTGGAATTGGGTACAGAAAAATACAATGTATACATTTTTGTAATCAGATTGACCCTTACATGCGTTTAAAAAAAAAAATATTGTTGATGACGTCATCATGACGTCACACAATTTTCGCCATTTAGGGCATATCTTTGAGACATACCAAAGCTGTAACAAAAATAATTTTGAAAATATCTTGTTTTGTTCGCTAGATATATTGAAAAGAATGTTACGATTTTAAAACTTCAAAAATTCAGCGACTTGAAAAAAGACTAGAAATCAACCCCTTTTATAAACAGCAAGCTCATAATAGCCATGGTTATCAGCCCGTCCCAGAATTCCTTTGTGTTATATTGAATTTGGTCTAAATTTTGAAATGGCTGTCATTTCTTACTTGAGTGAGCCACGATCATGAAATTTTGGAATTGGGTACAGGAAAATTCAATATATACATTTTTGTAATCGGATTGACCCTTACATGCGTTAACAAAAAAACACATTTTTGATGACGTCATCATGACGTCACACAATTTTCGCAATTTAGGGCATATCTTTGAGACATACCAAAGCTATAAGAAAAAGAATTTTGAAAATATCTTGTTTTGTTCGCTAGATATATTTAAAAGAATGTTACGATTTTAAAAATTCAAAAATTCATAAAAAATCACGTGATGACGTCATCACGACGTCACTCTACGACATACAATTTCAGCTTAGGGTCTATGTTTGATGTAAGTTTGGTTAGGTTCTGAGGTTTTTTAAGACCTAAAGTGCCGCCGACAAAATTCGTGTACAAAGTCTATGGGATTTTGGTCAGAACTAAAAGAAGAAAAAAAAAAAAAATCAGAACAAAAACAAAGCCTTTTCCGAAGGATTTCGGAAAAGCCAAAAACTAGAGGTCTATGTTTTTAAGAACATAGGGCTTTTCCATATGTTTTTATGATGTTATTTCGAATTTTGTAAACTAGTGACAAATCTACCTAACCACCAAGTTTCATGACGATTAGACATGGTCTACCCTTATATGTCTTTCAAGAAATCATGCCTTTGATGACGTCATTATGACCTCAGAAATTGTTCGCATTGATATAAAAGAATGTACGAGCTAACAAAGCTATTACAAAAAGAATTTTGAATTTAACATATGTTCTGTTGCTGAGATATGGTTTTAAGAATCTTTAATGTTAAAACTTTGAAATTACTATAAAAATCATATGATGACGTCATTATGACGTCACCTCAATTTTTATTTATAACGTACTTGTCTAGCAACATACCAGGTTTGAATGCAATTGGACTTACGGTTCTCTTGATATGGGCCTTGAAAAATGCGCCTTTAAGATGACATCACGTGACACATAATGACGTCATCATGATGTCACTTTTCGGCACACAATTTCAGATTAGGGTCTATGTTTGTATTAAGTTTGAATAAGATCTGATGTTGTTTAGTGACTAAAGTGCCGTAGACAAAATTCGTGTTTAAGAAGAAACCAAAAAAGTGGGTATTGTGTAGTTTAGGATTTGTGTATTAATTGTGTTCATGTTAGCTCCTGGAGTATTTGATTATTCCAAAAGCCTTTTTTGTCACTAAAGTAGACTTCTCTGAATCCCAATGACACGTGCTTTTGTGATTTGGAAAGGTTTTTTAAGGCGGAAAATATGATTTTCCACCCGTTGTGTCATGTTTTGGCTCGGTCAATTTCGAACCAGCTCCTACTCTCCCACCAGTTATATATCCGTGTGAAGCTGGGTATTGTGCAATCATGTGTTTTTGACCTCTGAGCTAACGATTTCATTCAAAAAAAAACCTGGAGATGTTCTTGGACGTGGCCCTTTGTTCTGAATGTGGCAAAACGAACAATTTTCAAGTAGATTGTGTTCATGCCTGGGCGAAAGTGTACTAAACTACACAATCGCGCGAACAGAACAAAAACCAAGGCTTTGCTGCTGTAGCGGAAAAGCCGAAAATTTTGCGTCTGTTGTAAACATACGCATGGCTTTTCCGTTTTCTTTTTTTCTTTAACATAAATTATCAGAAGGTCTATGTCTTTGCTATGTTTAAGATCTGAGATTATTTTATGATTCACATTTCGTACTCCATACTTGACCTTTAAGTTCATGTTACATGACACACGATGACGTCATCATGACGTCACTTTGGATTTTACATGCTAGTGGCACTATCTACCTACCCACCAATTTGTATGACGATCGGACGTACCCTTATATGTGTTTCAAAAAAGCACATTTGTGATGACGTCATGATGACGTCACACATTTTTAAAACTTATGTGAAAGAATATAGGAGCTAACAAAGCTATTACAAAAAGAATTTTGAATTTAGCATGTTCTGTTGGTGAGATATGGCTTTAAGAAACTTTGAAGTTCAAAAACTTAAAAATTAATATAAAATCATATGATGACGTCATCTTGACGTCACCTCAAATTTTATCTATAACACGAGCTAGCCTACCAACATATCAGGTTTGAAGGAAATCGGACCTACCGTTCTCTAGATATGGGCCCTTGGAAAACGCACATTTAAGATGACGTCACATGACACGTGATGACGTCATCATGACGTCACGTTTCGGCTTACATTTTCAGCTCAGGGTCTATGTTTGTGTTAAGTTTAATTAAGATCCGAGGTTGTTTAGTGACCAAAGTGCCACTTACAAAATTCGTGTACAAAGTCTATGGGATTTGGGATAGAACTAAACAATTCACAGAAAATCAGCCGATGACATCATCATGACGTCACCTCGGATTTTACATGCTAGTAGCACTATCTACCTACCCACTAATTTTTATGACGATCGGACGTACCCTTATGTGTGTTTCAGAAATGCACATTTTTGATGACGTCATGATGACGTCACACATTTTTCAAATGTATGTGAAAGAATATAGGAGCTAACAAAGCTATTACAAAAAGAATTTTGAATTTAGCATGTTCTGTTGGTGAGATATGGCTTTAAGAAACTTTGAAGTTCAAAAACTTAAAAATTACTATAAAATCGTATGATGACGTCATCATGACGTCATGTCAATTTTCATCTATAACACGAGCTAGCCTACCAACATACCAGGTTTGAAGGAAATTGGATATACCGTTCTCTAGACAGGGGCCCTTGAATACTGCACCTTTAAGATGACGTCACGTGACACGTGATGACGTCATCATGACGTCACTCTACGACATACAATTTCAGCTTAGGGTCTATGTTTGTGTTAAGTCTGATTAAGATTTGAGGTTGTTTAGTGACCAAAGTGCCACTTACAAAATTCGTGTACAAAGTCTATGGGATTTGGGATAGAACTAAAAAAAATCACAGAAAATCAGCCGATGACGTCATCATGACGTCACCTCGGATTTTACATGCTAGTAGTACTATCTACCTACCCACTAATTTTTATGACGATCGGACTGACCCTTATATGTGTTTCAAAAAAGCCTCTTTTTGATGACGTCATGGTGACGTCACACATTTTTCACATTTATGCGAAAGAATATAGGAGCTAACAAAGCTATTACAAAAAGAATTTTGAATTTAGCATGTTCTGTTGGTGAGATATGGCTTTAAGAAACTTTGAAGTTCAAAAACTTAAAAATTACTATAAAATCGTATGATGACGTCATCATGACGTCACGTCAATTTTCATCTATAACACGAGCTAGCCAACCAACATACCAGGTTTGAAGGAAATTGGATATACCGTTCTCTAAATATGGGCCCTTGAAAAACGCACATTTAGGATGACGTCACGTGACACGTGACACGATTTTAACAATTCAAGAATTCAGCGACTTGAAAAAAGACTAGAAATCAACCCCTTTTATGAACAGCATGCTCTTTTAAGCCATGGTTATCTGCCCTTCCCAGAATTCCTTTGTGTTATATTGAATTTGGTCTAAATTTTGAAATTGCTGTTATTTCTTACTTGAGTGAGCCACGATCATGAAATTTTGGAATTAGGTACAGATCAATTCAATGTATATATTTTTATAATCGGATTGACCCTTACAAGCGTTAAAAAAACAACTAATTTTTGATGACGTCATCATGACGTCACACAATTTTTGCTTTTTAGGGCATATCTTTGAGACATACCAAAGCTATAACAAAAAGAATTTTGAAATTATCTTGTTTTGTTCGCTAGATATATTTAAAAGAATGTTACGATTTTAAAAATTCAAAAATTCATAAAAAATCACGTGATGACGTCATCACGACGTCACTCTACGACATACAATTTCAGCTTAGGGTCTATGTTTGATGTAAGTTTGGTTAGGTTCTGACGTTTTTAAAGACCTAAAGTGCCGCCGACAAAATTCGTGTGCAAAGTCTATGGGATTTTGGTCAGAACTAAAAGAAGAAGAAAAAGAAAAAAAAACTAGAGGTCTATGTTTTTAAGAACATAGGGCTTTTCCATATGTTTTTATGATGTTATTTCGAATTTTGTAAACTAGTGACAAATCTACCTAACCACCAAGTTTCATGACGATTAGACATGGTCTACCCTTATATGTCTTTCAAGAAATCATGCCTTTGATGACGTCATTATGACCTCAGAAATTTTTCGCATTTATATAAAAGAATGTACGAGCTAACAAAGCTATTACAAAAAGAATTTTGAATTTAACATATGTTCTGTTGATGAGATATGGTTTTAAGAATCTTTAATGTTAAAACTTTGAAATTACTATAAAAATCATATGATGACGTCATTATGACGTCACCTCAATTTTTATTTATAACGTACTTGTCTAGCAACATACCAGGTTTGAATGCAATTGGACTTACGGTTCTCTTGATATGGGCCTTGAAAAATGCGCCTTTAAGATGACATCACGTGACACATAATGACGTCATCATGATGTCACTTTTCGGCACACAATTTCAGATTAGGGTCTATGTTTGTATTAAGTTTGAATAAGATCTGATGTTGTTTAGTGACTAAAGTGCCGTAGACAAAATTCGTGTTTAAGAAGAAACCAAAAAAGTGGGTATTGTGTAGTTTAGGATTTGTGTATTAATTGTGTTCATGTTAGCTCCTGGAGTATTTGATTATTCCAAAAGCCTTTTTTGTGACTAAAGTAGACTTCTCTGAATCCCAATGACACGTGCTTTTGTGATTTGGAAAGGTTTTTTAAGGCGGAAAATATGATTTTCCACCCGTTGTGTCATGTTTTGGCTCGGTCAATTTCGAACCAGCTCCTACTCTCCCACCAGTTATATATCCGTGTGAAGCTGGGTATTGTGCAATCATGTGTTTTTGACCTCTGAGCTAACGATTTCATTCCAAAAAAAACCTGGAGATGTTCTTGGACGTGGCCCTTTGTTCTGAATGTGGCAAAACGAACAATTTTCAAGTAGATTGTGTTCATGCCTGGGCGAAAGTGTACTAAACTACACAATCGCGCGAACAGAACAAAAACCAAGGCTTTGCTGCTGTAGCGGAAAAGCCGAAAATTTTGCGTCTGTTGTAAACATACGCATGGCTTTTCCGTTTTAGTTTTTTCTTTTACATAAATTATCAGAAGGTCTATGTCTTTGCTATGTTTAAGATCTGAGATTATTTTATGATTCACATTTCGTACTCCATACTTGACCTTTAAGTTCATGTTACATGACACGTGATGACGTCATCATGACGTCACGTTTCGGCATACATTTTCAGCTTAGGGTCTCTGTTTGTGTTAAGCCTGATTAAGATCTGATGTTGTTTAGTGACCAAAGTGTCCCGTACAAAATTCGTGTACCAAGTCTATGGGATTTGGGATAGAACTAAAATAATCATAGAAAATCAGCCGATGACGTCATCATGACGTCACCTCGGATTTAACATGCTAGTATCACTATCTACCTGCACACTAATTTTTATGACGATCGTCCCTACCCTTATATGTGTTTCAAAAAAGCATATTTTTGAAGACGTCATGATGACGTCACACATTTTTCACATTTATGTGAAAGAATATACGAGCTAACAAAGCTATTACAAAAAGAATTTTGAATTTAGCGTGTTCTGTTGATGAGATATGGCTTTAGGAAACTTTGAAGTTCAAAAACTTTAATATTACTGTAAAACTGTATGATGACGTCATCATGACGTCACCTCAATTTTTATCTATAACACGAGCTACCATACCAACATACCTGGTTTGAAGGCAATCGGACGTACCGTTCTCTAGATATGGGCCCTTGAAAAATGCACCTTTAAGATTACGTCACATGACACGTGATGACGTCATCATGACGTCACGTTTCGGCATACATTTTCAGCTTAGGGTCTCTGTTTGTGTTAAGCCTGATTAAGATCTGATGTTGCTTAGTGACCAAAGTGTCCCGTACAAAATTCGTGTACAAAGTCTATGGGATTTGGGATAGAACTAAAATAATCATAGAAAATCAGCCGATGACGTCATCATGACGTCACCTCGGATTTAACATGCTAGTAGCACTATCTACCTGCACACTAATTTTTATAACGATCGTCCCTACCCTTATATGTGTTTCAAAAAAGCATATTTTTGATGACGTCATGATGACGTCACACATTTTTCACATTTATGTGAAAGAATATAGGAGCTAACAAAGCTATTACAAATTTTTTTTTGAATTTAGCATGTTCTGTTGATGAGATATGGCTTTAAGAAACTTTGAAGTTCAAAAACTTTAATATCACTGTAAAATCGTATGATGACGTCATCATGACGTCACCTCAATTTTCATCTATAACACGATCTACCATACCAACATACCTGGTTTGAAGGCAATCGGACCTACCGTTCTCTAGATATGGGCCCTTCCAAAATGCACCTTTAAGATGACGTCACATGACACGTGATGACGTCATCATGACGTCACGTTTTGGCATACATTTTCAGCTTAGGGTCCCTGTTTGTGTTAAGTTTGATTAAGATCTGATGTTGTTTAGTGACCAAAGTGTCCCGTACAAAATTCGTGTACAAAGTCTATGGGATTTGGGATAGAACTAAAAATTCATAGAAAATCAGCCGATGACGTCATCATGACGTCACCTCGGATTTAACATCCTAGTAGCATTATCTACCTGCACACCAATTTTTATGACGATCGTCCCTACCCTTATATGTGTTTCAAAAAAGCATATTTTTGATGACGTCATGATGACGTCACACATTTTTCACATTTATGTGAAAGAATATAGGAGCTAACAGAGCTATTACAAAAAGAATTTTGAATTTAGCATGTTCTGTTGATGAGATATGGCTTTAAGAAACTTTGAAGTTCAAAAACTTTAATATTACTGTAAAATCGTATGATGACGTCATCATGACGTCACCTCAATTTTCATCTATAACACGATCTACCATACCAACATACCTGGTTTGAAGGCAATCGGACCTACCGTTCTCTAGATATGGGCCCTTGAAAAGTGCACCTTTAAGATGACGTCACATGACACGTGATGACGTCATCATGACGTCACGTTTTGGCATACATTTTCAGCTTAGGGTCCCTGTTTGTGTTAAGTTTGATTAAGATCTGATGTTGTTTAGTGACCAAAGTGTCCCGTACAAAATTCGTGTACAAAGTCTATGGGATTTGGGATAGAACTAAAAATTCATAGAAAATCAGCCGATGACGTCATCATGACGTCACCTCGGATTTAACATCCTAGTAGCATTATCTACCTGCACACCAATTTTTATGACGATCGTCCCTACCCTTATATGTGTTTCAAAAAAGCATATTTTTGATGACGTCATGATGACGTCACACATTTTTCACATTTATGTGAAAGAATATAGGAGCTAACAGAGCTATTACAAAAAGAATTTTGAATTTAGCATGTTCTGTTGGTGAGATATGGCTTTAAGAAACTTTAAAGTTCAAAAACTTAAAAATTACTATAAAATCGCATGATGACGTCATCATGACGTCACGTCAATTTTCATCTATAACACGAGCTAGCCTAAAAACATACCAGGTTTGAAGGAAATTGGATATACCGTTCTCTAGATATGGGCCCTTGAAAAACGCACATTTAGGATGACGTCACGTGACACGTGATGACGTCATCATGACGTCACTCTACGACATACAATTTCAGCTTAGGGTCTACGTTTGATGTAAGTTTGGTTAGGTTCTGACGTTTTTTAAGACCTAAAGTGCCGCCGACAAAATTCGTGTACAAAGTCTATGGGATTTTGGTCAGAACTAAAAGAAGAAGAAGAAGAAGAAGAAGAAGAAGAAGAAGAAGAAGAAGAAGAAAAAAAAAAAAATCAGAACAAAAACAAAGCCTTTTCCGAAGGATTTCGGAAAAGCCAAAAAAATCAGAACAAAAACAAAGCCTTTTCCGAAGGATTTCGGAAAAGCCAAAAAAAAAATCAGAACAAAAACAAAGCCTTTTCCGAAGGATTTCGGAAAAGCCAAAAAAAAAAATCAGAACAAAAACAAAGCCTTTTCCGAAGGATTTCGGAAAAGCCAATAAAGGAATAAGTGGATGGATAACACTTCGGTTGGTCGCAAGTGTTACCTATCAAAGGTATGAGGGACTACTTCCTGTTTCACTTTTTCAGCGGAGTGTCCGATCTTTCCCTTCTACGATCTCGCGAAGCGAGCTGCCTGGCTGAGACTCCACGCAAACATGGTCGATGTTTTTGGCTTTTCCGAAATCCTTCGGAAAAGGCTTTGTTTTTGTTCTGATTTTTTTGGCTTTTCCGAAATCCTTCGGAAAAGGCTTTGTTTTTGTTCTGATTTTTTTGGCTTTTCCGACAATCCGTCGGAAAAGGCTTTGTTTTTGTTCTGATTTTTTTTTTTTTATTTCTTCTTCTTCTTCTTCTTCTTCTTCTTACTTTAGTTCTATCCTAAATCCCATAGACTTTGTACACGAATTTTATGACAGCCACTTTGGTCACTAAACAATCTCAGATCTTAATTAAACTTAACACAAACATAGACCCGAACCTGAAATTGTATGCCGAAGAGTGACGTCATGATGACGTCATCACGTGATTTTTTATGATTTTTTGAATTTTGAAAATCGTAACATTCTTTTCAATATATCTAGCGAACAAAACAAGATATTTTCAAAATTCTTTTTGTTATAGCTTTGGTATGTCTCAAAGATATGCCCTAAAAAGCGAAAATTGTGTGACGTCATGATGACGTCATCCAAACATTTTTTTTTTTTTTAAACGAATGTAAGTGTCAATTCGATTACAAAAATGTATACATTGAATTTTTCTGTACCTAATTCCAAAATTTCATGATCGTGGCTCACTCAAGTAAGAAATAACAGCCATTTCAAAATTTAGACCAAATTCAATATAACACAAAGGAATTCTGGGAAGGGCAGATAACCATGGCTTAAAAGTGCATGCTGTTTATAAAAAGAATTGATTTGTAGTCTTTTTTCAAGTCGCTGAATTTCTAAATTGTTTAAATCGTAACATTCTTTTCAATATATCTAGCGAACAAAACAAAATATTTTCAAAATTCCTTTTGTTATAGCTTTGGCATGTTTCAAAGATATGCCCTAAAAAGCGAAAATTGTGTGACGTCATGATGACGTAATAAAATAAATCTGTTTTCAAGTCGCTAGAATAGTGCCCATAGCATTGTAAACGTTTTCTTTCTTACCGGCCACTTTGGCTACTTTTAAACTTGGCAGACACTTACCCCAACTGCTCACAATGTGTGCCGACCTTTTACGTCATGATGACGTCATCACATGTCACGTGACGTCATCTTAAAGATGATTTTTCAAGGGCCCATATCTAGAGAGCCGTAGGTCCGATTGCCTTTAAACCCGGTATGTTGGTAGACCACCACGTGTTATAGATGAACATTTACGTGACGTCATGATGACGTCATCATACGATTTTATAGTAATTTTAAAGTTTTTGAACATTAAAGTTTCTTAAAGCCATATCTCATCAACAGAACATGCTAAATCCAAAATTCTTTTTGGAATAGCTTTGTTAGCTCCTATATTCTTTCACATAAATGGGAAAATGTGTGACGTCATCATGACGTCATCAAAAATGTTCTTTTTTGAAACACATATAAGGGTACTTTCGATCGTCATAAAAATTGCTGGGTAGGTAGATAATGCTACTAGCATGTAAAATCCAAAGTGACGTCATGATGACGTCATCGGCTGATTTTCTATGAAATGTTTAGTTCTATCCCAAATCCCATAGACTTTGTAGACGAATTTTGTAAGTGGCACTTTGGTGACTAAACAACCTCAGATGTTAATCAGGCTTAACACAAACAAAGACCCTAAGCTGAAAATGTATGCCGAAACGTGACGTCATGATGACGTCATCACGTGTCACGTGACGTCATCCTAAACGTGCATTTTTCAAGGGCCCATATCTAGAGAACCGTATGTCCGATTGCCTTTAAACCTGGTATGTTGGTGGGCCACCACGTGTTATAGATGAAAATTGAGGTGACGTCATGATGACGTCACCATACGATTTTATAGTAATTTTAAAGTTTTTGAACCTTAAAAGTTTCTTAAAGCCATATCTCATCAACAGAACATGCTAAATTCCAAATTCTTTTTGGAATAGCTTTGTTAGCTCCTATATTCTTTCACGTAAATGTGAAAATGTGTGACGTCATCATGACGTCATCAAAATGTGTTTTTTTAATAACATATATAAGAATAGGTCTGAGTATCATAAAAATTTGTGGGAAGGTAGATAGTGCCAGTAGAATGTAACATCCGAAGTGACGTCATGATGATCGGCTAATTTTCTATGAATGTTTTAGTTCTATCCAAAATCCCATAGACTTTGTACACGAATTTTGTACAAGCCACTTTACTCACTATAAACATCAGATCTTAATCAAACTTAACACAAACATAGAACGTAACTTGAAGTTTTAGGGTGGAAAACAAAAAAAGAGGAAAAGCCTTGTGTTCTGTTTCAAACAGACACAAACCTCTAGTTTTTTTTTCTTTTTCTTCTTCTTTTAGTTCTGACCAAAATCCCATAGACTTTGTACACGAATTTTGTCGGCGGCACTTTAGGTCTTAAAAAACCTCAGAACCTAACCAAACTTACATCAAACATAGACCCTAAGCTGAAATTGTATGTCGTAGAGTGACGTCGTGATGACGTCATCACGTGATTTTTTATGAATTTTTGAATTTTTAAAATCGTAACATTCTTTTAAATATATCTAGCGAACAAAACAAGATATTTTCAAAATTCTTTTTCTTATAGCTTTGGTATGTCTCAAAGATATGCCCTAAATTGCGAAAATTGTGTGACGTCATGATGACGTCATCAAAAATGTGTATTTTTGTTAACGCATGTAAGGGTCAATCCGATTACAAAAATGTATATATTGAATTTTCCTGTACCCAATTCCAAAATTTCATGATCGTGGCTCACTCAAGTAAGAAATGACAGCCATTTCAAAATTTAGACCAAATTCAATATAACACAAAGGAATTCTGGGACGGGCTGATAACCATGGCTATTATGAGCTTGCTGTTTATAAAAGGGGTTGATTTCTAGTCTTTTTTCAAGTCGCTGAATTCTTGAATTGTTAAAATCGTGTCACGTGTCACGTGACGTCATCCTAAATGTGCGTTTTTCAAGGGCCCATATTTAGAGAACGGTATATCCAATTTCCTTCAAACCTGGTATGTTGGTTGGCTAGCTCGTGTTATAGATGAAAATTGACGTGACGTCATGATGACGTCATCATATGATTTTATATTAATTTTTAAGTTTTTGAACTTCAAAGTTTCTTAAAGCCATATCTCACCAACAGACCATGCTAAATTCAAAATTCTTTTTGTAATAGCTTTGTTAGCTCCTATATTCTTTCACATACATTTGAAAAATGTGTGACGTCATCATGACGTCATCAAAAATGTGCATTTCTGAAACACACATAAGGGTACGTCCGATCGTCATAAAAATTAGTGGGTAGGTAGATAGTGCTAATAGCATGTAAAATCCGAGGTGACGTCATGATGACGTCATCGGCTGATTTTCTGTGAATTTTTTAGTTCTATCCCAAATCCCATAGACTTTGTACACGAATTTTGTAAGTGGCACTTTGGTCACTAAACAACCTCGGATCTTAATCAGACTTAACACAAACATAGACCCTAAGCTGAAAATGTAAGCCGAAACGTGACGTCATGATGACGTCATCACGTGTCATGTGACGTCATCTTAAATGTGCATTTTTCAAGAGCCTATATCTAGAGAACGGTAGGTCCGATTGCCTTCAAACCTGGTATGTTGGTATGGTAGCTCGTGTTATAGATGAAAATTAAGGTGACGTCATGATGACGTCATCATACGATTTTACAGTAATATTAAAGTTTTTCAACTTCAAAGTTTCTTCAAGCCATATCTCACCAACAGAACATGCTAAATTCAAAATTCTTTTTGTAATAGCTTTGTTAGCTCCTATATTCTTTCACATACATTTGAAAAATGTGTGACGTCATCATGACGTCATCAAAAATGTGCATTTCTGAAACACACATAAGGGTACGTCCGATCGTCATAAAAATTGGTGGGTAGGTAGATAGTGCCACTAGCATGCAAAATCCGAAGTGACGTCATGATGACGTCATCGGCTGATTTTTTATGAATTTGTAAATGTTTCAAATTTCATTGTACTCTTAAAATTTTGCACTTCTTCAAATGCCATGAACTTCAAACTTGGCATATGCATTGACTATCTACTCGAGATGGGTGCCGAATCATGACGTCATGATGACGTCATCACATGTCACGTGACGTCATCTTAAATTTGCATTTTTGAAGGCCCTATATCTATTTTTTTTCTGCTTCTTATTTTAGTTCTATCCCAAATCCCATAGACTTTGTGCATAGATTTTCTGATCGGCACTTTTGTCATCAAACAACATCGAATCTTAGTCAGAGTTAGCATAGGTATAGACCCTGATGCAAAGTCGTGCCGCGAAGAGTGACGTCATAATGACGTCTTCGTGTGGCATGTAACATGAACTTAAAGGTCAAGTTTGGAGTACGAAATGTTAATCATAAAATAATCTCAGATCTTAAACTTAGCAAAGACATAGACCTTCTGATACTTTATGTTAAATAAAAAAGAAAAAAAGGAAAAGCCATGCGTATGTTTACAACAGACGCACATTTTTTGGCGTTTCCGCTACAGCAGGAAAGCCTTTGTTTTTGTTCTGTTCGCGCGATTGTGTAGTTTAGTACACTTTCGCCCAGGCATGAACACAATCTACTTGAAAATTGTTCGTTTTGCCACATTCAGAACAAAGGGCCACGTCCAAGAACATCTGCAGGGGTTTTTTGGAGTGAAATCGTTAGCTAAGAGGTAACAAAATACGTGATTGCGCAATACCCAGCTTTACACGGATATATAGCTGGTGGGAGAGTAGTTGACCGAGCCAAAACGTGACACAACGTAAGAAAATCGTATTTTCCGCCTTAAAAAACCTTTCCAAATCACAAAAGCACGTGTCATTGGGATTCAGAGAAGTCTACTTTAGTAACAAAAAAAGGCTTTTGGAATAATCAAATACTCCAGAAGCTAACATGAACACAATTAATACAGAAATCCTAAACTACACAATACCCACTATTTTGGTTTCTTCTTAAACACGAATTTTGTCTGCGGCACTTTGGTCACTAAACAACATCAGATCTTAAGCAAACTTAACCCAAACATAGACCCTAATCTGAAATTGTGTGCCGAAGAGTGATGTCACGATGACGTCATTATGTGTTACGTGATGTCATCTTAAAGGCTCATTTTTCAAGGGCCCATATCAAGAGAACCGTAAGTCCAATTGCATTCAAACCTGGTATGTTGGCTAAACAAGTACATGTTATAAATCAAAATTTAGGTGACGTCATAATGACGTCATCATCTGATTTTTATGGTAATTTCAAAATTTTAACGTTAAAGATTCTTAAAACCACATCTCATCAACAGAACATGTTCAATTCAAAATTCCTTTTGTAATAGCTTTGTTAGCTCGTACATTCTTTTATATAAATGCGAAAAATTACTGAAGTCATAATGACGTCATTAAAGGCATGATTTCTTGAAAGACATATGGATAGACCATGTCTAATCGTCACGAAACTTGGTGGTTAGGTAGATTTGTCACTAGTTTACAAAATTCGAAGTGACATCATAAAAACATATGGAAAAGCCCTATGTTCTTAAAAACATAGACCTCTAGTTTTTTCTTTTTCTTCTTCTTTTAGTTCTGACCAAAATCCCATAGACTTTGTACACGAATTTTGTCGGCGGCACTTTAGGTCTTAAAAAACCTCAGAACCTAACCAAACTTACATCAAACATAGACCCTAAGCTGAAATTGTATGTCGTAGAGTGACGTCGTGATGACGTCATCACGTGATTTTTTATGAATTTTTGAATTTTTAAAATCGTAACATTCTTTTAAATATATCTAGCGAACAAAACAAGATATTTTCAAAATTCTTTTTCTTATAGCTTTGGTATGTCTCAAAGATATGCCCTAAATTGCGAAAATTGTGTGACGTCATGATGACGTCATCAAAAATGTGTATTTTTGTTAACGCATGTAAGGGTCAATCCGATTACAAAAATGTATATATTGAATTTTCCTGTACCCAATTCCAAAATTTCATGATCGTGGCTCACTCAAGTAAGAAATGACAGCCATTTCAAAATTTAGACCAAATTCAATATAACACAAAGGAATTCTGGGACGGGCTGATAACCATGGCTATTATGAGCTTGCTGTTTATAAAAGGGGTTGATTTCTAGTCTTTTTTCAAGTCGCTGAATTCTTGAATTGTTAAAATCGTGTCACGTGTCACGTGACGTCATCCTAAATGTGCGTTTTTCAAGGGCCCATATTTAGAGAACGGTATATCCAATTTCCTTCAAACCTGGTATGTTGGTTGGCTAGCTCGTGTTATAGATGAAAATTGACGTGACGTCATGATGACGTCATCATATGATTTTATATTAATTTTTAAGTTTTTGAACTTCAAAGTTTCTTAAAGCCATATCTCACCAACAGAACATGCTAAATTCAAAATTCTTTTTGTAATAGCTTTGTTAGCTCCTATATTCTTTCACATACATTTGAAAAATGTGTGACGTCATCATGACGTCATCAAAAATGTGCATTTCTGAAACACACATAAGGGTACGTCCGATCGTCATAAAAATTAGTGGGTAGGTAGATAGTGCTAATAGCATGTAAAATCCGAGGTGACGTCATGATGACGTCATCGGCTGATTTTCTGTGAATTTTTTAGTTCTATCCCAAATCCCATAGACTTTGTACACGAATTTTGTAAGTGGCACTTTGGTCACTAAACAACCTCGGATCTTAATCAGACTTAACACAAACATAGACCCTAAGCTGAAAATGTAAGCCGAAACGTGACGTCATGATGACGTCATCACGTGTCATGTGACGTCATCTTAAATGTGCATTTTTCAAGAGCCTATATCTAGAGAACGGTAGGTCCGATTGCCTTCAAACCTGGTATGTTGGTATGGTAGCTCGTGTTATAGATGAAAATTAAGGTGACGTCATGATGACGTCATCATACGATTTTACAGTAATATTAAAGTTTTTCAACTTCAAAGTTTCTTCAAGCCATATCTCACCAACAGAACATGCTAAATTCAAAATTCTTTTTGTAATAGCTTTGTTAGCTCCTATATTCTTTCACATACATTTGAAAAATGTGTGACGTCATCATGACGTCATCAAAAATGTGCATTTCTGAAACACACATAAGGGTACGTCCGATCGTCATAAAAATTGGTGGGTAGGTAGATAGTGCCACTAGCATGCAAAATCCGAAGTGACGTCATGATGACGTCATCGGCTGATTTTTTATGAATTTGTAAATGTTTCAAATTTCATTGTACTCTTAAAATTTTGCACTTCTTCAAATGCCATGAACTTCAAACTTGGCATATGCATTGACTATCTACTCGAGATGGGTGCCGAATCATGACGTCATGATGACGTCATCACATGTCACGTGACGTCATCTTAAATTTGCATTTTTGAAGGCCCTATATCTATTTTTTTTCTGCTTCTTATTTTAGTTCTATCCCAAATCCCATAGACTTTGTGCATAGATTTTCTGATCGGCACTTTTGTCATCAAACAACATCGAATCTTAGTCAGAGTTAGCATAGGTATAGACCCTGATGCAAAGTCGTGCCGCGAAGAGTGACGTCATAATGACGTCTTCGTGTGGCATGTAACATGAACTTAAAGGTCAAGTTTGGAGTACGAAATGTTAATCATAAAATAATCTCAGATCTTAAACTTAGCAAAGACATAGACCTTCTGATACTTTATGTTAAATAAAAAAGAAAAAAAGGAAAAGCCATGCGTATGTTTACAACAGACGCACATTTTTTGGCGTTTCCGCTACAGCAGGAAAGCCTTTGTTTTTGTTCTGTTCGCGCGATTGTGTAGTTTAGTACACTTTCGCCCAGGCATGAACACAATCTACTTGAAAATTGTTCGTTTTGCCACATTCAGAACAAAGGGCCACGTCCAAGAACATCTGCAGGGGTTTTTTGGAGTGAAATCGTTAGCTAAGAGGTAACAAAATACGTGATTGCGCAATACCCAGCTTTACACGGATATATAGCTGGTGGGAGAGTAGTTGACCGAGCCAAAACGTGACACAACGTAAGAAAATCGTATTTTCCGCCTTAAAAAACCTTTCCAAATCACAAAAGCACGTGTCATTGGGATTCAGAGAAGTCTACTTTAGTAACAAAAAAAGGCTTTTGGAATAATCAAATACTCCAGAAGCTAACATGAACACAATTAATACAGAAATCCTAAACTACACAATACCCACTATTTTGGTTTCTTCTTAAACACGAATTTTGTCTGCGGCACTTTGGTCACTAAACAACATCAGATCTTAAGCAAACTTAACCCAAACATAGACCCTAATCTGAAATTGTGTGCCGAAGAGTGATGTCACGATGACGTCATTATGTGTTACGTGATGTCATCTTAAAGGCTCATTTTTCAAGGGCCCATATCAAGAGAACCGTAAGTCCAATTGCATTCAAACCTGGTATGTTGGCTAAACAAGTACATGTTATAAATCAAAATTTAGGTTACGTCATAATGACGTCATCATCTGATTTTTATGGTAATTTCAAAATTTTAACGTTAAAGATTCTTAAAACCACATCTCATCAACAGAACATGTTCAATTCAAAATTCCTTTTGTAATAGCTTTGTTAGCTCGTACATTCTTTTATATAAATGCGAAAAATTACTGAAGTCATAATGACGTCATTAAAGGCATGATTTCTTGAAAGACATATGGATAGACCATGTCTAATCGTCACGAAACTTGGTGGTTAGGTAGATTTGTCACTAGTTTACAAAATTCGAAGTGACATCATAAAAACATATGGAAAAGCCCTATGTTCTTAAAAACATAGACCTCTAGTTTTTGGCTTTTCCGACAACCAGTCGGAAAAGGCTTTGTTTTTGTTCTGATTTTTTTTTTTTTTTTTTTTTTTCCTTTTTTTTTTTCCTATTTTAGTTCTATCCCAAATCCCATAGACTTTGTACACGAATTTTGTCGGCGGCACTTTGGTCACTAAACAACCTCAGATCTTAACCAAACTTAACACAAACTTAGACCCTCAACTGAAATTGTTTCTCTTAGAGTGACGTCATGATGACGTCATCATACGATTTTAAAATAATTTTTTAGTTTTTGAACCTTAAAGTTTCTTAAAGTCATATCTCATCAACAGAACATGCTAAATTCAAAATTCTTTTTGTAATAGCTTTGTTAGCTCCTGTATTTTTTTACATAAATGTAAAAATTGCGTGACGTCATCATGACGTCATCAAAAATGTGCTTTTTTGAAACACATATAAGAGTACGTCCGATCGTCATAAAAATTGGTGGGTAGGTAGATAGTGCTACTAGCATGTAAAATCCAAAGTGACGTCATGATGACGTCATCGGTTGATTTTCTATATTTTTTTTAGTTCTATCCTAAATCCCATTGACTTTGTACACGAATTTTGTACATAACACTTTGGTCACTAAACAACATCAGATCTTAATCAGACTTAACATAAAGATAGACCCTAACATGAAATTGCATGCAGAAGAGTGACGTCGTAATGACGTCATCACATGTCACATGACGTCATCTTAAAGGTGCATTTTTCAAAGGCCCATATTTAGAGAACGGGAGTTCCGATTGCCTTTAAACCTGGTATGTTTGTAAGCCAGCACGTGTTATAGATGAAAATGTGGGTGACGTCATGATGACGTCATCATACTTTTTTAAAAGTAAGTTTTAAGTTTTTGAACCCTTAAGTTTCTTAAAATCATATCTAATCAACAGAACATCCTAAATTTAAAATTCCTTTTGGAATAGCTTTGTTAGCCCGTATATTCTTTCATATCAATGTGAAAAATGTGTGACGTCATCATGACGTCATAAAAAATGTGCTTTTTCGAAACACATATAAGGGTAGGTCCGATTGTCTTGAACGTGGGTGGGTAGGTAGATAGTGCCACTAGCATGTAAAATCCAAAGTGACGTCATGATGACATCATTGGCTGATTTTCTATGAATTTTTAGTTCTATCCCACATCCCGTAGACTTTGTAAGCAATGTTTTGTACCCGCTGTTTTGGTCACTAAACAACCTCAGATCTTAATCCAACTTAACACAAAGATAGACCCGAAGCTGAAATTGTATGTCGAAGAGTGATCTCATGATGACGTCATCACGTGTCACGTGACGTGCTACATTTTGAAAATTGATGAGTAGATACGGTAGATATTTTAACTGGTATTAAATTATGAAATGACGTCTTTGTTATTATCTGATTTTTATCATGAATTCAATTGTAGGCTATAGGTGTACTATGTAAATTTCATTGCGATGTTTTGGAAGTTGTAATGGTTACAGATATTCTTTAAATGCAAAAATAAATCTTCAAATAGGCCTAATGTTATTTTCAGACTGATCAAATGTATCGTTTCTGTGAATAGTGTCAAGTTTGTGACGCGTTTTCGTCGAACCTAGGCCTGCATACTACTTTCTAGTGATGAAATAATTGGCTCCAATTATTAATAAATACGTCAACAGAGGGCGCAATTCAACATTAACGGGTCCGCAAATAATTGGCTCCAATTATTAATACATATTTTGACAGAGGGCGCAATTCAAGATTAACGGGTCCGCGTGCGATCGCAAATGAAACGGCAGGAGCATTTGTTTTATTGTAGAATTTGTAACGTTTGCAACTTTGCGTATGGTTAAAAGTAAAAGTTCATTAATATTGGTTTTCCCGGCCAATTTAAGCATTCAACAGCCAAAAGGAGTAATTCCATTTCAGCAGTTAGCATTCACTGGTCAAAAATAAGATCATTCAAATTCCTGAGATCGCAAAGGTCATTCAATTTCGTAAAAGCCAACAGCAAGAGGCTGGTCAACCATTCAATTTCATCAATTGGCAAACATTTTTCAAATGTTTACATTTAAATTCGTTTCTATGGTAGGTGCTTTCTGATTTGTATTTTAATTTGACGTGGTCCGAACATTATACTGTAAAACGCTGTTTAAAAAGATGTTTAAACTTTTTAAACAACCCGGGTTGTTCATGTGCCCTGCTTACACAGCGCACTTGGTTGTTCAAGCAGGGCACTTAAACAACCCGGGTTGTTTAAAAAGTTTAAACAGCGTTTTCTCTGTGTAGCAGAAATAAAGAAGAAAACATAAAAACCAGTGCAAACTATCACAAGGCTGTAGCGAAAGACTTTGTTTTCATTTCTAACTTATCGCCATAACTTTTCAAACTTTACTTAACAGTCTTCTAGATACAGGGTACAGGCTTTAACTTTAATCATGGGGTAACAAAGCAAAAGGAACAATTATTGCAATTAAGACAAAACACATGACGTAAATGAAATGCAAACAACAAGGAAACGCATCTAACAAACAAAAAATCAAGTGCCAGTAAAAGAGCTATTGCCAGCTTCCTCGAATAAACAAGCTATAACTCATGTGTAATTTAAACGCACAGACTATTTGAAATTCATTGCCCATTAACGAAAAAGAAAACAAAAACTAGTAACAAATTCATGTGCGCTTCCATGAGTCTTAATTTGATTTCATCAATTGTAGATAGGTAGTAGAAATTCAACTGAATATTTTTTTTTAAATGTAGTGTTGAATGCCTATAAATGAAATAGAATGGTTAACTTAAAACGAACCTGAATGAAAAGAACGAAATCATGTGTGCACAAACACGAAATTGAATGCAATAGTAGCTAAAAAGAAACCCTAGTTTAATTGAATAGGGGGAAATGCGTAAATTTGAATGCGTGTTAATGAAATTGAATTAATTTGTAATGAAATTAGCCGGGAAAACCTATACTTAGAAGTATCTTCTTTAAATACTTTTAGAAAATTTTTACTAACAGTATTTGCTTTGTTCAATTTGAATAAAAAGGAAACAAAAAGGAAATATGTCGGTGCGGTTGCAGCACTGTAGCTGTTTATATGTATCAGGGGAAAAACAATTTCAACAGTATTCTTAGCCTGAGACCCTCCCCCCGCCCCCCGGCCCCAAGCACTTTTGTGGCCGATGTTTTGTTTCGCAATCTCAGCTCTTTCAAATACTTGCCTGATGAACACAAACGTGACATTTGTAGGTACCAATTGTACTTTCATTGAAGTAAAATTCAAGAATCGTGTAGAAAACTTATTCGACACAGGCCGTTTCTAGCCTATGCTGAACAATGATATGAGGGAGATTGTTTATTGAGGTTCATGAAGAGTGAACCAAACATCTTATGGCATCGTTGGCGCTACGTGGCGTTATTAGCCTTTTAGAGGTATGGCGGACACAATAGGAGGGCGCTGATTTGGGTAAACATTTTGTGAAAACACAAATTCCAGTAAAAGTCAGAATCAGATATTGTTTTGAGTTAAAGTACAATCCATAGTACAATCAATAGATCATGCCTAATCTTCACCTTTGAAATTTCCTGTGGTTTAACAAAAGGTATACCCAAATCAAATAGCACCCTCTCCTATTGTGTCCGCCATACCTCTAAAACGCTAATAGTTTTGGTGTGAATACTTTACAATCGCGCTGTCGATCGGTTTTGTTTGCCACTTCATGAAAACGTTTCATAGCGCCACCACTCGCCCTGAAAAATATATCTACTGCGGGCGCCGGGTTCTTGAAAAAAAATCAAGGCACAGAGGTGACATTATGTTAAAATTCCTCACAAGTTCCACTTCTTTGATAAACGTACCTGACCGTTTCCAAAAAGCCATGGTCCGTAACATCAAGAAAATGCCAAATTGTAACAGGGTGAAATTTGCTTTTTTCTTTCACTGATCAAAACACAGAAAATACGGATCACAGGCAGTGCTGTAATCCACTCGCTCACATAATTTTTATATCGAGTTGAAATAGAGGAATTTCAAATTTGTATCCAAACCTCTTTTGTTGCGAGAAATACAAAAATGTCTCCAGTGTCATGCCTAATCTTCACCTTTGAAATTTCCTGTGGTTTAACAAAAGGTATACCCAAATCAAATAGCACCCTCTCCTATTGTGTCCGCCATACCTCTAAAACGCTAATAGTTTTGGTGTGAATACTTTACAATCGCGCTGTCGATCGGTTTTGTTTGCCACTTCATGAAAACGTTTCATAGCGCCACCACTCGCCCTGAAAAATATATCTACTGCGGGCGCCGGGTTCTTGAAAAAAAATCAAGGCACAGAGGTGACATTATGTTAAAATTCCTCACAAGTTCCACTTCTTTGATAAACGTACCTGACCGTTTCCAAAAAGCCATGGTCCGTAACATCAAGAAAATGCCAAATTGTAACAGGGTGAAATTTGCTTTTTTCTTTCACTGATCAAAACACAGAAAATACGGATCACAGGCAGTGCTGTAATCCACTCGCTCACATAATTTTTATATCGAGTTGAAATAGAGGAATTTCAAATTTGTATCCAAACCTCTTTTGTTGCGAGAAATACAAAAATGTCTCCAGTGTCTGTAGAGTGGTTTAGCAGTGAGAGCCTCAGCTTCGATTTCATTTGAAATTCGTCTATTTGTGTCAGAAAAGTTTCAGGCAGTTGTTTTTTCCTTCAAAATTTCCGTCCGACACCCGTGTCGCACCCTAACAATGAAATCAATCATGACAATGCCGCCCCCCCCCCCGCAAGTTATTTGCGATTTTTACTGAAAGTCGAAAATGACAACTTCAGGTTGTAACCTCCCTCACATTTTTATACACACGCGTAGCTTGGGCTTGAATATGATTTAAGAAGTTGGTCTTTGGTGAGAAGTACTACAGGTACATAGTGTACACCATTAATAAATGTGTACGTGAAACTGATAGTTTTCAAGGTCTTTGAATATCATGACCTTCTCAATAAGATTTATTCCAGCACCGAGCCAAATAACATTTACATGGGGATTAAGGGGAATTCAGACAGATTCAGAGCAAAATGGTGTAAAATTCACAAAATAAAAACATTTATTCAATTGTTCATACATCTCTTTGTAGAACATTTCTTGGTTTTGACTGTTGCCTTTGTGTACATGGTAATATAAAATATACAAATGTTATTCAATATAAAAATAAATCAAAAACTGAAGATATAAGAGATACTGTCTTTAATAAGGAAGTAAACTAAAGGTAAAGTTCCTTCTGTAGCGCAACCTAATAAAGACATTGCCACGAGATAGGTATCCGAAATAGCATCTTAACAAAGTAGGATCAGTCTTGTAAAATACACAAATCTCAAAGTTGTCATTTGAGAGCACAAAATTGCCACTTTTCCATGGAAGTATCAGTGAGTTAGTCAATTCATTTGGAACTTTACACTTTGCTTAAGGCAAATAACTCCACATTAAACAGTACTGAGCTAGATATTATAACCATCTCAAATGATTATGTAAGGACTTACTTGGTATAACAGTGTTATATTGTGTATCTTCAGATACATGTACTTCATACATACTGTGTGAAACAAAATGGCTTACATTGTGTATGCCCGCCCCAAAAAAATGGCTTAATCTTTGACAATTTCACACCAGCCACAAATTTAACTTGAGCTGTATGTGTCAAAAATAGGAAGATGTTTAAGATTTTAACAGGAACACTCTGTTTAAATTAAAAATGCATGTTTTTTCTATTTGTAAACATAGGGTGTTCATATTTTGTAATGTCTATCAATTCATAATTTGTTGTTTTGCTTCTTTATATTTTTTTGTGAGGCAGATAAAAGCAATGGCGCAGTGGTGTGTCCAGGTTTTGGGTTGTGAGGGGGGGGGGGGGGGGAATTGCAAATGATTCTGAAAAAGTAATCCCAATTTGAAAAGTGTTGCAAAATTTAAGACATTGTAGAATTGAATAAAGTACCTTCATTAGTTGCTCTAGCAGAGTGCTTTTATATGCAAGTTTATCAACACATAATTTTTAAGAACCAAATTTGTTACTCATGAATGTAACAAAACTGCTCCTGTCTAATTTCTGTTAAAGATATAATGTTCATGCCCTTTTCGACTTTCACCTAGAATTTTTTTTTTTCTCAATTGCTATTTTTCTAGCAATACGAAAGTTATTTTTTTAAATGAGACACTGAATTAACAAATATACTCATATTTGGATCTGTCCACACTAACGGTTACAACTGATAACTTTGTGGGTGAGACATGGGAAGTGGATTTCTAATTTTTGTTTTCTAGACATTTCTGTATCATTTGTGATTGCACTGATAAATAAATAGGCTGATTCACTGGATATGTAGAAAATTACTAGGCCATCCTTAAGATGAAATGAAGGATAATGTTCACAACATGGACAGACATTGTTGAATTATACAGGTATATTCTTGTTATAATTAATCCAGCGCTTGTTCCATTTATATTACTCGTTCAATGTAGAATTGTTATCACTCAACATTAAAGCAACCTATTTATTATTTATGAAATTAGGATGCGACTTGAACAACGTTCATAACATGGACAGAATTTTGTGACAAATAACAGTCCCTGTTATGAACATGAAGTCTTGAAGATGTACACCCTGTAGTTTAAAAATACCTGGAGGTTTAACCTAAGATTGGTCAGTGGCAATCCCTCAATGGATAGCTTTACATTAGGAACAAAATTTGGGATAATTCATGTATTTCATTACTACTTCCCAACACTTTAAAATAAAATGTCTGTCCATGTTATGAACATTAAATCTTGAGGATAATCCTCTGTAATTCCTTGAAACCTGAGAAATGTATCAAACATTTTGGTGGGCAATCTTCTTACTAGAATATTAGATGCAGAAAGAGTGAAAACATGGCAAATTACTTCATATATGGACTCCTGTCCCTGGTTCCCTCTAAATGTCACACTTTTGTAACCGTTAGTGTGGAAAGACCCATTTAGTAAAAGAGTTATTACTGACCAAATTTCAAATTAGTTGTAGCCCAAAGATAATTCAGTTCTTGCAAAGCCTATATTTTGTGCAGTATACAGACGCAAAAGCAACCTAGAATATAGGCCTTTATAAGGCAGGTTTTAACCTCGCCAAATTGAATAAAAGTTATTTTTATCTTTAAGGAAGAAATACAATTTCAAAATTCATTAGAAGAAAAAAATCCAATTTGTTGACGAGCATGGCAATTATATCTTTAAAGTTTACAGTAGATCCCCTTCGTCTTGAGGATGAAATGAAAACTCACTGTAGTCATAATACCAGATGCTATTAAATTAAAGTTCTGTACCAAGAAGATAAGTAGATTCCCTCCACCTTGAGATTGAAATGAAGACTTGCTGAAATCATAATGTGAGGTGCTATCAAATCTAAGTTCTGCTCCGAGAAGGTAAATTACATCACCTCTGCATTGAAGTTGAAATGAAGACTTGCTGTACTCATAATGTAAGATGCTATCAAATCAAAGTTCTGCTCCAAGAAGGTAAATTACATCACCTCTGCATTGAAGTTAAAATGAAGACTTGATGTACTCATAATGTCAGATACTATCAAATCAAAGTTCTGCTCCGAGAAGATAAATTTCATCACCTCTGCATTGAAGTTGAAATGAAGACTTGCTGTACTCAAAATGTCAGGTGCTATCAAATCAAAGTTGTGCTCTGAGAAGATCAAGTGGAATCTATTTTGCCTTGGTGCCGAAATCGAGACCTATTACAGAAGATGCAAATTAAAGGAATCACAGGCGATTGGAAATATATGACAATTTGCATAACACAATAAACGGTATACTTGTAGCATAGCCAAGTCATGTATTACACTTTGCATGACGCTATAAGTGAAACATAGTAAATATTTCTGTCATGGTAAATCTTCAGTACAGAGCTATCAACTGTCATCATTTATTGCTATCAAAGTATTATGAAACTTCCCTTTAAAACAGTGATATGTAATTTTTCAAACAACTGTAAGCCAGAGTTGTCTTGTATGGAACTTTAGGAATGTCATCTGACCTCCTGAGATACATGTACATATACTGGGTTATTTCAATTCATGCCGGCAATATGTTTAAAATAATATTTTGTATTTGAAAGACATTTAACTCAGAATGAGGCATCATAAATGAAGAATGTTGCTTTCCGCACATTATTTATTACAGATTGAGAAAATGCATTCAGGAATGACAACATGCTGTTTAAAGGAAAGACTTTTTGAGAAAATTAGTTATGATGACAATATCATTGTAATGAATTGGAAGGGGAGTTAGTTTCACCAATGGTAAAAGTTACTCCGCCTGCGTCTAACACTATACAGGTCTAAAAACTATGATAATTTCTCTGGTTTCTATTGAAGAATTATCCTTTATTTAGATCTGGGCAAAGGACAACCATTGAGATGGTAGGGTTACCCTACTATCTCTGTAGCCCGCCCTTAAAGTGGTCAAGTTGCATACAAAAATGTTATATCATGACGAAGGCATACTACATTAAGAATGTCATCTTGTAATATATTATCAATGGAATAATAAAATGATCTTAGCTTTACAATGTCATCTCCCAAGTAAATTACATCACAATACCGTCATCGTGAGTAAAATTATGTCGGGATGTCAACATCTAAGATATGATTCTGAGATAAAGTTATTCAACATCTCAACAGCTAAGATGCCAAACCCTGATGTCTAATGTCTCGAATAGTAAGTGAACACTATGGGGAAATTCTCTGGAAACAGAATTACATTTTGTGTGTGTGAAAAACGAGAATAGTTAGCATCATATAAAAAGATGTTTCATACAAGATGGCTATCCTTGGTATGATAATAGAGCTAAGACCTTACACTTATATTTGAAAAAAAAAGAAAAACCAAAAACAAAAACTCTCCTATAATCATTTTAAAGAAGGCTGTATGTCGATAAAACAATTACACTTCAGTGACAGGCTTTTTTTCTCAATAATTGCATTAATTAACTTTAACCCTGCTAGGAGAATTTTGCTAGGACCCTGCTAAATCTAACAGTATCCAACAGCTATTTAAGTGTGAAGTTTTCTAAATTCAACAAGATCCTACAGCTAGAACAAACAGTTTTTTGTTCACTGCTGAGATCGACAGATCCAACAGAAAATGTTTGCAGTTGGATCTTGTTGGATTCAGCAGGGTTAGGGTTAATTAAAGTGATTTGAACATCAAACATTATCTACAACAAAAATACTTTTGAAAGGTCTACAGCTAAAAAGCACAAAATTTGTTTTATCATAGTCATGTTGATTATGGAATTTGAGGAAGGAGACTACCGGAATCACATCCCTTCATTCATAGCAAAAAGAAACTGATCGAAATTCTCTGTTAATTGTATATAGTATAAATGCATTTTTCTAATGACACATCTGCCGACTGAAACTGAAAAAGTAATCAACTGGTTATTTGAGAGATCGAGATAGGCATGAAATTTCTATACAATTGCTAGAAAAAAATACAACTTTTCAAAAAAAACATCCGTTTCTGATAAAAAACAGATAGTCCATCAAATAAAGTAGGGCTAAAATACCAGTCGGTAGATAACGTCTTTCATTTGACACAAAATTTATTTTTGTCATGATTGGTCATTGTTGCAATTTTCAGAAATGGGTCGATTTGTAGTCAGTGTTTTATAGGAAATATCATTCCACTGACCTGTTTAAAGTTTTGCACTGTTGAATGGTGATAAAACGTGGTGTCTGTTTTCAACCGTTGGGTTGATGATAGCCTTCAGTCAAGATGCACGTGGGTATCTGGGTGCGCGATGCGCCCCAAATATGCCATCATGTCCGAGGCGCACCACTCGTCCGGGTGCACGCGCACCTTGACTAAAGGCTACAGGGCATTGCCAGCTGGAAATCATTGGAAAACAATATACATTTCCACTTTTCTTGACAACAATACACTTGGTGCCATCATTTCGCAGGATGATTGTGACTACTATTAACTTACAGTCTAGTAAAGTATTTCGTAATGATTCAGTAAAACAAAATTGAAGATTACCAATCGTGTACACTACATTTAAAATGATCAAGCCATTGACAACAATTTCTTTTTGAGCCATATTCTACCACAGAATTGCCTATGTCACTTTTCAGTTATAAAGTACAAATTTCCTTGCAATATTTCAGAAAGGAAAATACTCCTAAACACTCACCTCAAAAGTTGCCAGCTATTGACATGTCAAAAATATGGCACGCCGGAGCTACATGCAAAATAGAGAAGCATGATGACAACGGTAAAGATGACATCCATCACGAAGAGTGAACAGCAAGTAAATGATGACCGTATTGTCTGGTTGATTTAATTTGCATGGCAGCAACTCGTAGTTGTTAACTGCAATAATGAGAAACATTAAAGACAATTTTCATAATTTCAAATGTCTTAGTTCATTCAATAAACTATAGACTAATCCGGCGACCAAAATTAGAAGCATTTACTGCGCTGGCACCATGCTCGCGCTCGATGCAGCTTTGACCAACAGAGTGTTTACAACTTGCCAAAATGCGCACGCAACTGAAATAAAAGAACGCGAGCAACCTGCATGCAAGCGTGGCACCAGAGCAAAAATGGCTTCTAATTTTGTTCGGTAAATTATAATATACATAGTTTGTGGTTTTATAGACTTCATATGTCTTTGTAGGTACAATCCTTTATTATTGCAACAATACACATACATGTATAGTTGAACCATTACTACATGATTAACTACTTACAAATATTGCATGATTACTTCAACTGAAAGGCTGCAGCCAAGCTTTTAAAAGATGAGGTATAAGATCAAAAAAACAACTTTGACAAATTCATTTGTTTATTAACATATGGGCAGATGGGAGGTGGTGAAATATGAAAATGCAATCTTTACAAAAATACTGTCTCATCTGATGCTGAGATTAAAAAAGATAAAAACTGGTTCTGTGCTGTTCGGACACTGTCACCAACAGCCTATTGTAATGCAATTTTTTCATCCAAAATTTGTTAACAGGGATAGATAGAACATTTATAAGTCTAATTCACTTGTATTGTACCTGTAGCTTTTGTAAAACAGATCACAGATTGCTTTTTTTAAAAGTCATCTAGGAAGAACACTGAACCGATCCAGTCCATACCATCTCAAAGGAGCACTGGACTGGTGTGGTCCAAGCTATCTACATATAGGAAGAGCAGTGAACCGGTCTACTGGTTTGGTCCAAGCCATCTGCTCCCAATTATGAAGAGAACTGAACCAGTCTGCTTTCAATTATTTAGGAAGAGCACTCAATTGGTCTGGGGTCCAAGCTATGTAGGAAGAGCACTAAACCAGTGTGGTCCCAGTCACTCAGGAAATGCGCTGAACTAGTTTGGTGCATATCATCTAGGCAAAGACTGCGTGGAATGGTGTGGTCCAAGACATCTAGGAAGAGCACTGAACCAGTCTGGTCCCAATTATTTAGGAAGACCACTAAACTGGTAGTCCAAGACAACTAGGAAGAGCACTGGATCTGTCTGCTCTCAGTTATGAAGAGAACTGAACCAGTCTGGTTTCATTCATTTAGGCAAAGTTTGCACTGAACTGGTCTAACCCAAGCCATGTAGAAAGATGACTAAGCCAGTGTAGTCAGAGTTATTTAGGAAGAGCACTGAACTGCTAGGGTCCAAGCCATCTAAGAAGAGTAAGCTGAATTGGTCCAATTCATTTAGGAAAAGCACTAAACGCATCTGGTAGATGACATCTAGGAAGAGCAGTGAACCAGTCTGATGCAATCTTGAGAGTACGTTGTACTGATTTGGTGCAAGTCATCCAGGTTGATCATCAAACTATAGTCTGGTAGAAGGCATTACAGGAATACACAGGCAAAGTGAGCTGAAGACTTGCTCACTGTCCGATCATAGTCATCAAGATGAAGGCACTATGTATGTAGTCGATGACAGTATATGGGTGGTACACCTCAAAGCAACAAAGGAGAAGATAAAGACGTGTCTCTAGCTCACCCCCTCCCCCCATGGTGACAATTAAAATGGTGTGCCATAATGTGACTTAATGCCGGGCTTATAATCGTCAAGCTTCAAGCTACATCTATTAGGACCACTAAGTAGATATACGTTCAAAAACATTCAAGATATTTTTCAAAATGCATAATCCTAATTCATGTAAATGCCACAAAGTGGTCACATCTTTACTGAAATTTCTGTGAAGGCTTTCTCTCCGACAGGTCATTTTACATTTCCAGTGTTTTATGTTGCTACTAACTTTGTTTTTTGTCTGATACGTTTTTAATTTTGTTGCCATTTATTTTGCTATACTACTTTGGTGCATATATATGTTGCATTTTATCGTGTTTATTTTTTTACCAATTTCTTTTGCCTTATATATTGCCTACTTTTTTCCTGTTCTCTTACATTCTATGTACTTTTTTCTCTGTCTGTTTTCCATATTTTTTGCCCATCCGTATTGCATACATATTGTCTACTTTCTTGCATATTTATTTCGCCTTCTTCATAATTCTGTTGGTTTGATAACATGCATTTGATGATACATGTACAAATCTACCAAATCAATAAGCAACTGACATTTCAATGGCCAGCTTGACACGAGGACCACTTTACCTTGTGAAATGATTGTAATTCACTGTAATTCACACATTAAACATACACTGTACATGCAGATGCACAATATCAAATATCCACCTTAATAACATTCGCTCCCATCTTTTTTTTCCATCTCATCTGTTTATTTTACATTATATCTTGTCACTTTCTTGTCTATTTATTTTGCCTACTTTCTTCAATGATTTTCTTAATCTCATAGCCTGCATGTTTTCAGGTCTATTTTCTCACATGTCATTTCCATTAATTACTTATTTTTTATTGAAATGTTGCATCCCATCATCTTAAATCTGCCATCTATCTCATCTATCTTACTTTAAAATCTTGCTTGCTTACTATCATGCTTCAGAAGTTTTAACAAGTCGCTACAATTCACATCACAAGTCAAATCACAAGGTATTCAAATGAACAAAGACGAAGGCATTTCTTTGTGATAGTACATCCCGTATAGCTTGTGACCGTGGTTACAACTGACCGTGATGGTTCCCAGTTTGCCTTTAATCTAGCTTGTTTACGTGTTTACTTTTGCTCGCATGTTACTTCCATCTAACTGCTGTTTTTATAGCCCCGAAAAAATTATTTGACTTCATAGTGTTTTTTTATTGAGTAAATGTCATTTTTAATGTGTAATGAAACAATTAACCAGTACACATATGTATAATGTGCAGTGAATACAAAACTTCCAAAGTTTTCACCTGTGAAAATTAATTCAGAATGTAACACTTACAGCTTCATGGTAACTGTAATAAGTGGGACTTATAACAGTACGCGTAGACTCCAAATTTCTAGCATACACATGATCAATTAATGTTGCTTTTTCTGTAGTTGCACTTGTAACATACTGCTTGTAACCATGATCTTGCATCAATTTCTCAACTTGACAACATTGTTTTAAAATATCTTCATTGAAATCACCCATTACAATACATCTATTGGATATTTTGTGAAATTCATTGAGCAAAACTTTTAAATTGGTAATGAAATCATTAATAGCATAAGATGCTGGTCTGTAAATTATTACAACAGAACATGACATATGAGAAATTATTTGAAATGCAATATATTCTAAATTGTGTACTGGCAAGATTATCCTGCTGAATGTTTTATTCTTTCTACCATACACAGCAACACCTCCATGATTCTGTACTTTTAATGTTCGAGTAGATTGGTCTGAATTGTCATATGAAAGACTTCTTAATTGATGGTAGCATTTAAATTCAGTCAATTCAGTGTCTATGTATTCCTCTTTATCAATCCATGTCTCAGTTAGACAAATAAAATCACATGTCATAAATTCATTGTTACATTTTAAGTCCATAAAATGTTCTCTCAATCCTTGTATATTATGCATCATGATAGTAGTCTCATTAGATGTACATGTATCCGTCTTAGAATGATCTTCTTCAATAAATGATGGCATACTACTCAATGATTCATGAACTGATTTATTACAATAAATGTATTTTTCATCAAATCCTTCTATTACAAGACCATTCAATGAAGTGACTCTACTGAGAGCAACATATGCTTGTCCTGCTGAAAAAGTACGCTTAAGACATACAACTGCTTTATCTGTTGTCATTCCTTGCACCTTGTGAACTGTACATGCCCATGCTAATTTCAATGGAAACTGATGTCTTACACACTGTTTACCAATACTTTCTTCTTCCATTTGAATAGGTACTGTGTCTCTATCAACAGACAATGATGGTATTTTATATTTCAATTTACAACCAACATTCTTCTTGTCAAACCTAATGTCTACATACTTTGGTGCAGATTTATCACCTGACATAATTATTTTACATACAGTGCCAAATACTCCATTAACTAGTCCATCAGATACATCAATGTTCTTGGTTAACATCACTCTTGCACCAACACCAAGCCACAATAATTTTGGTAAGCTGGTATATGTTGATTTGCTTACAGCTTTCAGTCTTTTCATTTTACCACCTTTTGAATCCTTCTGAATGTCCTTTGCTTCAACACATATGCAATCACTACATTTCGCAAACAATGTCTTAACATTGTGTTCATCAACCTGTTTGTTGCATGGAAAGATATGTAATGCATCATCCCAATCTTCTCCAGTTTCACGAGCTTGTAACATTGCAACATCTTCATTGAACAATTTCTTTTGTTTTTCTTTTACACGTAACCTGTTCAATGTTTCAGCAAATTGTGCATCTTCTTTTTGTCTCATAATTTCTATTAACTCGACTTTCTGGAAGATATCATTCCATAGGTCAACTGCGACTGTTCTCTGGTACAATGACTTTCCCTTTACTGGGGGCAACTGATAAAAATCACCAACAGCTAAAATACTGACATTTCCAAAGGGTGTATGATCACGCATTTGCTTAATCTGACGTAGTCGTCCATGAATATAGCAAAGAATCTTATGATCAACCATTGATATTTCATCAACAATTAAAATCTGAAGATCTTGCAATACATTACGCAAAGTGCTCAACTTTTCTTCACCAAGAGGTTGATATGGTAATCTGGCATCAGTTGTGATTGACAATGTACTGTGAATTGTAGCACCATTGATATTAAATGCTGCAACACCTGTAGGAGCAGTAAGCAATACTGAGACATTGTCTGGATTCTGCACTATTCTTGCAAAAAGCCTTGTTGCTTCATAGTAAATCGACTTTATCAAATGGCTCTTTCCAGTTCCAGCTCCACCTGTTACAAACACATGAAACGGTTCAGGATTTTTACCATTCACTTTTTGCAAACACCAATTTCTGATCTTATTAAACACCTGTCTCTGTTGTACATTCAAGGATCTCAACAAATTCAGTGCTTCCTGCTTGGATACTTTAACTGAATGTGGTTCAATATTACAAATTTTATCTCCTTTTTTGTCAGCTTTCAAATCAGGAATATCACATTCACTATCAGAATCTTCAATTACTGGCATACGTTCTGTTTGACATTCAAGTCTATCTTCTTCACTCTTAGGACAAATCAAAGCCCAGGCATCTTCTTGAGGACCAAACTTTTCAAGATATTTCTCTGCTTCTTCAATTGATTCAATATTTGCTTCATACATTGAACGATTACTTTCAACAATATATCTTACAAGTTTCAACTGATTATTAAAACAAATAACACCATCTGTATAAAATTGTTCATAGGTTTCAAACTGTGGTGGCTTCAACTGAACATCAACTTGATACGGAAGAAACAGCTGCAACATACTGTGATAGTACTTCTCAGAACACTTTGCCACTGAAAACCTGGGATATCTAATAACTGCTGGATCAGTTCGACTGCGCTTCTGTATATGACCTAGGTCATGTTTAAGTGCATACACTGGTGATTGTCTCCTTTCATTACATTCTTTAGATGTATTTGCATTATAAATAACTCTGTATTCGGAACTAAATGTAGCGAGGCACATTTCTTTAAATTCATCAATATCTGGTCTTGCTTTGTAACGATCAACTTTGTTAATCATGAAAATATCATCATCCCCATCTTCAGATTTATTCTGAATAACACTCAATGGCAAGCTCATTCTGACAGGGTTTTCACCAACAGGTATAAACTCGACTTTCCTGGATCCTTCTTTCAATCTAAGACTGCAAGCACGAAACACTGCTTCCTGAGCTGATATTTCACGATTATGTAGATACACACAACCAAGTTCTTTCATACTCTGTCTGGCATCTAAGTTTCCTTTTTGTGCCTCTCTTTGAGCATGTGATAACAACTGTCCCATTTCCCGTTCAGCCTTGGACATGTATGACACAACATAAGCTACACAAGCATATGCATCACTGATATACTGAATGTCCATATTTGCATTCCAGCATCTTATCAAATCAGGATTGTACAAATTAACCCATACATCTTGTGGTTCTCTCTTTAGTACAATACTTGCTTTGCTGCTCAGAACATTGTTAGCTTTCTCAAAATCATGTTGTGTTATTCCAATGCTTTTAAATAATTCAGAACTTGTCATATGCTGATTATCCTCATTTTGTATTCCATTCCACACTGATTTCAATAATTCTTTTGCATCATTTGCTTTAGTACTAGCAACACTATCATCAATAGTTTCATCATCATCATCCGTTGGATCTGGCTCGGTGATAAATGTTCTATTAGATGGAGGTCGTGGAAAATTGAATCTGCAGTCAGTACCCTTCTTTTTACAGGACTTTGAATGTCTTTTGCTATGTTGCTGCACATGACTCACAATCTCATTCAGTTCCTCATCTTCTTTCTTTGATGGCAACTTGCAACTGATGTATGTGTCAATAAATTTGATTACTTCATCATCACTGTCAACTCCCAATTGTGGAGCATTCTCAATCCAAAATATACAATGTGTATGTGGAGATCCTCTCTGCTGAAATTCCACTCTGTAGAAATAGTCCTTGACTTTGCCAATAGGTGCTGCTCTCGACAATATTACATCTTTCAGAAATGTATGAAATCGTTTGTCAAACATTCTGGCTACAGTTACTGGGTTGCTTCGCAATACATTACATTTCTCATTCCAATCCAATTCTTCAATGTCTCTAGAATCACCCTGTTGTCGAAGTAATGTGTTTATGACTTCAGGCCATCTCATGTCAGCAGCCGAAAATGAACAGAACCATGTTGGTATCCCAAGTTGTCTAATCATAGCCATCACATCCCTTTGAGTTGCTTGCCAGTATGGAGGTGTGCCTCTAATTGGTTTCAAGAATTTGTATCCACTGTCCGATTTCAAAATATCTCTTAATTGTTCTCTGTCTTTAATCATGCTAGCTTGCACACTCTTAGCATCGTTCATTTTACCTGAACTTTGACGCAATGCAATTGAAACACTTGACATCACTTTCTGAATTTCTGACAAATACTGAGCATAAAAAATGTACTGAGTACTCTTTGCAAATCTACTGTCAACATTCATCAGTCTGTTATGCAAGTATCTACATAACGTAATATTCACATCACGATCATCACTGAATATAGGTGTGCCTGTTGGAAATAATGCTGGGAAGCATTTTGCCTCATTACCTTCTTCCATTAACACTCTAACTGGGTTATTTCCTTCACAAGGTGCAACACAAAGTATATCATCAAAATACTGATCAAGAATTTCCTGTCCAATATCTGCCGGCTGCAAACAAGTATCAAGTGGAATACCACACAAACGATCATCATCTGTTTCCTCTTCACTGTCACTCATATCATCAGAAGATTCACCAACTGCACCATTTTCATTTGACTTCATCTTATCAATGTCTTCAGACACAGGATTGTCCCATTCACTATTTATTTCTATATTCCTATACCACGTGTTATATTGTTTCAGATATCTTAAGGCACTTTCAACATATTCCCTATTCACAAACTGGTACTGGTAATACCCTTTGTAACTTAATTTCCTCTTCAGCTTCACTCGAATCAACTGATTATCATCTCCACACCTTGGCAATGCTGTTACAGTGTCTGTTATGTTTGATGGCACACATACAACTGGACCATGAACTGCATTCTGCCCTCCTCTAGGTAATGCTATCATCTTCATGAATGGTACATTAATTGCAATTAGATGTTCCTCTAAAATATTCAAGCAACCTAGTTGATCTGGGATGTCTGAAAGTGTTAAATTATTTACAGATGCCTCTGCTGGTACTTTATTACTGAGTAATTTCCTGTCACAAGTATAGCATATCCACAGACATGATCTACTTGATTCCGAAACAAGACATTTCTTGCCACACCCTTTATTGCATACACAGACATGTAAGTACTTCTCAGATATGCAACCAACATTTCTGTATTTACTTTTACTGCATTTGATAACTTGTTTCCGAAACAGAAGTTTATGACATACTGCACAGACATATTCAGGTCCTTTTGATACTTCATTCCTCCAATCCCTTATGACATTGCTCATAACACTTGCATTCCGTTTCTTTCTCATTGAACGCTGTAAATTCTTCCTTTTCATTTCTTCACGATAATACTTATTGCTTTGGTACTTGGTTTTTCCTGTGTCAATTAAGTACCTACGATAACTTGCATTACAACGGTACTTGCGTTTCTGAATGTTAATCAATTTCATTCTATAAGAATTGTTAATACTATATTTTCTTTTAATTGCCTTTATGACCCTTTTCCTGTAGCTAATATTTGTATGATATTTACGTTTTGCATTGTTAATTGTATTCTCTCGATATACATCATTCTCATGGTACATTGTTCTTCCACGATTAATTGTTTTCAGCCTATATGCATCATTCTCATGGTACATTGTTTTTCCACGGTTAATTGTTTTCTGCCTATATGCATCATTCTCATGATACATTGTTTTTCCACGGTTAATTTTGTTCTGCCTATATGCATCATTCTCATGATACATTTTTTTTCCACGGTTAATTGTTTTCTGTCTATATGCATCATTCTCATGATACATTGTTTTTCCACGGTTAATTGTTTTCTGCCTATATGCATCGTTTTCATGATACATTGTTTTTCCACGGTTAATTGTTTTCTCCCTATATGCATCGTTCTCATGGTACATTGTTTTTGCACAAATATTTTTCTTTTCCCTGTGAATAGTATTTTCATGATACTTTATTTTTGCACTGATCCTTACTTTCTGCCGATACAAAACATCTCCTTGATATTTCATATTTGCTGATTCTCGTTTCTTTGCACTATTATCTCTGTACTTGATTTTGCCATATTCAATCTCACTTTGCCTGTATTCCTCAGAATTATGATACCTTTCTTTCTTCAAGTTTTTTTTAAATGTCCTGAAGTTCACGTCATTTACATATCTTTTTTTACTTCTCATCTTACACTTGGACTTCTTGATTTTTGTCACATCGTGTTCTGAATCTTTACTTCCTTTTTTCAACTGACGCCTTTCTCTAGCTCGATCTCTATCCAACCTCCGTTTCAATGTTACATTAACACATTTCCGCTTCTTACAAGTTGGGTATTTTGACACTTGTGGTTTTGATTGTACATTATCATACTGGTCCTTATCTTTATATTCATCATTACTCCATAGCCCACACTCTTTATGATCAAAATGCTCTTCGCCGATATCTGACACAGTTATAATTAACTCATGAACATTTAAAACTAAATCATAATGTACTCTTTTCCTGTGATACAAATAAATACCTGCACTTACTGACTTACTGCTTTTACCACATGTACTAGAAAATACATACCACTTATTAGCATCATCATATGTGTATATGTTTACACCCAACATGTGTGCCATTACCATAATTTCAACCTCTGTAACCCATGTACCAGAATCAGACATTTTTTCCCTCATTAAATAATCTTGCACTGTCATGTAACCTTCCCGCAAGTAACACTGAAATCTTGATCTATTCTTCAACAAGTAATTAACAGTTGCTATTCTGAGCTGCATATGGTTATCTTCAGTTCCTGATAGCGCATAAGAAATGGCTCTGAAGAAACAGTTACCATCACCTTGAATTTTCTTTACAGTATCAGGTGCTCCTATCTTTTCACATGTCTTATAAATCTTGTCAGCATTAAGACACATTTCAGTCAAACCAAGTTTCTGACACAATATAATCTTACTTTCATTAGTTAATGGAACAAATTTAAAAGTGACTGGTTGAGTAACTTCCATGATTTGTATGTCACTATCGCTCTTACAGTTGTAGTTTGTGTCCTGATCAATATCTATAGCATCCACAGCATCTGACAAAACTGTGTGTACTGTATTTCCTCTAGATTCACAAGTCTTTTCATATTGTTTAACTGCATTTCCTTCCATTGTCTCAGATGAATATTTGGTTTCCACTGTCTGTGTACTACTGCTACATGCATTACTAGCATTGCCAATGTCTTCATGACTACATATGCTAAGATCATCATTAACCCATACATTAACACCTGTAATTTCAAACTGCTCAGTATCAGATACATTCATAGATCTTCCAAGTTCAGTACAATACTTGTACACACCTTGCCATGAAGTTACGCATTTCATCAAGCTTCTTCCATCAGAGTCTTGCCAACCATTGTGATTTCTAGAATGTGAATCAAAAATATAGTACATTCCATCTTGAGCAATTACTGAAAATGTATTCCCATTGAAACATATGAAACATGCAGTATATTTCTGAAGTGTCTGCTCCAATGCACAACTCAATGGAATCAAATTGAATTCAGATAGATTTGTTTCTCCTCCAAACATACCAGACACAGATTCATAAAACTTCATATTGAAATGCTGATCAAACACATCTATTTCATCGGGTAACTCATTAATCAACAAATACTCATTCATCATTGTAGAACTACGCAATAAGTAACTATATAATTCATTTCCAGTATTCAATACAACATCCAGATCAGTAGAACACCATTGCTTCAAGTTCTTAATTCTGCTATACAGTACTGCACACAAACTGTTTGCAACACACTGCTTGCCACTATTCTCAGCAAATTTACAGTCACCTTGATGAAAATTTCCTTGAACAACTCTACCATCAATTTCTTCCATCTTTTTATTGCTTGTGCAGAAACACCTTGCTCTTTTACATACACACGTTTTATTTTTCACTTCATCAGATTTGTTTGTCTTGCATAATTTATTTCTTTGTCGCAACATTCTGAGTTTCTTTGTACTGCCTGTAGCTCCCGAACAATTTCCTTCAGCTTTCCTTTTTGATTTCCCCTCCTCACTTTCCTTTTCATTTATAACTAACATGTGTTCTTTCCTACTTCGAAGAGTGTATCGTAACTTCATTCCCGTTTCTAGAGTCCCCTCCGTTTTATTTCCAACCTTCTGTTCTTTAACTTCCTTTACATATTCTACATTATTCGTTTGTGCATCAGATAAATTAATAGGTTTATTTTCATCGACACCTTCATTTCCCTTCTCTTCATTTTTAGAACTGCTGTCCACACTATTAGCCTTCTTTTTGCTACGTAATGAGTACCCTCCACTTTGTTCTTTTATACAGTGTTTCTTGCCTGGATTTCTCAACTTCCTGATGCCACTGATTACATGCAGATTATCTCTGCTTTTCTTAAGCTCACCTTCAATTCTCATTTTTGCAGTCTCTTTGATGCCTTCTGTGCACAAAACATTCTCACCATGTACCTTGACCGATTCCTCATCAATACCAACTTCAGTCAGTAATATCTGAAATACATTCTCATCTGTAGGAATTCCAAGATCATACAAGAAAGAAACACAGTAATTACATCGTCCACATTTAGAACACATCCATGACACTGAGTTGGTGGCCAAATGCTCAATATTTGCAAATCCCATACAATTCACATGGTACCATATGTTGCAAGTATCACATGTCAGAATTCTTTCATATTTACCAATTACCTTATCACACAACCAACATTGCCTACCACATTTATCCTTCACTGAATGATCTACAATTTTCACCTTGTTTATTTCCTGAACACTTTGTTTATTTGACTTCTTTGTGTCACTCTTTGCTTCTGCTGGTGAATTCTTACTCTTCTTAGAGGTTAACTTATGCTGATTTTTTTTTTCTAATTTCTTAGTCGAACCCTTTGTGCTCAATTGTTCTTCTTTGCATTCACCACCTGCCTTCTTGCCCATGTTCTTGATAACATAACTCAGACATCTTCGAGTTTTACTTTGCACATTTTTCTGCCTTTTTTCATGGCATCTTTTCTCTTCTTTGCTCATATGATATTCGAATACCGTACCATTCCGCAATCTATGAAATGCTTGTTTTCGCTCATTTCTTCTGATTTTCTTCCGATTTGGTTTGGAAACCTTCTTTGCATCTTGATAATACTCCACAACAGACTCCAATACCTGACTCCTACTACAACATGTCTGTCCACTTGCCTTCAACATTTTCAATGCAGTCTGATTACCTTTCCTCTTCTGTGACACATGCTTGATTCTACACTTCCTCAGCATACTCACTCTTCTTCTCTGCTCATCATTTAGAGTCCTTCCATCTCTGGTCTGTGGTATCTGCTTGTCAATATTACTCAATTGAATCATTTCTCGATTTACATTTCTGTGCTCACAATTCCAGGGCTTAAATTTTCTGAGTTTAAATTTGCTGAGCTCAGTGCATCTTTTTTGTTGGCTTCTACAGTTGCAAGGCAAGAGAGCCCCAGTACCAGAACTAAGTGAATTTGGTGTCACTTGTTCCAGTACATACACACATTTGTCTGGTGCCAACTGGTTTGCGCACTGCCCGGCAGTCACAAGCAGACGACTTCTCTGAGGAGGTGCCAACCTCAGAGCATTTGGATGAGAGGACGATGTGAACCTGCTGGAAGATGAAATAGACCAAACACAGGACATAGAAGAATGAAATGGAATAATGAAAGGAGGGAAATGAGGTGATGACTGCATGACAGACAAACATTCATCAAAAGGGCGTCCCACAATCCCACGATTCACAGTCTTCTTGGCCTTCATTTTCTGAAATAAACCAAACAAATACAATCCCTCAATCAGTTACCTCCTATTTTCCCTCCCAACATGGACATAAATCCTGGGAGAATGGGGATATATAGCCCCCCCCCCCACTAACACACACACTTTTTGACCAGGGGTGGATGGACCATTAGATTACCCCCCCCCCCCGATGTTTGTGGTGAGAAACAAAAAAGAAGCCGATTTTGAGTTTATTAGTCTAACTTTCCAACAGTCAAAATGTATTTAAAAAAATGGAAAAACAAACAGTACAAAAACTTAAAATGCATTATTGTACATGTGTTGTCAGGAATGGGGAAATAGGTATGCATAATTATTTGCATTAGATGTACACAGCTGGTCACAAAAAAACTCTGTCACACATCATATTATTATGCTCTATATATTGAACATATACCTGCATTTGCCAAGTGAAGATTTCACACATCTGCCATATTTATGGATTTCTTTGTAAGCATTATTGTCTCACTATCTCATTCATTTATCAAGTAATGACTCATCAGTGCACGTACTCCATACATTTTCCGATGATTGTCCCCAAAGAGCCCTCTATAAAGTATGTACATGTACACAATTGGGGAGGATGTTAAAACATTCCCTACACCGTGCATACAGGAAGGGAGAGTGTTTCATTTTGTACATACACTTAGAATGCCACATTGGCTTATTAACTAGCAAGCATAGCACATTGGTTTTAATGCTTTCATGTACATTATCATATGCCATTGTGCAGTGTATATATCACTTTAAAAAAACATTTTAGAATAGGACTGTGCATAGTGCATCCAAATCAGCTACCCATGTACCCAACTGCTAATTTCAGGAACTAGTTCCAGATTATGGAGTACACATAACTAAAACAACACGTTACTTACTAATTTCTCATACAAATTACAATGAAAAATATGTCATTTGTAGGGAATGTTTAAACCAGGGTACATGGGAGAGAAAAAACAAAACAGATTAACATTTGGTAATTTACACCGTATAGCTATAGAGCTCACTGTATACATTTGCATCTTCCTGCAGTGATGCACCAATTTGATAGTATACCGTGTTGACCTTCATGAACAATAACAATTTCTGAGATTTAATATTTGGTATTGACTGTTTCAAGACGTTAAACACCCCCACCAAAACCAGCCAGGAACAGCAAAATTTTAGAAAATAACTAACCCTCCTTGATTTCTAGGTATCTAAACATGTAACATACATTGTAACCCGTTATTTCAAAATTTATATCAGCAAAATTTGTACAACATAAGACACAAATCAACATGTATGTGCCACTTTCAGCGACCATACACTGTGCCAAGAACATGTAACAGTAATTTATTTCCACAACAAATTCTTACTGAAATCTCAAAATTATACTCTGTGCCAAGTGTTTATACAATTGTAAAGAAAAATGGGTGGTTATTTTCAAAAATGTCACTGTTCCTAACTGAATTTGGGTGGAGTGGGGTACTAAAGTTAAATATTTCCACTTTCTTCTACTGGATACCAGTTCTTGTAGTGTGTATTACACACCTCTACATCGTTAAGACTAATAATAATAGACACAAGACATAATGACATCATGCTTTGTTTACATGTGCACAATTTTCCGATGAAACCCAAAAGGAGGTGATTGTCCAGTGTCCCAATCTGGGTCCCATGTAAACAAAGCCATTACTTCATTATGTCTTAGGTCTTTTGTCTAAAAAACTGTTCCAAAAAATTAACTTAACAAGTCTGGCGATTGTGTAGTGTAGAACCCCTCTTTAATTTGGATCAAATTAGAGTCAATGGTACTATTTCTCATTCCAAAATGACTTTTTCAACCTAAAACAGACTTCTCTTAATTCTATTGACATATATTTGTACGACTGTTGCCATGTAAATCAATGCAGTTTTGCGCGTTTACTGCTACTGGGCATCGCGGTGATCGCCATCTTTATTTTCGCATTTAAATCTCCCTAAAATACTAACACCTTGCCCTTTATCTACAACATACCTGTTAGTGTTAGTTTGTAAAGTCGCTAACTAGTTTGGCAATTCCAATAACCTACAAATGGATTTCTGTTCCTATAGGCTATAGTATATAGCTATTAACCCTAACCCTGCCAGACGCAGCACAGTGCATCTGTGGTGACAGCTCCACTTTGCTGCACTCTGCACGCAAGTCAATGTGACAAAGTATGCAATCTGATGCATCTGGCAGGGTTTCTAACCAAAATACCTTGAAGGGTTAGGGTTAATAAGGAACAGAGCCCTACGTTACTCATGCTAATAATGTACTTTAAAGTCATCACACTTCAAATAATTCCCTCAATACTGACTAAATCATACCCCTTAATAAAACATTATTCTTACCAGATACAATAAAACATATTCCAGAGGGCATTAAGAAATTGTCTTTGCCCAGAGTACCTGTATGCTGTAATGTACATGTAGATGTACGTACGTCATACAACCTGACAACTGCAACAACAAGAACTAGCCTAGGCCTATAATTTAAACCCCAAATCTCTTTTCGCGATAATAACAAGTACCCATACAAAAAGGTTTTATATCATTTACATTGACAACCAAGACAAGACACATAATTATATAATAACAGATCCACATTTTGCAATGAAAACATGCAAAATCTGTTTCAGGTAGATCTGCATTATTTAGTCCTTCCTACCTCGCTTGTATACATTTACATGTATTGCGCGCATATACACCCGTCACATGAACTACGTCGGGTAAATACTTCACGATGAAAAGAACCAGACTAACCCTAAATAGAGGGCGCTATACCATTTTCCCATTTCTGCATTATTGCCAGATGCAATCTGCCAATCGAAGTGGCACTAACTTCAATACAAGGCCCAAGCCAACTACATGCCGCCATAAACATCCACTCCACGAACACCTACATACGAGCATAAATAACTTCCAAGCATGCCACACACTCACTCTTTTGATTTGTAACGCCCTAAAAACATTCATATCCATTCATATCCATGCATTGTAAATATACAAACCGACTTTGCGGCATATTTTCCAACAAGCATGCACAATTCTAGGTGACGTCATTATGACGTCATCTGCCGATTGTCTGTGAATTTTAAAATAATTTTTATTTCATTCTTCTGGCAAAATATTCCATTATTATTGATCAGCTTGACTCCAATCATTACACAGGCCAAGACCACAATTGAGGTGATGTTTTATTGAAGGATGTCATAATGACGCCATCATATGATATATATATATATATATATATATTTTTGTGGTTTTGAAATTTTAAGCCATATCTCATCAACACAATATAATAAATTCGAAATTCCTTTTTGTAATAAATTCGTCAGGTCACAGTTATAAATGTGAAAATGTGTAACATCATCCTGACGTCATCAAAATGCCCTTTTTAAAAACACATATAAAGGTAAGTCAGATCGTTATGAAAATTGATAAAATCTGAAGTGACGTCATCGGCTGATTTTCTAGGAATTAATCAGTTTTACAATTTTTTTTAACTGTCATTGATCAGATTGACAGCAATCTTGACACAAGCCAAGAATAGGTTCCAAATAATGGTAAGTCGGATCGTTATGAAAATTCATAAAATCTTAAATGACGTAATCGGCTGATTTCCTAGGAATTTTTCAGTTTTTGAAATTGTTTTAACTTTTATTGATCAGATTGACTGCAATCGTGACACAAGCCAAGACCACGTTCCAAATATATTACTTCATGACGACGCTAGATATATTACGATTTTATGTTGATTTTTAGGTTTTTGAATTTTTAATATAATTTGTAACTGCGACTTGAACCATTTAGCCTATATTTAACGTCTTAAACAAGAACTTACTATATCAAAATTACATGACCTATATGGACAAGAAAGATATCACGGTAACTTCAAGCTTAAAGGTGAAGTAAATTAGAACAGAGATATTTTCTCTTTTGCCCTATCCCAACGTAATTATGAAGCACTGGTATACTCAGTGCTTTCCGAGAGCCTGTGTGAAAAAAATCACAGGTTTACTCGGGAAGGATTCGAACCCACGACTTCATGCTTACTATAGTGCAGGTCTTAACCACTCGACCACCGGGCTGGCCGATTCGAATCCAATGCAGCAGCGGGTACCGCGTAATCAGTCAGAAGATGGAATGTTTGCGCCGGGAGATAATTAGCCTTTTAGAGGTATGGCGGACACAATAGGAGGGCACTATTTGATTTGGGTAAACCTTTTGTATGGAATTCTGGGAATTCTGGAATTCTGGATTCTGGGAAGGGCAGATAACCATGACTAAAATGGGCATGCTGTTTATAAAAAGGGTTAATTTCTGGTCTTTTTTCAAGTCGCTAGATAATTTGAATTTCTAAAATCGTAACATTCTTTTAAATATATCTAGCTAACAAAACAAGATATTTTCAAAAGTCTTTTTGTTAAAGCTTTGGTATGTCTCAACGATATGTCCTAAAAGGGAAAAATTGTGTGACGTCAAGATGACGTCATAAAAAATATGTTTTTTTAAACGCATGTCAGGGTCGGTACGATCATAAAAATGTATAACATTTAATTTTTCTCTACCTAATTCAAAAATGTCATGATCGTGGCTCACTCAAGTAAGGAATAACAGCCATTTCAAAATTTATACCAAATTCAATAAAACACAAAGGGTTATCTGCCCTTCCCAGAAATCCTGACTAAAATGTGCAAGCTGTTTAAAAAAAGGGTTGATTACTAGTCTTTTTTCAAGTCGCTAGATAATTTGAATTTTTAAAATCGTAACATTCTTTTCAATATATCTAGCGAACAAAACAAGATATCTTTTAAATTCTTTTTGTTATAGCTTTGGTATGTCTCAAAGATATGTCCTAAAAGGGAAAAATTGTGTGACGTCATGATGACGTCATCAAACAAATTAAAACATGTCAGAATTGGGCCAACTATAAAAATGTATACATCGAATTTAAATCTACCTAATTCCAAAATTTCATGATCGTACCTCACTAAAGTAAAAAATAACAACTATTTGAAAATGTAGACCAAATTCAATATAACACAAAGGAATTCTGGAAAGGGCAGATAACCATGACTAAAATGTGAATGCTGTTTATAAAAGGGGTTGATTTCTAGTATTTTTTTTCAAGTCGCTAGACTATTGCCGATAGCATTTGTAAACATTTTCTTTCTTACCGGCTACTTTGGCTACTTTTAAACTTGGCAGACACTTAGACCAACTGCTCAGAATGTGTGCCGTACTTTTACGTCATGATGACGTCATCAAATGTCACGTGACGTCATCTTAAAGGTGCAGTTTTTGAAGCCATACATCTACAAAAGTACAAGTTCGATTAAGTTGAAAAATAAAATCTAGGTAGCCCAGTAGGTTTATAAATAAAAATTAACATGACATTATGATGACATCATCACATATCACGTGACGTCATCTTAAAGGTCCAGTTTTTGAAGCCATATATCTACAAAAGTACAAGCTTCATTAAGTTGAAATGTTATATCTAGGTAGGTCTGCAGGTTTATGAATGAAAATTGACATGACATTATGATGACGTCATGACATGTCACGTGACGTCATCTTAAAGTGGCAGTTTTCAAAGCCATATATCTACAGAAGTACAAGTCCGATTAAGTTGATATGTGGTATCTAACATAATTTAAAACAAATTTTGTTTAATCACCATTGAAATCCAATCCCCGACATTATTAAACTACCACAAAATACCCTGAAACAGCTCTGTGTTTGTCCACAAACAACAAACCTCTAGTCTTATTTTAGTTCTATCCCAAACCCTATAGACTTTGTGCATAGATTTTCTGACTGGCAATTTGGTCATCAAACAACCTCGGACCTTAGTCTAAATTTGCACAGACATAGACCCTATAGCAAAGTCGTGTCTCGAAGAGTGACGTCATGATGACGTCATCCGGTGTCATATTACAAGCCATTTAAAATAAATATTTTTAATCTTTAAAATGCTATATAAAATCACCCGTGAGACCCCTGATCTTGGTTTTAGTGTCATTTGATAGTATAAACAAGGATCTTCATTTTATCTAGTGTGCGTCAAATCACGTTACCCTTCCTTCCGAACCAAACCGGAAGTGCCATATAGTTTGGAAGTGGAAAAAGATATGAACTTGCTTTCAACGATGTTAGTCTTTGCCTAGGTTGTACTTCACAAAAAAAATTGCCGGTGACGTCATAAAATGTTCAAGAGCCCTCTAGCGGCAGGTTGAATTTTTTTTTATGGATAATCAGCCGATTTAGACCTTCAAAAAGTGCTCAAAAATCAACCGCGAGAAATGTAATCCAGATATTTGCTTATAGTTAACATAGCTCCGTTCTCGAGCTTTCTGATAATGACATCACGATAAAGTCATCAGATATAGGATTACAAGCAATCAAAGATTTCTAGATTTAATCTTTGAAAATCAATATAAAATCAATCGAGAGAGATCTGATTTTGCTTTTTATGGGAACTGATAGAATAAACAAGGTCTTCATATTTGATATTACAAGCAAAATCACGTGACCTTTCCTTCCCGTTGAAACCGAAAGTGCCTCATAATTTAAAAGTGGAAAAAGATGTGAACTTGCTTTCAACGATGTTAGTCTCCGCCTAGGTTGTACTTCACAAAAAATTACCTGGACATCATAAAATGTTCGAGCGCCCTCAATCGGCAGGTTGTAAATGTTTAAAATGAATAATCAGTCGATGTGTGTGGCGATGTTTGCTGAAATAACTTTATAATTGATGTATATAATCGGCTTCATGCTATAAAGAACAAGTTGAGGGAATAAAGATTGATGACGACACCAGACCGGAAGTTGCAATGAAAATACCTTTAAACCTTAAGAAATTGCAAAAGAATCAACCGCGAGAGATATAATCCAGATATTTGCTTCAGATGGCAGAGTTAACATAGCTCTCGAGCTTTCTAATAATGACGTCACGATGACGTCATCAGATATCAGATTACAAACAATCAAAGATTTCTGGATTTAATCTTTGAAAACCAATGGAAAATCAACCATGAGAGATCTGATTTTTGTTTTTATGGGAATTGATAGAATAATAAAAGCAAGTGGTAAAGATGAAAATTGATACGACATCACGATGACGCTATCTGACGATTTTGTGTTAATTTTTAGATTTTTGAGTTTTTAATGCAATTTGTAACCGGGACTTTTGTCATTTAACAATCTAAGGTCTTAAACTTGTCATATATATCCTATAATGAAAATTACATGACCAAGAAATAAGTCATGATGGCATAACGCTTAAAGGTCAAGTTTCGAGTAGCAAAAGACATAGAAGTGATGGAGTTTTGTGCTAAATATAACAGAAAATGGAAAAGCCCTGCGTCTGTTGGCAAGAGACGCAAGATGTCTAGTTTTTTCTTCTTCTTCTTCTTCTTCTTCTTCTTCTTCTTCTTCTTCTTCTTCTTTTAGTTCTGACCAAAATCCCATAGACTTTGTACACGAATTTTGTCGGCGGCACTTTAGGTCTTAAAAAACGTCAGAACCTAACCAAACTTACATCAAACGTAGACCCTAAGCTGAAATTGTATGTCGTAGAGTGACGTCATGATGACGTCATCACGTGTCACGTGACGTCATCCTAAATGTGCGTTTTTCAAGGGCCCATATCTAGAGAACGGTATATCCAATTTCCTTCAAACCTGGTATGTTTTTAGGCTAGCTCGTGTTATAGATGAAAATTGACGTGACGTCATGATGACGTCATCATGCGATTTTATAGTAATTTTTAAGTTTTTGAACTTTAAAGTTTCTTAAAGCCATATCTCACCAACAGAACATGCTAAATTCAAAATTCTTTTTGTAATAGCTCTGTTAGCTCCTATATTCTTTCACATAAATGTGAAAAATGTGTGACGTCATCATGACGTCATCAAAAATATGCTTTTTTGAAACACATATAAGGGTAGGGACGATCGTCATAAAAATTGGTGTGCAGGTAGATAATGCTACTAGGATGTTAAATCCGAGGTGACGTCATGATGACGTCATCGGCTGATTTTCTATGAATTTTTAGTTCTATCCCAAATCCCATAGACTTTGTACACGAATTTTGTACGGGACACTTTGGTCACTAAACAACATCAGATCTTAATCAAACTTAACACAAACAGGGACCCTAAGCTGAAAATGTATGCCAAAACGTGACGTCATGATGACGTCATCACGTGTCATGTGACGTCATCTTAAAGGTGCATTTTTCAAGGGCCCATATCTAGAGAACGGTAGGTCCGATTGCCTTCAAACCAGGTATGTTGGTATGGTAGATCGTGTTATAGATGAAAATTGAGGTGACGTCATGATGACGTCATCATACGATTTTACAGTAATATTAAAGTTTTTGAACTTCAAAGTTTCTTAAAGCCATATCTCATCAACAGAACATGCTAAATTCAAAATTCTTTTTGTAATAGCTCTGTTAGCTCCTATATTCTTTCACATAAATGTGAAAAATGTGTGACGTCATCATGACGTCATCAAAAATATGCTTTTTTGAAACACATATAAGGGTAGGGACGATCGTCATAAAAATTGGTGTGCAGGTAGATAATGCTACTAGGATGTTAAATCCGAGGTGACGTCATGATGACGTCATCGGCTGATTTTCTATGAATTTTTAGTTCTATCCCAAATCCCATAGACTTTGTACACGAATTTTGTACGGGACACTTTGGTCACTAAACAACATCAGATCTTAATCAAACTTAACACAAACAGGGACCCTAAGCTGAAAATGTATGCCAAAACGTGACGTCATGATGACGTCATCACGTGTCATGTGACGTCATCTTAAAGGTGCATTTTGGAAGGGCCCATATCTAGAGAACGGTAGGTCCGATTGCCTTCAAACCAGGTATGTTGGTATGGTAGATCGTGTTATAGATGAAAATTGAGGTGACGTCATGATGACGTCATCATACGATTTTACAGTGATATTAAAGTTTTTGAACTTCAAAGTTTCTTAAAGCCATATCTCATCAACAGAACATGCTAAATTCAAAAAAAATTTTGTAATAGCTTTGTTAGCTCCTATATTCTTTCACATAAATGTGAAAAATGTGTGACGTCATCATGACGTCATCAAAAATATGCTTTTTTGAAACACATATAAGGGTAGGGACGATCGTTATAAAAATTAGTGTGCAGGTAGATAGTGCTACTAGCATGTTAAATCCGAGGTGACGTCATGATGACGTCATCGGCTGATTTTCTATGATTATTTTAGTTCTATCCCAAATCCCATAGACTTTGTACACGAATTTTGTACGGGACACTTTGGTCACTAAGCAACATCAGATCTTAATCAGGCTTAACACAAACAGAGACCCTAAGCTGAAAATGTATGCCGAAACGTGACGTCATGATGACGTCATCACGTGTCATGTGACGTAATCTTAAAGGTGCATTTTTCAAGGGCCCATATCTAGAGAACGGTACGTCCGATTGCCTTCAAACCAGGTATGTTGGTATGGTAGCTCGTGTTATAGATAAAAATTGAGGTGACGTCATGATGACGTCATCATACAGTTTTACAGTAATATTAAAGTTTTTGAACTTCAAAGTTTCCTAAAGCCATATCTCATCAACAGAACACGCTAAATTCAAAATTCTTTTTGTAATAGCTTTGTTAGCTCGTATATTCTTTCACATAAATGTGAAAAATGTGTGACGTCATCATGACGTCTTCAAAAATATGCTTTTTTGAAACACATATAAGGGTAGGGACGATCGTCATAAAAATTAGTGTGCAGGTAGATAGTGATACTAGCATGTTAAATCCGAGGTGACGTCATGATGACGTCATCGGCTGATTTTCTATGATTATTTTAGTTCTATCCCAAATCCCATAGACTTGGTACACGAATTTTGTACGGGACACTTTGGTCACTAAACAACATCAGATCTTAATCAGGCTTAACACAAACAGAGACCCTAAGCTGAAAATGTATGCCGAAACGTGACGTCATGATGACGTCATCACGTGTCATGTAACATGAACTTAAAGGTCAAGTATGGAGTACGAAATGTGAATCATAAAATAATCTCAGATCTTAAACATAGCAAAGACATAGACCTTCTGATAATTTATGTAAAAGAAAAAACTAAAACGGAAAAGCCATGCGTATGTTTACAACAGACGCAAAATTTTCGGCTTTTCCGCTACAGCAGCAAAGCCTTGGTTTTTGTTCTGTTCGCGCGATTGTGTAGTTTAGTACACTTTCGCCCAGGCATGAACACAATCTACTTGAAAATTGTTCGTTTTGCCACATTCAGAACAAAGGGCCACGTCCAAGAACATCTCCAGGTTTTTTTTGGAATGAAATCGTTAGCTCAGAGGTCAAAAACACATGATTGCACAATACCCAGCTTCACACGGATATATAACTGGTGGGAGAGTAGGAGCTGGTTCGAAATTGACCGAGCCAAAACATGACACAACGGGTGGAAAATCATATTTTCCGCCTTAAAAAACCTTTCCAAATCACAAAAGCACGTGTCATTGGGATTCAGAGAAGTCTACTTTAGTCACAAAAAAGGCTTTTGGAATAATCAAATACTCCAGGAGCTAACATGAACACAATTAATACACAAATCCTAAACTACACAATACCCACTTTTTTGGTTTCTTCTTAAACACGAATTTTGTCTACGGCACTTTAGTCACTAAACAACATCAGATCTTATTCAAACTTAATACAAACATAGACCCTAATCTGAAATTGTGTGCCGAAAAGTGACATCATGATGACGTCATTATGTGTCACGTGATGTCATCTTAAAGGCGCATTTTTCAAGGCCCATATCAAGAGAACCGTAAGTCCAATTGCATTCAAACCTGGTATGTTGCTAGACAAGTACGTTATAAATAAAAATTGAGGTGACGTCATAATGACGTCATCATATGATTTTTATAGTAATTTCAAAGTTTTAACATTAAAGATTCTTAAAACCATATCTCATCAACAGAACATATGTTAAATTCAAAATTCTTTTTGTAATAGCTTTGTTAGCTCGTACATTCTTTTATATAAATGCGAAAAATTTCTGAGGTCATAATGACGTCATCAAAGGCATGATTTCTTGAAAGACATATAAGGGTAGACCATGTCTAATCGTCATGAAACTTGGTGGTTAGGTAGATTTGTCACTAGTTTACAAAATTCGAAATAACATCATAAAAACATATGGAAAAGCCCTATGTTCTTAAAAACATAGACCTCTAGTTTCTTCTTCTTTTAGTTCCGACCAAAATCCCATAGACTTTGCACACGAATTTTGTCGGCGGCACTTTAGGTCTTAAAAAACCTAAGATCTTAACCAAACTTACCTCAAACATAGACCCTATGCTGAAATTGCATGTCGAAGAGTGACGTCATGATGACGTCATCACGTGTCACGTGACGTCATCTTAAAAGTGCGTTTTTCAAGGGCCCATATCTAGAGAACGGTAGGTCCGATTTCCTTTAAACCTGGTATGTTGGTAGGCTAGCTCGTGTTATATATGAAAATTGAGGTGACGTCATGGTGACGTCATCATACGATTTTATAGTAATTTTTAAGTTTTTGAACTTCAAAGTTTCTTAAAGCCATATCTCATCAACAGAACATGCTAAATTCAAAATTCTTTTTGTAATAGCTTTGTTAGCTCCTATATTCTTTCACATAAATGTGAAAAATGTGTGACGTCATCATGACGTCATCAAAAATATGCTTTTTTGAAACACATATAAGGGTAGGGACGATCGTCATAAAAATTAGTGTGCAGGTAGATAATGCTACTAGGATGTTAAATCCGAGGTGACGTCATGATGACGTCATCGGCTGATTTTCTATGAATTTTTAGTTCTATCCCAAATCCCATAGACTTTGTACACGAATTTTGTACGGGACACTTTGGTCACTAAACAACATCAGATCTTAATCAAACTTAACACAAACAGGGACCCTAAGCTGAAAATGTATGCCAAAACGTTACGTCATGATGACGTCATCACGTGTCATGTGACGTCATCTTAAAGGTGCATTTTGGAAGGGCCCATATCTAGAGAACGGTAGGTCCGATTGCCTTCAAACCAGGTATGTTGGTATGGTAGATCGTGTTATAGATGAAAATTGAGGTGACGTCATGATGACGTCATCATACGATTTTACAGTAATATTAAAGTTTTTGAACTTCAAAGTTTCTTAAAGCCATATCTCATCAACAGAACATGCTAAATTCAAAATTCTTTTTGTAATAGCTTTGTTAGCTCCTATATTCTTTCACATAAATGTGAAAAATGTGTGACGTCATCATGACGTCATTAAAAATATGCTTTTTTGAAACACATATAAGGGTAGGGACGATCGTTATAAAAATTAGTGTGCAGGTAGATAGTGCTACTAGCATGTTAAATCCGAGGTGACGTCATGATGACGTCATCGGCTGATTTTCTATGATTATTTTAGTTCTATCCCAAATCCCATAGACTTTGTACACGAATTTTGTACGGGACACTTTGGTCACTAAGCAACATCAGATCTTAATCAGGCTTAACACAAACAGAGACCCTAAGCTGAAAATGTATGCCGAAACGTGACGTCATGATGACGTCATCACGTGTCATGTGACGTCATCTTAAATGTGCATTTTTCAAGGGCCCATATCTAGAGAACGGTAGGTCCGATTGCCTTCAAACCAGGTATGTTGGTATGGTAGCTCGTGTTATACATAAAAATTGAGGTGACGTCATGATGACGTCATCATACGATTTTACAGTAATATTAAAGTTTTTCAACTTCAAAGTTTCTTAAAGCCATATCTCACCAACAGAACATGCTAAATTCAAAATTCTTTTTGTAATAGCTTTGTTAGCTCCTATATTCTTTCACATACATTTGAAAAATGTGTGACGTCATCATGACGTCATCAAAAATGTGCATTTCTGAAACACACATAAGGGTACGTCCGATCGTCATAAACATTAGTGGGTAGGTAGATAGTGCTACTAGCATGTAAAATCCGAGGTGACGTCATGATGACGTCATCGGCTGATTTTCTGTGAATTTTTTAGTTCTATCCCAAATCCCATAGACTTTGTACACGAATTTTGTAAGTGGCACTTTGGTCACTAAACAACCTCGGATCTTAATCAGACTTAACACAAACATAGACCCTCAGCTGAAAATGTAAGCCGAAACGTGACGTCATGATGACGTCATCACGTGTCATGTGACGTCATCCTAAATGTGCATTTTTCTAGGGCCTATATCTAGAGAACGGTAGGTCCGATTGCCTTCAAACCTGGTATGTTGGTATGGTAGCTCGTGTTATAGATGAAAATTAAGGTGACGTCATGATCACGTCATCATACGATTTTACAGTAATATTAAAGTTTTTGAACTTCAAAGTTTCTTAAAGCCATATCTCACCAACAGAACATGCTAAATTCAAAATTCTTTTTGTAATAGCTTTGTTAGCTCCTATATTTGAAAAATGTGTGACGTCATCATGACGTCATCAAAAATGTGCATTTCTGAAACACACATAAGGGTACGTCCGATCGTCATAAAAATTGGTGGGTAGGTAGATAGTGCCACTAGCATGCAAAATCCGAATTGACGTCATGATGACGTCATCGGCTGATTTTTTATGAATTTGTAAATGTTTCAAATTTCATTGTACTCTTAAAATTTTGCACTTCTTCAAATGCCATGAACTTCAAACTTGGCATATGCATTGACTATCTACTCGAGATGGGTGCCGAATCATGACGTCATGATGACGACATCACATGTCACGTGACGTCATCTTAAATTTGCATTTTTGAAGGCCCTATATCTATTTTTTTTCTGCTTCTTATTTTAGTTCTATCCCAAATCCCATAGACTTTGTGCATAGATTTTCTGATCGGCACTTTTGTCATCAAACAACATCGAATCTTAGTCAGAGTTAGCATAGGTATAGACCCTGATGCAAAGTCGTGCCGCGAAGAGTGACGTCATAATGACGTCTTCGTGTGGCATGTAACATGAACTTAAAGGTCAAGTTTGGAGTACGAAATGTTAATCATAAAATAATCTCAGATCTTAAACTTAGCAAAGACATAGACCTTCTGATACTTTATGTTAAATAAAAAAGAAAAAAGGAAAAGCCATGCGTATGTTTACAACAGACGCACATTTTTTGGCGTTTCCGCTACAGCAGGAAAGCCTTTGTTTTTGTTCTGTTCGCGCGATTGTGTAGTTTAGTACACTTTCGCCCAGGCATGAACACAATCTACTTGAAAATTGTTCGTTTTGCCACATTCAGAACAAAGGGCCACGTCGAAGAACATCTGCAGGGTTTTTTTGGAGTGAAATCGTTAGCTAAGAGGTAACAAAATACGTGATTGCGCAATACCCAGCTTTACACGGATATATAGCTGGTGGGAGAGTAGTTGACCGAGCCAAAACGTGACACAACGTAAGAAAATCGTATTTTCCGCCTTAAAAAACCTTTCCAAATCACAAAAGCACGTGTCATTGGGATTCAGAGAAGTCTACTTTAGTAACAAAAAAAGGCTTTTGGAATAATCAAATACTCCAGAAGCTAACATGAACACAATTAATACAGAAATCCTAAACTACACAATACCCACTATTTTGGTTTCTTCTTAAACACGAATTTTGTCTGCGGCACTTTGGTCACTAAACAACATCAGATCTTAAGCAAACTTAACCCAAACATAGACCCTAATCTGAAATTGTGTGCCGAAGAGTGATGTCACGATGACGTCATTATGTGTTACGTGATGTCATCTTAAAGGCTCATTTTTCAAGGGCCCATATCAAGAGAACCGTAAGTCCAATTGCATTCAAACCTGGTATGTTGCTAAACAAGTACATGTTATAAATCAAAATTGAGGTGACGTCATAATGACGTCATCATCTGTTTTTTATGTTAATTTCAAAATTTTAACGTTAAAGATTCTTAAAACCATATCTCATCAACAGAACATGTTCAATTCAAAATTCCTTTTGTAATAGCTTTGTTAGCTCGTACATTCTTTTATATAAATGCGAAAAATTACTGAAGTCATAATGACGTCATTAAAGGCATGATTTCTTGAAAGACATAAGGATAGACCATGTCTAATCGTCACGAAACTTGGTGGTTAGGTAGATTTGTCACTAGTTTACAAAATTCGAAGTGACATCATAAAAACATATGGAAAAGCCCTATGTTCTTAAAAACATAGACCTCTAGTTTCTTTTTACAATTCGAGTAGGGGTCAGAACAGCTTGCTGTGTAACGAATGCATTGATCGCACATGCCCAGTAATAATGTCATGATTATTCATTCGACCTTGGATCGATACAAAACATCTTCACTTATGATAAGATTACCGCAGGGATGAGTGGTGTTAAGTTTTCATACCTCCATGTGCAGCGAATGGCAGAAGAAAGCCACCACGCCGTACGACCCAAATAGCCCCACAATTAACTTTATTGCGACCTCACCGTGCTCAGCGAAGCGAGCTGCCTGGCCTATACACTACCGGGAAATCGCTACCCCAGACGGCGCAGTTTTATCGTGTCCACTCCGGCATCACTTAATTTTCTGATGTGTAGGATTAATTTTGTTCACCAAACATGGCGTTTTCTCTTCTAATTGGGCCCTAGGGTACGGGGATTATATTTTGCATTGTAGAGAATTGGACTATTTTATATTTCAGTCCTGGAATAGCCTGATACAAACGTACCTATAAACCGACAGTACTACACCAGTTCACCACAAACACTGTGAAAGTGAAGCCGAGAGGAGTTTGGCCAGCGAGACTGACAGGTGAGTACATACATGCATACAAACTAGAAAGATTTTAATTCGTCAAATAATCCACAAGGGAAACTAACTAGGTATATTTGAATACATTTTCAAAGTGAACAAAGAAACCTGGTAGGAGCGGGATTCGAACCTGCGACATCCGGAATACCGTACCGGCGCTCTTCCAACTGAGCTATCTTGCCCTATGTTGGCGGTCTCCCAAATTGTCAGTATCTTTGTTCGGGTGGGCGCTAGTCAGAAGTCATAAACCCAGAATGCCCACCCGAACAAAGATACTGACAATTTGGGAGACCGCCAACATAGGGCAAGATAGCTCAGTTGGAAGAGCGCCAGTACGGTATTCTGGAGGTCGCAGGTTCAAATCCCGCTCCTGCCAGTTTCTTTGTTCACTTTGAAAATGGAAAGCTTTTACTTTGATATACCCCACCCTAAAAGGTCAAAAACAGAAAATCGGTGAAAATATCCATTTTCGGTCAGGAACAGCAAAATATTGGAAAACAACTAATCCCCTTGATAGCAACTGTCAAAACGTGGCAAAACCTGTTATTTCAAGATTTATGTCGGCAGAATCCGTAAGAAATGAGGCAGAAATCAACATGTATGAGAACACTTTGAGTGACCATGAACTGTGCCAAGAACATCAGACACAGATATCACAAACTCTAGGCCTAAACTGCACGAAAGTTTTTTTCTCTGAAATTAAAGGTTGTGCTATAGGCCTATACAAATGTTTGTACAGTTCTTAACACAAATGGAAAATGGTTATATTCCAAGATTTTGTTGTTCCTGGCTGATTTTGGTCGGGGGTATAAAGTAAACTCTTTCCCCAGGTTGAATTTGAAACGAAATAGAAATCAGTAATTTGGGGACATATTTTCAAGGCCCGGTTGCTGGACACGCACTTGAAGATGTGGTCAGAATAATTCGTAACTCTAATAGGATCCGCCTTTCGACCCAGAGTTACGATTATCCCAACAAACATAGTGAATGCAAGTTAATTTCTAATTTTCACGGATTTTACCAACAATTTCTGAAATATCAGGTTGTACCATGTGTTAGACTGTTTTATCAAGGAGAGTTGTTGTTGTTGTTGTTGTTGTTGTTGTTGTTTTTTCTTCTATTGCTGACCCTTTATGGCAGGATATATCAAAGTAAAATCTGTCCTAAAATCTGAAAAATAGAACTGCCTTAAATGGAACCGCAAAAGCAATTCTCTTCATTTTTACGTACGTGTATCCTCAACTAATTGACAGACATAGCAGAGAAACAGGGTAATATAGTTCATGTAGGGCCTATGCCTAATTGGAGTCATGGTTTTAAATTTATCACGCAACAAAAATATGAGTTATTTTATGATCATTAAAATTAACGTTGTTGGTTTATATGCGAGAGACAGTTATCAAACAGCGACATTAATTTGTCGCTACTCGCTTTATCTTTATGTGCACGTGATTATAAATACTTTTCGATACTATGCATGCAAATCGGCACTGAATGCGTGACATTTTAGGTGTGTCATTCTTTTTTTTCTGGAGGAAAACATTATCAAGAAAAAAATGTGAGGGGGGCTGACGTTTAGGCCTAGATCTTCGCAGAATTATTCTCAAAATTCGGCGATTTCTCGTCAAGGTTGGGGGGGGGGGGGGTGGAACGGAGGGGAAAAGAATGCAACCAACAACCGTTGTTAAGCGTTTTGTACTCTGTGTCTCTTGTGTATCCTGGGAAATTTTTAAAAATGTGTGCTGATCTTTGTGTATTCTTTGTATTATGTAGGATTGCAAAATTCACGTGAATTTCGAACGTGGTAAATTTCCACTAGGAATTTGGGGAATTTTGCGGGAATAGGCCTACTGTGCACGGATTTTTTTCGGAGCTTTACGGAAGCTTTGAGAAGTTTCAAAACTTCAAAATGTTTAGGGGTATGTTGTAAAAAGATGGTCGACTATAGGGTTTTCAGGGTAGCTCAGTGATTGCTTAGGGAGAGGGATTGTTTTTATTCAATCAAACAGTAGCGGCCTAATTGTAAATAATCCGAACTAAAGATCTTAGTTAAGCCACACGAAGGCCCAGACAACCAACAAAACATATTGTAATAGTGAAACTCTTTTGTGTGAAAAGCACTATACCGGTACAGAACATTGTAATATTGTCACTTTCTGAACAAAACTGGCATTTTACCATTTTATAAAATTAAGTGAAAATTACCCAAATTCAGACCCTTGGAACATTCCAGAAACTCTCCACGGAACATTTCAAAAATTTCCGGAAAGTTTCCGACCCTTTGGAACCCTAAGTACAAGAAGCATAACCGCATCAGGCGAAATAATAATGTCATAATCAATTCACACCTATCTCAACATCAAACATGTTATATAAAGTGAATACCGAAAACCATTTTCTTCAATGGCCGCCAAGTTTGTTCATTGGTGTCCTTGAAAACGGCTCGTGTCGGTACGGTACTGAGTTTGATAGAGTTAATGTTTGCACAATTTGAATGGCATGAAGTATAGTGACCGTGTCCATAACAACCACACGGTGTAGTTGGCGCGTGACCCTCTCAAAAGAACAGAGATTTCAATAAGTGTTCATTTACAGAATCCCTTGGAAGCCAGGATCGACATCTCAAAAGAAAAAGGTTTCCCGACACGTAAATCAAACACTATCTTAATAGCATGATTCCAGCGATGGGCCCTTTTCAGTTGCGCTAAATGTGTATAACCAACGAGACGCGTATTAGTGCAAGCCCTTTTCACACTGTCCAAAATCTCAGGGTTGGACCCGGATCGAACCTTGACATTTATTTTTAAACCCTTTTCCCACTTGAATATTTCCCACGGAATATTTTGCATGACTAACAAATTCGGGGTCACGTTTTTACGCACCCTCATCAAAAATCCCACGTACGTGCATGCAATAAGTAGTGAAAATGAACTTTCCCTTTCAAAATAGCCAACACCCTCCCCACCCCCCCCCCCCCCCCCCCCCCGCCCGCCACTGGAATAATTGACAAAGAATACGCAGCAACAATATTGATAACAAACAGCAGCAGTGTATCCAGGAACAAGAACGAAGTGGTGCAGCCCCCGGCGGTACTAATACGCATTAAAACTTCACTGGTCCACGAACCGTACAACCGCGAATTTTGCAATGCAATAGAGTACCGAAGTGATGACGTCAATCAATGCAATGTTTGGAACCAGAATACATTATAAACTGCGTGTGTTTGGAACCAGTTGCCGCGGCAACTGAAGTCAGACTTCGGTACTCTATGGGGCGTGATCTAATATGCAGATTGCGTTCATTAGACGCATGCGCATCAGTGTTAACAAAAGCACCATTCCCAACTGACTTGCATAGCTGTGATCATGACACGCGGGGCATGGAAACATATACACCGGAGTAAACCGTCCGTCCGTCCGTTCGTCCGTCCACCAGCATAAGCAGCAGTAGACCACGGCGCGTTTCACGCCGCCGTGGCAAAAAGGACACCCATAGTGTTAAGGTCTTGAGATCAAATCTACAGTATGTCCCAAAAAAGTGTCACTCTAACTATTTCCAAAATAACTACAAAACTATAAGGTCAATTTTGAAAATTGATTGTGTAGATACTCCATATCCTGGGCCAAATTCCCTATGAGTTTCATTGAATTTCAGTCACGCATCACTGTACAATGGTCAATTGATCAAGTTACTTGCCTTAATGAAGTTCAGTGCTGTGTTACGTAAGCTGTGTAAAATCCTGCATATTGTGAAAAGGGCAGCGGTTGGGATTGGAATCATTTGCCTGGCTATCAGTCATCATGGCAAGACCTCAGTTTTTTGCTCAAGGGCTTACATAACACAGCACTGAAATTGATTAAGACAAGGAACTTGGTCACAGTGTCCAAAAATGTTGTTGTGATCAATTGACCATTGTGCAGTGATGCATGACTGAAATTAATTAAGACTCATAGGGATTTAGGCCAAGGATAGGGAGTATCTGCACACTAGAAAAATTTTCTAAATTGACTTTATGGTTTTGTAGTTATTTCAGAAATAGTTAGAGTGACACTTTTGTTGGGACATACTGTACATAAACCTGGCATATGACGTATTGGCCATGGCACAAAAGGTATTCAAAATCATACCACGCGGGAGTCAAATACGATTTTGGCTTGCAAGGAACAACACAAGCCCAATATCAAACATCTATTCACTCGCTCCCTGTTTATATAGACCTCTGTGTGTGTGTGTAAATAATAGAATTCACTACTCTCAAACCTGATGATATTCATTGACCCCAATTAAGCAGGATTACGCGCCGTAGTCATTGAAAGAACTACCCCTATTGAATGGGTTAGCGGCCGGTACAAATGTCCATTCCATTCGAGCAGGGGTCAAGGGGTTCTCATTCTTTTTTAGTCTGGTTCCCCAGACCAAACTATTCTGACTATTTCTGATGAATATTATGTCCGGTAGCCGCCAACATATGATGCACGATATGGGGCAGAGCGAACCCCCCCCCCCCCCCCCCCCTCTTTTGTGTTGGTCATTGTGTTCCCGGAATCTCAGGAATTCTTTTTAGAAGTCTAGGGGGGATGTGTATAGGTAACAATAGTCTGGAGAGTGTATAGGGTATAGGGACAATGTCACGTGACGAAAATTCCCAGATTCTGGCCTTTTCCGAAAATGTCCGAGGTTTTCGGTAACATTCGGCTATTAACGTTGATGTTCGCAATAACCAAATATCTGTCAGGCCCGTTACAGATCCTGGAATTTAAATTCTCAATTAAATATAAAAACAAACAAAAAATGTGAAAAAATGATGCCACTGACGTCACTCGGACTACGTCATGATCTATTTTAAACCGCGGTAGCTACCTGACCTAAGATTTAGACGTCAGGGAATCTTCAGGTCAGGGAACCAGATATTTTTTGTTTTACATTTGCCCAAAATAAGACCTTTACAGGGTTCTGCTTTTCTAGTTTGCAACCGTTTAGGCGTAGGCCCCTACAAGCAAAACATTTAAGAAAAATATTGGCAATTAGCAGGAGGGAGGGGGGGGGGGGGGGGGTTCGAACCTCAAAACTCCCTTCTCTCTTTTGGCCGGTCACTGCCAACTCAGAAAAAAAGGACATACAAAGCCCCGCCGTTTTGACAATGTTTTAAGCCAGCCACTGGGCCTATAGATTACGCTATTGACTTGCCCTGCACTTCTGCATGCTTTTGTAAAACTTCTGAACGCCAGGTGATGTTTTTCGGGGGTGGGGAGGAGGAGGTCGGAGGCGTTGGGCGTCGTCCTTATAAACTCTCAGCAGAGATTATCCATAACTACAGTGTCGTAATCTCGTTTGAAAGTCTCCCTCGGCTCGCCAAAGGAAAAATGCAAAACTCCGTTGTACAGAGGGAACTGTTAAAGAATGGTAAATCCGGAGTAACCTTTGAGCAAAATAGCTTTACCTTTCGGGGTTTTGGATATTTGAGAAAATCAGCAGAACTGATTGCTGGGTTTTAGCATTATTTATACTCAAGTTTTTAATAATACCTTCAACAGAGAAGAAGTATTAAATCCGGGGGGGGGGGGGGGGGGGGGGGGTAGCAGTTCTCCATTGGAGTAAAATTTATTGAAACTGTGAACCGTGAGGGTAAAATTATATTTGTTTTTTTTACAGATCTGTCCCCACGTTAAAATACTAACCCCCAATTCCATTTATTTCTGAAAATTACAGCAAAATCAAATGATACTACCGTTAACCAGACATTCGTTTACGAGTTACTCTCATTTCCGACGCCTAATCCGCCTATGGTCTGTATAGGCCAAGCTATTATAATAAAGGGTTTGCTTGATAATTTCATAAAAGTTAGGAATATTCCTATATTGGACTTAAGAATAATAATTGTCCTGTCAATGATATCGTTCTTCCCAAGTCCGAGATAGGAATATTCCTAACTTTTATGAAATAGAGCCCAGTGGTGGCTAATGGAAAGCTAATGAAATACCCTGTTTCCCCTACATATTATGGTCACCGTTAGAATACACAATGCGATGACACAAAATGTAGGCTCATTTTACTTTGACAGCTTAAATGTTGGCTCTTTAGAGTCCAATAAGTTTTGCCAGTGTGAATGCACGCAACGGAAATCAATTTTGTGAGTCTGAGTTAACTATGTACACTTGGCGTTCGGGGATGAATAGACCTATAGGACTTATTGTCCCCCCCCCCCCCCCCCCCCCCCGTTATTCTAATGACATTGATTGTTCGTCTATGGCGTGGAAAACTATTTAGCAGTATTTCATCACATCTTTGCACCTGTCATGCACTTTAGCTCATTTCAAGTTCAGCACAATCAGGCTTCCAGCAGACATGCTCGGCTTCTATGAGCAATCTTGTTATCCCGAAAATGTTATCAGTCAGTTGGGAAACTCAATTAGGTGCATCCACTGAGAGAAAAGCCTGGAGGTGAAGACGATACGACGAAGTCCGATGGAAATTAACATTGGGAAACAGACGTAATGAAAGCACATCAGAGGGCCTAGCTTTCATGACTTGAAAAATAATAGGCCTGAATATTTTTAAACCGCACGCACAGATTTTGTTATAAGCACTGCAAATGGTAGATGAACACAGTGTGGTATCTCGAGAGCTCTTTTGTGTCTCGGTTTAATGAGCCCCTAAGATGTCAGTCATGCCAATTGCATTTTCATCATTAATTTAACTCTACACATTCTGATTCTACTTTATTCAGGCCCATCGTAGTTCAATAAGTGAATTCAAGATGTCCATGACGAACAGCGTCTGCCCGTTGGTTCCCGGCGACCAGGAGAGCCCCCCGCCACCCTACCCCACTCGAAACACCCCGACACATGCTTACGAGATGAACGGTGGGTCGTTGGTCAGCTTCCTCATGCAGAAACGGACCTCCGTAAGCCGCTTCCCTGGGGAAATTGACATCGACGCAATCCAGCAGATCTTGCCCGCGGACAACCACAAGGGCATACGGTTGACCTATTACGAAGCCATGTCGCCGCTTTTCAAGTTCATGCAGGTCATGGGTCTGTGGCACTCCGAGGTCATCAATCCACCCAAAGTCAAGACCAAGTCCAGACGGATTCTGAACTCTCGCAACTACTCCATATTCGTCCTTTTCCTGCTGTGGCTGAACTTTCTCCGCTTCCTGCCGGCCTTCTTTGTCGGCCCGGAGCTGGACCCGTCGCGCCTGTACTTCAAGGTGATCTACATGACGGTGCTCCTACAGGCCGCCCTCAACGCCAGCGTGAACTTCTGGGCCGCGTCCCGCAAGACGATGCTGCGAGACTACTTTGTCCACTTCGAGACGTTCATCCAGCGGGACACCCAGAATAACCTGGACCTAGCCTGGCTGCGGCGGAAATCTAAGGTCTTCACCGTAGTCGCCATCGTCTACATGTCCTTCCACTTCTTGAATCAGACCATCGGGGTCTTCGGTCCCGTCGAGTCCATCCGCAACTCCACTAATATCTTCGTGGCCCCCTTTGAGTCCAACATGGGCTTGCACCTGCTGTGCATCTACATGAACATCTACGTCTTCGCCTCCTGGGTGTTCCCACTCCTCTACTTCCTGATGACGTGCCAGCTCATGTCCCGGCTGTTCCACTCCTTCGACAAGCGCATTGGGGTGGACACGGAGCGGGCAACGGCCAACAATATCTTCCCGCCCAATTTCGAGAAGCTTCGTCGCCAGCATCAGTACCTATGCGAGTCAGTGAGTCTGGCTAACAGGGGACTGTTCATGTATATCAACGTGATCACCTACCTTACCATGGGTCCACTGGCGTGCTTCATGCTGTACCAGCTGCTGTTCTCGACGAGCATCATTGGTAACGTGCCGGCTTACATGATGTATACAATATGGCTGATTTCTATATTCATCAATGTCTGCGTCGTGTCTTGGTATGCAGCGGTAATGAGCTCTAAGGTGAGCAAAGTAGGCATGTCCCTCTTTCCATCCCCCCCACCCCACCATCGCCACCAAACCCATCCCCACATTGAAAATCAGATTTCTTACAAGTTCTTTTTTTTCTGCTTTGATCAGGCGCATGATGCCAGGGATGACTGCTATGTCTGCTGTATAGACAATGTGACCAACGAACAGCTTATGCAGGTATAATCATTAGTTATGTGAGGAATAGTTCCTATTGGAGGATGTTTAAGGGGGTACTCCTCGAGGGAATTCACTTGAATTTCTGTTCAGCAAATTCGGCTCCCCAATTACGGGAAAATTTAGTACCACTTGTGTGACAGGTGCATATGGCGCTTCCAATTTAATTTGGAATAGAACTTCACATTAGCTCCGTCTGCGCACTTCCGAAAGGATCTCAGTGCTAAACAAACCGTCACCGACACCACGAAGTAACACCCAAGTCCACTCCATCCAGTGTTACTTCGTGAAAACCGCAAAATGAATAATTTCGGTTTGACGAACTAACACCTAAGTGTGCGCGCAGTTCGGACAGTGACGTGCGATTTTTGACTTCACAAAATAAATAGCATGTTGCGGAAATACCATGCGGAGAAAAACGCTTTGAAAGGGTTCACAGGAATTTACTTCATTTATATTCTTGTTGGGTTACACACAAAAATAATAAAAACCTTTAAACTGGCGAAATATAGATGGGTGCTAGTTCGTGGAAACGCAAATATACCGATTGAGTGACGGTGTACTTGGGTGTTACTTCGTGAAAACGAGAATTACTTGATTCTTTAAAATACGCGCGCATGGCGTGCACTCAAGTCAACTCGGGTGTTACTTCGTGGTGTCGGTGACGAAACACAGTGCTATTCAACAAATTCATTCCTGCACAAACAAATCACGCCATAAATGGCAGCGCAGCGCATGTTTGGGTGGCATGGGTGGCTTGTGCGTAAAGCGCTCGCCTCTCACCAATGTGGCCCGGGTTCGATTCCCGACTCGGACTATAATTATGTGAGCAGGGTTGTGCGTTGGTTCTCCCCTGTGCCACGAGGGTTTTTCTCCGGGTCCTCCGGCTTTCCTCCCTCCGGAAAAATCAAACACTTTCGATCTCTGGCTGTGCTCCGTGGTCATATATGGGTCGATGTGGCCGGCTGCCAGAGGCGCCTTTACGTGCCAGCGACTCGACCACGTTGTAGCCGCGTCCTTCGCAATTCAGCATCCCAGCTGCGAGTAAGGACGATTAGCCTCCAAAATTATGTTCAGCATAGTATCTTTTTTACTTAGCACTAAGAGCCTCGCTTTCAAACACAGAAGTGCGCAGATCGGTGTTATTTTCGTCAATTCGGGATTCATCTAAACCCACTGATAGGTCATGGAATTCCGCATGGGGATGGTGTAAATTAGACGAGATTTGTACCCTTCCTGGCCTGACGTGGTATTCAGCACTGCACGTTCAGTGTTTTCCCACAGCCTATAGGGGAAAAACACAGGCTTACTCGGGCGGACTCGAACCCACGACCTCCTGTTTACTATATAGTGCATGCATTATATTAAAGTGAGATTCTGGGTGTTTGGCAGATGACTATGTTCCTGTCCAGACTGAACAGTCAAGACATCGGCTTTACCATCTTCGACCTGATCACTCTCACCAAACCCTTCATCCTTACGGTAAGTACAATAATCAACGCACCCCCCCCCCCCCCCCCCCCAAATGCTTAGCATGAAAAGCCTTTCTTGGTAAAAACATTTACCAATCAAATGTTCATGTGATTATTATTACATGCAACTGGTATTCGGCTGTTGTTTGCTTATAGCATGAAAATCACATGGAGATTTGGATGGTAATATAATTGTTGTGCTTAGCAGCTCCGTGAATGAAATTGGCCCCTGACAAACCTATAACTGCCCAAAAATAGGCCAGTTCGGTATTTCAACTGCAAATGTGCACAATGACATGGATCACGGGTCATTAACGCGCGCGTATAAACGCGTAAGGTGGTCGCACAACTCGCACGTGTGAATGGGCGTTCGCGTAATAACATCGCGTGACATTACGTCAGCAATTTCATCCCGAATAAGCTTTGACCTGGGGCCAATTTCTCGGAGCTGCTAAGCACAAAAATTTGCTTAGCACCAAAAGGTCTTGCTTTAGTTAAAACAGGTTACCAGCCGAACGGCCATGGGATTTTCATGCTAAGCAAATAGCAGCTGAATGCCAGCCACAAGCGATACACTATACATTCAAATTTGGTTGGTAATCCTGTATTTACCAAGGAAGACTTTTCATGCGAAGCAAATTTTTGTGCTTAGCATCGCCGTGAAATTGGCCCCTTGACTACTTCATCGAGGTATCGAACTGCAGGGGCCAATTTCATAGAGCTGTTAAGCACACAAATTTGCTTAGCATGAAAATGTCTTGCTTAGTAAAAACAGGTTACCAGCCAAAAGTCCATGTAATTTTCATGCTAAGCAAACACACGGCCGTCACGCGCCCATTAATACAGTGCTTAAAAAGTATTTACCACAAACAATCATTTACTCCAGTAATAGAGATCTGCTGTTGACAAAATGGCGGCGCGCGCCGCGGCATGCGGCAAATCGTGTATTCCGTGCGAACGATAAAAACAGTATAAATTGAGATTTTCATTTAAATAAAGTGCGTCATGAAAAACTAATGATTGTTTGCGTACAAATGTCCTGAATTCTTTCTATCGGGTATTCATTCGAGTAAAAGAATTGTGTAAAACAATCCAAAAATGGAATTTGCTTGTCCAGATTGCTTACGCGATGAGAGATTTTTCAGTTTTCTGCACACCCAAATGAACAGCTATTTAAAAAAAAACAAGAGTTTTCCCGGATTTCTGATGCCGAATTTATGAAAAGGAAGGACTTTCCCCATAATATTCCGTTGAAAAAATGGCAGGTACAGCGGTGAATCTTTTTTTATGACTGGTTGAAAACCGAGGTCGTTCCGGCCCAGCGCGCGATGCAAACAAAATTTTGCTATTGATATACGTACAAATTGATATACGTACAAATTCACCCATACGTGGCCCGCGCTACACCCATACGTGGCCCGCGCTACACACATGCGTGTACATGTTAATTCTCGCAGTATACACGCGCTCGTAAGATATGTGCACTGCACACGCAAACACGACTCACAGTCGGACACATAAGCTAGAACAAGGCGTATGCCCGATTTGGGGTTTTGGATCAACTTATAATCAACAGTCATAGGAACACACATATATTGCACAGTTAATTCTTTTAATCATTTATTGCCCACTATGACTTGGGAATGACTTCAGGACAGGAAATATAGTGGACTACTTGTGATTTTTTTTAGGAAGAATTTTGAAGGTGGGGGATCTCCTTGAACAAAAGTAAAGTGGAAAAAGTTTGCAGTGAGATATCCTTTTACTCCCAAAAATTGACAAAGTGGCATGTAGAACCTTGTACGACCGTGACCACTTCATATAAAACTGGACACACAAGGCAAGGATCCCCAGGAAGTTTTCTTTTGTACAATTTGCCAATGTACACTCAGTTACCCCTCTGTTCAGACTCCTTGTGAACATAACTTATGTTTAGTTTGTCTAAATGGCTTTGCTACAAACCTTCTATAGGAGGTACCATGCCCCTAAATACAGTTTTAGATACTCGACATCACAGCATCTCCCAGAATACGCTCAAATGTTTGTCCACAATGTGGAACATTAGTAGGCAAATTTACAAAACTGGCCTTTCATAAATGCCCCACCACATGTACTTGTATCTCCAAACCAGCCAGTGCCATAGTAAAAAGTGCATATCATGAAGCCTAGAAAACAGCAGTTGATGAACATCTGTGGTTGAACAGGCAGCTGTTTTTCTATATAGCAACAGAACATGCAAAAAGAACACAAACCCGACCCCCCCCCCCCCCCCCCCCCCCTGCAATTGATGAAGTGAGGGACCGATGGACCTGGTAAAAGCTAACTTGCTGCGGATTGAAGCATGATTTAAAACATGTAGAGGGGTAAGAAACAATGTTATAATACATTATTTCCACGGATGCATTTTTGAGTAAGTAATACAAATATATGTACAATTCTTAAATACAGGGTTAAATTTAATACAGAACTAAATAACATTTCTATTTACACGTTTTGTACAATTAATTTCCCATGCAATTTTTAGTCTGCTTTTGTTCAGTTTTAATAAGTTCCGCTATGCAAAGCGTTTGTTGGAAACGTCCACAAATGTTGCCAGAGTAATTGTTCTTCATTGTTGTACTTGTTTCTGCTTGGTTTTAACCGACTGAAGTCATCACAGCACTCACACCAGATTCTAGCAAGATCTTGCAACATGTAGCTTCTGAAGACATTCTAATTGGCTGGCATCAGGAACTCAATTAGCTTCCCAAGTTGGGTCACAGTTCCAAGACATTATTCCACACAAGTTTGTAGATGCTTACTTTGCCATCAACCACACAAAACTAATTGCCAACATGAAACATATAGGTAATTGTATGATAATTGTGTAGCAGAAATTGTGTTGCACTCATGTGGTATATGTGGACTCAATAGGTTCTTTTTGGCAGATAAGTGCATAAAAGACTTAATAAGAGTGTTCCTACGTAACTGAAACATCAGAAACGCCGAAGCTGCACATGCTGGAATATTTTGAAGTAGGCCTTTGGGCTGCTAAACAAGAGTGGTTGAGAATTCGTCCGCACTGGTCGGGTGGTCTGTGGTATAAGGGACTACCTGCTGTAACTCATGACAACAATGAAATGTCATTATCTGGCCACGCCTCCAGAAGTGCAGAGCAAAGACATCACTGGAAGTTGGAAGAAAAAAATCAGAAAAGTTTGTTAAAATGTGTTGATTTCTAAATAATGCAGTTTGGCTACAAAGAATAATAAACAATTGGAATACACATGTATTTGTTATGCTTTGCCATTTAACTTGCACATGTATTTACATACTATGTACACTGTATTAGCTTTTACAGTTTGAGTGCTTGTCATGTACGTACGTACGTATGTATGTACGTACATGTACATGTATGTACATGTACATGTACATATACACGTACATGTACATGTACATGTACAATTGTACATACATGTATTTATGTACATGCATGTACATGTATATGTCAGTCAGTCAGATATTGTACATGCAACTTTGTGTGAGATCAAAATGGTTAAAACCAAAAACTGAAATATGTCTCAATAATTTAAATGAAAATCACTTACCTTCTACGTCCCGCCGATTTAAAAAGAAACCATTCCACAGGAATTTTCTTCTCAATCTATCACAGTATTAGGGATACCTGTATCAGGGATACCTGTATGTGAAATAAAATAAAGTACATGTAATGTATTTCAGAGTTTCACATTTGTAGACCCAAATGTAACATTTTACATGCTAAAATAGGACGTGTACATGTACATTTATTATCTAAATGTAAGTGTACATGTACATTTGATATCTACATGTACATGGTTCCAGAAAATACATGACTACTGCGATTGTAAAGAAAATGTGCAATGGTGCAAAATGCAAACTAAAAAAGAAAAAGAAAATCACAATTTTGTAAGATGCCTTGCATCATGAAATGTATACTTATATGGGCTAGTTAGGCCCCCCCCCCAAAAAAAAAACACCAAAAAAAAGTTCACCGTTCGGAAAGATTTTACTTTAATACACACCCCCACCCCCTCCCTCCCTCCATTTCTCAGTGTTTAGAATTGTAAGATTGAGACTTGTCAGGAGATTTTTCTGCAATATAGGGGAAGAAAGTGTGTATATTGTGTTTGATGTTCTTGGCACTAGTGTACTCGTACCCAAGTCAACTCGTACCCAAGTCAACTCGTACCCAAGTCAACTCGTACCCAAGTCAACTCGTACCCAAGTCAACTCGTACCCAAGTCAACTCGTACCCAAGTCAACTCGTACCCAAGTCAACTCGTACCCAAGTCAACTCGTACCCAAGTCAACTCGTACTCGTATAGTATTAAACAGTTTCCATATATTGTCTTTTATAATATTTGAACCTTCTAAGTTATATCTTTCTTTTTTAAATGGGTAACTGTGTGAACGTCTTTAATGGAGAATGTCGTGTTATTGAATTTTGTTTTGCATGGTTTGCCTCGGGTGCGAGTTGCCTTGGGTGTAAATTTTTGGGTACGAGTTGACCCATTACCGTGTACATGCAGTCACTCACAGTGTTCACACATAGAAGTTAATTTGTGCCTCACTTGTCACGGATTTTGCTGACATAGGCTAAATCTTGAAATAACTGGTTTTCCCACCCTTTTTTAAGTTCAAGGAAGTTTTTGTTTTTCGTGTCACAGCGCTAAAAAAAAATCCCACTACTTGAGCTGGTTTGTATATTATTTAATATAGCCCCTCATTAGTACTCATAGTAGAATTGTGTATTATTTCTCCATTGCAGAATGTTTCCTACATTTGTACCTCCGATGGCAGAACGTACATGTACACGCTCAGTGCCTTGCTCTATGCTCAGTGCAATGAGCATATTAAAACATGTGAAAATAGCAAAACAAAATCTTAAATATAAAAATTCCTCCCGCTGTACCTTGTCTTTTCTTTACTCCATTGGGGTATCCAACATCTCTTCTCCAGGATACAACCTCAATTTTGTCAGGGAAAACTCACATTTCTTTTTAAACAAGCGACTTTTGGCGCCTAAAAAATTGCCTCGCATGTAACGTTTCGCGTGTAACTGAATGTAAACATAGACTCGCTCCGCGTCGCGTGGGCGCTGTAGCACAAATCCCGCTAACAATCTTTCGCCCCTGAGGGCGCACTCTTTTATTTCTCTGAAACGGCCGTGAACAACAGCTGAATGCCAGTCAAAAGCAATATTCCACACATGGAAATCTGGTTGGTAATCTAGTTTTTATCAAGGAAGCATTTGCATGCTAAGCAAATTTTTGTGCTTAACATCTTTATGAAATTGGCCCCTGGTATGTATGCTTCCACAAGCGTCTCAAAGTCTCCCATTTTTGGTGTGTGACGAAAATCAAAGTCCCTCTTGAAACAGTGCAGTTCGTGATGATTATGTAAGCTTTACTCACAATTAATTTGCAAAAAAAGATAGGTTCACGGGAATTTGTCCATGACAGCAACCATTTCAATTTCATGTGCGTTTCTCTTGTCAGATCGGTGGTCTGGTTCTGACGTATTACGCCATCATATCCGAGTTCCAGTGATAGGCGTGGTGTGTTGGACTGAGCTATCAGCAATATTGGGCAACGAAGGAGTATACGGGCAAAATTGGATTTACAACCATAGGCCTAATTATTACGACTGTACGGCCCATGTGCAGTCGGCCACTTTTGAACAAACACAGCTCGATTTTGTGCAGTGGAAAAACCGGTAGCTAAATTGGAGCTTTTAATTTTTGTCAAGCAATTTTATTTAACACCAAAAAAAGGAAAAACTTTACGCATTAGTAGGCGCAGAAGCACAGCTGTGATCCGGTAAAAATATGATTGTTTATCCCTGGCAGTTTGAAGCAGAAGGTTTAGTCAGTAATATACCCTTTAGGATGAGGGTAGCGGTGAAATTTATTGAAAAACTTCTATCTCAAACTGTGTAGGAAAATCACCTTTTTATATCGGATAACAGCTCTGTTTCCACTTCTGCTGATCCGTAAAGTTTTGGTTTATTTGGGGGGAAATTGCTTGAAAAGGTAAAATGTTCCATTTTCCCATTATGCATTTCCCATCATGCCCTGTGTTTATCCAAAAGTGGCCAACTGCACATGTGCTGCACGGTCGCATTTATAATGCCGATTTTTCTCAGGCCGCTTCCGATTCTTGTGTCCAGAGCTAGGTCTTGGTCATCGCCGGTTACAAATAGGCCTATACGTGGGTTTATGCATACAATAGACGTAGCCGTAGCTCTATAGAAGGCCCTTTCTACGGTGGCCCACAAGCAAAAGTGTCACGGCAAAAGCAAAAGCTCCGCGGCAAAAGCAAAAGTGTCACGGCAAAAGCCCCGCGGCAAAACCAAAAGCCCATTTTTACGGGTTAAACGTCGAATTTGATATCAGCATGAACCATAAACCTGTCAGGATCCTGATACAAAATTAATAATGAATGTTGAAAGATTCAACTCGGCTTGAATGCAACAAGTCATCTTTCAACTAATGAAAATATTCTTTCCATTGCCGAAAAGAACCCATTTAATATTTGTTTTATATGTCACTTAAAATAGATCCAAAGCTTGTCATTTTATATTTCACTTAAAAGTCAACAAGAGAAGCAGTACTTCATTTTCTTCATTCATTGCGCAGCCAGCCGAGTTTTCTTGCGCCAGCAGTATGCCGAGGCCACACACCGTTCTACTTGTTCCAAAAGGCGGTCGAGGCAAGCAATGGAACAAAACGAATGTAACTAAAAGGCACGGTAAATGACGTAAATAATAGAATGGAACATTTTTATAAATTAAATCCACCAATCACGTGACAAGGAACTATGTATTTATGTTAATTTATAATTGCCATTCAGCATCAGAACCAAGGCTGACTTTGCGCGTTGCTCGTTGCTATGGTGGGCGGGGCTTAGCGCAAAACGTGAAAGTTGTCGGCGGTGGGCAGCCTAAAGCTTTAAAAAACACGATTTTCGCTTATTCTAAAGTGTCTTTAGTAAAGTCAACAAGAAAGGTTAGTATTTGAAACCTATGCAGTTAAAAACTTCGAAAAATTGCTTTTTCGGCCCCGAGGCGCGATAGTAATTTTGCCTAGACCTTACTTTAAAGGTAGTATACATCATTTGCAAACATCAAAAAACAAAACTACTAAATTATTACGAAATACCGTGCCTATACTAGACTGTAAGTAAATAGCAGTCTCAAGCATCCTGTGAAATCATGGCACCACTGGAGCCGCTGTGTATGCCAAGCGTACAGGGGGGGGGGGGGGGGGGAGTAAAAAAATCGGCATTTTGTGCGTACGTACTTTATGGACGGCCCCAAATGTCAGGTTCAAAATGTGCCGCTCACAGGCGCCATCTATAGGCTGCAAGTTATAGTTGAGAGAATACCAAACCTAGATCACTGATGCTAAAGTGTTAACCCGAATGACCAACCACCTTCAGATATGTTTACGTTATTCCCGGTAATCCAGTCTTGATGACGCGGCTCTATGAAAACCGTATACAGTATATCCCCCCAAAAATGTCACTCTAACTATTTCCAAAATAACTACAAAACTATAAGGTCAATTTTGAAAATGTTTCCCAATGAGTGTTGTTGAATTTTAGTCGCGCATCACTGTACAATGTTCAAATGATCAAGTTCCTTGCCTTAATGAATTTCAGTGCTGTGTTATGTAAGCTGTGTAAAATCTTGCATGTTGGGAAAAGGGCAGCGGTTGGGATTGGAATCATTTGCCTGGCTATCAGTCATCATGGCAAGACCTCAGTTTTGAATAATGCTCAAGGGCAAATGCTTCCATTCCCAAACCATTTCAGCCTTTTTTCACAACATCCAGGATTTTACACAGCTTACATAACACAGCACTGAAATTGATTAAGACAAGGAACTTGGTCACAGTGTCCAAAAATGTTGTTGTGTGATCAATCGATCATTGTGCAGTGATGCATGACTGAAATTAATTGAGACTCATATGGATTTAGGCCAAGGATAGGGAGTATCTGCACACTAAACAAATTCAAAATTGACTTTATGGTTTTGTAGTTATTTCAGAAATAGTTAGAGTGACACTTTTTTGGGGACATACTGTAGAGTACCGAAGTCTGACGTCAGTTGACTCGACAACTGGCTCCAAACCAATGGAGATTTCGACTGTTCCTTTGTTAACAAAATAAAAGTATTCTGGTTCCAAATATTTCATTGACGTCATCACTTCGGTACTCTATATCTCGCACAATATAGTAATAATGCTGTAGAATGTGACATAGTTTGAAACGGGTGTGAAGTTTACATACACCGCGTATACAACTTTGCATACAACCTTGCACCCGGATTATTGCCCTCCATTTGTCCCATGGATCGTAAAGAATATTCACGGTTGTAAATAATAAAATAACAATAATGATTATATTATCATGTATTAAAAAGAATTAACCAAATGACTCAGAATTTAATGCCAAGGAAATCGTACAAGCCGCTGATTTAGGACTTAGGAGAGCAAGGATGAAAGTAGAGCATGGGACAAGGTTGGCAAACCTATTGTTTTTGGTTTTTTTTTTTTTGGGGGGGGGGGGGGGTGTTGGAAATATGGCGGACAGCAGCTTCACCTCCAACAGCCGATGCGCTATCCATTTACAAAGAGAACTGGTATAGCCTCTAAACTGCCTCCCGAAGACATCACCGCTGTACTTCAGATCTGTTTGGTTGCGTAAAGTAATCATCATCATTATAGAGCCACTGAACTCATTAATTTAGCTGGAGTGAATTTAAGGTTTTAAAGAGCTTTGGGACACGATGGGTGTGACGTCCAATAAACCACAAAGAGTATTCGGGGTTTTGTAGATTTGCTTACCGATCATGCTTTTGAAGATATCTACGTTGGTTAGTTAAAATTCACATTAGCCAATTATTGTGTAAAACTTGCCGCTCCCTGAATAATATGCAAAATATCCAAGTTTTTGATGCATTATATTGTATTATCGTTTCTATGCTCTAACCTTTTTTTCTAGCAAATTATAGGTACGGTAACCTATAGGCCTAATGTTTTGAAACCAGTCCGATATATTATTCTTAGCTGTGCTAAACGGAAATTTCTGGACTCGTGTTTTACCGTTCAGCATAAGTATGATTAGTCTATAAAAAGTCCATCTCTATGTGGGGAACAATGTCTGTCCGGCTAACAAGAAAACCATTGTGCTATTTGAAACCAGATACCCTGCACGATATGGGGGGAAAAGGTACCCCCCTTTTATCCCTAATCACACTCCAGATTATTGTTATCTAACACATCCCCCTAGATTTCTGAATAGAATTCCTGAGATTCCGGGAACACAATGACCAACACAAAAGAGGGGGGGGGGGGGACCTTTTCCCCCATATCGTGCTTCATTATGTGAAACCACGTTGAATAAAGAAAAGCTCACCTTGAAATTTTGAGTGCATGGTTTCTGCATAATTAATGCACTGTGTAATAATAAGAATTTGGGAGGCTAATCATCCTTACTCGCAGCTGGGGTGTTGAATTGCGAAGGACGCGGCTACGACATGGTCGAGTCGAAGGCACGTAAAGGTGCCTCTCGGCTGGCAGCCGGCCATACGACCCATATCTAACCACGGAGCACAGCCAAAGATCGTAAATGTAGATTTTTTGCTTTTTTTTCAATCCTGTGCGGTTTACATTATCGTCTCAACATTATTTTTTAATTTGGTATTACTAGGGGCGATTCACAATAGCGCGAGTTTGCGACGCAGTTGCCATTGTACGCAATGCGCGTTTGAAAAGGGGGTGCAATGTCATTTTTGTCTAAACAGGAACTCTTGGACGCTGAAAGAAAACGCAGACAAAAAGTTGACTTCATTTCACGTCTTTTAATGTATAATACATTACTGTACAATAGGTCTATAACACAAAACTTACATATATTTTCAACTTGGTGACAACCCCAAACGAATCTTTGACAATAAACCAGTTCAATATTTCAACTGCGCATGTGTGCACAATGACATAGTTATCCCGAATGACCCGTGATGACCTAACTCGCGCCTATGAACGCACAAGCTGCACCTGGGGTCGATTTCACCAATGCTTTGATCAATCTTAGGAAGAGTAATTCACCCTAACTTGCAAATAGATCCAATGAAAGTTAGGCTGTTCCTTGCTCTATGGGATGAGTTACTCTTCCTAAGATTGATCTTAGCATCTTGCTCTATGGTGAAATCGACCCGTCGCACAACGCGCACGAGTTAAATACATGTAAGGGAGCATAGCTGTTATCTGGGGGGGGGGGGGGGGGGGGGGGGGGCCTGGGGGAAGTTGAACCCCCTTGTCTCACTCTAGCTACACCAGTGAATACCCAGCGAGATATGGAACAAAGGGGAACCCCCTTTTGTCCCTATACCCCTATACACACTCCAGACAATTGTTACCTTACACATCCCCCCCAGATATCTGAAAAAGAATTCCTGAGATTCCAGGAACACAATGACAAACATAAAAGAGGGGGTTCCCTCTGTTCCATATCTTGCTTCAAATACACCAGCGGGGAATGCATTTCTAAGTATATTCAGTTTTCCAGTAAGTACATATGCATACCATACTAGGGAATATGTTTATGTGTACAAGAAATAAAGGCAATATATAAATATACAACCAAAATTCGAAATTCCAGATCACATTAGCAGATCATAATACGTCGAAGAATCACAACATTAAGAACAAAAATGTATATTACTTGAAATATTGGTAAAAAATAAGCGTCCATTCATAAAAAAAAATCACAAATACATTACTGAGGCAATTCAGACATATCTAAGGCATTTCAGTCTTTCTATTTTTTGTATTAATCTTTAGATTTAAAAAGGCAAATTTTCTTTAGGTCTATTTCCAAAGATGGCTTTCCACTAACGTTCCACTGATAAAACAGAGAGAAAATAATCGCATCTTCTAAGTACACTCATAATTTGGCTTTGGCTTTGCATTCCGGATTAAACGATCAAATTGTACAATTTTACCTTCAAGCAACATGATTATTACACTCGAATTATATAGTTACTACATAGGTAAGAAAGATCCGTAAATTCACCCGTTTTAAAGTATTTTTTAACATGATGAACGGCAGCTTAACTAATGCATAAGAAAAGTTGCAGGTCAAGGACATGATTGAGCAGAATTTAGATACTGTGCCTTAAATATAATTCTATTTAAAGTACAAACAAATAATGTTTTATAAACTGAGTATATAAAAACAGGCAGCGAGTACAGTGTATATTGTTTCCACCTTCAGTATTGGTAATGAACAAAAGTGATAATTTGAAGAAAAAGAAAATTATCAGAGAATACACCTTCACAAATATCCCAACCAACTTAAACCTGCTTTGTCCGTGCTTTTGGATGTATCGCCATGAAAAATATATTTTCAACTTCAATTGCCGATTTGTTAGCATAGTTACAATTGTGGGCTTTCCAGTGAGACAAAAACAAATTTACCAATGCTAAATAACACAGATTTAATCAGTTTCAAATTTGGGACGTTCTTAATTCCTACAGTATTAACCCTCTAGCATGTGTGAAAAATCATATTAAAATTGGAGGATTTGGGCCCGTTAGGGTTAATATTTTTTCAATCTTCGAGCATAGCTCGTAATAAAACAATATATTTTAGGAAGACCATATAGAGTGCACTAGGGGCATTCATTTTCGAATAATTTAGTATTCTATTATTTGAAACTGGGTTTGACCGAATATTCGATACTCGCCCCGTTTTCCGGACGGGAACAGTAAACCTCTGTCTGCAACAAGTTTCCGTCGACAAAAATGCAGCATTTGACACTGCTAAGCGCCGTAACTTTTCTGCTAAAATAGCATCTGTATGTGTATAAGCATGGAGAAATAAGACATTCTCCATGGTATAAGTAGTATAGTATGTGACTTCAGACCTAGGCCAGTGACCCGTCCTAGTGACGTCATCGCGAAGCTGACGTCATCGAGCCACGAAGTGGCGACAGCGCCCTCTAGCGGTGGTAAGCGGGCGACGTAAGTCACGAATGGAGTCACGAAGTGACCAGTGACCCGTCCAAGTGAACGGACCGACGACGATGGTCTGCAGCATGTAAAACGTCACAAGATGTCCACAGTTATCCACAGCGATCCACATAAATTAATTATTTACAGTTTACCATTCACAGCACACTTCAGAAGGAAAAAAAACTCCCTCATAACCCAAGCAGTTCTATGTACAAATGTTCTATGTACATTAATGACATGGTCTATATGCCATGAAGAATTGAGTCCTCCAATGTGGTAGGGAGATTTAATCTCATGATACCTTCTTGCCAGCGGTTCATCACTCACGTTGAGAATCCGTGATGTAACGTTGTGGATGCAAAGTTCTCTCAACGTGAGTGGTTTGTAGAGATGCATTTTGTCCACCATTGTGCACAGCTGCCAACGGAGTGGGGGATATAATTCCTCGTTCGCACACATGGCATTTAATAGATGTACGTCATCTTTCCTGAAGGTTACTTTTGCAGTAAGGTTCGTGAACATCGTAAGTATTTGGAGTATGTTCCGTACTTCTGCGTGCCATCCGGCCGTATATCATTGATGATCACGGAAAAATGTCTTTTCGTGACCTCCGCTCCCTTGCGGAGGAGACGTTTTATGGTGTCGACGTCTCTAGGCTGGTAGCAAAGACGAAGAAGAGCTTTTGAAGACATGTTGGTTGCGACTGTTCTGTAGGTTGTCGAAATAAGAAATGACGCTGTTTTGGGTTCATGGTTTGACTTGCAGCCTAGCATCAAAACGACAACAAAAATCAATACGGATGCAAACTAAGCCTCGACCTTATACGCGTTGTTTATGCGTGGGCGTTAGACTCCAGATTAGTTCGTAATTAGCGTGTATTGTGAAAAACCCAGTAGTCAATGCACGGACACACTACTAATAATGTATACGTCGTAAGAGTTAAAAGATGTTCAAAAGCAATAGGATGACTGAACACTGCTTTTCCACGACATAGCGGCGCCGGTTCAATTACATGTAGTGATCTTTCGTTTTGAACGTACGTAGGACCGTAGCGACATAAGGACCTCATTATCGCCCAATGAGAAGCTAGCTCTACACCATAGGCTCCACCCAATTGTAACCGTTGTCTTTATTGAGCTTCATAAATATGCATGTATACAAAAGAGCTTTTCCAGGGAGAGACGCATGCACACATTGTTCAACTGCAATCGCTTTGCAAGCTACAGCAATGTGTATCACAGATTAGGAATTGAGCGCGTAAAGAAATGTGATTTGAATGTAGGTTTGGTTGCGTGGCTGTCGATACGAACCTGTCTATTTTCATCAGAGATGAATAGACAAATAAGGTTTCACATTTGATCCACAATTTGTTTACAATTCATTGTTTAGTGGTATTTTTTCTTTCATTTTGAATAAGATTGTCAACCTAAGCCGATTGCAGAAAAATTATGCCATCAAACAAATTCAAGCAAAACAAGAGCAACATTTTTAAGTATAAAAACCAAGGACTGAAAAATAACCACTTCGACTACAAAACCAATATAATATTTTTTTCTTTAAATCGATGCTCACGGTGGCTTTAGTGTTTTTTATGTATTTTCATTTGTTTTGTTTTTGACAGCTATATTTTTTTAAACAGAAGAGCAGATGCAAAAATGCCATATGCAAAAATGTCGTATGTGTGTCTGTGGGGTGGGGAGGGGGAGAGATGGGTCAAGCATAACAAGGGTCCGGGCCCAACACCTGACCCTTGCTATGCCTGACCAGCAGGTTAGTTTATTATACCCAGCACGATATGGGGCAGAGGGGTACCCCCTCTTTGTCCCTATACCATACACTCTCCAGACTATTGTTACCCAACACATACCCCTAGACCCCTAAAAGAATTCCTGCGATTCCAAGAACACAACGACCAACACAAAAGAGGGGGGGGGGGGGGGGGGGGGGTCCCTCTGCCCCATATCGTGCATCATATGTGGTTTATGACCAAACAAAATCTCATCTCAATGTGAACTTCACCTGAATACCATCAACGCACTGCTTTCCATGACCAAACCAATTCTCATTTGAATCAATGTGAACCGCCACACCTGATTATTATCTACGGACTGCTTTCTATGACCAAACCAAATCTCATCTCAATGTGAACGCCACACCTGAATACCATCACGATTAGGAATTGAGCGCGTAAAGGAATGCATTTGAATGGAGGTTGGGTTGCGTGGCCATTATGAAGCACGATATGGGGCAGAGGGAACCCCGCCCCCCTTTTGTGTTGGTCATTGTGTTCCCGGAATCTCGGGAATTCTTTTAAGAAATCTAGGGGATGTGTTAGGTATTAAACAATAGTCCGGAGTGTGTATAGGGTATAGGGACAAAAAGGGGTACTCTATTGAAATAATTATTATTTAACAAAGGTTAATGCGTTTTTTAGTTCGATGTAGCATGTCTTGTCGAGGTTTACACCAATTCCAAAGCACTTTCAAAATGGACTACGTTCGCTCATTATCGATGGCATTTATATCACTTTCGTATCATTTCCTAACGTTGATAAGTATTCCACCATTTGTTAGCACAGTAGATGAGGAACTTGCCTCTCTTTGTAATGCGTTTGGTGGCTTGTTTCATGGTTTTCCGTGTTGATTTACCTGCACCCAACCCAAGACTACACAACTCTTATGTTTCCTGCACGTATATTTCCTCCGCCAACTTAGTTTTGCTCATTGTGCAGATCTACAGTTTACCCTTTGTGTTGTACAAGTGACGTCAGATCAGTTTCTTCTTTTAAGCAATGAGGCGCATATTTGCGTTTGAATAGGCATAATGGTGTTGCGTAATTGATTTGCATAGTAGCCTTTTACAAGCAGTGATATTCGTTGATTTCCTCTATTGCTGTCATAGTTTTTAGGAGATTCTTTGGAAGCGGGGTTTTTACAAGAATGCGAATCCCATGGAAGTGAAGCTAACGACCAACTTGAAACCTTTCTGGTGATTACTAGTGTGCAAAGTTGTTTTTTGTCGGATTCACGAGTTCAAACCCGGTGTAGACTGCTTCGATTCTGTTGTAGCAATTGATTAACTTAACCAGCGATCCCGGTGATTTTCGAATAGTGCATAATTCAATAGCTTTTAATCATATCGATACCAATCACTATATAAATATGCCAAGAATCGATACTATCTACTTCCGACTTTACCTGACAATGTTACAAAGAAATCAATAAATATTACTTTAAAAAACCTTTGCACGCCTGATTTTATAATGTATGTCTTGGGATACTTCTTGTGCACATATATTTCTGGGGTACATCTGACAGAAAACCCCGTTAAGAGACAATTTGAATGGTTCGTGTTGTCATAGCGTTTGTGCAGTATTTTGGCAACACGCCTAGTAGCATCCCGATGTATGACTATCTCACAGACATTATTATCAATGGCTACGGCTCTTCACTGTAGCCCGTCAATGGCCAAATTCGAAGCCGTAGCCACAAAAGACCCGATCCGGGCAACGGCTTAAACTATGCGAGTGCAGCATAACCAGACTGTGAATAAACCAAACTGATACACCCGCAATAATACGTCAACATACGTGCCTGATTTGGTTGGTGATATTCAACTTAATCCAAGAAACTTGTTTGAAGATCTGGTGAGGGACCCGCCAAAGTTGTTTTGCCTGACAGGAGAAACCCCGGAGTCAATGCTGATGATTACCCGTGATCTGCAGCCTTTCATCACAAACCAGGGACCAGGACGGAGACATCTTCATCGCCCAGTCAACAGAATCCTCATGGCTATGAGTATGATATGGCTTCGTCAATACCCAACATATGGTGTACTCTCTGCACTTTTTAACATGAATGAGGCAGCTGTCATGATTGACATTTATTCAATCATAACTTTACTTTGGTATTACTTTAAATCGACCATTTCTTGGCCAAGAAGGGAAGAACGGCTCGCCATGAGAGGGCAATGAGATGTAAATCCCTAATGCAGTGGGGGCCATCGATGGGACCTTGCATGAAATACAGCGACCACAGACCGAAAACCAACTAGAGCAGGATGTCTGCGCTTCACGAAGCACAAATATCAGCCGGTTGTCCGTAGGTCACCAGACAATAACTATTGCTGACCACTAGGCGAACTTTGCCCTCAATCTTCAAACCCCCACTTATTCGGCACTCGACACGGGTTTAGCTGAGCAAATGTTGCCGAAATCGATTCAAAAGGTGTGGGAAAAGAACCATGTTGCATGTTTGTCAGAAAATGACCCCTGCTGACCACTAGGTGACCATTGACATAAATCTGCAATGACCCGATCAGAGGCTATCGACATCGGTGTAACTGCTCAACTGTGGCTAAAATCAAATTTAAAAAGTGACAACATTGCAATTTAGCATGTATTCCAGAGAATGACCCCTACTAACCACTGGATGACCTTTGACCTTAATCTGCAAAGACACCATATCAGGTGCTCTCAACAGAGGTGTAACTGACCATGTGTAGATTAAATCAATTGAAAATGTGGGAACAGAAGAATTTTCCGTGTTTTTCATAAAAAGTGACCACTGCTGACCACTAGGTGACCTTTGACCTAAATCTGCAATCAACGCATATAGGACTGGCAACAAAGTTATAACTGACCAAGTGTGATTGAAATCGTTTGACAAAATGTGGGAAAAGAGCCAATTTTGCACATTTTCCAGAAAATGACCGCTTCTGACCACTGAGTGACCTTTGTCCGAAATCTACTAAAACCCCACATGGGGCTTTGGCAAAGGATGCATGTGACCAAATATGGCTAAAATCGGCTGAAGAATGCGACAGAAGAAGCGTTTTACTTATTTCAATTAAATGACCCCTAGTGACCACTAGGTGACCTTTGGCCAAATTCTGTGTACAACTTTTATGAGGCTTGGTGTAGGGATGCGACTGACCAAGTTTGGCCTCCATGATCGGATGAAGACTGTGGGAGAAGCATTTTGTAAATTTCAATAAAATGACCGCTAGGTGACCTTTGACCCCGGTCAGAGTGCACCACATATCAAGCTTGGGTCAGTTGTCCATAGGGCCAAGATTTAATGATGACTTTTTTTTTTTTTTTAACTTCTAGATAATCATTGACAACAGAAAGAACATCCGCTATGTTCAGAGTGGTTTTCTTGGACATCAGAACGATGCCGGCCAGTATCATCTGAAGTGGTTCTCCAGCTACTTGTCAGGTCGCACACAAAGAGTTTATTTGAACAAAGCTTATTCCAAATCTCAGAGTGTTGTTAATGGAGTTCCACAGGGTTCTATTTTAGGTCCACTTTTGTTTTATATATATGTTAACTCCATGCCTTCGTCGGTCAGTAACGGTACTGTTGACATGTATGCTGACGACACAACTCTTACAGTTAATGGCAAGACGACTGCGGATGTTGAACAAAAATTATCTGTTGCTTTGACGCAGATCTCTAGTTTGGCTGAACACAAATCGTCGTTTTAAATTATGATAAAACCAATGTGATGATCATAGGAACTAGAGCAAAACTCAAGGGCGTTGTTGATTTCAGAGTGGAGGTAAATACATTGTTCTTAAAAGAGTTCTTAAAACTAAATGTCTTGGTGTCATCATTGATGATGAGATGAAATGGACTGATCAGATAGACAAGGTTGTGAGTACTGTACAAGCAAAATTGGGTATTATTCGACGGGTGAGACCATATATATTCCGGCTGACTCTGTCAAATTACTTTATAATGCGTTTATCTTACCCCATTTTGATTACTGTTCTCAAATCTGGTCAGAAAGATTCAACATGCACACTGGCAAGCTGTATAAACTCCAAAAACGTGCTGCCAGATTAATTTTAGGTAAAGGGTATGATGCTCCTTCAAGTGCATTATTTAATGCATTACTTTAAATGCGCGCTACGGACAACAACCGAGGCACGATACTGACACGAACTACACGGTAGACATGAATTTTACATCGGCGTCATGGCACAATCGGCAGTAGCCACACTAGTGGGGCTATTAAAATCGGCAGTAGATGTTGACGAGTTTGACGAGTTCTGCAGAGGGCATTTTGTATCAGATTCCTCTACAACAAGCCTGACAGTAAGAAGAGGAAAGGGAGAAAAGATTATAGCCTTCTTGAAGGGGTTGGAACTGTCTCCCAGTCCTCCGACTATCTCAAAAATTGTTAAACTTTAGTATAAAAAGCAAGTTCTCACCGCCTTCAATAACTTCTGGTAGTGTTGAGTTATTGTTTAGTATAAAAAGCAAGTTCTTGCCGCCTTCAATAACTTCTGGTAGTGTTGAGTTTAATATTGTTCCGTCTTCAATTACTTCTCACAAGTGAGTGTTGTCGTATTTATACTGTAAGTTTGGTTTCTTGACATAAGTGTTTGCTTGTCCATCAGGTTTGGGCTTACAAGAGTACTGTGGAACTTTTAAAAACAAGTTGTACTTGTGGGCTTTTTCAACTTTGTGGGGTTAACCCCAAATTACAATTCAATGAGAAAACATTCTTTTTTATAACACACAGCCTTACTTGCCTATGGTGGCCCTGAAAGGACATCGCATATAGCAAATATCTGCGCGTGTTGTCATGAATATAGTTTGCGCAAATTATTTGCAAATTCGTATATTATGTGTAGCATTTATGTATTTGATTTGCAAATATGTTGACATTGTGAACTATGCGAATACAATTTTCGATATGAATTGTATTGAATATACTTTGTCGCATATCTTTGTGGTGATCTTCAAATATCATCCGTTATTACCTGAGATTCTGTGCTTCAACCTTCATGAATTTTGGCTTTAAAGTTGAGTCATGTTTGGCTTGACAAGTTGCCTTCGCATGATGACATTAAGGCGGTCTGGGGGAAAATACATTTTTGGAGGTGCTTTTTTTCATTGAGAAATATCTAAAACTGAACGGCCAACTTTCCAAATTTAAAAGAAAATGGAAGATTAAGGAGCAATCTATAATTTGCATTGTTCACACAGCAAATGAGAGACTACTGGATAAGATTTTTTTTTACTATGAAGTTAAGTGATATTACACTAAGGGTATGGTCACATGGTGCACCCCGCGGCACGTACGCGTCTGAACTTGACAAACGTACAATGCCAGCCTCGGTCCCGACTTCTTTTTTTATGTAGACGGACATTTCCATCGGTTTTATAATTTTTGTAGAAAATTAATTGTTTTAATTTTCAACAAAGAAGGGAACGAGAATGGCGATTTTTGTGTAAAAAAAAAAAAGTCCCGACCGCAATCAGGCAGCACCATATATAGCTCTATGGGCAGCACGTTGATCGATCGCGATCACTAACCCGTGACCAACAAACAATTGCCCTTATTTTTGAACGCGTGAGGGCGCTGCCAACATGTTTTTTGTCTACATTCCTGAATCCACATAAAATGTTCAAGTATCAGAAACCACATTCGGGCTCCAGACATTAAAAAATATGTGCAATAGCCTTTCCATTTTTAAAACCGCACAGGTAGGTATGGGCGGCCAAAAGTTACAAACACTTTCAATTTGTGAACATAAATTGTGATCCAAATCAAAAATGTTAGACAAATCTTTTGAAAGGCAAATGCATTATGTCATTTATTAGCTTGTTCCTAATATATTGAGCACTGTTTTAAATATTTTCTAGTATTTTTACAAAGTTTTCCATACTTTGGTCAAACCTTGAATTGTATCCCAGCATCCCTTGTCAAGCGCTTTGTCACAAGAAATTTAGAACTTGCAGTTTGTGTGCAACCCGTTCACTGTTTGAATAATAAAGATTGCGTGATTTTCAAAAATTGCACTTCATCTGTAATGCGCAAATTGTAAATTTACGCACGCAAACTAAGTTTGTGTGGTCAAAAATTGCGCAACGCGCATTTTTTTAAAAACGAGCGCCTTTGAAGATTGCGCTCAACAACGTCATCATCAATGACTTTATTAACAGACATTTCTCTGGTGTTAGGTCTCACGTGTATGAAAAACAGTTTATTATGAAACAGATTTCTAGGGCCTTTTTGCAAGAGTCTTAGTGCGTTAGATAATTATTACTTTTGTGTGGACCTAGATCTTCGATGCACCACTATTCAGAGCGAGAAAGTCCTATAATTAGTATAAAAGGGCCAGCTGTTTTTGGCAGGGCTGTTTTTGGCGCATCTTTATCTAATATCACGAGTGTATACTCTCTAACGTAATATTCTAAACCATGGTCATGCCCGACGGCATTACACGGGGCTCTATCTGCGACACCCACCCAAGATTTGGAAAGAGGGCCATTTGGGAGTGTGCCCAGCAATAAACTGAACCACGAGCACATCAAGAATGGATGGCGTGAAGTGTCAACGAGGCCAGTCCCTACTTCTGCAACATTTTCACGAAAGAGAGCTTATGGACCGTCCCCCACCCTGTTCATTCAGCAAGAACAGGGTGCGATGGAAGCTGGGCCACCAGCGCCCGAGTTACTGGCCGCCACCATCGCCGAGGCAGTTGGCAGCGCCAGTCAGACCGAGGCAGATGACCAAGAAGTTGCTTCCGCCTCCGGTATCACATCAGCCTCTCCCTACGTGAAGAACAAGACCAACGTCAAGAGATGCTTCACGCCAAATCCCAACCAAGAGGAGAACGAGAAGGCTGTCAAGTTCAAGAGGCGTCCCTATGTTAACCTTTTAGGGAGTTTTATTACAACGAGAAGGCTACACTGTTGGCCGGAAAGAAGGGGTTGAATCTAACGACCCCCGAATGGCACGAGCTGATGTTGCACAGCGACCGCATCACCAGAGCCCTGGAAACAGTGTAGAGTCCTCTACACTTACCCTTTTGTTTCATGTTCATTCCAGATGATGATGATGATCAGCGTAATGACGGCGACAAACCCAACCCAAGAGCCACACCAATCGATCGGAGCAATGACGTCAGACCATCCATGCCAGAGAGCATAGAAGTCCTGAGAAGAATCCTGCTCAAGGAAGTCACGGACCGTATACTGCGTTTGGCCTTTCAAGCGGAAACCCAATTTGGTTGCGAGGGGTGCGATGACGATTTGCCAAGCCAATACTAGCATGCCTGCACGTTCTACGGCACAAATCCCGAGTGCCGACTTTGTGCCCCATTATCACGAGGAAGCGCTGCAGCTGGTGGACATGGACAGAATAAAAACAATACTACGTACTATTAGTAGACGCGTGATTATTACAGGCGAATGGGACATGGGCCAACAGAGCGACAGGATAATTCAGAACATTCTTAATGAGTGAAAAACCAAACCGTCATTGATTGTAGACTCTTTTTACGCAGAAAACTTCGACAGACTCTACTTTGTCATAACTGATGTGATTGAAAGAATTAATGACTAATTTGCAATGCTATCATTGTATGAGGCTTCATAATTAAGATATATTTATTTGGTTGTGGGTTTTTTTGTTTTTGTTTTCTTTCTTTTTAAGTTTGCAGTGTTAACTTCATTATAGTTTAAAAAAAAAAAATAAAAAAATGTGTGTGATGGCTTTAGAAGTTGGAGTGTTGTGAGAAATAATAAAAATGGTGTGAAATAATGTATATCGGTGTCAGCATTTATTCTATTGTATCTTCATTAGTGTCATAGGTTATTATTATTATTTTTATTATGCAGGGTGTGGGGGCCAATTATACTAAATGAACGGATAAACGAACATAAATTTATATAATATATTTAAATAGGTATTGATCAATGCATACACATAGATAAATAAAACGCGACATGGGGTGCCTAAAACCAACCGGCATTCATCAGAATACCTTGAGTGGTCAATGGGCAATCAGTTTTCTAACTACTTTATCAAATTATCAAATTATACTCTTTTATAGTTAATGAAATTAATAATAATACTAATAATACTTGTTAACCCCTTGAGCACGGTATTTTACGGGAGACGTCGGGGTGTCGCAGCGGTTCTGGCAGTCAAGCGAACCGCTACAATGTGTTTGTGCAGTCAAGCGTAACAAACAATAATCCAACAATGGATTGAAACTGCACAAACGGCGGCCAAGGGGAACTTCACAGATATCGCACATGAATTTTGTTTCTTTTCTTCGGTTTTCCCTTGCACAAACAATGCAACGCTTGTGCGATTTTGTGCTCTTTCCTGTTGAGGGCAATTCAGCAAGAAAGTGTCTTTTTTCAGTCTACCTGGACCGGGAAGACGGTGTGGTCTACTTCTAGAGCGATAACTAGGGAGACCTGGTAAATGGGTCTCAAATTCTCAGTCCCACCCAGTTCTTTGTGCACAAGATACGAGTTCTCCAGGCAGACATCGAACAAATAAAAGAAGAGTTTCTTGTACTACTTGATGGACTTTCTCACCGAGCGGTGAGACGAGCCTAGTTGATCTGACATGTCTACACCTTTCATGCCTTCGTTGTAGTCGATCACGCATTTAGGTTTCATTACGGGGTTGCCCTCCCGGTCTTGCTTGCCGCAGTCCCCCATTGCAGCCGTGTGTAGGTTGCACAAGTCCTTGGGCATGTCCTTGCGATGTTGTCCAACTGTCCCGATGACGTTAGTTCTTTGGCTGTGGAGTTCCCGGTACAAAGACGGGCTGCTGAACCAATTGTCCAAGAAAATGGTGTACCCCTTGCCGAGAAGATCTACGTTCAAGTCCAGTACGATCTTAATACTGGCTGGAGTGTCACCGGTCTTGTCTTGCCCCGTGTAGACTTTCAAGTTCCATGTATATCCGCAGGCGGCCCCTGTACTTTGGCAAACTCTGTACACCTTTATACCGAATCTTGCCCGCTTCTTTGGATTATACTGCTTGAACTTGAGTCTCCCCTTGAATTTCCATAGTGACTCATCCGTAGTTATTTTGCTTGAAGGGATGTAGACAGACTTGAAGTTATTGGTCAGTTCGTTCATTACTGGTCGCACTTTGTAGAGACGATCACTTTTATCTGCCGAAGTATTGTCGGTGAAGTGAAGTTTGGATAACAAGTCCATATATCTATCTCGGGACATGGTGTTAGGGAAAAAGGGTTACACTAACGTGACAAAAGGCATTCGCCACTAAGTGGCTCATAATGGAGTCACTTTGTGACTCCATACGTAACTTACGTCACCAGCTTACCACTGCTAGAGGGCGCTGTCGCCACTTCGTAGCTCCACTTCTCGGCACTATGTGGCTCTATGACGTCACTGGGAAGAGTCACTGGTCTAGGTCTGAAGTCACATACTATACTACTTGCATAAATATTTTTTTTTCAAATATTTGCACGGCAAAAAGGTACTCGAATATTCGGTTGACAAGCGAATATTCGGTTGACAAGCGAATATTCAGTATATTCGGGGCAGCCCTAGAATGCACTGTGCAGTAAGTGCGTTATTCTTCCATAATTCGTTAGTAGGAGGTGATCCATTGAATTGAAATTTCCAGTCAGTGCACGGACATAGCTGCTTTACCCTCTAACAGACTGAACATGTGACATATAATAATTTCCATCAAGTTTGTGATTTCTGATGACGGAGTGAAGTTGCATAAAATTGTAAGTTAGATTTTGACACCAGTCGACTGCAGTGAAAACACATCGTATGGCTTTATAATTAAAGCCAAATCGAAAAAGAAATACGCGTGAACTGTGCATGTGCAACAGACCAATAATTGGTGGCCGCTATTAGAAAAACCCATGAATATAAACAGGGCACGATTTTGTGCACAAGTAAAGGGGGAAACTAGTTACAAGATAAGAAATTTCTCAAAAAAAATAGAAATAGATGCAGATCAGTTCAAGTCGAGCCAAAACAATGATCGATTTCTCCCAGGGTTTGAAAAAAAGTATCAAATAAACCTTTATAATTTTCTAAATGGCGAAAGTTTTCTAGAACCAAATTAGCTTTGTGTAGCCACAGTGTATACTCTGTTAAGGATTGGGAGTGGATATTAGGGCTGTTCATTTTCGAATAATTTAGTTTTCAAATAATTTAGTTTTCAAATAATTTAGTATTCGATTATTCGAAACTGGGCTTGACCGAATAAACTGCATGCCGCGCCGGTAAAAAGTTGCATGCAAAGCACGCCGGTGTTTTACATGCGGCGATCGATATCAGAGACCACCCGATGGAAATTTTTTGCATTGTGTCAAGATCATTACGAGTACGTATAACGTTCTGATAACAAGAACCCAAACCCCAGCCCAAGTTTTTGCAATAATTATTTTAAAAGTGTCAAGGATTTTACGGTCGGGAACCATAAACTTGTCAACAAAAAATATGACACTGCGAAGTGCCGTAACTTTTCTATTAAAATAGCATCATAGTCGTACATGTATCTGTACGTGCATATATATTTTTTTCGAATATTGGAATCGGCAAAAAGCTATTCGAATATTCGGTTGATGATCGAATATTTGAATATTTGAATATTCAAATATTCACTCTATTCGGGACAGCCCCAGTGGATATTTGGCAAGGATAGAGGTAATCAGGTATACGGTCATCTGGTGTCAACATCGTGGTTTCTTTCCGGATTGTTTTACTCGGACCCAGGCACATTTTTAAGGGAATTCCTCATAACTGTGCTAAAAGCTGTCTGAGGTATTGAGGGTAGAAAAATAGAGAGATACAATAAAACAATTGAAAGCAAGAGTGCGTTATGGCGGTCATAAACAGTCATTACCAAGAATTGGTTTGACTGTTTCTTATCAGTGAATTTCTTTGGCAAATAAATAGTTGAGAACTAAATATCCAAAATGAAACAAGAGAACCAGTTTTCGGTTATGATCGCCAAAACGCACCCCAGGTAAATTGAAAAAAAGAAAGAAAAAAAGGCAGTCAACTACCTTGCCAAGATGTGTCCCTCTGACCAAAACTACTCACAAAGTACAGGGTACCAGTCTACGATGTGAATCAGGGGCTAATTTCAAACGGCTTCTAAGCACAATGAAAAAAAAAAAAACAGACAGCTAAACCTATTTCCAGTTTGACTCACACGCGTTGCCATAACCCCTTGACCCTTGACCTCTCACCCCTCCTGGGCCTTCTGCTGTTCCTCCCGCAGTGTTTCCGTTTCCGATGAGTCGGTCCGGTCTTCCAACAATTCACTGTCGTCGTTGCTGGCCTGGCTGCCACGGCAAGTCCGCCACTTGTGATGGACGTAGATGTACATGATGGGAATCAGGCAGAGCACGCACAGTCCGGCCAGAACGTAGGCCGCGATCGTTAGTACGTGGTTGTTGTCGTCCAGTGCTATGTAGCCGCAATCCCTCGCCACTGGACAGGAAAAGGAAATCATTTATGAGAAACGTGCAATGGGTATCCAGTAGAACTTGTTTTCACGCATATACAGTGGAACGTCGTTACACCGAACACCGCTATACCAAACATTCGGCTACATGTATACCGAACACCATCGTTGGCTGCCACATTTTCTGTACAAAACATACCAAACATTGTTGAAAAAAAAAAGGCAACGGATTAAATAAATGTACCAGGTATTTGGGCTGTTTGTAATTCCCAAACGGCCGCAGCTTTTTGTTGAAGAGTGACAGGTGGCTATTTTCCCAAAGAATAGAACTGTTGTTTTGAATTCGGTAAGCTTAGAAAGTATGAACATGATTCAATCGCCGGCACATGTTCAATTACAATTTTTTAAAATGCTATAATAAAATGCTATAATAAAAAAATGCTATACGGTCGTTATACCGAACAAAATCTATGGATCCCGCGATGTTCGTTATAGCGGCGTTCCACTGTATGTATTATCATATGCTACAAAAATACAAACATAATTTAAATGCTCGTTTTCATTGCAGGTGGAAAGAAGGCGGTGGCTTTGCAATTAGAAAATCTTTTCATCAATATATGCAAGAGAGCGTAATTTTTGTTTGGTAATAAAAGGTACTCCTTGATTTTAGTACATAGGAAAGGTACAAAAATCAATCTTTCAAAATAATAATAATAACTAGAGTTTGTAGTACAAACACACGGTGTTGGACTTGTTCAGTTTGATTACATAAGAGAATAGATCCACATGTATGTAATCACTAATTGTGAAAAGTTTGTGTGCTGCAGTTCATGAAGCATGACGTTCTCAAAAATGTAGATTTTTTAGGTTTTTGTAATTTGACCTTGATGACGTCATCATGACACTATTACATCTGTGCACATTACCAATGCAGTTAATCTGCAGTTTGCGACGTCACTGGTCACTTTTTTGAAAAGCACATACCTGCCAAAGACTAACATCGTGGAAAGCAAGTTCATATCTTTTACCAATTTCGAATTATAAGGCACTTCCGGTTTCGACAGGAAGGGTCACGTGATTTTGCACTCAATATAAAAAATGAAGACCTGTTATTACTTTATCCATTGCCGCAAACAGACATTTTAGATCTTTCTCAGTTGATTTTATATTGATTTTCAAAGATTACAAATATTCATTTTGAATTGCTTGTTATTTGATACATGACGATGTCATAATGACGTCATTACAATAAAGCTGGAGACCTATGTTTACCCTGCCATTTGAAGTGAAAATCTGGATTATATCTCTCACGGTTGATTTTTCATAATTTTTGTTAAGGTTTAAAGGTCTTTTCAGCGCAACTTCCGGTCTGATGACATCATCAATATGAGCCCTTGCACACGTGTTGCCTGCATGAAGGTCACTTTATAATTGATATATTATATCAATTATAAAGTGATTACCGCAAACTTCGCCACACACATCGACTGACAGTCTATTTTGAAAATGTTTCAATCTGCCGCTAGAGGGTGCTGGAATATTTTATGACGTCACCGCTAACATTTTTGAAAAGATCAGCCTGCTAAAAGACTAACATCGTCGAAAGCAAGTTCAAACCTTTTTCCACTTTCAAATTCTAAGGCACTTCCAGTTTGGAAAGGAAGGGTCATGTGATTTTGTACGTAATATAAAAAATGAAGACCCTGGATTATTCTATCAATTCCCGTAAAAAGCAAAATCAGGTCTCTCTCGGTTGATTTTATATTGATTTCCAAAGATGAAATCTAGAAATATTTGATTGCTTGTAATCTGATACTTGATGACGTCATCGTGAGGTCATTACCAAAAACCTCGAGAGCTATGTCAACTGTGCATCTGAAGCAAAAATCTGGATTATATCTCTCACGGTTGATTTTTCAGCGATTTTTGAATGTTTAAAAGGTCTTTTCATTACAACTTCCGGTCTGATGACGTCATCAATCTGAGCCCTCGCACATGTGTTGCCTGCATGAAGGTCATCATATATATCTATTATAAAGTGATTTCAGCAAACTTCGCCACACACTTCAACGGATTATTCATTTTAAACATTTTTCAACCTGCCGCTAGAGGGCGCTCTAACAATTTATGACGTCACTGGTAACTTTTTTGTGAAGTACAACCTAGCCAGAGACTAACATCGTTAAAAGCAAGTTCACATCTTTTTCCACTTTCAAATTATAAGGCACTTCCGGTTTGGACCGGAAGGAAGGGTCATGTGATTTTGCACGTAATATAGAAAATGAAGACCCTGGATTATTCTGTCAATTCCCGTAAAAAGCAAAATCAGATCTCTCTCCGTTGATTTTATATTGATTTTCAAAGATTAAATCTAGAAATCTTTGATTGCTTGTAATATGATACTTGATGACGTCATCGTGACGTCATTATCACAAAGCTCGAGAGCTATGTCAACTGTGCCATCTGAAGCAAAAATCTGAATTATATCTGTCGCGGTTGATTTTTGAGCGATTTTTGAAGGTTTCAAGGTCTTTTCATTGCACCTTCCGGTCTGATGATGTCATCAATCTAAGCCCTAGCACACGTGTTGCCTGCGTAAAGGTCATCATATATATCAATTATAAAGTGATTTCACCAAACTTCGCCACACACATCAGCCAATTATTCATTTTAAACATGTTTCAACCTGCCGCTAGAGGGCGCTCTAACATTTTATGACGTCACCGGTATTTTGTTTGTGAAGTACAACCTAGCCAGAGACTAACATCGTTGAAAGCAAGTTCAAATCTGTTTCCACTTTTAAATTATAAGGCACTTCCGGTTTGGACCGGAAGGAAGGGTCATGTGATTTTGCACGTAATATCAAAAATGCAGACCCTGGATTATTCCATCAATTCCCGTAAAAAGCAAAATCAGATCTCTCTCGGTTGATTTTATATTGATTTTCAAACATTAAATCAAGAAATCTTTGATTGCTTGTAATATGATACTTGATGACGTCATCGTGACGTCATTATCACAAAGCTCGAGAGCTATGTCAACTGTGCCATCTGAAGCAAAAATCTGAAATATATCTGTCACGGTAGATTTTTCAGCGATTTTTAAGGTTTAAAGGTCTTTTCATTGCAACTTCCGGTCTGATGACGTCATCAATCTGAGCCCTCGCACACGTGTTGCCTGCATGAAGGTCATCATATATATCAATTATAAAGTGATTACCGCAAACTTCGCCACACACATCGACTGAAAGTTCATTTTGAACATTTTTCAACCTGCCGCTAGAGGGCGCTCGAATATTTTATGACGTCACAGCTAACATTTATGAAAAGTTCAGCCTGGCCAAGGACTAACATCGCTGAAAGCAAGTTCAAATCTTTTTCCACTTTCAAATTATAAGGCACTTGTGATTTTGCACGCACGATCAAAATTGAAGATCTAATATTATCCTATCAATTGCCGTAAAAATCAAGTTCAGGTCTCTCACGGTTGATTTTATATCGATTTTCAAAGATTAAAAATAGAAATGTTTAATTGCTTGTAATTTGATACCTGATGACGTCATCATGACGTCATTACAAAAAAACTAGACATCTTGCGTCTCTTGCAAACAGACGCAGGGCTTTTCCGTTTTTCTGTTATATTAAGCACAAAGCTCCATCACTTCTATGTCTTTTGCTACTTCAAACTTGACCTTTAAGCGTGACGCCATCCTGACTTCTTTCTTGGTCATGTAATTTCCATTATAGGATATATATGACAAACTTGTTTAAGACCTTAGGCTGTTATGTGGCGCAAGTCCCGGTTAGAAATTACATAAAAAATTTAAAAAACCTAACAATCAACATAAAATCGTAGGATAGCGTCGTCATGACGTCACATATTCGGAACGTGGTCTTGGCTTGTGTCAAGATTGCAGTCAATCTGATCAATGACAGTTTAAAAAAATTGAAAAAAATGAAAAATTCCTACAAAATCAGCCAATCACGTCACTTCAGATTTTACAAATTTTCATAACGATCCACTTACTCTCATGTGTTTTTTAAAAGGGCATTTTGATGACGTCAGGATGATGTTACACATTTTAACATACATAACTCTGACCTAATGAATTGATTACAAAAAGGAATTTCGAATTTATTATATTCTGTTAATGAGATATGGCTTAAAATTTCAAAACCTTAAAAAAAATATACAAATAATTTGATGGTCATCATGACTAAAAAATTAACAGAAAATCAGCCGATGACGTCATCATGACGTCACCTCGGATTTTACATGCTAGTATCACTATCTACTTACCCACCAATTTTTATGACGCTCGGACCAACCCTTATATGTGTTTCAAAAAGCCTATTTTTGATGACGTAATGATGACGTCACACAATTTTCACATTTATGTAAAGGAATATAGGAGCTAACAAAGCTATTACAAAAAGAATTTTGAATTTAGCATGTTCTGTTGGTGAGATATGGCTTTAAGAAACTTTGAAGTTCAAAAACTTAAAAATTACTATAAAATCGTATGATGACGTCATCATGACGTCATGTCAATTTTCATCTATAAACCTGCTGGCGTACTTAGATATTACATTTCAACTTAATCGAGCTTGTACTTTTGTAGATATGGCTTCAAAAACTGCCCCTTTAAGATGACGTCACGTGACATGTGATGACATCATGATAATGTCATGTCAATTTTCAGCTATAAACCTACTGGGCTACCTAGATATTACTTTTCAACTTAATCGAACTTGTAATTTTGTATATATATGGCTTCAAAAACTGCCCCTTTAAGATGACGTCACGTGACATGTGATGACGTCATCATAACGTCAATTCAATTTTTATCTATAAACCTACTGGGCTACCTAGATATTACTTTTGAACTTAATCGGACTTGTGCTTTTGTAGACATCTGGCTTCAAAAACTGCCCCTTTAAGATGACGTCACGTGACATGTGATGACATCAATTATGATAATGTCATGTCAATTTTCAGCTATAAACCTACTGGGCTACCTAGATATTACTTTTCAACTTAATCGAATTTGTACTTTTGTAGATATATGGCTTCAAAAACTGCCCCTTTAAGATGACGTCACGTGGCATGTCATGACGTCATCAAGAGGTAAAAGTTCGGCACACATTGTGAGCAGTTAGTCTAAGTGTCTGCCAAGTTTAAAAGTACCCAAAGTGCCGGTAAGAAAGAAAACGTGTACAAATGCTATAGGCAATAATCTAGCGAGTGCCCCTTTAAGATGACACCACGTGACATGTTATGACTTGATCATAACGTCATGTCAATTTTCATCTATAACACCAGGTGGCATACCTTACGTTCCAACTGAATCGGACTTGTACTTTTGTAGATATATGGCTTCGAAAAATGCCCCTTTAAGATGACGTCACGTGACATGTGATGACGTCATCAGGACGTAAAAGTTCGGCACACATTGTGAGCAGTTGGGGTAAGTGTCTGCCAAGTTTAAAAGTAGCCAATGTGGCCGGTAAGAAAGTAAACGTTTACAAATGCTATGGGCAATATTCTATCGACTTGAAAAAAGAATTTTTTTATGACGTCATCATGACGTCACACAATTTTCGCTTTTTAGGGCATATCTTTGAGACATACCAAAGCTATAACAAAAAGAATTTTGAAAATATCTTGTTTTGTTCGCTAGATATAGTGAAAAGAATGTTACGATTATAAAACTTCAAGAATTCAGCGACTTGAAAAAAGACTACAAATCAACCCCTTTTATAAACAGCATGCACATTTAAGCCATGGTTATCAGCCCTTCCCAGAATTCCTTTGTGTTATATTGAATTTGGTCTACATTTTGAAATGGCTCCTATTTCTTACTTGAGTGAGCCACGATCACGAAATTTTGGAATTAGGTACAGGAAAATTCAATGTATACATTTTTGTAATCAGATTGACCCTTACATGCGTTTAAAAAAAAATATATTGTTGATGACGTCATCATGACGTCACACAATTTTCGCCATTTAGGGCATATCTTTGAGACATACCAAAGCTGTAACAAAAATAATTTTGAAAATATCTTGTTTTGTTCGCTAGATATATTGAAAAGAATGTTACGATTTTAAAACTTCAAAAATTCAGCGACTTGAAAAAAGACAAGAAATCAACCCCTTTTATAAACAGCAAGCTCATAATAGCCATGGTTATCAGCCCGTCCCAGAATTCCTTTGTGTTATATTGAATTTGGTCTAAATTTTGAAATGGCTGTCATTTCTTACTTGAGTGAGCCACGATCATGAAATTTTGGAATTGGGTACAGAAAAATACAATGTATACATTTTTGTAATCGGATTGACCCTTACATGCGTTAAAAAAAAAACATATTTTTGATGACGTCATCATGACGTCACACAATTTTCGCCTTTTAGGGCATATCTTTGAGACATACCAAAGCTATAAGAAAAAGAATTTTGAAAATATCTTGTTTTGTTCGCTAGATATATTGAAAAGAATGTTACGATTTTAATACTTCAAAAATTCAGCGACTTGAAAAAAGACTAGAAATCAACCCCTTTTATAAACAGCAAGCTCATAATAGCCATGGTTATCAGCCCGTCCCAGAATTCCTTTGTGTTATATTGAATTTGGTCTAAATTTTGAAATGGCTGTTATTTCTTACTTGAGTGAGCCACGATCATGAAATTTTGGAATTGGGTACAGAAAAATACAATGTATACATTTTTGTAATCAGATTGACCCTTACATGCGTTTAAAAAAAAAAATATTGTTGATGACGTCATCATGACGTCACACAATTTTCGCCATTTAGGGCATATCTTTGAGACATACCAAAGCTGTAACAAAAATAATTTTGAAAATATCTTGTTTTGTTCGCTAGATATATTGAAAAGAATGTTACGATTTTAAAACTTCAAAAATTCAGCGACTTGAAAAAAGACTAGAAATCAACCCCTTTTATAAACAGCAAGCTCATAATAGCCATGGTTATCAGCCCGTCCCAGAATTCCTTTGTGTTATATTGAATTTGGTCTAAATTTTGAAATGGCTGTCATTTCTTACTTGAGTGAGCCACGATCACGAAATTTTGGAATTGGGTACAGGAAAATTCAATATATACATTTTTGTAATCGGATTGACCCTTACATGCGTTAACAAAAAAACACATTTTTGATGACGTCATCATGACGTCACACAATTTTCGCAATTTAGGGCATATCTTTGAGACATACCAAAGCTATAAGAAAAAGAATTTTGAAAATATCTTGTTTTGTTCGCTAGATATATTTAAAAGAATGTTACGATTTTAAAAATTCAAAAATTCATAAAAAATCACGTGATGACGTCATCACGACGTCACTCTACGACATACAATTTCAGCTTAGGGTCTATGTTTGATGTAAGTTTGGTTAGGTTCTGAGGTTTTTTAAGACCTAAAGTGCCGCCGACAAAATTCGTGTACAAAGTCTATGGGATTTTGGTCAGAACTAAAAGAAGAAGAAGAAGAAAAAAAAAAAAAAAAATCAGAACAAAAACAAAGCCTTTTCCGAAGGATTTCGGAAAAGCCAAAAATCTTCAGTTGGTTGTGTATTCATGTGTTCAATATGAACTTGATATGAGTTTGCATGTAGCCAAACAACTCCGGAGAAGAAAGTTATGTGAAGAAGAAAAAAAGGAATAACTAGAGTTTGTAGTACAAACACACGGTGTTGGACTTGTTCAGTTTGATTACATAAGAAAATAGATCCACATATATGTAATCACTAATTGTGAAAAGTTTGTGTGCTGCAGTTCATGGAGCATGACGTTCTCAAAAATGTTGATTTTTTAGGTTTTTGTAATTTGACCTTGATGACGTCATCATGACACTATTACATCTGTGCACATTACCAACGCAGTTAATCTGCAGTTTGCGACGTCACCAGTCACTTTTTTGAAAAGCACATACCTGCCAAAGACTAACATCGTGGAAAGCAAGTTCATATCTTTTACCAATTTCAAATTATAAGGCACTTCCGGTTTGGACCGGAAGGAAGGGTCATGTGATTTTGCACGTAATATAAAAAATGAAGACCCAGGAATATTCTATCAATTCCTGTATAAAGAATAATCAGATCTCTGTCGGTTCATTCTATATTGATTTTCAAAGATTAAATCTATACATTTTTGATTGGTTTTAATCTGATACTTCATGACATCATTATCAGAAAGCTCGAGAGCTATGCTAACTGTGGCATCTGAAGCAAAAATCTGAATTATATCTGTCACGGTTGATTTTTCAGCAATTGTTTAATGTTTAAAGGTCTTTTCATTGCAACTTCCGGTCTGATGACGTCATCAATCTGACCCCTCGCATACGTGTTGCCTGGATGAAGGTCATCATATATAGCAATTATAAAGTGATTACCTCAAACTTCGCCACTCACATCGACTGAAAGTTCTTTCACTTTCAAATTATAAGGCACTTCCGGTTTGGACCGGAAGGAAGGGTCATGTGATTTTGCACGTAATATAAAAAATGAAGACCCTGGATTATTCCATCAATTCCCGTAAAAAGCAAAATCAGATCTCTCTCGGTTGATTTTATATTGATTTTCAAACATTAAATCTGGAAATCTTTGATTGCTTGTAATCTGATACTTGATGACGTCATCGTGACGTCATTATCACAAAGCTCGAGAGCTATGTCAACTGTGCCATCTGAAGCAAAAATCTGAATTATATCTGTCGCGGTTGATTTTTGAGCGATTTTTGAAGGTTTCAAGGTCTTTTCATTGCACCTTCCGGTCTGATGACGTCATCAATCTGAGCCCTCGCACACGTGTTGCCTGCATAAAGGTCATCATATATATCAATTATAAAGTGATTAGCGCAAACTTCGCCACACACATCGACTGAAAGTTCATTTTGAACATTTTTCAACCTGCCGCTAGAGGGCGCTCGAATATTTCATGACGTCACCGCACACATTTTTGAAAAGTTCAGCCTGGCCAAAGACTAACGTCGTTGAAAGCAAGTTCAAATCTTTTTCCACTTTCAAATTATAAGGCACTTCCGGTTTGGACCGGAAGGAAGGGTCACGTGATTTGACGCACACGATCAAAAATGAAGATCCTAAATTGTACTATCAATTCCCACAAAAATCAAGTTCGGGTCTCTCACGGTTGATTTTATATCGATTTTCAATGATTAAAAATAGAAATGTTTAATTGCTTGTAATCTGATACCTGATGACGTCATCATGACGTCATTACATTTTCCGGAATCTTCAATGTGATGTACATATATGTACCAGATATGAACTTGATATGAGTTTGCATGTAGTCAAACAACTCCGGAGAAGAAAGTTATGTGAAGAAGAAAAAAAAGAATAACAAGAATAATTCTAACAATAACAATAGGTTTTGGGCTGAAGCCCAACACTTAATAATATAAATGTATAAAGTGCACATATCCACCATGATCATGGTGCTCAAGGCGCTACGTGATTACCCCAGCTCATCGGGACTATTTAATCATTCCTGAAACCTCAGCTCCCTGTGAAGTGCATACAGCGTTGGCTGCAAGTTAAATGTAGTGTACATGATTGGTAATCCTCAAATTTTCCTTTTTTACTGAATTATTACGAAATACCTTACTAGACCGTAAGTTTAATAGCAATCTCAATCATCCTGTGAAATTATGGCACCTGGTCGTTTTCAAGAAAAGTTGAAATTTATATTGTTTTCCAACGATTGTTCCGCGTAACAATCGTAGGAAAAAAAAACAGATTGTGTAATAGGCATGGGCGACTAGCGCGACTCGTCGACTAGTCGCGACTATTAAAAGGCATTGGTAGTCGTGACTATCAATTTTCAGATAGTCGACTCAGGAGTCGAAACATACTGTTTCAACTTAACGCTTGTTCAACTTAAAGTTAAGGTTAAAGGTCATAGCAACAAACCTACCTTCTCTGATTGGTCCTTCAACTTGCGGGGCCGGAGTTTCAAACTGAAACTCATCTAATGCACAGAGATTGGGGAAACCAGTAAAACAAATAAGTTAATTAATGTATTGTCTGCAGACCTTTTTTCTGTGATTTCACACTGGGCCGCATTCGAATGCGAAGTGTCATATAATATAGATGGAGGTCTATTCACTATGTGAGGTTCTTAGGATTACTGCATATTACCTTGGAGAAGTCAGGTTTGCCAACGTTTCCGAGTAACACATTTTCCCACTGGCTAAACGGTTTTGTCTATGTCCGCAATGCAGCTTGAACCAATCAAGCTGCAGATTGGATTACTTTGCCACCATGTGTTCATTTTCCCACACAAAAAATCCTACGATTGGATATTACTTACATGCGCAAGACGACTTAGCAAATCCTACTGATTGATTTTGCCGATTGAACACCACATAGAAGCCTTCCATAACGACAGCTCCTATCACACTCCCTACAAAGAACGGAAAATAATAGAGCATTTTTTATTTTCATATTATCCAGATTTGGTATTGATTGCAGTACCACTGTTTTTCTTGCGGGATTCAAACCTACGACCTCCGGAATACCGTACCGGTGCTCTACCAACTGAGCTAACTTGCACTACAGGCGCTCTACAAACTAAACTGTATGTATCTTGCCCTATACGGCAAGATAGAACACTGGTACGGTATTCAGGAGGTCGCAGGTTCTAATCCTGCCCCTGCCAGATTTCTTGGTTAACTTTGCAAATTCTTTCAGTTTCACTTGTGGTTTGTTTGAAGACTTTATAAGTAGGAATTTGATGAATTTAGTTTCATCAGCCCCTGAAGAGAAAGTTCATTCCAAAACTGTTCTTGATTCAGCCTAGCTCATCGAATATAACACTTCTGAAAAAGGAGCTTTCCCTTTCTATTTTACGTTACTTTCAGCATGATCACATTTCACTTTTGGAGGTCAAGAACATTAGGAAAGGGGCAACACATCTGCTGGCCCCTACAATTTTACTCGTAATAAGCCTGCCCTTACCTGTGTCTGAGGAAGAAACACCAAATTTGTAGCAGGTTTCATCCTTGCTTGATGTTTCTACATTCCGTAGATATTGCTGTGCAAGAAAAGGAATGCAAACATTCTAAATAACGGTCAGATCGAAATCACATACAGCACAGGGAACGACCTAATATGTCGGCATTTTGCAATTCAGCCAACCGGTGTTATTTACAACATGTTTGAAACCAGGATACACTACTGTAAGAAACTTTATACAGAAGTGCATCCTGTGGGGATTGGGGAGAGGGGAGGGGGTGCAAGTTGTCCCCCCTGGTGGCACTTTGACCTGTTTTCAATCCAGAGTGCATCTGTTTCACAACTGGTACATACCCCTCCTTCCCTCCAACTTAAAATTTATTTCTGGGCAAACAAACATTTCAGGTCACTTTTTCAACTCCCCCCCCCCCCTCCCCCCGACGACACTTTTCCTTTTTTTTTTTATTGAGAGCGCCACTGCTTCACAACTGATACATACCCTCCTCCCCCATTATAAATTTATTTCCGGGCGAACTAAATTTCGAGGTCACTTTAAAAAAAAATTTGACTGCCAACAAATTTGGAATCAAAATTCTTGCAATTTCCCCAACCCCACCCCAAAACTAGTCTTGGTTCCAAGACGTCATTACACTGTCAATCCCTTGGATGTGATTTCCTATTCAAAATGGACATGAGGATTAAGAGGATGTGATTTTAACAATGAGGTCCAAAATCACATCCTACTCTATTTAAAATCACATCTGAAGCCTGTGAACTATTATCCCACTCTGACAAAGAGTACATTGTGACCTCTGGGTGATTCTGGACTCTGGATGTGATTTTGGACCCTCATTGTTAAAATCACATTCTCTTAATCCTCCTGTCCATTCTGAATAGGAAATCACATCCAAGGGGTTCATAGTGTTAGCGCGACACTATTGAGACTAAGGACGTCTTGGAACCAAGACTACCCTAAAACCTGAAACCTGAAAATTCATTCAACGCTTCATCAATTTTGCCAAATGTGACCGGCTCTGCAAAAATGGGTATTATGTCAAAAAATTTGAAAAATTAGTTATATACATAATTGAATTTGTCACATCCTAAGCTTTAATTTGGTGTAGGTTTGACCCCTGTGGCATTTTGTGTTCTCGAGATATCTTGACATTTGTATACTCCTATTTTCCAAGTTAACGGAAGTGCATTTAGAGATATAGCACTTTAAACACAAAAGTGCAAAGAAGTAAGATAGAAGTAATTTTTATCAACATTAATTTTTTCATCTGTATTCATCAATATTAATGTTTCTGAAAATAAATTATAAAAATACAGATATAACTGAAGCCAGCAAACCAAAAACAAAAAAAATCACTTAGGTGAAGATTTTTTCGCCAGCTTCACATAGAACAGCCCTGTGTGTGTTTCCACATAGTGCGACATAATACCCTATTTTTTTGTAGAGCGGGTCACAAATGGTCTTGTAAGACCTATCACAACTCAGGCTATAAAGAGTTGCCGCACTTTATGAAATTAGTCCCAGGTTACTGACCTTAGGTGATATTCTTAACCTGAACCCCGTGTCTGGTACCGTGGCGTTGAGTATAATTGACAGGCTGGGGAACCACACCCACGGGTCAACGGCACCCTTCTTACAGATTAAGTCTGTCCCCGTCCAGAACAAATCGGGTGCTGCTTGCCCCATTTGCTGTCGAGAAAAAATGTAAAAACTTGTCAAATCTCCAGTTGACATACACACAACATTGATGTAAGTGGCCAAAATGTGGTAGGCGGGACAAATGTAAGCCCCGCCCTTGTCTTTATGCCTGCCTTCTCCGCCTTTTCTTCCTTTAAACCCAAACTCACTAGGGTGTGTGGATAATCATATTAAATTTGGATGCTTCAGGGCTGTTAGGGATAATTCAAACACTTCACTCTCAACCTCTCGAATACGGATGACGGCCATAGCCGAGAATAAAAAAATAAAAGACCACCTGGCCGGTTGACATCTGTAGACACATTCCTGTGCGTATTCAATCCATTCATGTTTAAACTATATTGTTCCTGAATGGGAGTGTAATGAACAGATGGAGCTTTTTCAAGCTTTCATTCACACGAAAGGGGGGGGGGGGCTCCAAGTGTGATGAATAGGACCACTCTATTCGGTGTGGTGCCTATTGTTTGCGTTTACGCTTGGCTGCACAGCCCCATTCTTGGCATACCAGCCCCCCCATCAATAACAGCCGGTTGCTTAAGGTTATAAAGCAATACACTTTGTGTTGACCATCTCACCTTTATGACCGAGTCATTAATGAGCGCCGTAAGCTTGTCGAATACTCTTGCTGGTAATCTCAGGTTGGTAGTTCCACTGTCCACGATTGTCTTGTCAAAATTATACTGCAGAGGAGAAAACTAATTAATATCTCACACCGGAATTTAGGCCCCCACAACATCCATCGTACGAGTAGCGTGTTATCCCAACAAATATGGAAAAATATGTGTGGGTAGGCATCGACCGTGTTGTGGGGGGCATTTTTATTGTTAGGCAAATTAGGACTGAGTTATGGGGACATTTCTCTGTCCCCGTAACATTTTTGGCCCCCACAAAGTCTATTGCACGACCAGTGTATGTCTTCACAATCACGGTGAGTGACTGAGTGTGTAAATAACGGCAATCGTGGACTAGGCAGTAGGCACAAAAAGAGTTAGGGCGTAGACAAATGGTCCACGATTGACTGATTGTCCTTGATTAAAATTCGTGTACAAAACATATGGGAGGCCTTCTGAAAAAGTTGCAGTACAAACAAGAGGGACAATAGGAGGTCCGCGATTGCCGGTATTTACACACTTGTGTGTGTATGAGTTTGTATAGCTATTCAAACCGTGGACCTTTAACAAAGAGGACAATAGGGTCCACGATTGAGTCAAGGTCCACGATTGAAAATCGTGTACAAAACATATGAAAGGCCTTCCGAAAAAGTTGGAGTATAAACAAAAGAGGAACAATGGGAGGTCCGCGATTGCTGGTGTTTACACACTTGTGTGGGTGAGTGTTCTGACGTTTGACTGTATGCATTCATTCAAACAATGGGATACAACCGTGACACTAATGACGAAGGCCTACAGAACTGAATGGCAGTCAAAATGTCAGAGGCTCTATCTAAGGTCATAGATGTAACGCCTTTAGAAAGTTGCAAGACGGCATCTTTAAAGAGTAGCCACTGACCTCTTTACAGTCCATGTTTAGTGACTGGTCGCCAACCTCTATGTCCATAATAATGACCTCATAGTACCAGTCATTCCGAATGGGCGTGTACCACATCTCACCAGTATACAGCCCACTGTCAAGTCCCCCGATTGTCTGTACAAAGAAAACCATGACAATTAATCATTAACCCAACCTCCCCAAATCCTCCAAAATCTTCTTTGCACAAATGGAAGAATATGCAGGATTGAGGGCATTAGAGGACTTTTGCCTCTGGAGGAAAATGGAGGATCCAGGTCATCAGGCCCAATCTGGTGCTGGATGATTTTGGAGGATTGACGTTACTGGGGTGTTTATCTAAAACCCACGGGAGGATTTTGCAGGATTCAGGCAGTGGTCCCCAGTAACAAACATTGAAGGATTTTGGAATCAGAGGATATTGGAGGATTCAGGTTACATGTAGGAAAAATGATGTAGGGAGAAACTGCTACAAAGAACTTGCCGAGTGGAATGACCTTACCATAAACCCAAACTTTTAAGCAGAAGCAGGTGAAAAAGTAGGAGAATAAGTAGGATCAACATCAGGACTTTTGCGGGCTTTCAGGAGTAGTTTTCATTGATACTCACCCATGTCCACAGCATCACAAGCCTCATTTGGCATGTTCTGTACTCATAACACTTGTGCTCCATCCTCAACTAAGCTCTTGGAAGTAAAGTTGCTGTACTCCTGCACCCAAGCCCTTCATTGTGTGATTTTCATATGACAGTGTGTAACACTTATGAAAAATATTAAATGCAATTTCATTTTTCGGAATTGTGGGACAAAAAAAGTAGGATAAAATAGGTATTTCATGGAAAAAAAGTAGGAAAAAATATGAGCAACGTAAACAAAAAAAAGTAGGAAAAGTAGGAATACTTGAAAGCCTGTAAACCTGACCCGACCTTTAAATTACTTACCATTGTTCCCGTTACTTCGCTCGTTCCAGTCTGCATAGAGTCATCCGGAGACCCACAGAGTTGGAGTGTGAAAATGTCATCCACGTCCGACTGATCCACTAACGAGTCAAAGAAGGGCACTACAGAACTATCCGGCTGAATATGAACCAAGAAAACTCCAGATCAGATTATTTGTGTTCAATGAAGAAAAAATCTCTTCTAAGATTATCAAAGGCACTTGTCCGGTCAGTTTCAAAAGCCTGGTTTCCATAACGTCATTATAATGCTTCAGAAGCCAAAACGGAATATCGATGGGAAAAAGATTATGGAAAAGTTTTAAAGTGACTGATGAACAGACATGGCATAATTAGCCATCCACTGTAAGTACAGTGGTGTGCAAAATTATTTGAACGCTTGGCATATTTTAGGTACCTTTAGTTGTTTGTGATGAAATGGCAATCAATATACCAATGTACATTCAAATGAAACCCTCTGGAATGAACTTCAGAAGACTTGGAACAGCATTACTCTCAGGAAATATATAGACACTATGCCCGAAAGATGTGCCGCAGTGATTGCTGCCAAGGGTGGACACACCAAATATTAGAGTAAAGTTTGATAAAAAAAGATGGTAGGACTGTCAGATACTAATGTGAGCTACATGTATGCTCACAACAATTACCTTTTCTATTTAATACAGGTGAAAAATGTAAACCAGGCATTGTAAAGGCATTAAATATTAATTTCTTCAGATATGTCAAGTGTTCAAATAATTGTTCACACCACAATACATACCCTTGCGATATCGGCGTATGCTAATCCCAGAATCCCTTGCCAGTTGGATTCATTGATGAAGAATTCCTCCGAGTAAGTGATGCTGGCTACGTTCACCGTGACCAAGATGTTAGGGTGTGATGTGGGTATCGTTGCCACGTCTTCACCCAGTTCTCCCCTCCACTCCCCCTGGGTGTAAGGCACGTACACCTTCTTGCTGAGGTCGTTGTAGGTAGATGACCTAATATTACAAGAACAAAATTTGCATGAGGTCAAAGGTCATGCCCTGGTGGCAGGGCTAGCACAGACTTTTTGCAAGAGACGGACAACCAATTAATATCCAGTCAAGTGTGCACAAGGATAAGGGGCCACCTTTCACAAAGATTGAGGTCCCACCCGGAATTTAGTCCATTCTTTTTTTTCTTTTTTTTAAGAGACAAAAAATACCTTTCTCCACAACTTGTCAGGGTGCAGAAGGACTTCTGCACAATTTACAAAATGCTGATTATTAAAGGACACATTTGTTATTTACATTTTTAAACATCGAACCACCCCCCCCCCCTTTGCCTAGAGCAATTTTTTTCCCCCTTTTTTTTATACCCCCGTGAAAATCTGATTTGATTTAAAGCATAAACAGTACCTCCCATTTTTCCCATTAATTAACCCTCCTATACTTATAACTATCACAGCCTATCAAAAACTCTTAACACCAAACTCTCACAGTTTGTGTGTGTTTCAACCTGTCATTTGATAGGTTTTGATCTGTACAGCAGCTGGGTCGATTTTGGCCCTGAGAACAGGAGGGTTTTAAGAGAGAGAAAGGGTTACACTCACAAAATTAACAGTTTGACTTCTCAGGGGGCAAATTCAGAATAGAAACCACCCTTTCCTGCTGAACTAAACAATTCCTCCTTTCCAAAAATGTCTTAGTGTTTCATGGATTTCAGCAAAAAAAAAAAACATGAATAAAAAAATATGCATGATTTTTAATAAAAAGCCAAACTACATGTAGTTTGGCAAACTAAACGTTTCCATTTACTAGTTACACAGAAATAAAAACATGAATAATAAACAAAAAACTATAATATTTGTATTCCACTAATTTATGTCAGAATACGCATCAAAAGAATTTTTGATAACGTACATGTATTTACTACATTTGTATATTTTCAAAAAACTTTTTTCCTATTTTGATTTCTGTACACGTTTTTTACTTATTTCGGGGCTGTTTCAGCAGAACAGGTACATACTTACTTGTCTTTATGAAAATACTTGGTGATCAAATTATTTGGTGAAGCTGCTACTGCGAAGTTACTGCTACCCGTATCCACAAGAACATTCAGCTGCGACAGGAAAAGGAAAAGCAGACGAAATGTTTGAAATTATTCAGAAGTACCAAATGTTTTCAAACTGTCGTCATTCCACTTTTTGCAAATCGTTCCTTGCTGTTAAAACAAATTCCAACAAATTCACTTTCGTTAACTCACACAACTTTTAACCCTAATACCTTGTTCTAGCTAATGCCGTGCGACTACCAAATCCCACAGGGCGTACGGGAGTCACACGGGAGTCACACGGCAGTCTGTTGATGATTCGCACAGGTTGTAGAGGTGTCGTGTGTAATTCGCACGGGTCGCATGCCCGTGCGAGTTTCTTAAAATGTTGACAATTTCCATACGGCTGTCGCACGGTTCGCATGGGGGTCGCACAGCAGTCTGATAGGTCGCACGGGAGTCTAAAGAGAGTCGCACGGCTCGGCCGTGCCGTTCTTGCTGCCTGCCTGCTTGCCATCACTCTTATTCGCTGGCATCGTTGTGTTGTGTTGAATACTTGTTGACTGTCGAACATCAAGTGCGGTTATGAAGATCGACGCCAAAAGGCCCTGCTTTTTTGCGATTCAGGCGGATCGAACTGCGCGTTTGTACGGCGGTCGCACAGCGCTCTGATTGGTTGTATGGCGGTTGTAACATGCAGGCGGGACTCGTACGGGTTGTACGGCAGTCGCACGGAACTTGAACCGTTATCGGATGTTTCGGGAGGAAAAGTCGCACAAGAGTTGAACGGCATCGCACGGCAGTTGTACAAGTGAAACTGCGCGGGAAAGAAACAGGGAAAGTCAAACGGAAATCGCACGGCTGTACAATTTTTTGGTTGCACTGCAGTTGTACAAAAAATCGTTCAAGTGAGAACGGGGCTTTACCCACCTCAATCCTCCAAAATCCCCCTGCAGTTTTGGAGGATTTTGGAGCATTGAGGATGAATGGCGTTTCAAAAAAAGAGAAGATTTTTGAGGATTGAGGATGAATGGTGTTTGAGAAACAGGGAGGATTTTAGAGGATTGAGGGTGAATGGTGATTGAAGCAGAGGAGGATTTTAGAGGATTGATGATGAATGGTGATTAACTAATAGCACAGGAGGATTTTGGAGGGTCGCGGGGATGAATGCATTTTTCGGAACAGGGCAATCTGAGGATTTTGGAGGATTGAGGATGGTTACTAGCAAAAAGGGTTAAGGGGGTTATGGTTAAAAGTACATTGAATATTTTCATTGACAATTTCCCTGGAAACATAATGATTACCAAAACTGTTGGTCTCATCGACAGTGGAAGTTACCCCGCCTGGGTCTATACAATGTACAATGTACATTGTACATGTACAATGTACATTTGCATGTGGGTCATTCCACCAGGTTGGGACACAGTGTGTGACATCAGTGTCAAATTTTGAAAATGCTTTTTAAGTTTAACTTTAACTATTTTTGTGAGTGGAAATTACTGAAGTTTCATAAACTTAAAGATTTTTTTCAAAATTATTCTTAAAAAAACTTGTCAGATGACTGAAAGTAAGGTTCATCGAAAAACAGTGCAGACGTAACATGGACACAAAACTTGATTAATCAACCCCCTGTAGTTTACTGTGGTTTTAGGCTTTTCTTTGTTTCCTTATAACTAAATAATACCATTTGATGAGGTTTTGCCACAGGTTTAATCTTTTTTCGAGGTGAGCAGCAGGAAAAGGTAAGCATGATGAATAATAAATCTGGGAATTTGGTTAAATTTTGAAAAACTAATTGTATTTCACATTTTTGTTTCTAACACTACCACACACAGTAAATTTGTCATGCAAAAGTGTTACAAAGATCAGGTTTGGCCCACCTTACAACTTTTCATCAAATAAAACTCCACTGTATATTTTAATTTTAAAATTTTCTGATTCCGAATCAAGCAGTGCAGACGTAACATATTCAACTTGGACACCGTGTCCTTGTTACATCTGTCCTAGCATTCCATGTCTGCTTATTATGGATGACAAAACACTGAATATAATTTACAGGCCTCAAACTTTGTCATTTTGGGTACAGTACATGGCCATTTGGCCTTTGATATTTATAAGCAATTTTTTTTCGGGGGGGGGGGGGGGGGGGGGTCACCAAGGCCAATTTAGGTTTGGTCAGGAGGCAGGGGAGGACACTTTATAAAAAAATTAGAACGACCCTCGTACATCATATTTAAACAATTTTTAATCATCTTTGTGTTCATTTTTTTTCACCATGTACTAATCCAATGCTAACATTTTTATGATTTATGTACCATACCCTAATCCATGATGAATTGTTGAGTTGAGACAAATCAGTTTGTGTTTCCCAGCTGACGAAAGCTGTTTGCTTTTCTGTAAAGTTTTAATAAAAAATTTACAGAAGGTCCCGGACACAAATTGTCTCAAATAACGTAAGAAAGGGATCGAAACTGTACAGGTGGGGCACATTACAGTAAATGCCATGAATGATCAGGTCAAATGTCAAAAATTCAAAACATAAATATAAATGGCCTGATTTATTGCGAGTAGTTTGCAACCAAGTTAATTATTCTGATCTAAGGTAAAGCCCTTTAATCATTGCATGTACATTATTTTTTGTTGCGGCTAATTGGCTGTGACATATTGAAAATTATAAATTCTGAATTCCCTGTACAGTCCTGGGGAACATTTTTTACTCCATTTCAAGTTTTGTTTGTCGTTAGGCCTAAGCTTTTACTTTTCAATATGGCCGAAGTTACGCCACAAATGCTGAGTATCATGTACAATACCTCTGTGTCGAATCAGTTCTTTATAGGACCGGATGTTTGTACTGTAATACAAGTCTTTAGTCAATGACATGAACACAATATGAAATCATTTAGGAAAGCTTCCATGGTATAATCCCCTTCTTTGATTATCTTGAGTATCAGTGACAAATACGTAACTTACGCAGTCATGTCTAAAGACTGGGACATCATGTTTAAGAAAATTATCTTTTTGATGCAGTGAATAAGAATCAACGTGAAATTAATTTTCCACACAATGAATTCAATTGAATCACAATAATTTTGAACAGCTATGAATGAACTGGAATTGAATCAAAATTATTTTCCATCAACCAAGAATAGACAGATCCATTAAGCCCCGCCCTGTAACATTGAACAATCACAGTTTAGACTTTGCTACCGAAATTTGACACTAAAATCTTTTGGAAAAACTGATGCCCAGTTCATACTTCACACTTAAAATGCGAAAGCAATGGAAACACAGTGCATTACAAAAATACACTTTGCTTTCGCAGACGTGTGAACTATGAATAGACCCTGAGAAGGCCATCTGGTCATCCAATGGTCGTACCGTTTTGGTGGGTGGGGCTTAATGGATCAGTCTACTTAATAAATTGGAATCGAATTTAATTAAAATTTTCAACTTCAATGAAGAATTGAATTGGAATTTGAATCAAATTGAAAAGATTTTAATACATTTTTTTCTTTTAAATTCATTGAACTGTAATTGATTTGAATCAATTTTTTTACATTTTCAAAGTGAACAAAGAAAACTGGCAGAAGCGGGATTCGAACCTGCGACCTCCGGAATACCATAACGGTGCTCTGCCAATTGAGCTGCAAGTATCTTTGTTCGGGTGGGCGCTAGTCAGATGTCATAAACCCATAATGCCGTGCGCCAGGGATCACTCCCAATTTTACGATGCAACTTGGGAAGTGACATTTTGGGGATCACTCAATGAGGATACAACTTTTTAACTTTGACAATTTATTTTTAGCTTAACAAGAATTGAATTGGAATTGGATCAGTAAACATGTACATGTACCTTTATGGTTAAGAAAAGCGAATCGGAATTGAGCAGACCCCGGTACTGATGACATAATGCTTTGTTTACATGTGCACTTTTCTATGGTGGGTATCAGGGGAAAAAAGTACACCTGTCGAGGACGGATTTGAAGTTCCATAGAAAACTGCACCTGTAAAGAGCTGGTTATGTCATTAGTACTAGTATCTATTGAGTAACACTATCAAAACGGACAACAAAACTTATTTACAATAATTAATTTTGATTTCATGAAATAAAAAAAGTTGGGAAGTTCTGGAGGTTTTTCCATTGAGCACAGATAATTGCAAATTTAGCACATATTGTTTCACTTTGTTTGTGACCCCACGTGCATTCACAACAGAGTTGTTGAGTCCTCAACCAAGTGATTGTTAAAATGCATTGTTATTGTGGAAAGGAATGAATGGGCTTACCATTAACTGAGTAGCTGATTGAAAACAAATTTGCTAACTTTTTTGAGGGGTTAAAATCATACCATGTATATGTAGAATACATGTAAAACACATGTTTACCTTTGAAAAAAAATATGCAGACACTGTCAACTCATTGTAACTGGCAATGGACTACAGTCATACATGTACTAGATGTAAATTGAATCATTCTGACTTGCTAAAAACAAAGCAAGTCCACATGGCTCACAAATGTAGCTTCACCAAATATGTTGCACTTCCCTAACAGTCTTATATTTCATTCTTTTTCAGGTAGGCTTTTACCTCAGCTGTAATCTTACGGAAAATATCACATTCAAAAGCAAGGTGACGCTGGTTAACAGGATTAGGTGGGGATGGCAACAATGAGAATATTCCTGTCTTTTCCACCCAAGCTTCCTCCTTCTTCGTGCTCCATACGTAGCGGTTTTCACATTTTGGCGTCAAGAAGTTGATGGAGCACTTGTCATCACACACACGAGTTACTTCGCCTGCCCACCAGGTGTTGTCGTAAATGACTGAAACATAATCACCAACTGAAATTTAAAAAAAAGAGTAGTAAATGTCAAAATAATTTCAAATATATCTTTCAAAAAATTTGCTGGTCTAACGCTTCGAACTTCAGCAAATTCTTTCTATCAAAGACAAATGACAGTGTACAAGAAACAAACGTAGGGAACACACATGCAACAGGGGGTAGGTGGAGAAATGCAAAGGAGGGATTCAAAGGAGAGTGGCAATGGGTGAACAGCAGGGGAAGGGACAGCAAGGAACAAAGGAGTGTGGTTATATATCTTCCAATGATTTTTCATACCTGGTTACTCCTAAAATCCCATTACAGGAACAAAGGTATTTGTTTTATCATCACATAATATTGTTGTACATTGCTATAGCAATTTTATAAAGTTAAATTTTAGACTTGTATACAATTGTTGTCCACTGTGATGTGGTCCATGGTGTTTTGTACACCCGAGGGGGAAAATCGCCGAGGGTGCCATTTGCCCCCGAGGGTGCCATTTGCCCTCGAGGGTTTACAAAACACCATGAACCACATCACAGCAGACAATTGTTTTGTTATACCATGTATTTAATACATGCCTGTACAAATCCCTGAGTAGTTGGAACGTGAAAGTGCAGATGAAACGTAAACAGTAATGGCCGCAACGGAAGGTCTTCCAAACTTATAACTTTTGTTTTAGCTGTTCCCTACAGCGCATTACATGGAAATACACAGTACGTAGTTTGCGTAGTACCAGCAAAAATGAAACCTCTTCTCCAGGATCTGCTTCTATTAAAATTGTTATTTAGAGGTACGTCAGTTTTGGAGTAACACATGAACTTTTGTAATAAACCATGTGACCGGTTATCGACCAATCGGATCTCCCAATTTAATACCATTGTATAACAAAGATGAACTCGTCTCAGTTTGACAGCTTGACAATTCATGGCAAGAACAGTTCAACGAACTTACATGTATGTACTGCACTTTCAAATGTGGGCATATGCAACCAAACGCAGTTGCAATATTTTACCGGACAGCCAGTGCATGTTCAGGAGTGTTTAAATTTTGATTCTGCAGTTTATGCAAGTTAGAAGTTTATTGAACTGTTTATTGAACTTGACATGAACTGTCAAGCAATCAACCAGCGACGAAAAAGCAGCTTTGAACTTTTGACACTTTAGTATAATTCGATTTGAAACTACTTTTGTATTAAGCTTTAGAACAGGATATCTTAAGACTATTTCAAAATGTACATTGCTCCATAATAAAATTACCTTGGTAATCTCTTGTTGAACTTGAAGCTCCTGTGTCACTCTTTGCGTCAATTGCAGTCTCGCTTGCTGCGTCCAAACTAACATCTGCAACATCTACGTGTATGTCTGCTTCTCGACCATTTTCATCTGCCCCATCATCTGCACTGTCCTCATCTGTGTCATTCCTATCGGCACTGTTCTCATCTGACTCGTCATTCTCGTCTTTGCAGGGTGTTCCATCGTCATCTATGAATAAAAAAAATAAAATAAAATAAAAATCAGCACTTTATTATTTGTCAACTTTATGTTCAATGAAGATAAAAATATTCAGTGTTACACTGTTACAATGTATATTCTGAGTTGGGGTGATTGGTCTTTTGTTTACATTTTACATACATGTACCTCTGCATTCGTCCGCTTGACACGAATCGCTGGTCTGGTTGGAGCTGATATCCTGGTTACTGCTTCCTATGCTAACTTCCTTCCACTTGTTCACATACTCTGCATTATGGCACTCCCCAAATCCTTCTACACATGAAGAGCAGAAACATGATATGTTCCGCTTTGCAACCACACCTGGAGTAACGGTCTTGATACTATGGAGCTGCCGTGTTCCTTTCAGAGTCTTGCTTTGTCTTGGTCTGTTGCGGTCAATGTCCACTGATGGTACAAATACAACTGTCCTCTTAAAATGAGGACATGCTTCATCCAGGCCATCCCTGGTAAGATTGTGTTCACAAAAGTCAAACATTTGTTTGGCATTTGTTATGGACGCTTGCTGCGATGCTTCCGCGATGGATGTCATTCTTTTAATTACAGCACTTTCTCCATCTGATGGGCCCTTTCCATGTCTGGAGCCGAAGAACTCATGCTGGATTGGCACTCCGTTATCTTCTACTGAATAAGAAATATCGAGAAATGGGCCCTTAGATTTATATTGGGCACTACACCCATCAGAGAAGCGGATCACCTTGGTTAACTCTGGCTGTTGCTGTCGGACTACCTTAATTGCATTTGAAGTAAATGTGTGGACAGCATTGTAATCATGGTTTAGGTCATCGGAGATAATTGCAACAGAGTGCATGACCGGCTTGGTGCAAGTGGGGTTGTTGCAGTTATAGTAGGCGATGATTGGATGGACCGTTACCTGTTCTTGGGTCCAGTGCGCTGCCTGCACCTCGTCCTGGGTCTTACACGCATAATTTTCTGCAAAATCCAGTACCATGACACACCAGCCCTTGGGAAGTTTGTGTGATGTAAGCTTTGCAAATTGACTCTGCTGCCATGATTTGCGAAACAGGTGCTCCGGTATGATGTGTAATTCTTGCTCGAGTTCTTCAAGCAGCTCTACAGTACTACCATGCTGTAGCTGACGTACCTTTTTAGTCACCATCTTCTTTCCTTTCTTAGTTATCTTTTCCTCCTTTACCGTCACCCATTTGGACCACTCAACTTCCTTTGCTGTATCTAACCCCTCAAAGTGTTCCCTCATCTTTGTCACCCCACAATGCTGACACTTTCTTTCTATACACTGCTTGTTGTGATACTTTTGTTCTGCTCCTCTCTGACACAAGGTGACGCTTGCTATTTCTTCTAAAGTCATTTTTGACTTGAGTGCTTTCAGTTTCAGTTTCACGTTTTCGCAGTAGTCACATAAGCAACCCCTGAACTTGATGCTCCCAACCGTTTTTATGTACTTGGGGCGAAGCTTGTAGAATGTTGACTTCCCAACCTTCTCATTGGGATGATCATTCCTGAACTGTTTGTAGAGGATGTGGATTGGCATTTCTAGGACTCTTGTTTTCTGTAGCGTTTTTTTGCTTACTGTCTTCTGGTCAGGCAGTTCTACAGAATTTTGCTTGTAGCAATTTACAACAAGGTCTTTGGTATCTTGGCTTAATGTGGCTGCATTTGTGTATTTTGGCTCATGTGTAGTCTCCTTGGCAAGTTTTGGCGAAACACCAAACAGTCTGCACCCTAATCGCTGCAGTTTGTATTTCTTAAGGCAGCCCAAGGTGGCAGCAAGATCCCGACGCTTTCTTCTTTCCCGTTTATTCTGTGCATTCTTCAAATTGTTCAGCCGTTTCTGCAGGTTTGCCGACACAAGAGCAGATACAGCTGTTTTACCCAGATCTGGTGATGTGTGAGGTGTGTTTCGATCACATGAAAGTGATTGCAGGGCTTGCTTTTTCTTAGGTGATGCTTTATTGTATAAGTCTCCAACTGTCTGTGCATATATCATTGGATTCTTCGACAATGAAGCTCTAGCCCTTGAGTATGATTTTCTTCTTGCTGCTGGTCGTCTGGAGCCATCTGTGGAGTTCAGTTCTTCAGCTATCATTCTCTCCAACTCTTCTCGTTCTCTTTTTTCAATTTCCTTTTTCTTCTGTTCTTCCAAAATCTTTTTCTCCTTTTCTTTACGGATTTTCATGCGGATGCTCAGCAGTAACTCTTTTTCTTCTCTTGCTCTTTCTCTTCTTTGGGCCTTGATCTCCTCCTTTCGTTCAGCACTCAGTCCAGTCCGCCATCTTTCTTTATAATCTTTCCAGTACTTTCTTTTTGCTATTTTTTTGACCTTCTGTGCTCTTGTCGGTGGTTGTGTCTGTTTTTTTCCTGCTCTCATTTTTGCCATTCGTTCAGTGGTCTTTTTGTTGGAATCTTTCCGTTGTTCATCAGTCATATTTAATCTAGCGATTTTCTGATTTAGTGCATCCTGTGTTAACAGTTTTTTGTACGCATCAGGTTGGTAAAGTTTAAGCTTCTGTCTGTAACTTAATCTTTTTCGTGTTTTGGCTTCTTTTGTAGCTGGTACTTTCTGCTTTATTGCTTTGTCCTTTCTTGTAGCTGGTGCTTTCCGCTTTGCTAGTTTGGGTTTTTTTGCAGCTGTCGCTTGCTGTGTTTTGTTTTTTTGAGCTAGATCTTTCTGTGCTGCCTTTGTAGGTTTTTTTTGTGATTGCAACTTTTTAGGCTCAGCTTTAGCAGCCACTTTTCCTGATAAGATCTTGCTGCCTAGAAGTCTTATTCGGAGTTTGACTGTTGGTGGGCCCATGTCTTCATCACCTAATGAGGTGGGAAAAATGTGGACGAAATAAAATAAAAACCAGACGTGTTTGAGTCACCAAACTTTGAGTCTGAGCCTGAGTCACAAGTGTGGAGTCCAAGCCCAAAGTCATATGGGTCAAGTCCAAGTCCGGGGTCATGAGTCACTTAAAAAGCTCATCATGTTCACCAAATTATGATACGCCTGTCTAAAATAATCTTGTTACTACATGTAGTTGGGTCTGCAAAAATTGTTTGTTTGGCGAAATGGGACAAAAACGGAGGATCAGTAGGTCAGTTGTTAATCTTGGGACAGATTTAACCTAGATACAAAATTAAATTAAAATCCTAAAATCACTTAAGTTGCACACTAAAAATAATTCTTACTTCAATTTTAATACTATAAAGATTTGCCCTGTATTAAGTTAGAACCACCATCAAAAAAATCTGTTATAAAATGAAAACAAAATGAAAATGAAAATGAAAATAACTGACGTTTCGGTATTAAAAAATATTCGGTGTTAACTGTTGTGTAGACAAAACAGACACCGTGTCCATGTTACGTCTGCAACTAAGTTGTACGAAATCTAAAGGTACCAAAAAATAGTTCCGTAAATCCATTTTAGAATTATAAAGTTTCAGTATAAAATAAATATCTAGTGTTCATTTCGTATTTTGAAGTTTCCATCACAATTGCAAAAGTTTTAACTTAAAAATGGTGTTGACAAAACATGGACAGTGTGTCCATGTTACGTCTGCACAAAGTTGTATGAAATCAAAATGTTTCAAAAACAGTGCTGTCAATTAATCATTTTAGAAATCTAAAGTTTCAATAAAAATATAAATATCTAGTGTTGAATTCTTATTTTGAAGTTTTCACCACAATCATAAAATGTTTAACTTAGAAAATAGTGTTGACAAATCCTGTCAATGTGTTGTTACGTCTGCATTAAGTTAACATTTAAATTTATGCAAAATTTTGAAAGGTTCCAAAAATATTTCGGAAAAAGAGTTCCATATCAGGCCATCACTTTGACCTCGTGAACAAAGTCTATGGGCCATGACAGAAAAAGTCAAAGTATTTTCAAAGAATAAGTTGAATTTTTTTCCCTCCTAAATTCGTGTTTCTTCATCAGATTTACACTTTTTGGTAGTTTTTAAGTCACATTAAGGGAAACTAAGTGATGGCCGGATATGGAACTCTTTCCAAAATGTCTGTCAATTCATTTGATTAAAACAGGCAGTTAGCATAAAATAAATATCCAAGTGTTAACGTCTGATTTTGAAATCTTCATCACAAACATACATTTTGGGACAGTTTTGGAAGATAACGCAACAACAATCCCCGCTATTCAGTGTTGTTTACAAATCACGACGACGTAACTATGACAACGAGTCCACTTCAGCATTGTTACGTCGAAACATGATCGAACACAAAACACTTTTTACCCTTTGTAATATCATCTTTTTATCAAAATCACGCAAAAATACAGGGGAAAAAATACAACATATGTCTATATCTTAGTTGACACCCATTATAATAGGTAAATTATAACCATCAACAATAGTGGGGATCGAGAGAATGCGTTCAATGATTCTTCGATGTAACGAAGACTCGGTGACTTTCAACTGCTACGTGTATCAAACATGAACTCAACTTCAACGTTGGACCAAAATTGTATTCCCATTGATTCTCATTTTGGAGGCACCGTCATTCTCTTAAAAATTACTCAAAATAAGAAGCATATTATGTACCTTGGGCACAATTGCAGAATACCCCGCCACTCGTATCTCCACCTCTTATCCGGATACGCGGATACGGGGTCACACTGTTCATTGCCCTCAATAAACTATTCACAATTAGACTGGGCACCCCGTACACATGTATACGCGGATACGGGGTAAACATTAGACTGGGCACACGTACACACTCTCTCCCACCCCGTATCCCCGTATCCGCGTATCCACCTCCCGGTAGGTGGATTGGACTTAGACCTTTTGTCAGAGCTTCCCATTCGCATTACGCACGGAAGTCAGATTCCAGCCCCCTCGGAGGATTTTTTTTAAAGGGAAAATGGCGCCCTCTATCGCCCCGCCACACTACATCCCACCCCGTATCACCGTATCCGCGTATCCACCTCCCGGTAGGTGGATTGGACATAGACCTTTTGTCAGAGCTTTCCATTCGCATTACGCACGCAAGTCAGATTCCAGCCCCCTCGGAGGATTTTTTTTAAAAGGGAAAATGGCGCCCTCTATCGCCCCGCCACACTCTCTCCCACCCCGTATCACCGTATCCGCGTATCCACCTCCCGGTAGGTGGATTGGACTTAGACCTTTTGTCAGAGCTTCCCATTCGCATTACGCACGCTAGTCAGATTCCAGCCCCCTCGGAGGATTTTTTTAAAAGGGAAAATGGCGCCCTCTATCGCCCCGCCACACTCTCTCCCACCCCGTATCACCGTATCCGCGTATCCACCTTCCGGTAGGTGGATTGGACTTAGACCTTTTGTCAGAGCTTCCCATTCCAATTACGCACGCTAGTCAGATTCCAGCCCCCTCGGAGGATTTTTTTAAAAGGGAAAATGGCGCCCTCTATCGCCCCGCCACACTCTCTCCCACCCCGTATCACCGTATCCGCGTATCCACCTTCCGGTAGGTGGATTGGACTTATAGACCTTTTGTCAGAGCTTCCCATTCCAATTACGCACGCTAGTCAGATTCCAGCCCCCTCGGAGGATTTTTTTAAAAGGAAAAATGGCGCCCTCTATCGCCCCGCCACACTACATCCCACCCCGTATCACCGTATCCGCGTATCCACCTCCCGGTAGGTGGATTGGACTTAGACCTTTTGTCAGAGCTTCCCATTCGCATTGCAATTGCGCAGAGGTTATCGGCGTATACACCTCCGGGCCGCGGACATACATTGGACTTAAAAATTTCCCCCTTGGTCTTGTCAGACTCCATCCCACCCCGTATCCGCGTATCCGCGTTTTTAGGGGGTTCTTCCGGGTGGCGGGGTATTCTGCAATTACTCCGTACCTTGTTATCGTTGCGGTTGAGCAATCCAATTATCCTACCGCCTCGATGTAACAGCTTGACATCGACGTAATTCTGGACCCGGTTTTCTCAACGACTTCGTTGCAGGGAATCACAAAACATGGCGTTCGCGCCTTTTGTGTTTTGTGACACAGGGACTTTTCCACACATAAGTGAGCCCGATCCATTTTGCGAAGAGGGGTGGTAGGTTTGTAGGAGGGCCGTTCATAGATCGACGTAACAGATTTGGCTTGGACACGGAAATCAATATTATGTGAGTTTTCATCAAGTATTTTGTGGCAACAATATTTGTGGATGGAACTTTGATTATTTTACGAAAAACTACTCAAAATACGAGCTGTTTGATATGAGTTGGGGCACGTTTTATTTTCAGTACTATATTTGGACACCCCTTTTTACGGGCAACTGTTGGGATTTTTGTTGGACACCGTGCGTTACGTCGAACTGAGAAACTTCACATGGGTAATGGTTTCATGTCCAGTGAGCAAGCGGTTATTGGAGGGTTTCACTAATACTTATTAAGTGTTTAACTTTACAAAAGTAGCTTTTTTTAATAACTTCCATTATATTTTCAGGAAACAAAAAGGATTTGAAATCTATATTCTTAAATGTCACACTTTTTAAACAAAATTGTGTCTAAATTTACCTATAATAATAAAATATGCTTACTACTGAAACACTGGATTTTTTTTTTACAACATGGTAAATCTACTACTACATTTTTAACAATAAGAAACAAGTGGATTTTCAAAAAAGAAACACAATTTCCCAAATTATGAAACAAAAATGAACCCAATCACTGTGTACCCCAACCTGGTGGAATGACCCATGTACATTGTAGGTCTGAAAATTATTGGCTGTTTTGGAAACTTTTCCAAAACAGCCCTTGTTTTCGTTAAGATTTTTTTTTTTTTCTTTTTTTTTTTTTTTTCTTTTTTTTGTTCTTCTTTTTCAGCCAAAATGCCCATAGCATTTGTACACGTTTTCTTTCTTACTGGCACTTTGGCTACTTTTATGCTGCCGATTGGCTTTAAACTTGGCAGACACTTAGACTAACTGCTCAGAATGTATGCCGAACATTTACGTCATGATGACGTCATCACGTGATTTTTTATGAATTTTTGAAATTTTGAAATCGTAAAATTCTTTTCAATATATCTAGCGAACAAAACAAGATATTTTCAAAATTCTTTTTGTTATAGCTTCGGTATGTCTCAAAGATATGCACTAAAAGGGACAAAAATGTGTGATGTCATGATGACGTCATCAAAAATGTGCTTTTTTAAAACACATATAAGGATAGGTCCGATCGTCATGCAAATTGGTGGGTAGGTAGATACTGTCACTGGGATGCTGAATCCAAAGTGACGTCATGATGACGTCATCACGTGATTTTTTATGAATTATGTCATGATGACGTCATCAAAAATGTGCTTTTTTAAAACACATATAAGGATAGGTCCGATCGTCATGCAAATTGGTGGGTAGGTAGATACTGTCACTGGGATGCTGAATCCAAAGTGACGTCATGATGACGTCATCACGTGATTTTTTATGAATTTTTCAAAATTTGAAAATCGTAACATTCTTTTCAATATATCTAGCGAACAAAACAAGATATTTTCAAAATTCTTTTTGTTATAGCTTTGGTATGTCTCAAAGATATGCCCTAAAAAGGAAAAAAATGTGTGACGTCATGATGACGTCATCAAAAATGTGCTTTTTAAAAACACATATAAGGATAGGCCCGATCGTCATGAAAATTGGTGGGTAGGTAGATACTGCCACCAGCATGCCAAATCTGAAATGACGTCATGATGACGTCATCATGTGATTTGTTATGAATTTTTGAAATTTTGAAATCGTAAAATTCTTTTAAATATATCTGGCAAACAAAACAAGATATTTTTAAAATTCTTTTTGTTATAGCTTTGGTAGGTCTCAAAGATATGCCCTAAAAAGGAAAAAAATGTGTGACGTCATGATGACATCATCAAAAATGTGCTTTTTAAAAACACATATAAGGATAGGTCCGATCGTCATGAAAATTGGTGGGTAGGTAGATACTGTCACTAGCATGCAAAATCTGAAATGATGTCATGATGACGATGTCATGATGACGTAATCGGCATTTTTTTTAATGATTTTTGAAATTTTTGAAATTTCATTTTAATCACAAAATTTTACACCAAAAAACAAAACAGCCCTGTGTTTGTCCACAAACACTGTACCAGATGTCTAGTTTCTCTTGAATCTGTTGGAGAATTATCCTCTATTTACATGTAGATCTAGGCCGAGGAAAACCTTAGGGGTGGTAGGGTTGGCAATTCAAAATGTCACCAACCCTACCACCTCTGATCATAGCGTTTTACCTTACATGTACAATGTACATATACCGGGTATCTGGAGTGGCTTTTAGCTTTGTACAGAGTACCAAAGTGAGACGTCATTTGCCATTTTTCTGGTTCACGCGCTGTGTTTACACACAGAAATACGTCATAACTTTATACACGAGGTCCATGTACCCGCTGATAGTAATTTTGTTGCCAAGCAACAATGTTTTTGAGTCTCTAAGCAACACTGAATTACATGCACATTCTGTGCTTAATTAGTCACACGCTTGTGATCATTATCAACAGCTTCGATCTTCCACAGATCAATGATGCATAATACATGTAGATTGCAATGCTGGCCAAGTACAACAGGTGTAAATAATGTCAGTCAGCATATATGTGACCCACTCTGCAAAAAGGTCCATTATGTTGCAAAATTTGAAAATAGTGTTTCATATATAGCTGGATAGGCCATTTTATAGGCTTTCATATGGTATACATGTATGTCTGAGGCTTGTAGCATTTTGCATTGGCGAGATATTTGGAAATTTACATGTTTGTTTTCAGGAATTTCTTGAAATGACTTAAGGAGAAACAAGCCATTTAAAATAACAAAAGGCAAAGCAATAGATTGAAGCACTCAACACAAAAACATTCTTTTTCCAACTTTATTCACTGAAATCAAAGATTTTGGTTATGAACTAGGATAATGTATCAAAGATGCAAAAAAATCCCTCCCTTAAAAATGATTTGTTTGAAGAATTTTTCACTCTTCACATAGAACGGCCCATTACGCGTAAAAGCATACAGCGACTTATATGTGCCCTTTTTGCAGAGCGAGTCACATATAAAATAAAATAGAATATGTGTACTTTTGTCAGTGTGACATTTTGAAAAGTTACAAATGTACATGTATACGTAATAGCCTTTCCTGTACCTTCACTGATATTTAACCCTAAATCCCCTTCGATTTTTTTTCATATGGCCCTGATAAATCCAACAATTTCCAACAAAAATGAAATGAGAAGCCTGCTACACACAGCAAATGTTAATTTTTATTAAGTACATGTACTGTAATACACCAGCCTTTAACCTGCTAAATCCAACAAAACACAATGGGTATACATGTATGTATTTGTTTGTATGAGCCCTGCTAAATCCAACAAAATCCAACTGAAATGTTACTAGAAGTCTGTTTCCAGTTCCACCCTCCTAAATACAAAAAAATGCAACAAAATCCAACAGGTATATTTAGTTGCTATCCTGCTGCAATATCCAACACACCCATGTACAGTGTGTTACTCCAGACACTACAAGAGTCAAATCTGTGGGCCCTAGAAACACAGTGGATCTCTGTACAGATTAGACACACTCACAAATTGTTTTAACCTTAATTAATTGTTTTAACCTTAATTGTTTTAACATTAATTGTCAAACCTAAACTCCTATTCTGTACAATCAAATCACTGTTTTGGAGAAATGCTAAACTTGAAGTTTGGACTGTTCACACTATATCAGAATATAGCAATGGGAGTAAGACATGGAAGAGAGACATCAAATCAAGTATTTTGCCCAAATGTTTTTCTGATGCTTTCCAGAGCTGTTAGTGATCACACTGACATAAACAATAGGATAACACTCAGGATATATAATAAATTAGAGGGTCATCTTCAAGACATTATGTTTGTAACATGGACGGACATTTTTTTTATTACTGACTGGAAAAAGAAAAGAGGAATTTAGTAACATTCCAAAATGTTGGTCAGTTTACATCTCTAACAATGTCAGGATTGTTATCACTGGGAATTATGACACATTTTGAGGTATTTTAACAAATTAAGATGTGATATAAATTATGTTCAAACATGGACAGACATTTTGTGACAAATGTCCGTCCAGAAATTGTTTACGTTTGATATGTTACAAACATAATATCTTGAAGATGATTCCAGGTCTAACTTCTTAAATACTCTGTTAGATGTTGATTATTTTGCTAAAACAAACTTGTTGATGGGTACTGACTGTATTGTGACAAAAATCAATGGAAAATTATTTTATATAATAACTACAATCTGAAATTCTCCTTCCATGTCACACCAAATGGGGTCATTAGTGTGGATAGACCCAGTTCACTTCCATACAAATAAATGCAAGATCAGAAGCTAAAAGCTTCACATTGGGAAGGTCGGAATATATCAATTTACTTTTAATGTCAACGCCCGCTTTGGAGGCATAAAATTACCCCATAATATATGAATTAATTGTGAATTAAAGGTAGTATACAACATTTGCAAAACTACTGAATCTACTGAATCATTACGAAATACCGTACTAGACTGCAAGTAAATAGCAGTCTCAAGCATTCTGTAAAATCATTGTACCTGGTGTGCTGTCATTTTCAAGAAAAGTGAAAATTTACATGTATATCATTTTCCAACGATTGTCGGCCAACAATAATTGGAAATTAGTCTAGATAATTGACCTGATAATTCTCTGACATCTATAAATTGCTCTGTATGGTTAGGGAACCAGACCTCTAGAACATAATTTTTTACTCTGTTTTTCCCAGCATCTGTACACACAAAACTTTAAACAGGTCAGTGTTACAGTATTTGCTAGCACGCTGTAAAATACTAACCCTAAAATCCATTTATTTCTGAAAATTACAGCGAAGCAAATGTTGTATACCGGTACTACAAATGTTATGTTTAACCAGTTCATGCTGGTATTATTTCAACATTCACCGGACCCAGGGGAAGGATTATTTTTCACGACCTCGATGCCAGCCGGGTTGAGGCAGAATCAGGCTGTAATCTGCGGGTAGCACAACCTGATATTGCCGGCCTCACTCGCTGCGAGCGGGTCGCCGACAGATATTTCCGGACTCGATCGAGTGCGTGTTTATCAGTCATCCGTTCTGAATACCGCAAAACCTTTGCGTACACGTCATCCGACGCGAACTGTTTAAAACTCAAAGCAGGCCAGTGTCAAAGACGGTGATTTTACAGGCTGGATTGCATAAAAATGTAAAGTTATCATTTTCAAATGAACTAACCTTTTGTTTTGGGGTGCCAAGTTCAATCTCCACGTAGAATCCCAAGCCCGGTTTTCCCCCCAGGTTGTCCCGCGGGGTAGCTCTTCTGAAAACGTTATGTGACCCATCGGCGACCTTTGACTTAACCTCATTGTTGACCCGATGCAGTGCAGAGTGCAGCGGTAGTCGTAGTATTTCAGCCCGCAGGAAAACAGAATGCATACAGACATGCAACAGCAGCAGGGTCCACAAGTTGATGAGTGTTGCTACATCAGCCATGCTGGGTTCATCAGCTGGTTTACTGTATGCAGTCGCTTTATGCTATCGACAATCACACCAGGTGTTGCAGCTTGAATGTTCCATAACATATGAAGCTTAACATTATGGAATGGAGATCAATGCAAAACACATTGAGAAAACCATAAAAAGTGGTTTCACACACTGTACATGTGCATACATGTACTTCATGAGGCAGAAATCGTCCTGCTTGCGTATTGCTTACAAAAAAACTATTTGACCGTTTCCTGGTTGCAACTGAAAGACGAATATATATTCATTGGTTGTTTCCATGTCTGGCATACACGTACAAATGTAGATCCAGTGCCAACCGTTGTTTGTGATGCTTGAGTGGTTGCTTTCATTTCTGTGCCAACAGGATCTGCACATGAAATAGAGAATGAGAACGAAACTGAAAACATGACCTATACATTGCACAGGTGCTTCTGTTGATACAGCATGGCCATTATATACCTATTATACATGAACATGTACCTAAGGAGCAATCAATGGAGACGTTGAGATTTTGTAACTTGTACTTGTACATATATGTTATTGTACATGTAAGCATTTTTTTAAAATTGAAATCATCCAATACAAGGCTAATTACAGCCACTCTAGGTAAAGGGTTATGATCAGAGGTGGTAGGCCGGGGTTGGCGAAATTTTGAATTGCCAACCTTACCACCCTTACGGTTTCCCTGGGACCAGATCTAAATAGAGGCTAATTCTTCAACAGATTCCGAAGAAATTTTCAGACTTATAGACCCAGCGTATACACCAACAATTTCACACTTTTGGACCCCAAATTTATGGAATGAATAGTGTGTAGAAAAGCATCTGCTGCACGTTTTTGCCGAAATTCAATGTTAATGTACAGTCAAGCACTGTTAATACGAGCTCCAGCGGACTATAAAAAAACCCTCGTATTATCAGTATCTCGTATTATGCATCGCCAAGTCATGCCCATTCATCCATGACGCACCAACTGGGCAATGTACATTGTACATTTTATGTATGTACCTGAGATGTACATTGTACATGTATGTACCTGAAATGGTACCCCAACCCCAAAACCCTCCCTAGAAAAATTTACATTACAAAATTTCCCACAAGTAAAATTTAACAAAAGCTCATGATTTTGCATGGGTGCATAGATGGCTATACATGTACATGCATACATGTACATGTACATGCATACATGTACAAGTGTATACATTGTTCACCCTGAATGATGTGTGTGATGTCATCAGTGTACATTTTGTAAGTGATCCGATGTTGAACCAAATGTGTATAGTTTGCCGAAATGGACAGACATTAACCCTAACCTTCCCTAACCTGCCAAAATCAAACACCCCATTTGTGTTGAATTTTGTGTGATTGGGTACTGTAGAGCCTTGGCACCATCACTTTGCATGGGACTTGATGCCCTGATTTTGTCTAAGTACAAAGAATGTGCCATTGGTTTACTACACAGTGTTGGAGATTGTGTGGTTAGGGAAGGATTCTAGTAAAAAGCCTTGGGCTGTTAGGGTTAAAGGGGTAAAGTGCCTCCAATTAGTCAAAAATTAAACAAATTGTTCTTAAAGTGAACAAAGAAACTAGCAAGAGCGGGATTCGAACCTGCAACCTCCGGAATACCATACTGGCGCTCTACCAACTGAGCTATCTTGTCTTACATGTATGTTGGCAGTCTCTCAACTATCAATGTCTTTGTTTGGGGGGGCACTAGTTATAATTCAGAACCCATAATGCCGTATAGCCATGGATCATGCCCAACTTTATGATACTGTATAACTTGGGAAGCGACATTGTGGGGATCACTCAATGAGGAAATAACTTTTTAACTTACAATTTTATCAAACAAACCACAAGGGAAACTGACTGAAAATTTAAATTAAAAAAATGTGTTGGACTTGAGTAACAAACAAAGCCTTTCTACGTTCAATCTGGAATAAAATAAGCCAGAGTAAAATAGAGAAAGCTAGCGTAAAATAATTTGGAGTTACAGAGTGAAGCCTAAATTTATCAAAGACCAACACTATTTATTATTCAAACATGTGTCAGATGTAAAGGAGAAAGAACAGCAGCGGTTTCTATCATTTTCTTTTTTCACTAGGACCCTTTTAAAACTTTTCCTTGCTATTAAAAATCCCCTAAAAATAAAAGCCGCCCCTTTTTGCCTTTTTCTAACTTGTTGGAGTTTATAAAACCTCAAAATAGTGATGGCCGGATACAGGATACGGAACTCTTTCCTTATTTTCTTAAACGTAAGATTTGACTATTTTTTTAAAAAGTAGGGTCATTTCTAAGTAAACAATCACGTTGACTCAAATATGGCAACTAGGAGTATCAGCAATTGTGTAGTGTAGGGCCCTGTTCCCTATAAGGGAACAAAAATCCACTTTTAGGTTATTGAAACTGCCAAACTAGTTAGCGACATTACAAACCAACAGGTATGCCGTACAAAATGTAGATAAAGGGCAGGGTTTAAGAGAAATTTTGGGGTAAAGCAACGATGACAACGACAACAAATAAAGATGGCGCACAATAAACATGCAAAACTGTGTTGATTCACAGAAAGATTTTACTTTAATAACCCACATCAAAATCACTCAGGAACAGCCAAATCTTAGAAAATAACCAACCCTCCTCAGGGGTCGAATTTTAGGTAAAAATCTACAAGACAGCTGGGCTAGTAGCACACAAATTTTAATAGACCGGAAGGTATTTCACAAAACCAATGGTAAAAATAAGAACACTGTGTTTTGAATAATGTGCGGTTTCTATTTTGTTTCCTTTGCCGACCTTGTTAGGGGGTTAGGAATGCTGTTTTGATTGAAACTCCCTGCCTCAAAACTAAAAATGGCCATTCCAGAAATTATAGGGCTTTTTCAGTTCACCAGATTTGGAAAAAAATTAACTTTAATAATAGCATTTTACGCAGTGTATGGAAAAAAATACTAGATCACCGGACTAGTTGAGTCAAGAGTTCACGAGATCAAAGCTCAAATCACTGGACTCGGTCCAGCGGTCCAACGGTCCAGTGGATAATTCGAGTTTTGTGGCAAGCTTCCGATCATCTTAGATAAGATAAAGGTTGCAATAATCAAATCTGGGGACACAGAGAGAGCAATCGATGCCATCCAGGAAGCCGAGGATCTAAGCGCAGAGAGGAAGACAAAGATCAAGATAGCTGACGAAAGCAAGGCCGGCTGGACAACAGTCCATTATCTAGAGAAAGGAGAGAAGAAAGGACTGTCATCAGAACAACACAAGCGTGTCCTAGCAGCAGAAGACGCAGCATTGAAGGAGATTGAATCACGCAAGCGGCAGAGATGGGGAAAAGAAAAAGAAAAAAAACAAAAACAAAAAACGCTTCATTCCCTCTTCTTTCTTTGTCAATGTTCAATTCAGTCGCCTTGTACCGACCCTTTCCCCATGCTTTTAATAAACACTGAGATTCAATGTTGTGGTTTCCCACCGAGTGATTCTGTTTTCGTCCATTAGAAATAAACTGTTTATCATGCGTATGAGCGCAGCAAAGTAGCATGAAAATTTAGTTTGCTTCGGTTGGATGATCAGAACAGTGGGCGCTGTTTCCCGCTGTTTTCCCGTCCTTCCCGCGGACGCGATCATGTGTTTAGGTCCTTTTATTTAATCTCATTCACCAGAATTCACTGATGCGTATCTCTATATATGGAATGTCCTTAGTAACTAACGCCAGTTCAGGTCTTACACCCACACCCCCCCCCCCCCCCCCCCAACCCCAATTCTCCCAAATCGTATATATGCCAATTTTCATCTGCTTCTGTTTTCATCCTATTTTCGTTTGTAATGTCATTATTGGCTGTTTTGGAAACTTTTCCAAAACAGCCCTTGTTTTCGTTAAGATTTTTTTTTTTTTCTTTTCAGACTTTTTGCCCATAGCATTTGTGCACGTTTTCTTTCTTACCGGCACTTTGGCTACTTTGGTACACCCGATTGCCTCTAAACTTGGCAGACATTTAGACCAACTGCTCAGAATGTATGCCGAACATTTACGTCATGATGACGTCATCACGTGATTTTTTTATGAATTTTTGAAATTTGAAAATCGTAATATTCTATTTAATATATCTAGCGAACAAAACAAGATATTTTCAAAATTCCTTTTGTTATAGCTTTGGTATGTCTCAAAGATATGCACTAAAAGAAAAAAAAATGTGTGATGTCATGATGACGTCATCAAAAATGTGCTTTTTTAAAACACATATAAGGATAGGTCCGATCGTCATGAAAATTGGTGGGTAGGTAGATACTGCCACCAGCATGCAGAAGCCGAAGTGACGTCATGATGACGTCATCACGTGATTTTTTATGAATTTTTGAAATTTTGAAATCGTAAAAGTCTTTTAAATATATCTGGCAAACAAAACAAGATATTTTCAAAATTATTTTTGTTATAGCTTTGGTAGGTCTCAAAGATATGCCCTAAAAAGGAAAAAAATGTGTGACGTCATGATGACATCATCAAAAATGTGCTTTTTTTAAACACATATAAGGATAGGTCCAATCGTCATGAAAATTGGTGGGTAGGTAGATACTGTCACTAGCATGCAAAATCTGAAATGATGTCATGATGACGTCATCGGGAATTTTTTTTATGATTTTTGAAATTTTTGAAATTTCATTTTAATCACAATTTTACACAAAAAAACAAAACAGCCCTGTGTTTGTCCACAAACACTGTACCAGATGTCTAGTTTTTTCCTTTGTTTTGTACAATAGTTCGCTTGTGTTTCGTTTTTACTTGCTTTTGTTTTCTCTGTTGTTTAATTTTGCTCAGGCTTGCAAAATACTGACACATCATGCTTCACCTGCGGCATGCTCGGCCACTGGTCCAGACACTGCCCTTACTCCTACATGTACAACTCGGGGGCCTATAGTATTCTACTAGAATCAGGCCAAGGCCACGAGTCAGTTCCACTATTGGGTACTCCAACTTTCACACCGGAAACAACACAATCCCTTGGCAAGTCCTCTACTCCCAGAGACCACCCATGCTTCCAGCCCTCTCGTCCGCCATGCACACAGACATAGCCAACAGTAGTATTGGCTTCTCAGGCACACCTAGTGCCTCCTCAAGATCAGCAAGTCTTGCAGTCGGAGCAACCCAGCCACCCAACTAATCTTCGGGTCCAACACCTCGAATCAAAGTTTGGAGATGTTCTTGAGGTACCTTGTGATTACAATTCTATCCATTCAGATCAATTCATTTCTGCCTCTAATCAAGAATTCTGAAGCAAGATTACTCACAGATAGTCAATCCGCAGCTAAGATTGTGGAAGTCGGAAATATGAAACCAGACCTACAAAATATTGCTTTCAACATTTTCCAAACATGTGTGCAGATGCGGAATGACATCAGAATGGAAGTTCAATGGATCCCAAGAAATGAAAATGATCAGGCTGATTTTTAGTCAGCAGATTTTTAGACACAGATGATCGGATGATATCCAATGAACTTTTCAACATCATAAGCAAGCTCTGGGGCCCCTTCACCATCGATTGTTTTGCCTGCTAACTACAATGCAAAATTACCCCGTTTTTACTCTCGATTCTGGAACCCGGGAAGTCAAGAGGTAGATGCATTCGCCCAAGATTGGTCAAAAGAAAACTGTCTGCTTGTACCTGCTGTAGTTCTGATTCCAAGTGTTCTTAAGCATATCCACTCGTAATAGAGGAAAAGGAGCATTGGTTTTTCCATGGTGGCCTTCTTCCGTTTTTTGGCCTTTGCTATGGTCATGTTTTATGCCATGGATTTCAGGATTGATTACAGTTGAAGGTCGTAATGCATTAGAGCAAGGTAGAAATAAAAATTCATACTTGGGCTCTAGTACTTTTACTGGAGTTATATGTGCTGTCAAATTAGATTTCACGAACCTGTAATTAATACAATATGCATAACAGTTTTCTTGTGATTGGATTCTCTCATGTGACAGATCATTCTCGGCCAACGATTTTCCAGACTGTTTTCAACGAGTGAAGAAACGAATATTTCAAGATGCTGCGAGTGCTATTAAAGCAGATGGAATGATAACTAGTTATCTCCACAAATGTATACTTTTTTTGCATGGTTGAGACAAAAGCAGATCGAAATCAACCTACCGATTAATGATGAAGTTGTAGCGGCTTTCCTATTTGACAAAAAAATCCGAATTCAATTCAGACAGTTCACTCATTACAACAGCCGCAGCACTTAAGTGGTTACACTCCCTAGTTAACGTTAAACCTAAGCCCATAGACTCACCAATTGTCCAACAAATTATTCTTAGCGGAAGAAAGAATCTCCACAAACCTCCCAATCAGAAATTTCCAATATCACTCGAACAAGTCAAGTCCATCATTGATAAACTTGGGGGTCCAGACAACAGTCTACTAGAACGAAGAACTGCTTGTTACGTTTCCTTAATTAACCCTCGTACTATTTAAAAGGTCAAAATCAGTCAAATTTCCTTCCACCTCCCCTGCTATACTTTTACACAGACATGATCAGATTACATGTGGTTTTGTACTATGGCAGGAGGGTCAAAAACAATCACCTTGACTGATTTTGACCCATATAACAACATGGCTCAGAATGTACGTTTGCATAGGAGGTTTTGTACATATGCTCAAATGTTTAGGCACGATGAAATGGCACAGCTCAAAGCCAGTCATGTTGCCAGATGAGAAAGGTTTGAGCATATTTATCCCCAGGTCAAAAACTGACGTATTTAGAGAAGGAAATACTGCTTACATATCAAATTCTAATGATAAATACTCGCCATTTTTATTTATCTCTGACTGTGGTATAAAAATTGAGCAGGACGTTTTCATTTTCAGCCCTTTGTCATAGTTCTCTAGTACTAAGTCCTACAAGCATTTGTCTCACAAACCGCTGAGATGTAGAGAGTTGTTCTTAGATGCACTCAAACAAATAGGTATAGAAAATCCTAAAATATATGGTCTCCACAGTTTAAGATAAGGAGGGGCTTCTCATCTTGCTAATAAAGGAGTTTCTGAAGAACTTAAGATGCAACATGGACGATGGAAAACCACTAATGCTCAAAAAGATATGTATTAAGAAACAGAGAAGAAAGATTAGCGGTGTCTTCAACAATTTTAACAGAATGAAACTTTTTAGTTAAGTTTTTTTCAATGTATCCATCAATTAGCGTATTTAAACAAATTTTTGTAAGCTAATACTCGGTTTATAGACTATTTTAAGGATATTTGATGAATGAAAATTGATAAATATTTATATATATTTTTTTTTTTTCTACTATATCTACAATATTACATACAAGTTTATGAAGATTGCATATAATGTGATTCAATTTGGAATTCAATTTTGTTAAGTCAAACATGTCAAATGTCTATAAGATGTTACCATGAAAGCTGTTGGCAATCCTAGTTCACAGAGTTTGCAATGAAATATCTGAAGGGTTAAACAGCCATGAGCAAGTTCGGGTGCTGCTGACCTAGTCCTTTTTGTCAATTTGCTATTTAAAAAACGCATGCGTGGTCTGTCCTTCACTCGAACGCATCTAGTCGATCGACTACGTCAAATCTAGTTAGTGTGCAGCAACAACAAACTGCAAAGAATGTCGTCTGCTAAAGTGCTAGTTGTTAACGAAGCAAATGTTTGCATGTCATTTCTATTTTCTATTATTTATTTAGTCTATTATTTTCTCTACTTAACTTTGGTGCAATAAATAATTAATTATCTTATTGCAAAGAGTTATTATCATTGGACAAAACCAACAAATTATTGTAAAACTTTTGCAAAACTTGCCCAGTTTACCGATCCTCCATCTTGAAACCGTGACGTAACTCGCGAGTGACTAGAGAAACCATGGTCCGGAGCTAGGTTGATCCAGTTGCACTAGCTAGTCAAACCGTGCAGCGTTTGGGTGACATCTTGATCGACTATGGTTAAGTCTAGTCACTCTAGTCGCCCAACCGAACTTGCTCCATGATTATATTTTCTACGAATTGTATTATCGTATAATTTTCACGTGATTTTCAACTTTTTAAAATTGCTAGATAAGAGAAGAAATCCTGGATACCAGAAGAGCCTGGAGAGCCACGATTATGGATTATTTAAACCCTTGTAAATTGGATATAATTTGAGATGCCGGGGAGATACCCGAAGGGCCAGATGGCCATGAGTGATGATGTAAACATTTTCGTTTGTATATTGTATTAATTGTAGACGACACTTGAAGGGCCTAGAGGGCCATGATTTTTGAATGGATTATAACGTTTCTTATGTGAATTGTATAATTTTATTTATTTTTTGGAAGAGAACCAAAGGAGATACCCAGAAGGCCCAGAGAGCCATAAGTTTAGATATTTACGCGAAATATGTGATGTGGAATATTTTCTTGATGCGAACAGAGATACGGGGAGAATACCCCAGAAGGCAAACGCTACCGATAATAATTCTGTTAATTAAAGATATAACCTTTGAATCATATTTTAGATAAGAATATAAATTGTTTAATGACCTGTTATTTCTCATACGTTTTCAGTCAGTACATTGTGTATATGAGAGAGCATATTGATCTTTATGTTAACCAATGATATTTATATATTTTCAATTATTTAATTTGCCTTGTTTGAACCTAATATATGATCCAATTCGTTTTCGCATCTAGATACAAAACCGAAGTTATCCGCACATTTGTAATTAAGCACTCAGTCGCCTTGTACCGACCCTTTCCCCATGCTTTTAATAAACGCTGCCGGAGATTCAATGTTGTGGTTTCCCACCGAGTGATTCTGTTTTCGTCCATTAGAAATAAACTGTTTTTCATGCGTATGAGCGCAGCGAAGTAGCATGAAATGAGAAATATAAACAGAACAAACTACGCTAAACGGGCTTTGCCAATGTGCTGCAAACAAAATTAGTGTATGAAAACGTGATGGGCCGGTTGAGCGTTTGCGTTAAATTTGACGTGTAATCGCGTACTGCATTTCAACGAACAGGGCGCACATGCGGCCAAATAATGTGCGTATTTGGAATGGTTTTTTTGTTTGTCCAAGATTTGGAATATCATGTGATGTTTAACAGACGCTACGATTGGCCATTAATGGTCATGAATGGCGATAGGTCAAAAATTACCTGCAGACCACCACTGACCACGTACGAATAGCCCCCCAAAATTAGAGGGGCCCTACACACTACCACTTCACAATCGCCGGAGTATCGGGCAAGTACGGTACCTAATGGTATTTGCACCATTACATTTCTCCCATCAAGAGCTTTAATTTGATGTATAATTCAATGATATTTAATAAAAACAAAAACCATGGCCTATCCATTGCTGTTGACTATTCATGATTTAATTTTAAACTCACAACTGCATGCTCAACTGGTCAACATAACTACTATTTACTAACTAACGTTAGTGCTGGTTTCTTCCTCCATGGTTTATCGACATGCCCAATGCCATAGAGAGTATCGAAAAGGTTCATGTGAATGAAACATATCAAAAACTTACCATCTGGTTTGCAGTTTGGATGCTACTTGTGGCCAGGAAAATAATGCAACAAACTGGTAAATTATTTCCGGGTTGTGTTCAAAAGGAACAAGGAAACTGTACTGAGTGTAAATTAAATGGGACGGCGCGGCCGCTGCATGCTTAGACTGGTCCACAGTCCCTCTATTATCGATATCGATATCGATATCGTTATAGTCTTGGTTCTACGTAAGAGGGCGCTATCTCATCGACAAACCGATCGCGGCCATCCTCGACTCCATGGCCGTGTGGAATACGTAAACGACGCTGACTGGCTATTCGAAATGAATATTTATGTCTGAAAGTGAACGTGCGCGTAATCCGAATGTTGAACGCCCTGTGTGCGCTCGCGCCCGCGTTAACATCCTGTTCGTCACGTCACATCAGCAAAACGACTCCGAGCACTTTTTTCCATTATCAAGACAAGGCCACTAGTCTTGGTGACTACGATAAACGATATGGATTTTTTTCTGGTCAGGAAATACATGTATTTTATGTTTAAACAGAGATAGAAAAGGCACACATATTATATATTCGAGTCGAGGCCGAAAATCAAAATTGTTCCAATCGATAGTAAATTTATTTATCCAGTTCAAGAAAGCAGCTCATTCTCAATGACAGTGTTTGCCGCCGCTGCAGAAGATGCATCGAAAGGTTTGACAAATTTGCGAAAACAGCTGAGAAAAACATTTTGAAAATTACACAACTGACATCCGGCGATAATGGGCGGAAACGGTCATGACGGTCGTCATACTTTTCCTTCCTCCCGATCCCACCAGCAGGCCGGCCCAGGTTACTACTACTCTGTGCAGTCTAGTGTCAGGCGGGAAAAACATTAGGCATCATTATTAGAAGCTAATCTCATCCTTCCAAAAGATTGATTCTACAAATAAAACCTTCCTACTAAAAACACTGCGTCGCGCGTTAAACACATCGACTGCAGTCCTAATTACCATATCCCACTATGTGGGATATGGTAATTACACAATTCCAGGGGTTAGGATCGAGCAAGGCATGGTGGGAAAACATGGCGCCGCAAGATCGTGCCCATGGTAACGAGGTTGGATCGCGGCATCAAGCTAGCTAGCTAGTAGTCTTGGTTCAAGACGACAGTGATCGATAATGGATCGTGTAGCGTCGCGTATTTGTTCCATGCAGTGCGCCCTCTGACGGTACGATTAGACCAACTCATGGGCTCGATCGAGCCCATGAGTTGGTCTAATCGTATACGCAATTTAGCATATTTTTTGTCAAATGTAGCCTCTGCATTTTTAAATGCATTGAGCAGAATTGTGCGATTTTTATCTCTGTGTCACCCTTTGTATATAGGCTGTGTATGGAAACTGCACGCTAATGTCCTTAATCCGCCACTTCAAGGAGAATTCCAGGCTCTATAATACTGAAGTAGCGGCTGCTATAGGCCTCAGCTTTATTATCTGTATACAGAATTCTAACAGCCTGGATTTTAATTACGACTCTGCGTGAATGTATGATGATAAAAACATGCTGGTAAACCAATTTCTTTGAGCAAAAAGCTCAATGACATATCTGGCTTAACGTAGTAATCACGCTACTACTGACCGTGTATATTTATTGATGGATGAAAAGTTTAATGGAATGTTGGCCCTGTACGAACAAGTGTAAACCGCCTGCTAATTGAATTCTTATGGTTATAATTGATGTTTCTTGCCGGGCTTGGAATTTGCTGGGGCTACGTTTTGCCCTCATTGTGTCGGTTCGCGGATCGCTACGACCGGAACTAAGTTATGACATTAATCTATTGGCTTCGTAAAATTAATAAGTTATGAATTTGGCTATTTGTATAGGCCTATACGTTATAAGCTTTCGCGGGGATCGCTACGACCGGAAAGTTAATTATATCCAGCTACGCCACGGGGTTTCGCGAGTCGCAACGATTGGAGATCCAGTTTGCATGGTTATGTTATGAGCTATTGGCAAGATATTGGTTTCGCGAATCGCAACGATCGGAGACCAAGATTGGTTTGTGTGAGCTAGTATAGGTTTCGCGAGTCGCAACGATCGGAAACCTAAATTGTTCTGGCAATAAAACTGCTCTGGCCATACGTAAATTATCCGGCGGCCGTCATACATGTTTAGTGACAGACTTTCTGAATTTTAAGTAGCGGAAACTTTTAATAAATGTCAATTTTCTGCTAGCAGAAATTTCGGTTTTACTTAGGCCTAAATTGACGACATATGGAGCCCTAAAAGGGGGTGGGGGAATTTACTAGGGGGGTGGGCCGTTGGATCAGCCCCCTTCCCATATTTCTGTGGTGAGAAGCAAAAACAAAAATGCCGATTTCGAGGTTATCTTGTAACTTTCCAACTTAGTCAAAATGTATTACAAACGGAGACAAAAAGCACTTTAAATTCACCGTTGTTGTCAGGATGAGGGACATTAGCGTGCAGTTTCCATCACATGTACACAGCCTACAAAGGGTGACACAGAGATAAAAAAATTCAAAATTCTGCTCGATGTATTTCAAAATGCAGCTTCATTGACAAAAAATATATGCTAAATTGCGTATAGGCTTACTCGAAATAAACATATGCACGCATGCAGATGCAGCATGCAGATGTAGACTTGATGCGTTATCCAACAAAAAGATTTTCTGGTGTTTTCCGTGTTTATTCCAAAACATCTGCCTGATCCCGCAGAAATTTGGTCAATTGGTCACTCTGGATGTACATTTATCATGTATATTTTGTGTGATAAACAGCCCCTTATAGTGTTTTCGAATTTCTTTGACCCGCCGGGATTTTGGTCACACCCCCCCCCCATGAAAGCGGGTTTACGCCACTGTGGACAACTAAAACATTCTACTTTTTTTTTACAAGACGTAACGCTGCAGTTTTCGGGGGTTAGAGAAACTGCGAACGATATAGGCCATCGGTATGGGGCACCGAAATAGTCGTCAGAAAACGGGTGTCGCGTCTTGTTAAAATAAAGATTTCTGGTAGCAGAAAAATTGAGTTTATAAAAACTGGTGTCGCGTCTTGTAAAAACCTTAATTAAAACCTGCAAGCAGAAAATGAGAAAATTGGGGTTGTCCCCTTTTAGGGTTCCATAAAAGTCGTCAAAGTAACACCGAAATTTCTGCTAGCAGAAAATTGAAATTTTTTAAAACAGTTTCTGCGACTTAAAAAGTCAGAAAGTCTGCTTGCAGAAAATTTGGAAAATAGGGTTGTCTATTTTTGGGGATTCATATTTCCTGTCGTTCTGATTTCACGGGTAGCCTGAATTACAATTCCATTATTATGTAGCTGTCACCAGAAGCGGCCGCCAGATAAACAGTATTCCAAAAACATGTTTCCGCGCGTTTGCAAAAAATATCCATCCCTTTTCAGTGGCACTATCCGGCTTCCGTATGAACAGGTAGAAAGTCACGAATAAAAAGTCAGCCGTATTAGGGCATTATAACGCCGTAATACGCCGTAAAACTAGGGCGTTACTTATAACGCCGTAAATTTACCGCGTTATAAAGCCGTAATAGGGCGTTATAACGCCGTAATGAAAAAAATTGTTCTTGGCGGAGATCAGCCACCGTAATAACGTCACGAATAAAAAGTCAGCTGTAAAATTAGAGCATTATTACGGAAGCGTATATGACCATCCACGATACTGCGTTACTGCGATAAAATAGCTTGGAAACGTGGAATTCCGTGATAAGTTATCGCGGAATCGTAGAATTCCGTGATAATTGTTCGTGGAAACGTGGAATTCTGTGATAGGCTATCACAGAAACGTGGAGTTCCGTGATAAGTTATCGCGGAATCGTGGAATTCCATGATAAGTTATCGTGGAAACGTGGAATTCCATGATGGACTATCACGGAAACGTGGAATACCGTGATAGGTTATCGTGGGAACCCGGATTGCCTTGGTTGCGTATCATGGAAACATAGAATGCCGTGATATTTGATATGGCAATGCGGATGCGGAATGTACGGAAGCGTATATAGGACATGACAAAACAAATTTGTACCGTTTGTACCGTCTGTACATAAGAATTATAGAAATCCGCAACGTGAACTCGCTGTACGTTTGATCTTTATTATCTTCTTCTGATAGCAGACTCGTGTTTCGATATAACGTGTGTATGTAGCATCTAGCATCTAACGTCTAATGGTGTCTGGCGCTGTCTAGCGGTTCACTATAATCAAACACACATGGACATACTTTAAGTTTCATGCGTAACACACAATATAGGGACGTATACCGTTCTGTAATTATTTAAGTCACAAACTAAACTAACCAAAGAAACTAATGAGACCAATTAATCGACAACAGTGCAAATGGCACTCCATATTTATGAGTATTATTAACTTTCATGCGCCAATCAAAACTAAACGTATTCGGGGTGCCTCTTTACTTTGGCGCTATTATGGCTCGATTGCGAAATTCTTAAACTTATGAGACAGCGGGATCGTGCACACAAAATCGCAAAACGCTCAGGCTCACAGATCGATTGGGACTCTTACAAAAAGCTGCGGAACAATGTAACTAAACAAATCCGCACTAAGAAGAGTGAATACTATACATCAGTTATAGAAGAAAATAAAAGCAATTCATCTATGCTATGGAAAAAACTAAAGGAGGTACTTCCTAAGAAACAGAAAATTGCTCCAAATTCTGTCACTTCCCCAAATGGAGAAAATATTGACGATCCCACCGACATTGCTGATACATTAAATGAACACTTTTCTACAATATGAAAACGTAGGCCTACAGCTAGAAATTGCCCATCGCGCGAACTTGAAAACAATGATACCTACGCCTCTATCGTTGATTCTCTGGATGAACTTGAAGAATGCACTGTACCTAATATTACAGAAGAGTTCGTTCAAAAGCAAATATCATCTATGTCGGTTGGGAAAGCAACAGGTCCGGATGGCATCAGTGTTAAAATGATTAAAATTGCTTCCCCTTATATTACTAAATCTTTAACTTATATTTTTAACCTCTCCATAAGATGCGAGCAATACCCTAAAGATTGGAAACACGCCTTGGTAACACCAATTCACAAGGGAGGAGATAAATGTAGTACAGGTAATTATCGGCCTATTTCTATACTGCCAATTATTTCTAAGATTCTAGAAAGATGGGTGCACTCAGCAGTATATAGCTACCTCGATGATAACAATTTGATACCTAGTTGCCAATCGGGATTTAGACCCTTGCACTTAACTGAAAGCACTCGACCTACACGATTTAACAAACAAGTGTTTTGAGGCTATGGAGCAAGGTGAAGTTATAGGTAGTGTGTTCATAGATCTCAGTAAAGCTTTTGATTGTGTGGATCATGTAATCCTACTAGGCAAATTGAAGAAGCTGAATTTGTCATCTTCTGTAATTAATTGGTTTAAGTCGTACCTAGGCGGTCGTAGTCAGTCTGTAAATATTAAGGGCACAATATCGAAGGTCTTGCCCATAGACATAGGCGTTCGATCCACAAGGGTCGATCTTAGGGCCACTTTTATTCATTGTTTATAGTAGTGATTTTCTATCTTGTATACCCCAAAATTGCAACTTATTTATGTATGCAAATGACTCCACGTTAACGTGTAGCTCCTCTAGTATTAACGAAATAGAAAGGAACTTGAATGTAGCTCTTGCTAGTATTCACAACTGGTGCCTAAGAAACAAACTAGCATTAAATGCCAACAAAACCAAATCTATGATTATTGGTTCAAGGCAGAAAATATCCAACGTCGACCTGAACGTGTGCATTGCTGATAAGGTTATCGAAAAAGTGAAATCTTGTAAATGCTTGGGTGTAGTTGTTGATGAAACATTAAGTTGGGGTACACATGTTGAATACGTAAGGAAGACTGTTTCGTCTAAATTGGGTGTGTTAAATAGAATTCGTGATTACGTTCCCCAAAGCAGCCTGCACACACTCTTTGTAAGTTTAGTTATGCCATCTTTAGAGTATTGCTGTACGGTGTGGGGAGGAAGGTACATATCTCACGACAATACCCTCAACAAATGTCTAAAAAGAGCCGCACGGATAATCCTTAAATGTACCTCCCTCACCCCCTCAGCTGATATGTTTGCCAGACTTAATTGGATTCCTTTTAATGAAAGAGTTCAGTCCAAAAAGGCTATCTTTGTTTTCAAAAGCCTTAACAAAATGACTCCTTTGTACATGACAGATCTTTTCACACCACTTACAGTGATTCGTGAAACACGACAATCGACTCAAATGGCACTGAAAGTTCCTTTCGCCAAAAAGGAATGCTACGTGACAAGTTTCGCTGTGAGTGGTGCCAGTATATGGAATAATCTGCCTGAACAAATGAGAAACAGTCTTCCTTCCTTGCTGTACGGTGTGGGGAGGAAGGTACATATCTCACGACAATACCCTCAACAAATATGTCTAAAAAGAGCCGCACGGATAATCCTTAAATGTACCTCCCTCACCCCCTCAGCTGATATGTTTGCCAGACTAAATTGGATTCCTTTTAAAGAAAGAGTTCAGTCTGTTTCGTCTAAATTGGGTGTGTTAAACAGAATTCGTGATTACGTTCCCCAAAGCAGCCTACACACACTCTTTGTAAGTTTAGTTATGCCATCTTTAGAGTATTGCTGTACGGTGTGGGGAGGAAGGTACATATCTCACGACAATACCCTCAACAAATGTCTAAAAAGAGCCGCACGGATAATCCTTAAATGTACCTCCCTCACCCCCTCAGCTGATATGTTTGCCAGACTAAATTGGATTTCTTTTAAAGAAAGAGTTCAGTCCAAAAAGGCTATCTTTGTTTTCAAAAGCCTTAACAAAATGACTCCTTTGTACATGACAGATCTTTTCACACCACTTACAGTGATTCGTGAAACACGACAATCGACCCAAATGGCACTGAATGTTCCTTTTGCCAAAAAGGAATGCTACGTGACAAGTTTCGCTGTGAGTGGTGTCAGTATATGGAATAATCTGCCTGAACAAATGAGAACCATAAACTCCTTAAGTACATTTAAATCGGAGCTACGTAAAGCCATCTATCAGTGATATTTCTGTCATTTACGCTGATCTGCGGAGTTATAAACTTGGTTGCCAAAATACTTTGGAGCCGGATGGGAATTTCCCCTTGTTTTTCACCCTAAAAGGTTTTTTTCGCGGGTTTTTCGCCCATCCCGTAAATCAGCAATAGGCTTCTGGAGAGTTGAAAAGTTAACCGAAAATAGATTAATTTGTGTAAACATTATTGTATTTGTTTAAATATTTTGTATGAATGTGTAAATATTCAGTTTTAACTAATAATATGCAGGGCCCCAATGGAAACCAGTTTTAAACTGTTTGGGCACACCCTGGGTAAAGAAATGTAATAAATAAATAAATAAATAAATAAACAGTCCTAGAATTCTATGTATCTCTCCCGATTGCCGCCAAACTCATTATAACAACCAAGAACCCTGTATCCCAGTTTAGCTAAACCTCAACCTGTCACACCTAAGTATAAGATAAATGGATATTAAGATTTAATTAGATTAAATAGCATATAAACTTACCGACTGTGTGGGAACTCTTACATGTAGAACTTTCCAGTATAGGTACAGCGCTGTGTCTCAGTTGCTATGTATCAGTTATAGTTTGTAGTTTTAAGAGAGTAGTTAAATCATGCAGTTGGGTTGCAGTAAATAAATTTAGCAAAGATCTACATGTAAGAGTTCTCACACAGTCGGTAAGTTTATATGCTATTTAATCTAATTAAATCTTAATATCCATTTATCTTATAATTAGGTGTGACAAGTATAGGTTATTAGTTGAGCAAATTTTTGGATGAATATGCGTCAAGTTTCTGGTACGTATATGCATAGATTGAGGTTTAGCTGAACTGTGATACAGGGTTCTTGGTTGTTATAATGAGTTTGGCGGCAATCGGGAGAGATACATTGAATTCTAGGACTGTTGTCGATTAATTGGTCTCATTAGTTTCTTTGGTTAGTTTAGTTTGTGACTTAAATAATTACAGAACGGTATACGTCCCTTTATTGTGTGTTACGAATGAAACTTAAAGTATGTCCATGTGTGTTTGATTATAGTGAACCGCTGGACAGCGCTAGACACCATTAAGTCCGGTTCATACTTCATGCGAATGCGAATGCGAAGCGAATTTCATGACGTCAACAATTGAAGTACCATTGTGACGCACCCCGTTACCATAACGAATTCGCTTCGCATACGCATTCGCATGAAGTATGAACCGGGCTTTAGACGTTAGATGCTAGATGCTACATACACACGTTATATCGAAACACGAGTCTGCTATCAGAAGAAGATAATAAAGATCAAACGTACAGCGAGTTCAAGTTGCGGATTTCTATATGTAGCCTACAGACGGTACAAACGGGTTTCACCATTTCGACAGTAATCCGCCCGGGCGAAATACTGATCCGCCCGGGCGAAATACTAATCCGCCCGGGCGAAATACTAATCCGCCCGGGCGAAATACTAATCCGCCCGGGCGAAATACTAATCCGCCCGGGCGAAATACTAATCCGCCCGGGCGAAATACTAATCCGCCCGGGCGAAATACTAATCCGCCCGGGCGAAATACTAATCCGCCCGGGCGAAATAGTGAGCGGGAATGTTTTTCGTCATGTCCTAAATACGCTTCCGTACATTCCGCATCCGCATTGCCAGATAAAATATCACGGCATTCTGTGTTTCCATGATACGCAACCAAGGCAATCCGGGTTCCCACGATAACATATCACGGTATTACACGTTTCCGTGGTTTCGAGTCAACTCGGACCCAAACCAACTCGGACCCATACCAACTCGGACCCATGCCAACTCGGACCCACGGCCAACTCGGACCCACTACCAACTCGGACCCACTACCAACTCGGACCCACGGCCAACTCGGACCCACGGCCAACTCGGACCCACTACCAACTCGGACCCACGGCCAACTCGGACCCACTACCAACTCGGACCCATACCAACTCGGACCCAACGATGACCAACTCGGACCCATCCGCTGAAAAAAAATTAAACCTATAGATATGTTTTATAAGTATCTATACTATAGTATTAAAATGTGACCCGCTCTTTAAAAACGGGCATTATGTCGCACTATGTGAAAACATACACAGGGCTGTTCTATATGTGAAGCTGGCGAAAAAATGTTTTCGTGGTTTGTTGGCTTCTGTTATATCTATACATTTGTTGTATTTTAAAATTTTATTGTCAAAAACATTAATATTGATGAATAAAGATACAAAAATAAGTGTTGATCAAAAATACTTCTATTTCTTTGCACTTTTTGTGTTTAAACTTAAAGGCATATAACTTAAATGTTTAAACTTAAATGTATCTCTACACGAACTTCCGTTAAATTAGAAAATAGAAGTATCTCGAGAACACAAAATGCCACAGGGGTCAAACCTACACCAAATGAAAGCTAAGGGTGTGGTAAATATTTACCGGTAACAAAATTAACTAGAACGGGTCACCTCGCAGAGAAATAAAACTTAAATAAATACAGCCTGGAATCCAGAAATTCAGAACAAAACAAGAACAATTATTTAATCCAAACTCCATCAACAACTCCAATCACACAAGGACAAGAAAATCAAGCAAAATGTTGTCTTACACACAGTCTTCACAATCCTCAAGCCTGATGTTTCAAAGTTGGCTAAAAAGTAATACATCTCAGCTGCTATTTACAAACGTTATTAAAATATTACCCATCTGTTTGTTTTTGCGATGTTCTGAAACCTATATGTCGTATAAATATAAGTGTTTGAGTCTATGGAAGAATCAGTAACGTTGGAATAATGTTGTAAAAGCACTTCATCATGTTTTAAAACTTGTCCGAATTATTATTCAAGAGCATTTGATATGTAAAATAAATGATTATGATGACACATCTGAATATTTGCACGTGTTTTAAGTCCTTAAAACATGTTTATGGCGTTAAAATCATGTTTCAGAAATATCCTAAAAATCATGCCAAATTCTTGACAGCATACTTAAAACATGTTGCAAATGTTTAAGTCTATAGAAGAATCAGTAACGTTAAACAATGTTGTAAAAGCACTTCATCCCGATGTTTAAAACTTGTCCGAATTATTATCAAGTACCATAGCATGTGATATTTAAAACACATTATAAAGTTCCCACATTAATATTTGTACCGGACGGGTATGTTTTGTTATGTTTTTTTTATGTTAAAAGTAACAAGATCACAACAATGCCGGTATAATATTATTTTGCAGTTTGACCAGCAGGTGAATGTAACGGATAAAACATCGCACAACAGTTTTCATTTTTCATGTCATGTATCAGAAGGTATCGTTAGAACATGTTGGCGTTGGTCGTGTTTGTTGAATGGTTGCAGTGACAAACAAATCGTGTCTAAATTAGAAAGCCTTGCTTGAATGGTTGACAAACAGATACTCGTTAATTAGAACAAACATATATTCCTCCTGCTCTCTTCGGCCGCAAGCGCATTAAATTTTACTCAAAAATAAAAGGCACAAAGAGGGAACCTATGCCAATTGATTTCATCATGCAAACCGGTTTTCCTTACACCCACCGGGCTGCAAAACAAGACAGTTACAACTTTCATGCACACGGTTACGTAGAGTATGTGATGAAGCAGTAAACATCTAATATAATTATTTCAGAATACCTGCGTTTCTCAATTTTGTTTGCTTTCTTGTTTCTTATTTTTACACAGGGGAATATAATGTTAATTCCAATTAAAAGCTAGTAGGCTCTACAATAAATTCGCGCAAAGAACATCCAATTTAACTTCGTTAAAATATTCCAAATACATAGGGGTACCTACGAGGCCTCATTTGCAGAAATTTCTTTGTGTAAACTCTACAATCGGAGTTTTATTGGAATCTGCAGTAGTAGCGACATGGAAGTTCAATGGAATTTGCAGTAGAATGTAAAGAGGCTTAAGTGAATAGAAAAATCAGGTATGAATGGAGACATGGATGTTTTGAATTTCGCTAAAATTGAAATTGAATCAATATGAGCAATGTATGAAATTGCATGAATATGAGATCGAGAGGGACAGGGACGTTGGTGTTTTCATAATGTCTGTGTTAAGGTCAAATAGAAAAGAGTAAGGATACAGTGAAGTGGCCGCTTGGGCGAAGTGGCAATTGGCTCCACGTTATCCGGTTTGGTGACTGTTGAGCCACGGAGGAAGGATGACTGTTGAGCCATGGAGGAAGGATGGTTGAGCATAAAATAATAACTAATTGTAATTGTTCATAAATTCTTCCGGTTGAAATTGTTTTTTAGTCACAGTGGTAATTTGTTAAATAAAAGTACGCATGTCGGTTGTAAGCTATAGAGTAACTCTGAATGCAAAATCATAAACAGCGGCGGCGATTTCTCGTCAAGGTTGGGGGAGGGGGGGGGGGGAGAAAGCACACAACCAACAATTATTGTTAAGCGTTAGTGTACTTGGTGCCTCTTGTGTATCCTGGGAAATTTATAAAAAATGTGTGCTGATCATTCTGGTATATGTAAAAGCCAATGACCCTTAAAATGTATAACTAATGTAATGGGGAAATTATTGGGGGGGGGGGGGGGGGGGGGGGGACACTGCCATAGCCGTCCCCTCTCCAAAAATATTGGGTTGGGGGCCATGTCCCCCCCCCCCCCCGTCCCACCCCGAGATCGCCGCCCATGGTCATAAACCAAATTTCACTGAATTGCCGATTGAATTACAAATTTTACAAGCGCAAAAGCAACTCAGAAAAATAATGCCGTATTTAATTCAGATACAGTAGTTCAGAAACAATGTTTTTTTAATTTCTTCGCGTTTTGGGAATCTTCACTGCATACGCTCGTCCATCGAGTATTTATATTATGCCGATTCAATCTTGTTGGGTCCGACTTGGTCATGCTTGGGTCCGAGCTGGTAGTGGGTCCGAGTTGGTAGTGGGTCCGAGTTGGTTGTGGGTCCGAGTTGGTAGTGGGTCCGAGTTGGTAGTGGGTCCGAGTTGGTAGTGGGTCCGAGTTGGCCGTGGGTCCGAGTTGGCCGTGGGTCCGAGTTGGCATGGGTCCGAGTTGGCATGGGTCCGAGTTGGCATGGGTCCGAGTTGGTTTGGGTCCGAGTTGACCTGCTTCCGTTTCCGTGATAGTCCATCATGGAATTCCACGATTCCGCGATAACTTATCATCACGGAACTCCACGTTTCCAAGCTATTTTATCGCAGTAACGCAGTATCGCGTGGATGGTCATATACGCTTCCGTACCATGACCACCTTCACGGCGAGGAGAATATTTATTTATTTCGTGCATTGGTTACCACTAGTAGTCGACACATGTTTGTGACACACCTCTGGGATTGACCAATGGCGTGACTGTACTTCGCAAGATGTCACGCCAGCAGGCAGGCAGCGAGCCAAATTATGTAGACGGGTATCCTTTACCGGTCACCACTTAAAAGTTGTAAGAGACTTCGAGTTACCATGTGTTTGTAGTAAATTTCCACGTGACATGACAAGCAGGACTACTGCGCACGGACGTACGTACGTCCGACCGTAGTCTTGGTTATAGACGCTTTTGTATTATTATTTGATACGCGGATCGCTCAACGCGCCAGAATTTGATCATTCGATATGTGTTTAATATAAACGACTTGAACTAAGGCTGTACAATAGCCGGGCGATAGACGCGGGGTACGGTACGCAGCATGCATGCAAAAGGCATACCGGCATTGCAAGTAAACAGTTCTCGATATTCGTCACAGCATCGATCAGCTGCAGCACTTTTTCGTCAAGTTTTCAGCGGTTTACTAGAACAAGCACAGCAATGGAGAGGGAGTTAACGTATAAAAAAAATCCGGAAAATATCCAAGAACTGATCGACAGTCTTCACGTACTTTTCTCACAGGAAAAAGTGAATATTGAGGAAGTTCAAGGTGTGATGGAGCGGTACGAAAGCCGCGAAGAGGACTGGGAATGCTTTGCCCTGTACGACGAACACAGGTACAATGGTTGTGTACATGTACTATGTATGTGGAGCTGTTGGAAAGATTTTACTTTAATTAATAGGCCGGAAAGATTTTACTTTAATACCCCCCACCAAAATGGATCAAGAACAGCAAAACCTTGGAAAATAACAATCCCTCCTTGAATGATAACAACTGTCTAACGTTAAACATGTGGCACAACCTGTTATTTTAAGATTCATGTCGGCAAAATCTGTACAAAATGTATGTGAACACTTTGAGTGACCATACACTGTGCCAAGAACATCTAACACAGAAAACACAAACTTTCTTCCCTTATATATTTCACGAAAATATCCCAACAAAATTCTTAAACTTAAAGGTTGTGCCAAGTGTTTATACAATTCTGAACACAGATAGATAGTTATTTTCCAAGATTTGCTCTTCCTGACTGATTTTGGTGGGGGGGGGGGGGGGGGGGGGGTTACTTCCAAAAATGTAAGGCTCTCCGTTAGCCTTACAACGATATTCCTTTTTGGACCCCGTAACTCAATGGGATTTGCAATACGCTCTTGTTAGATCAGTTACAATGTTCTAGAATTCCACTTTCCCAAACGTTAATCTCCATAGAAGGTTATCCAATCCCTCCTACAGATCTTTGAGATTTTTGCGGCACATTTGCGGAACATTGAAACGGACAATTTATTGAGAAATCAGTTTTTACTCACCAACCGACGTATTCAGCCGAGATGAACATGGCGTCGCACAGCTGACTAATACAGTCCACCAGACTGCGCATGCGCGTGGAGTTTTCGAAGAGATTTGGGGCTCGACCATTTTTTGAAGGGGGGCATCTTGTCTACATCGCACTTTGGTGATGTGTGCATGACGCGTTTTACACATTGTTGTGTGTGTTTGAACATTCCTTCGGTTTTAAAATGAACATTTACGGAATATTTTTTGTGCTGATTAATAGTTGGTATTGGATCATTATAACGTTCAAAATTCGCTGACATTCAATTTGGCGTTTGTTTTTGTATGCGGTATCTAATCTGGATAAAAACATACTTGTTGCGTGTGTATTTTTTAAAAATTGAACAAAGAAACTGGCAGGAGCGGGATGCCCCCCCTTCAAAAAATGGTCGAGCCCCAAATCTCTTCGAAAACTCCACGCGCATGCGCAGTCTGGTGGACTGTATTAGTCAGCTGTGCGACGCCATGTTCATCTCGGCTGAATACGTCGGTTGGTGAGTAAAAACTCTGATTTCTCAATAAATTGTCCGTTTCAATGTTCCGCAAATGTGCCGCAAAAATCTCAAAGATCTGTAGGAGGGATTGGATAACCTTCTGGGGAGATTAACGTTTGGGAAAGTAGAATTCTAGAACATTGTAACTGATCTAACAAGAGCGTATTGCAAATCCCATTGAGTTACGGGGTCCAAAAAGGAATATCGTTGTAAGGCTAACGGAGAGCCTTACATTTTTGGAAGTAGGGGGGGGGGGTTATTAAAGTAAAAGCTTTCCCAGAATTGACCTATCATGCCTATCGCGGTGGAATCGCGTCAACGCAGCTTATGAATTATTGTCCAGGCCCGTTCCCCGACCTGAGACTGGGGGGGGGGGGGGGGGGGGGGGGGGTCGTCAAACCCCAAAGTGGAACTTTTTGCGATACTCGTGCACGTACGCCCTGACCTGATACTGGAGGAGGAGGGTTCGTTAAACCCCAAAGTGGAACTTTTTATTAAAACCCCCCCCCCAAAAAAAAAAACACACACACAAACCCCCCGAACCCCCCCAGCGTACGGGCCTGCAATCACATCAATTATAAATATAATTCCACGTGGAACGCGCAAAATCTGAGACAAACAAAAATGACCACACAAAACTCCAATAGTTTTCCCATGATAGGGTTGTCTAAGGGGCGTGGTTAACTCGTAAACGGCGATAGATCAATTGTATACACTTGTCACAACAACATTTTCTTGGTCGGAGGCTGTTCCACCAATTGCACTTGGTGTTGGGCAAACATTGGCAAAGGGGAAGCCCTCCATTCAATTTGTACAGGGAATTACGTGTTTTGTCCATTTTTTTTTACAGTAATAAAAAATGAACACAATTTTTGGGGGTATAACGTAGGAGATATTTTTACTGCATAAAACTAGCTTGAAAATTCCAGCTCAAGGCTCATGACATGTGAGATTCGCCGTTTAGAGCTGGAAGAACTCTAACCTTAGATTTTGGAAGGACGCCATGAAAGGCGGCCTAGGCTAGCGCACAAGACTGCAAAACTGTCCTATGCTAGAAACCGAGGTTCAAAAATCACACTTTACCTGCATAAATATTCTTGGCATCATCTCCGTCCACAGTTCAACAGCCCATCTCCCCGGTAGGATAGAAATATTCCTCCAAGAATGTTAAGAACAGGAGATATTTGTGGCGCAAAATCGTCTCCATGCAATGCTGACTTCACAAACAAGAGGAGCAATACCCACATCTAGAACGTTCATCAACAGAGGGCGCAATTTACAGTCGCTGTGCACAGCCGTGGCGCACGCGCCGCGAAGTGTTGTTGATAAACGTTCAAAATGTGTGTACAAGGGGATGCGCGCGCAGTGGGGGGCAGGGGGCGGGGGGCGGGTCAGGAGGGTCGGGGGGGGGGGGGTCAGGTCAGGTGTGGGTCAGGTCAGGTCAGGTGTGGGTCAGGTCAGGTCAGGTCGGGGGTATCAATTGATAGGCGCATTATTACATGCATGAGTTATTTACACCTATGTACATGTAAATGGGAATACTGTATCATACATGCAGGTAGTACATTACACACACAATGTACTTCAGAATCATATGTATTTTACACTAAGATAAATGTAGTACATGTACACTGTTTCAGGAAATTGGCCTTATACATCCCTTTAGAGTGAGTATAAGCGATTTAAAGTAAATGACAGTCGGGTTTGAATAACAGAAATTGTTTTTACATTAAAAGAAACAGAAAAAAAAAAATCAAAACGTGATTTTTCTTGTTTGGCAGGTACAGCACTTTGCTTTACACAATCCTCTTGGAGATAGAAGGCATATATAAATAACCCTAACCCTGCCAGACGCATCAGATTGCATACTTTGTCACATTGACTTGTGTGCAGAGTGCAGCAAGGTCAAGCTGTCACCACAGCCAAAATACTAGCGCCCACCCGAGCAAAGATACTGACAATTTGGGAGACTGCCAACATAGGGCAAGATAGCTCAGTTGGTAGAGCGCCGGTACGGTGTTCCGGAGGTCGCAGGTTCGAATCCCGCTCCTGCCAGTTAATTTATTCACTTTGAAAAAATACCCTGGAGGTTTAGGGTTTTAAAGAATGTGTCCTGAATTGCAAAATCTTATACATGTCACCATGTAACATGGACACCAAAAATTTCACACTTTTGGATCCCAAATTTATGGAATGACCCATGTACACATGCCGACTGCTTACTTGCCACAATCAGACAATGTACAGTGTACTGTAGTTCTTGTCTGTTGATTGAAGATAACAAACAAATATCATTAAACAACGTGAATTGATATTGCCATTGGAATAGTGTTTCTATGTCATCACTGTTATTGATTGCAAATACAAGTAAGGAGCAAAGACCAACAAATATCGAACTTTATCTCATTTAAGCTCATCGCATTACTCAACAGAAGGTAATTAGTAATCAAATGCTAATACATTTTGGCGAACATTGTAAATAGTGGTTTGGATCCAACTTTGATCAAATGACATGTGTAATCTCAATGGTTAGACTCAGTGTCTCACAGAAAACAATGTAGGAAAAGTCGGGTTCAAAGTTAAAGGGCTTGTGTAAATTGTGGGTAATTTCAGATCAATGCACCTTTACTTTAGACATGTTAGAGGTCTTCCGATTTTGATAAAATTTGCTGTACTTGTACATGTACATATGTACATACTGATGAGTAATGAAGACATGCCAGTTTTTGGTCCGATCCGCTTTTCCATGTGGTCGGGGCGGAGATTACAAAAAATGGGAAAATTTTGCTAAAAACACTACCCATTTAGTAAAGACACACACAGTCGTTTATCGACCTCCAAAGGCGGACGTCCCATTGTTCCTCTTTTGTTTATATTTTCGGAAGGCCTTTATAGGTTTTGTACACACTTCCAATCGCGGACGTATGCTGGGAATCGCGGACGATATTGTTCTCTTTTGTTCTCTGGCATTTTTCGTCCGCGGTTTGAATACACCAACGCGCCCATCACAACCCTGTCAGTTTTCACCGAATATGCAAATTTGGTATCAAAATGATGAGATTTATACATTGTATGTATTGTCAAAATTTAATTTTGTCAAAAGTAGGTTACCATGACCTTTGACACACCAACTTGACCTTTGACTGTATAAAAAAAAAAAAGTATTCAGAAAATCAATGAAATAAAAACTGATCGATACTGTGTATCATTCTTTATTATAATCTGTTTAAATCTTCCTGGGGTCTTCAAAATTGAAAATGTTATGACAGTCAGAGACGGTCAGAGCATACTGACCGGAACGTCGTGTTATACCTCTGGTTCTTTTAAGAACCATTCTCTCTTTTTGGAGAAATACTTCACATGGTGTTGCCGCAAATCTTTCTTTCATCAGTATCTCCCCCATGCAAAGCCTCAAATCTTACTTTCCATTTTATGCTCTATTAAAGCTGCTTATAATGTGATCACTACTCAGGTTCAAGCTACTCATGTTAAAGCGATGGGGCAGATTGATCAGCATAACCAAGATATGGTCATTGTTCTTAACTTAGTAAAAGGGAGTACATGTGCCTGATTTTAAAATTTTTGTTTGTCAACACTCAACAAATATCTGTCAGTCTGGCCCAAAACTAGTTCTGCATCAGAAAAAGGACACTTTGAAGTTTCACTGCACACCTACATGTAGTTGGTTTTCTTACACAAATTTAGTAGAATTGTCAACACAATGTTTTGGGAAATTTCTCACGTTTAGAGTGCCAAGATTTACCGACTGTTTTTCGCCAATTAACGGAAAATAAAGTCAGATTATATTAGGTTTGTGTGCTGTTGGCTGAATTTATAAATTTACTTTATAAATTGCAGTTTGCAACATTTTAATCATTTCAGTGTAACAGCAGGGCCCAATTTCATGGCTCTGCTTACCGTTAGCGAAAAATCCCCGCTTACTGTAGCAGAAAATTCTGTGCTTTCGACAAGCGTATTTCACGCGTTAGCGGGGAATTTTGGCTCCTGAGCATGCGTACATCGCGTAACTAAGGATTCTGTGCTTACAGGGTTAGCGCAGAATTTTTCCGCTAGCGCTGTTAGCGCAAAATGGTGATCGTAAGCGCGGAAAGCTGTGGTTAGCAGAGCCATGAAATTGGGCCCTGATGGTCTGGGAAAGATTTTACTTACATGTAAATACCCCCACCAAAATGGGTCAGGAACAGCAAAATCTTGGAAAAGAATAATCAACCCTCCTTTTGTAACAACTGTCTGAACATGTGGCACATGTTTAGTGTCCGTTTTTGTTTTTTTTAAAGGAAGGAGGAGGGGCTTTCTATTTTTTATTTTCAAGATGGCCGCCATTCTTTTATAGATTTCCAATAACCGTAGGTTTTTCAGCTCTTCTAAGACGCACAAATTAAAGAGACATGTTGGACAACAGAATTGAACATGTTTACAGTGGTTTTAACCCTGCGCTGAGCCATGGTCAGCACTATGTCACAGAGTCGGCTTTGATTTTTTAAAATTACTCTGTCATTTATCAGTGAAAAGTGCCAAAAGCATACCTACACCTGCTTAAAATTGTCACTTTTGCTTGATATAAATAAAACAAATGTTCTTGGTAAGTTTGAGTGAATCTTGTTTCATTTAATGACCGAGTACAGCGCTGCGGCGTCGACGTCCCGTACAGTCAATACTATGCCGCGCCGCCGCGCCGCCGCGCCAGCGCTATGCATGCTCGCTGTAACTTTCTTGTAGAAAGTTGTACCACAGCAGATAGCTAGTGTCCTGATGGCTGCATGTGTACACGTGTACGTACGTACACATGCCATTCATTGCGCACATGCCACAAGCGCACATGGCTTGTACAAGGTTGGTAGTCTCGTACCAAGTTCAGAATGTGTTGTGCACATTTTTTGCCAGATGCTGTACGCATGGGACTGGTTGGGTGTGAGGAGAAAAGCGCCGTGAAAGTGCACACGAAAAAGACTATGGATCATTTCTCAATGCTCGGCTTCGATACAGCTGACACTGAAACATTTTTTATTTTGTACATATCAGTGTTTGAAAAAAATGATTCAGGACCGTCACATTTTTGGCCCATGTCAATTTGAATGAAAACGCCAACTAATATTGGCGGAATAATGTCTATAAGACGCAGCGAACCGTATGCGACGCTATACGATCTTTGGTACGTACTGAAGCCAGCTTTGATTAATGGCCCAACCGGGGAATTCCACGTGCATACTGAGCATGCACATCGGTACTTGACCTCAGCGATGCGATGCAGCTTTGCCACGGATGTACGTCCGTGAGCTTTGCATGCAGTTCTGTGCGTGTGGTCTGTGGTTGGCGAGAAGTTTTATTCACTTGGGTCTTTACATTTTCCGTCATGTGGTGATAACTAAATGTATCCAATCCGTCCAAAAAAGGAAGCAAAAGAGAATACGATGCAAACTACAGCAAAAATAAAAGACAACGTGTCTACAGACAAGACTGGGAGCGCTACGTTGGCTGGCTTAGCTACGATGGATATACGATGTTTTGCCTTTTGTGCCGCGAAACGAAAATGACCGGAGGGAGTGGAAGGAAACAGAACCTTATCATTCAGTAATTTCTTTTCTATTTTATAGTTTGAAATCCAGTCAGCACCTCATTATCACAGCACAACTCGGACTCTATTCTGTTCATAAAATATTCACGAGACAGCCTCATCAAATTAAAAAAAAAGGTACCGCCTTGTGTGGCTTTGCACTCTCTACAAACCAAGAATAATGTTAGTAATTTGTTGAAACAGAAGAGTACATTGTACAGTACATGTACACTACAAAAAATGTATGTAAGTTGTGGTAAGGTGACTATTATCGTCAGCGATAAGTTTTCTTTATTGCCCGCCGATTTAATGTAATTTAAATGGAACGTCCATCGTCTGGCTTATTTTGTCTCGTGCATAATTTATATCAACCTACACATGTAATTTGAATGGAACGTCTACCATGTGGCTCTTTATTTGCTTTAATATATTATTATTCATTGTTGCCTAATTTACATGAAATGTCGGGTCATAGGACATTGTTCATCCAATAGCATAGCAGAATGCGTTCACTACGTGAAATAATGGATATTTAAGTGTGGGAATTTCCTCTGCGGGTTAGTCTTCGTCACGCCGCCGAAAGCTGTCGAGACTAAGTTTTCGTTCTTACTTTCGTATACTGATTTATATTTGTGTAATTGGAGATATTTAACAATGTGATAGGCCTATTGCATTTTGTATGCACTTCATGGATTTTGGCTAAATTGTATCGGTGTATTTATTTGCATGTGAGTTGTACCCACGCAGGTACGTGTACGCGTGTTTATGCACGCGTCTACTCCGTTTGCCAGTTACGATATCGATAATACATAATGTTAAGTATTGTTATTCATTAGATTGTGCTTGTATTTACAGCACCAGAATGCCGCTGTGAACCCAGAAAACCTTCCTCATACCTCAGTAAACTACACGAAGACCTGTAATACTCGTGCATTGTGTGTATTAACGGCAGTCGGCCCCGTATACGATTTGTAAGTTGCAAATTGAAACATGATTTATAACTGTAAGCCGCATGGAGAGGCATATCAGCAAAAAAACAACTATTAACCTGTACCGTAGACGTTGTGCTTAGTTGATTTTCTTGATTCAATGCAAACATCCTGTATTATTGTGTATTTAAAGGGTGGCTGCAATGCAATTTTTATTGTGTATATCGATGAAATAAAGTTTTTGAAACACAACTGTGTGTTGTTTGTATTTTCTTATTTCGCGTAAGCATTTGAATTGTTTTTTTTAAAGCGGGAGGGGGTCAGCCCCGCCCATCAAGTGGTAACGCCGATGTGACGTCATCCCGGGAACCCGGCTGGCTTTGGTATGGTCGGCCAGTACACCGAGCGTGCGTTGCATTGACATGCACGTGTGTTTTCGCCGTGTCGTGTTTCTGCTGGATTCAGCAACACCACTAAGGATGGTGTCAGTCTTCACCTCTTTCCAGTAGAACTGAAATACCGTCGTATTTGGACTCGAAGAGTGTTATTTAGCCTAGCAATCGTTGTTTTGAAGTCTTTCACGCGTTCCGCATCGGGAGTCCGATTCGGAGTCTTCAGTAGTTTCGCTGTTACTCTCACCTTCTGGCTCATACATGTACAGAAAAGCTCCAAGATCCTCCTCTTCCTCGCCCCAATAATGTTCCGAAGAAGTGTCTAAATCAACAAGTCTAAAATCGACACTTGATTGTCAGATTCAGATCCAAAAGATTCTGTTTGAAGATTTTAACGCGACGAGAAATGTTTCCCTGGTCCCTTCATTCAAAGCTATTTAATCGCGCGTTGCTGGTTCCCTCAACAACGGCATACATCCACACGTACACAAACGTACACTGATCAAACTACTCTTGCTGAGTTTCTGTGTTCCCGAGATGACGTCACGCGGAAACAATAGAGAAAGGGGGGGGGGGGGGGGCACTTTATTCCGAAAAAATTAATCACCAAAAATGGGCAGAAACACAGGAAACACATTTTAATCACATTTCTTATATTGTAAAAGAGTTATACAGCCACCCTTTAAGTTTAAATGGTATTTTTTGGTGTGATTTTTCATGTAACTTAATGTTATTTCTTTGTAATTTATTTCAGTTTCACCTGCCTTTTTTATGGGCTGAGTAATAAAATGAAAGGAACCGACTTCCTTGTGTCACCTCTTCAATTTTTCGGTATCACGTATACACACGGTGACAGTGACTTCTAATACATACATGTACATGGCTATAAATTGACTCATTTATAGCCTACCGACTGTTTAAAAAAGTCATAATTTTTTTATTTTAAAGACCCCCGATAGATTTAAATAGATTCTAATAGAGAATGATACACACTATCAAACAGTTTTTATTTCATTGATTTTCTGAATACTTTATTTAAAAAATGGGGTCAAGGGTCAAGGTGGTGTATCAAAGGTCATCTACTTAATTTGGACAACATCGTTCATTAGAGCATATAATTCTCATTATTTTGATACCAAATTTGCATAAACAGTGTATTCGTTGAAAACTGACAGGGTTGTGATGTATTTTTACTAAATGTCTAGTGTTTTAAGCTAAAATTGCCCATTTTTTGTAATCTCTGCCCTGACCACATAGAATGACCCTGTACCTCTACATACTTTTTACACAAAAAAATCGGCCGCCCGGACAACCGAATATTCAATTATTCGATTTGACTCGGCCCTACGTAACCTCAATGTTTTCCTTTTATAATGACCCATTGTTGGCCAGAAAGGCCCACGTACAAATGTACAGGTACAGTCGAACCCTGATAATAAGAGCACTGTTAATACAACATCCTGCTTATAACAAGGACAAAAATAGGTCCCGAGTCTTTGTTTTTCTTTGTTTTCCATTACTGATAATACAAGGTACCTGTTATAACAAGGTAAATTGTAAAGTCCCAAGGACCTTGTTATAAAGGTGTTCGACTATGTGTACATGTGTACATTTGAATTGATAATCTTTCTGATATTGTACATGTACATGTACATGTAGGATATTACACAGAATGTGAAAATATATATATATCCTAATGACTAATTTTGTAGGATCCGGCCACAGGTTAAAAAGGATGCTTAGGAATGAAGGGTGGCTAAAAAGAGTTTGATGCTAACACTTTACATTTGTAAAAACCTTCTCTCATGAGATGCATGGGCTGCCTTTTCCCTTACAATCAGTCCCCATTTACCCCTATTTACCCCCCCCCCCCCAATAAAAAAAGTAATTTCAGGCAGTACTCCATGGAATCGGGCACGAATTGAAAACATAATTCAATTTACATTGTAGATGTTAGAATCATAGTCGGGATAAGTATCCAACTCTGGCACGGTAGTTTTTCCTTGTTTTCCTACCCTTTGACCGTGATTTTAATTGGAGTGGGTTTTCAACAATCTGTTCCTGATTTCCATGGAGTATTGCTTGAAATAACATGGGGGAGTCGGGGGTGAAGGGGAATGCAATCTTTTTGATCTTTTATTTTGTCTTCTCTACCTAAGGTACACAAGAAATCTGGTTGACATTGGCAACGGGAGGTTTAACCTGATGGTCCTGTGCTGGGGAGAAGGTATGGGCAGGTAAGCACAGCTTTGTGTAGGAATATCATCATTGGGGGATATGGACAGATTGTGAGGGGGATGGGCTAACCATGGGCATCCCTTCTGCAATGCTGTCACCCCCCACCCCCCACCCCCCCCCCCACCCCCCGAGTTGTCGTATTTTAATTGTTAATTAAAAAAATGATTTTAGTGTAAAGTGGATGTTCAGTATATTCATCAGTAGCAGCCATTATATGTAGTTATGTACATTGTTATACATGTACATGTATGTCCAAAATACATGTACGTGTTTGAAATACTGTATGTTCGAAACCGGTGCCATCAATGTCGGAGTAATTTCCCCCCCATCTGCTCATAAAAATCTGGATCTGAAGAGATACTTGAAAGTACATTTGAAATAATATTTTAATGGTTAGGGTTAATGATGCTGGGTCCGTGCGTTTTGGGCGTGGCACTCCGAAAAGTAAAATTTAAAATTGAATTGCTAATTTGTTAGCATATACATGTATATGCTGTAAGTTATGAGCATTCTAATGAGACATTCCACAAACAAAAAGAATAAAAACATCGCGCTTGTATTTAAGACCAAATACATGTAGATGGCGGAGTGTAGTAAGCATTTTTTTTTCATTCAAAAAATTAGTTTCCCCCTCTATTTGTTTGTTGGAGGAAATCCACTGAATTGAAAGTTTCAGCCAGAGTACTTTAAACTCAGATTTTGACAGTGTTTAAATTTTATTTTATTTATTTACACAATGTACATTGTATACAATGTATTACAAAGCAAGCTATTGTACTTTCTGATGAGTGGCTTTAATTCAATCTTGTACAGCCCAATTAAGTTGAAGGCCATGTATTTAGTAGTCTATGTACATATTATGTACATGTACATTGTAGTTAAATTTTCAACCATAACCTTCCCAAATCCTCCAAAATCATCTTTGCCAAATGGAGGAATTTGGAGGATTGGGGGTCTTTGGAAGTTGAAGCATTGCAGGATTTTGCAGGATTAAGGGCATGAGAGGATTTGACCTCTGGAGGAAAATAGGGGAACCAGGTCATCAGGCCCAATCTGATACTGGTTGATTTTGGAGAATTGAGGTTACTGGGGGTGCACAAAAAAACAAAACCCTGGAGGAATTTGCAGGATTCATGCTAGGGTCCCCATAAGAGGATTTTTTGGGGATTCAGGTTACATGCAGCTTTATTAAGCACTTTGAAATCGGAGGATGTTGGAGGATTCAGGTTACACGTAAGAAAATTAATGTATGTATTTAGGGTTTTAAGGGACCAGTTAAATGATTGGTAAACTGCCAAATTCTTCCTGATAGCTGTCGATGTTTTCCACTGAAATAAAGGTTAAGGTTTATGTGTACACGTACATGTACAATGTACATTGTACATGTAGTTCACAGGAATTTCGGCAATTACTTAGATACGTGCTGTGAAGATGCACATTCCCTCGTGACTGTTTGTATCTCTGCCAAGTTTTACCTGTTATGCTGTCTGCCAAGATGCACTTTAGCTTTATTAACTTATTTTTTTTCAGATAGCGTAGACAATCAGTAATTATCTTGCCATATTCGCCAGGAACCATTTTGTCAACAACTTCTTCGATATTTCGATATAATTTTTAAAAAAATACTATCGGCGATATCGATATAAAAGTAATATCGAATAATCGAGTAATATCGATACATCGAAGGACCCTAGGTATGTAGTTTTGAAAATTTAGAAAAAACTTGATCTTACAGTGAGCTGAACTTCTAAAGCATTTTCCATTGATGACCTGATTTGGAATCCTAAAATGTGTCTCTGTACTTTTGTACCAAAACAAAAATCACTGGAAAGTCTTTGTTCACTTTGAAAATGTATTCAAATTTACCTAGTCGGTTTCCGTTGTGGATTGTTTGACGAATTATAAGTTACAAAGTCATTTCCTCATTGAGTGATCCCCACAATGTCGCTTCCCAGGTTGTATCGTAAAATTGGGTGTGATCCCTGGCTATACGACATTCTGGGTTAATGACTTCTGACTAGCGCCCACCCGAACAAAGATACTGACAATTTGGGAAACCGCCAACATAGGGCAAGATAGCTCAGTTGGTAGAGCGCCGGTACGGTAACCCGGAGGTCGCAGGTTCGAATCCCGCTCCTGCCAGTTTCTTTATTCACTTTGGAAAAGAAAAATACAGTTGAAAAAGTGCTCACCGATGGGTAGGGATGACACTTTATTTGTCCTTTACCTGTTAGTGCTATGCAGCATCCGTATTTTGATTTATGTACTTGAAAGTCTGATCTAGCTTTACAAAAAGTATCGCCGTTCCCTTTCACAGCTCTATTCACAGCCACGCTGATGCACACTGCTTCATGAAAGTGCTGGACGGCTCGCTGCGAGAAACACTATTCAGCTGGCCCTCGAAGTCAGAAAAGCGGCGTGAGATGCAGCCCCGAGAAGTGAATGACTACAAGAGGAATCAAGTGGCATACATCAATGGTGGGTTGGAATATTGTCGTGGTAATATTTGTTGAACTTGTATTATAGAGTCCAAGTCAATACAGTATGAAATAAATGTAGTGTCTGTGAATGAGTTTCCAACGCCTCCAACATGTCTTACAGGGATGTCAGTCTTCAGGCAATTGCCTGATTTCAGGCTTTTACCAAATTTGAAATCCTGTACATTTTCAAAATTTGACTGTAAATCCATTCATCTTGGCTGTAATTTCAGGCCCTGAAGAGAAGTCTGAACTGGCATCCCTGTGTCTTAACCAAAAGAATCCAAGAACATAGCCAGTTGCAACTCTGAAACTGTTTTTTCCCCCCCTCAATTCTCTGTAAATATTACACATCACGTTGATTTAAAATCAGCCAACCCTTATGTGAAAAGGCTCTGGGGATGGCTGTTTTAAATCAGATTGTTTTAAATCACTGATTTAAATCAATTGATTTAAGAAAAATAATATTTTAGCAAAATAAATTGGGGTTGGCTGATTTAAAGCACGTTGATTTAAATCAGCGAACCCTACCCTGGAAATAGGTTATCAGAGCTGCCAACCAGTACGGATTTTCCGTATTTCGTACGGAAATTCATGAGAAATACGGAAGTACGGATTTGGGTTTAAAAATACGGATTTTGTGAAATCCGACAATAACAATCGGGCATGTGAAATTTTCGCTGTTTTCCCACACTTTTCGTTTCCCCGCTATGCTTTTTTTGTGTGACTCCGCGTTTTTAAGTCCGTCTGCACACGTACATTTTGTTCCTTTGGCCAGCGCTGCGCGGACGACGCCGGGTTTTAAGTCGCTTGTGCTATTTGAGGCTGTCTGAATCACTTGCTGTACACAAAGATCGTTTATATGTCATGTCGATGTTCGGCTGGGAGTACATGCGCATGTGCATGCGTATGGACTCATCATATGGGAAAAAACCTTTAGAGCGTGCGTATTGTGCCAAGCGAGTCCGTTGTTTGGGGGACTTTAAATGATGCAACACCGAAATTCATAGGTTGGCAGCTCTGAGTTATGTAACTAATCAAAGAGAGTAAATTGGGGGGATTTCATGCATCTTAAGCTGGTTATATACATCGATTATAAACTGATTTCAGCAAACTTCGCCACACGCGTCACGATGACGTCATCAAGTATCAGATTACAAGCAATTAAACATTTCGAGATTTAATCTTTGAGAATCAATATAAAATCAACCGTGAGTGATCTGATTTTGCTTTTTACGGGAATGGATAGAAAAATGAAGGGTCTTAATTTTGTATTTATATCAGTTGCAAAATCACAGGACCCTTCCTTCCGGTCGAAACCGGAAGTGCCTTGCAATTTGAAATTGATGTGAACTTGCTTTCAACGATGTTAGTCTGCGTGCGGCAAGGTTGCGTGTTGATCAGTGACGTCATGCATTATTTGAGCACCCTCTGGCAGCAGGTTGAAAAATGTCAAAAATTTATTTTCAGTTGATTTGTGTAGCAAAGTTGTGGTAATCGCTTCAAAATTAACATGTATGATGATGCCCTTCATGCAGACAACACATGTGCAGGGAATCAGATTGGAGATGTCATCAGACCGGAAGTTACAATAAAAAGATGTGTTTTTTTTTCCTTTGAAAATTGCTGAAAAATCAACCGTCAGAGATATACAATGTAGGAATGATTTTTACTTCGACTGACAAAGCAAACGGCATCTCAAAAATGAAGATTTTATTTTTATGCAAACATAATGTTTCATGAACTGCAATACCCAAGCTTTCCACGATTGTTGATAACAAATATACCTGTCCATCTCTTCTCATAACTGAAAAGGCCCAACACTGTGTGTTTGGTGCTACAAACTCTAGTTCTTTTTGATAATGGAACAAAGGATTTCCCAAACTCAAAAGCCTTAAGAAACCTATGGAGAAAAGACTGGTATGCTAAATTTCACTTGAATAAGACCTTATCCTTGGGGAAATAGTAGCCACCCGTCACTCTTCAACACAAACGGCCAAAATGCCCAGTACATTTTTTTTAATCCGTTGCCTTTTTTTTTCAACAACAATGTTTCGTAAGTTTTGTACACAAAATTTGGGAGCCAAGGATGGTGTTTGGTATAGCCAAATGTTTGGTATAGCGGCGTTCCACTGTATTTGTCTCAACAGAATATGGCTTGTTATGGCTATGGCTTGTGTCTTACGGCTGGCTATGCCATGGCAAATCAGAAGCTGTCAGTGGCCGAGCACTCTTTGTGTCTAATTTCACTCTCTGGTATGTCTTTGCAGATACCTGTGGGCTGCATCGTGTCGAGAACGCGAGTCACACAGACACTGCCTGCAGTCTTCATCTTTACTCGCCTCCCTTCAGCAGCTGTCTGTCGTTTGATCAGCGGACGGGCAAGCAGCACACGGCCAAGGTGACATTCTGGAGCAAGTTTGGCGAGCGCACACCATTGGTAGGTTGTCGTTGCAGTTTTTCAGACGTCGTCGTGTTATGGGCCCAATTTTGTGGAGCTGCTTATCTCAGAACATTGCTTAGCACGTTTTCCCAATAAGCAGAGAATAAACTGAGTTACCTGTCGTAAGCAATATCCATCACATACCATTTTGACTCGGCCCGTTTTTGCTAAGTGAAGGTTTCAAGTTAAATTGTCAAACAAACCAAAAGGGAAACGGACAAGGTAATTTGAATGAATTTTCAAAGTGAACAAAGAAAACAGGCAGGAGTGGGCTTTGAACCTGTGACCTCCAGAACACCATACCGGCCCGGCGCTCTACCAACTGAGCTATCTTGCCCTGTATATTGGCAGTCTCCCAAATTGTCATTGCCTTTGTTCAGGTGCCACGAATCAGAAGTCATGCGCCTTCCGCACAAAGACACTGACAATTTTGGAGACCGCCAACATAGGGCAAGATAGCTCAGATGGTAGAGCGTTGATACACTACTGCGGAGGTCGCAGATTAAAATCTTGCTCCTGCCAGTTGCTTTGTTAAATTGTGTGCCTGGCAGCTATGTGAAATTGTCACCTGGGGCCAATTTCAAGGCGATGCTAAGCACACAATTTGCTTAGCATGAAAGGTCTTCCTTGGTAAATACAGGATTACCAACCCAATTTTGATGCGAAGTGTATCGCTTGTGGCTGGCATTCAGCTGTTGTTTGCTTAGCATGAAAATCCCATGGCCTTTTGGCTGGTAACCTGTTTTAACTAAGCAAGACTTTTTGGTGCTAAGCAATTTGTTTGTGCTTAGCAGCTCCGTGAAATTGGTCTCAGTTGTTCGCACGAGGCTCATGTTCACAGCTCTGATAGTACCTTTATTGTCACACTGTTGGCGTGGCAATCCACTGTTGCTGTTAAATCCCACCGTGATTCAGAATAAAAAAAAAATAAAAAAAATAATAGAAGTTGCTCTTGTTCCTGGTAATGTAAACATTATTTTGTATTGCCAGTGAAATTTAATGAGGCATCAAAAATCTGCCCATGTTTTATAGTTACCATTACTTTTACATGAATAATTACTTTGTGGCCCAACTATAATTCAGTTCCTGCGGGGTGAATGGTTTTGTGCATTAGAGGCGCGACAGCAACCAAGAATAAAAGCCTTTTTTCCCCAGTGGGTTGCAGATGCCCAAAATAGAAAATAACATTTTTTTTTCATTGAAATAAAACATGCAGTTTAAAAATATGTGAGAAGAAAAACAAACCACCATGATGACCATATATTTTTAAGGTTACGGGACAGTGTCCCATTCTAATTTTAACACAAAGTAACAAACATGTGCAGAGTGGGTGTGCTTGTTTGTGCATGCGTATAACGTGGATCTGCACAGTGGCATTCTGAGTTATATAAGCAGAAACCTATTTTTCAGTGGGGGGGTCTGTTTTGCGATTTTAACATTTTTGCACCTGAAAAACCCTTTTCTATCGTATCCCAAAGGTAACAAACTAAATTTGATCTTAAAATACTTTTTTGGATCAATTTCGGTTTATTTGCACTGAGAGTGTGTAGTTCATGAGAGTATGTGACTTTGAACTTCATTTTGTCAAATCCAGGGGGCGTGACAAAAATACTTCAACAGGTTGTAGCATGGGATAGGAATGAGCAACAGCAGTACTCGATACATACAATTAAAGCGTATAACCTGATTAACCATAACCTTCCCAAATCCTCCAAAATCCTCGTTGCCAAATGGAGCCTGGAGGATTGAGGGTCTTTGGAAGTTGAAGCATTGGAGGATTTTGCAGGATTGAGGGCATTAGATGATTTTGCCTCTAGAGAAAAATGGAGGATCCAGGTCATCGGGCCCAATCTGGTGCTGGATGATTTCGGAGGATTGAGGTTACTAGGGTGTTGATCCAAAAACCATTGGAGGATTTTGGAATCGGAGGATATTGGAGGAAAAATTATGTACAGAGTTGGAGTTAATATCAGTTTCCAGTTTCCGCAGCTTTTTACCCTTATGCATTATTCCATAACTCACAGAGCGGTATTAAATTACTGGAAAAACAGAAAACTTGTTTGTTACATGAACAAATGGCACTTCCATACACACAACGGTGTGAGTTTGTATATGCCGGCAATCGTGGACCTAGGACAAAAGAATTCGGGCGTAGACAAAGGGGTCCACGTTTGACCTAACGTCCACGATTGAAAATCGTGTACAAAACCAATGGGAGGCCTTCCGAAAAAGTTAGAGTATAAACAAACGAGGAACAATGGGAGGTCCACGATTGCACCCGTTTACATGACTGTGTGTGTGTGTGGGGGGGGGGGGAGTTCGGATAGTTTTCTCAAAATAAACAAGCTCTTTTTGTTGGTATAAGGATCATGTCTGAATGGCGAAAACCACAAGGTCTTGAAAACATGGTGAATATATCTGTTGTTTGGATGCTCTGTATGGTGTGTTGATTCCTTGTCAAGTAAACTTGGCATTGGTAAGCAACAGGGGTGCTGTGGCCTGTCGTGTAAACTCGGCATTGGTTAGGAAGTGGCTAACTGGTGTTATATGTATGTGGAACACCATCCCCCCTCCTATCTTAATGTCATTCTAACCTCAAATGCAACGAATTCCAACTTATACAAGTATGCAGATATGACTGAAGTTGCACTTCAAATGTTTTGAAAACTTTAACATTTAACAATGAATGTTTGCATTTCTCCCACCCCCCCCTTTTTTTTGTAGACAACCGGTGGGTGTTCAACTACTTTGGAACCAGAAGATAACTAATTCAACAACATAGAGGAACGACTGGAGATGGAGAAAAAAAGAGAGCCTCTGTATGAGACTATCGGTGAATTCAAGGGAAACAATTTGAAGAAAAAAAATCATTTGCAGCTGCCGTTTATTGTCATTACTTTTTCCACTGAAGCTTGAAGCTTGTACATATATTTTCAAATTTTGTATAGGAGCAAACAATTTGCTGAAAACTTCTGGGTTTAAACTGACAAATTACCTTGGAAGTGCCGAATTGGACTACAAAAAGCATGATTGGAAAAAAGTAGAAAATAATCCCTTGAAAACAGGCCGTTTGTCTGAAGATTATTGACGAAAATACCTTTGGGGACGAGAGTTTAGTTCAGAAAAGTCCCAACTGTTGAAAACCCAATAGCATGCGACAGTGATTTCCAGACAAATGACATATTTTCAAGGGATGGTCCATGCACATAATTATATTATTTTTGAATGATTTTTTCCAACCAAAGTAATTTTAGGAGAAAATGCTTTTCTTTTGCCTCTGACAATGTGTTCCTTTAATGTCATTGCAGTAAACTTTTTTGAGAAGGGCCTTGGTTATTGGTTCTCACATTTCAAAGAAAAGAATAATACAGATGAACAGTGTTTTTCAGATTTGCTATCATAAAATACAATGGAAAGTGCCTCACGTGGTACTCAACATGGGGCACTGTAAATAATTTTCCTGTAGTGGCTTGCATGAATATTTTTTTGCCCCAACTTGCACTGAAAGTGAGATTTTGGTGAGTTCTATTAATCCGTGTGCAAAAATCGCCACGGTTTAATGACATGTTGACACAATTTTCTAGTTTATTTTGAAATTAGTTAGTTTTCTAACTGATCTGGTTTTAAGCAGTGAAAAAAAGGTAATGATAGAAAATTATTATTCACTGACAGTTTTCTTAAATTTCAGAACACTCAAATCTGCTTGCGATTAACAAATGTGACCCGCTCTGCAAAAATGAGTCGGATGTCGCGCATTACACTTTCATGTACGAGGTGGTTTAATGTCTCAGACTTTTTAATATAACTATAAGAAATCGCACACTTAAAAAAATTGTAAAAAATACCAAAATGCATTACACTATAGAGTTGTGCCATATATCAAATGAAAGCTTATTTCATGCTCTTTCAGACCAACTGTAAAGCTTAAAAATGTATTAACACATCAGACTCATTTTTGTAGAGCAGGTCACAAATGTCAGTAATTAATTCACTGAACAATGTATGATGGAACGTGAGTAAAAAATGTCAAGGTGCAATAAGTTTGGAGAGTCTACTGCACACACTGCAGGGTTCCAAAATTCATGCTAGACTGGTGGACCATGTCCAGTACGTCGGCATTAACCAGTTCGCGTTGGATGACGTGTATACATGCACTCAGTGAGGCAAGGGTCCAGCGGAAATATCTGTCAGCGACCGGCTCGCAGTGAGCGAGGCCAGGGTGTGCTAAAGGCCTGAACCCGTCTGGCACCCAGGCTCGTGAAAAATAATCCCGGCGTAACCTGGTTTACTGGCAGACACCAAGACCAAACTAGACCAATGAGCTGGTGACTTTTCTGTCAATAAATCTCAGATTTCATTCCTTCAATGAATGAACTCCACTGTGTTTATTTTTAATTTGTCAAACAATCCACAAGGGAAACTGACTAGGTAAATTTTGAATAAAGTTTCAAAGTGAACAAAGAAAACTGGAAGGAGCGGGATTTGAACCTGTGACCTAAATTTTTCAATTAGTAACAATTTGGGACTCCAGTTATATGCATGTAATGCCATTAGAGAATTTGGATAGGCACTAAATACTCATCACGCTGACGGTCTGGTGGTTGCATGTACTGTACATTGCACATGTATTTGTATTAAGTTCAAGCCCTGCAGTGTGTTTTGGGGGAAATCTGCCAAACTGTGGTCCAACTTGTTCTGGCCTCCAAAGGCCATGTTTATGGGCTCCGTGCGCCACCAAAAGAGGGTGCTATCCACATAGCAACCACACTTCCATGGGGAGTACGTCGCTGGTATTACGCACTGCGCTCCTCGTTCATTTGATACTCGTATACCATTGGGATTGCTTTGTCTGTTTGCCGACTCTCGATAATTGCGTTTTCAATAAAGGATATCATAGCGGGAACCAGACACTTAAATTGAAGTCGGGTAAGATGGCGTCGATATTGACCCCCCAACTCGCCTTTTCTTTCCACTGAGGGGGTAGTTGTGCACGGAGCCCATAATGTAAACACAGTGTGTATAAGAATCAGAAGCAGTGCAGCAGGGCTGTGTGCTCTAACCTTGCATATATGTGCAGGTTCTGTATATACTTCCGAGGACAAGAGGAGAAAGGAAATACAAAGAAACCTTTCAGTCCTCGCAAGTCAAGTCTGTGCTATAGTCTATGGGGTTGGGTTATGTTAAAGGAACAATAGGAAACACAAAGCATTGTCCTCAGAAGTATTGGGAAAGTACGACTGCATGTACTCTGTGTGGATCTGTGCACAAAAGATGTCCACATGAAGCAGGAAGACTGAACCATATGTGGATTTTCCCACGTCCACAAAGGGTTTCCCCCTCCCTGAAAAACATCTTTAGAAGCATTTTGGGGTGAGGGTTATGTCGCAAAATGAAGAGGAATACTTAAGATCAAAAATTTGGGTTGAAAGAGCGTTCACGGTGCGAATAAAATCGTAAACAAAGGAATGTGCACACTAAGTATGGAACGTTGGAATTTTTTAATGAGGGAACAAATTTACAATGACAAGGTATTACTGAAGCAATGTCTGTGGAGTTTGTTAGTTCAGTTAGGAATTATATTTACTGCCATTTTTGTACAAATACACTTGATATCTCATGCAAATATAATGTTCATACGATGTGTGTAGTATCAATATCTATTGGGACATGTGGTGAATTAGTTGAATGGGGAAGTACATGTAGATGTATCTCTCAATAGAAGTATTAAGGCCTTTCTATTTAAGCCACTATATACCCCATACCTGTACATGTTTACTTTTAGGCGTTTGTCAATTTATAAAATTCTGGTATGCAAAATAGGCCCAAGGAGCATTATATAATGGTATACCTAATATATGTGCCCATGTTTATGAAAAGAGAAAAGAAAAAAAAAGAGCGCCCCAAAACAAAGCCTTGTCAAACTCTGCAGATTGTCCGAAAATATTTACAGGAGTACTTACATGTAAGTGGATTGTAATTTGTTCGATAATACTTAGATCTTTTTTATTTTATTTAAACAACCGAAATTCTTAAGCATGTTAAATTCAAACCAGGAATGTTGGAGGTAAGATCACCAACAAAATATTGATCACTTTGCATAATGCGGTTATTGTTACAAATGGTGATGCATGTTGTAATAGTTTAAAAAAAATATTTCCCAAGTACACATGTATTGTCATTAGTACAAATTTGGCTGTGATACTTGGGCAGATTTCAGGCAGCATTTCTGTATATATACACCATGTGGTGTTTTGGTTGGTAACTTGTTTTTGCAAAGAAATTTCTTATTGTGCTGAGGAAAGTTATCTGCTTTTTAGAAGCTCCACAAAATTGTGAACAGTGTTTGTTGAAGTCGGAGGTATGAGTGCAGGAACATATCTCACTTTTTGCATTTAAGTGATGTTTTGGGGGTTTACATGTACATTCCAGTTTTCAATATGAATAGCTTAAAAGCAATTAAGACATGTCAGACTCTGGGGGAAAATGATGTATCGGGATTTCTTCTGGTAATATGGGTTATAAAGATAACGATCAAAGATTGTTAATGTAATCTCCAGCTTCACTTCAGCGGGTAGGCTTTGTATATTGCACTTTGTGTAAGAAAATATTTCTGCATTTCGCAATGAAAATTTACAAATTACACAATAAATGTAATATATCTTCCAGTTAAAGTGTGAGCAGCCGTTTCTTTTGAGATTTTTTTTTTAAACTGGTATTTAGTCGGACCGTATCTAACTTGCTGGCATTTGTACTGCATTCACATTTTAGAAGCAATCACAAATTCTTTTTTAAAAAGGTGGTAAGTGTAACTGATCATTGTTAACATTGTTGGAGATAAATTTCCATAGAAAATATAGCCCAGAAATGAAAATACGTTGACTCTCCTTTTGGGAAGTATTTCCTATTAATTTGTGGGCATTTTAGGGGTGAGAAATTGGGAACTATTTCTTAACTTAGAATGTCAAATGTTAGACAATTTAAAGAAGTTCAGAATTTTGCTAAATCTTCAAGAAAAAATAATTAAAAAAGTTATTTATATTGGCCCTTTTCCAAACCCTGGCTTCGGCTTGGGCTCCAGCTATTCCCCAACCCCATTGCCGATCTGAATCCTTGAATACGTAAATAAATAAACAAACGGGCTCTTGCTCATCTTGGTTAATAAAACAAGACTCTGATGTACATATAATAAAAACTGTGTCTCAGATCTTGCTAAATCTGGGGACAAAATTAAGCAAAGCCAAAGCCAGCCCCCCCCCCCCCCCCCAACAAAAGTTTTTTCTTCGCAATGGCTGCCGGGTAATATACTTTTCGCAAGCGCATGCGTACTTGGCTTTATTTATAGTTTGCAAACTTGTCGCGTCGTCAAGTAAAATTATATTTGATAACTTGGCCGGCGGCTGCATTTTGTTGACTTTTTCATAAAGGTGAAAGACCGGAAAGTAATGCGCTAAACTTGATAACCTGTTGAATTCTGTTGGCGCGGCGGCGAACTGTTGGACGGTGCAAAGGCAAAACAACGGTGATTATTTGACGGGGCTTAAGCTTGATACTGGGCAGCATGCAGCGGGGATGCTCCCTCGATATCCCCGGTGGTGGTGGGCGGCGGTGATGAATCCAGTCACGGACATTTCGTCAGGGAAGCATCATGGCCTTTAATCTTCCTCTCGCATTCGCAGTTTTGTTTCTTCTGTCACGTCGTCCAGCCATCTGCGAGATTGAAGACAAAGATGGTCAGTCATGTTACGTCATTACTACAGCAAGCTTGTTTGGGTCGCGAATCTCTCTTTTGAGTGACTGTATAGTGTAGTGTAGTGACAAGTGTTACTTTTGTGTTGGGCCTAACGTTAGGTCTGAAAAGAATATCGTGAGAACTGTCATGACTGTCAAAGTAGCCAGTGTCAGAATTTGAAATCCCTGATTGTTCAGAAAAAGTAATTTTGGGCCAAAACTAATACAAAAAGACAGGCTGACAGTCACTAACAGCTACTTTTAGAGCCTAGCCTTACAACTTTGAATGATTGTGCCCAAAATTTGAAATCGCAAATTTTTCAGAAAAAAGTAATGTTTGACCCAAAATTATAATAACAGAATGATTGCTAACGTTAAAGCTTTGCCATTTTCATTTTGACAGATTCTGCCCAAATTTTGAAATCCCCATTTTGCAGAAAATCCCAATTTTTGGCTCAAAATTGGTAGTAGGCCCTCTAATTAACACAAGGCTAACTGTTAATACTACTTACTAGCCTTGCCATTTTTACTGATGTGAAATTCCTCATTTTGCAGAAAAAGTAAATTTTGCCCTATAATTTAGAAAACAAAAAACAATAGCCTTGCCATTTTAAATGATTTTGCAAAAAAATTGAAATCACTTGTTTGCAGAAAACGTAATTTTTGACCCCAAAATTAATAATAAAATGCAAAAGCCTTGCTCAAAATTGGTAAAAATACAAATTTGAAATCTCTGATTTTAAAACACCAGGCTATATTACCCTTGCCATTTTGACTGATTCAGCCCAAAATTTGAAATCCCTCATTTTGTTATAAATTCCCCCTCCAAATTAGTTTTTTACACAATTACACGAAAGCATTCAACTGCTGTTTAAAAGTGAGTTTTTAACAAAGTTTGGAATAATAGTAGGCCTATGTCAAAATTATTTGTTTTCAACCTATCCAAAATTTCAAATGCCAATAAAGGCATCTAATACTTAGTGAACAAAAAAACTTCTTGTGCTGGATGTATAACATGCTGGCAATAATTGTTGTTCACAGGAACACCCTTGAGTAAATTCATACACCACTTTGAACCCCTCAACTATGACACCAGCCCCCTTGATGTACAGCACAATGCCAAACAAAGTAACCCCCTGGGACAGTCATCTGATAGCGCCATCCACTGGGAAGTCTTTGCATTTGGAAGGTACATTACACAAAAATTGCTATGTGAATAATGAATCTGGTTCCTCGAATTTAAAGAGATAAAGTGGCGTGGAGCTCGCCAATTGGGCTGCAGAAAGTCCCAAAAATAGAATTGCTACAGTTGGACAGATCACCACAAAGTACAGTATAATAATGTACACGACCATCTCAGGAAAATGCACTGTTTGACTGAAAATTATTAAAGAAAGTACTTTAGTGGAAAAAGTGTAGTTCGGAAAGTCAGACCGTTGGAAAATGGATAGTAAAAAAAAACCGAATATTGATTTTTTAGCCAAACTGCATTTTCAAGGGATTGTCGTGTACATGTTAATGATCTTTCCAACCATGGTAATTTTACAACAAATGCTTTGTCTGCCTCCAAGGCAATGTGCTCCTTTAGCTTCTTGAGTTTTGATTTGAAATTTCCAGAAATAAGGTTTCATTTTGCGTGCATTGGAATCCATAGGACACTTTGGTTCTAGAGTTATGAATACTTGAGACTTACTTTTTTCACGCAGTTTAAACATTTATTACAAAATTTGTTTAAGAAAAGAAGTAAACAAATTTTTAAACAAATTTTGTAATATGTTGTTTAAAAAAAGAAGTAAATCTAAAGTCAATCCCAGGTCAAATCAGCTGCAGGGGATGAACAATGACAAAGGAATGCTTTTGTCACAGTTAATTTGAATAGCTTGTGACTTGGCTTGAGATCAAACTTACAATATGCCTTGATTACAATTCTGTCTATTTTGTTGCTTTTAGCTGTGCTTATACCATTACTCCTGACTGTTTAATACTCCAAAATGAAAGAAAAGAGTACAACTAACCTAAAATACCTGTGGAGCACGTGGTGTGCATAACTCTGCAGTTTTTGTTGCAGGGAAAAATGAGACGGGCATACCAAAAGTGCTTACATGCATAAACTTTCATAACTTTGATAACATGAAAAGAAAATCATCTGTTCACATATTTTGTGTATCAAATTAAGAGTTCCGTATCATATATGCAACAGTGTGCATTACGCTGATTCCCATTTTCCTCCCTTTTATTTACTACATTTCTTCACCAGGATGTGCCCAAACAGTTTCAAACTGGTTTCCGTTAATTAAAAATAAATTTTACACACACAATATATACAAAAATGAATATTTACACAAATATTTTTCTTTACTTTATAAGGTTGTTTCAATTGAAGCTTGTCCCATATCCCAACATCATCAGCCAAGGAGCTCAGTTAACTGTTATCAACTCGGAGGGCATGAGTACTACACGACTGGTCTCTCATATGTACAAGGGGATTGTTACTGGTAAGGATATGCGACCAGAAGCCAACTAACCATCAAATGTGACCTGTTGTAAGGATTATAATTAAGTCACTTTGGCTGTATTGAGTGATCAGTCACTGTTACAGTAGTCAAAAGTGGTTAGAAATTATTATCAGTGGCATATACTATGAGGAGGATGCCACATATGCCCCCCACGTTAAGCATGCATGAGGTACAACACATGGTCTAGTTCCCCCAGCTGAGACTGGTTTCCCCCCTTGAGTGGTGCCCCCTAGACAAATTGGTGAAGCCCCAAGTGCACCCCCTGCAAATTGGACCCTAGTTACTGTAGGAGGTTTTGAGGATCAGTTTGCAGTTTTATCATACACATGGATCATTTTTAAAGAATGGCTGAAGTCCTAGATTTTTCAAATCATTTTAACTGGTATGTGTACAAAAGTTTAACTTTAAACTGTCTCAGAATAAGTATTAAGGGGGATGTCACCCCCTTGGGAGTAATTTGAATCCAGGTGATGTTGGTATATAAAGTGCTACCTTGAAATGGAACATACATAATGTAATAAAGTCTGCAAGAAATTATATATTCAGAGGCCCTCAAACAGAATCAGGAATTGTTTTTCTTCAGAAATCAGAAAAAAATATTTCAAGCCAGTGTTTATTGAGTTCATTTACTTGTTCCTTTTGCCAGGAGATAGGCATTCTTCAGTCCATGGTCACATCCTCAACGGCACCTTCGACGGAGTCATCAAGACGAACGGTGAGACTTTCCACATCGAGCCCGCCTTCCGATACTTCCGCTTACCACCACCCGGGTTCCACTCCGTCATGTACCGTGCCCGGGACATCCACTTCCAAGACCACCCAATCAACGGCTCCTCCTGCCAGCTCTGCAGCATGTCCTGGGACGGCTCCAGGCTCTCATCTCCTGAAAAATATTCCTTGAGCAGAAACAAAGATGCTGACGATATCTTCCCGAACAAATCACGGTATGGGAGAGCGCGACCCATTGCACCACCCAACAGTCAAACAGATACAGACACTTTCAAGATGAAGCCATCAGATTTAAAACCATCTCTGATCTCACAAGATTACTTACCGAATCAGCATAAGAGGTGGACTTCTCAAGATGCACAGCTGCCACTTGAAAATCTCAACACCAGCAGGCACGAGCCTCTGACTGAATTTGACCGAACGGCCAAGACCTGCGTGCTGCATGTTGTCGTGGACCACACCTTTTTCCAACACGTGGCGGGCGCAGATGTGTTGACGGCAGTTGCAGAAGTGGCTTATCACATTGCAGAGGCTAACTCGGTCTACAGGGCAACGGATTTTGATGGAGATGGGTTTGGTGAGTTGAAAAGTTATACAACATTATTAGTATACTATAAGTGTACAGTAGTATAAGACACACTGAAAGGAATGTGTATTGATACTAGGAGCAATTAAGTTATTGTTTATGATGCCAAGTTTGTGTAGTTTTTTAAAGTTTTGGATCTCAACACATAATGGTCAATCTGCTGTAAGATCCAAAATGCTGTGCAATAAACAAAAATGACATACGAGTAGAAATTAGTTTAGTCGTCGAGACCATCACAAGACCACAGAAGACCCTGCAAGACCAGCACAAGACCTTCACAAGACCTTCAGTCTTAATTCAAGTCTCAAGCTATTCAAATGAACTGTAATAAAAGCATTCCTTTGTCATGGTTTATGTCTGTTACTAGTGCCTGTTTATACAAGCTGGTCTTGTGATGGTCTCGACTACATCACTGGTAGAAATCCAAATGAAATGATTTCTTTTTACAAACAGCCATCCAGATAATGCGAAAAGCTTATGTAGGTCAAGTTGTGGGGATACCTGTTGTGGAACCTTAGCCTTTTCCATGCGAAAGACATCCTTTTTATGATTTCGTTTTTGTGTGTGTGTGAGTTTGTATATACCGGCAATCGTGGACCTAGGACAAAAGAATTCGGGCGTAGGCAAAGGGTCCACGTTTGACCGAACGTCCACGATTATAATTCGTGTACAAAACATATGGGAGGTCTTCCGAAAAAGTTAAGAGTATAAACAAAAGAGGAACAATGGGAGGTCCACGATTGCACCCGTTTACATGACTGTGTGTATTTCCTCCTTCAAAGATCTGCTTAACAATAACATTGATGCCACTGTGGGTTTGACAGCTGTAAAAATGCACCATATCTTTTGAAAGCATTGCATACGTCTCTGGCAGATCCAAGGGGGTGGGGGGGGGGTGGAAATGGGACCAGGGCACTTCCAAAACTAAAGAAATTACATTAACTATACATACTTGACAATGACAGCATTGGACAGAACATTTGTTAGGGTAATTTCTGGGGAAAGTTTTGGACCTGTGGTGTTGGCTCCCCTAAACCATCCCAGGCTTTCAAGCATGTCTACTTTTTCCTACTCTTTCCTAAATTGTTTTACCTTGCTCCTACTTTTCTTCTTGAAATTCCCATTTTTCCTCCTTTTTGTCCCACAACTCCAAGAAATTAAATTTTATTGAATATTTTTCACAACAATGTTACACACTGTCATATGAAAATCACACAATAAAGGGCTTGGGTGCAGGAATATATACTGCAGCTTTACTTCCAAGAGCTTAGTTGAGGATAAATAGCACAGTTGTGGGCACTGTGCCAAATGAGGCTTGTGATGCTGTGGTCCAGTGGATGAGTACCAACGAAAACTACCACAAAAGTCCTACTTTTATACTGATTTTTTTTCATCCAAAGTCCTGCTTTTTTCCTGTTTCTTTTTAAAATGTTGATCCAACTATTCTACTTTTTCACCTGGGTCTGCTTGAAAAAGCTGCCATCCCCCTTGATCCGCTGGCGATATACACGTATACACTTAGCCATGTAGTTATACTTGTCATCTATCCACATTTTAAAATCAACTCCTCCATCTCATCTTTTTTAACATCAGCGGACAATGTCGGCCTGGGCCTAGGTGGATTAACCATATTTGAGTCAGCCGCCGCCCAGAACTATCTCATCTCGAGAGAGTACCAGGACGCAGAGGAATTCCTGACAGACCTCTCGCTGTATAACTTCAGCGCTTACTGCATGGGGCTAGCCTTCACCTATAGAGACTTTGCTGGGGGCATTCTAGGCTTGGCATGGATGGGGTATCCGACCATGAGCGAACCCCCTGGAGGTTGGTGCAGAATCTGTTTCTTTAATTTTGATATTTTTTTTTGGGGGGGGGGGGGTTGGTGGGGAGGAGGGGTTGATAGGGAAGGGGTTTGGGTGGGGAAGGGAGGGCTCAGCCAAAGGGCAAATTAAGTCAGGCTTTGGGAACTTATGCACTTTTAATAGTTCAATTATTTATTTATTGCCTTTGCCTTTCTTGCTCACCAGCTCCTCCCTTTAACCATGAAGTTTGTATTAATATTTGCCAAATCCAGTGCATTAAAACAGGAGAAGAACGCAAAGTTAAAAAAATACATTGGATCATTGCAAGTGGCATTATATATAGCACTGAATGAGAAATGAGTGCAAAAAGGAATATTAGCAATTAACTCTGCGGTGTGCCATGATGCTGTTTTGTTAAGTAGGTCACCATGGTGTAACAGTGGGTGTATATTGTCATTGCACACCGCAGGGTTAATTGCCTATTTGAAAGGACAGGAATACAGTCACTGTCTGGAATATAGAAACCATTTTTTATCTATCATAAATATACTGTATCCCATTCAGTCTTGAATTGAGAGGTAAATGGAGAGATGAAGTCCTCGTCTTTGGGTAATATTTTTAAACTTGTTGATGTCTAATCCAGGGATATGCCAGAGTCAAATAATCTACAGGAATGACGGACATCCCAGCAGTCTGAACACGGCCATGATCACCCATGTCAACTATGGTACATACGTGCCGCGCAGCGTGAGTGTGACCTCTGTTATGCACGAGCTCGGGCACGGATTCGGGAGCCCGGTAAGGTCAACAAAAAGATTTCAATATTTTGTATAAATTTCCTTATTTTTCTATTTTTTTTATATATTTATTTATCTATTTAGTGTGGGTAGTTGATAGTTGATACTATTTTGGCAAATACATTTTTTATTTATTTACTTATTAATTTATTGCAATCATACCTCGCAAATTTACAAGATTAGTTGGATTACATACAGAGATAAAACGTGATTGTTTGGATTACATACAAAATTAAAACAAAAATAAAAATCGCAGTGTACATATAAAAAGTGTACATGTACATATTAAAAGATGACCACCAAAAAAACCAAAAACATGAGAATTAAAGTAAAAAAAGGATAATTTAAAAGGAATAATTTTGAAATAGATACACTTGCATATAATCAAAACAAAGTTAAGTAAAATGGCAATTGGAGATTATTGGAGATTATATAAACACCAAGGTATAAAACTTTTAATACATCTGTTAGTTTGGCATCTACGTAGATGCAGTTCCTAAGTGCATACCTCAAATTGTACAATCAGGAAGACAGTGGTTAAGTTTGTGGTCAGGGTTCTGAATCTAATGGAACAACTTTAAGCACAATTTTTTTCCTGCAATCTGATAATGTCTCTGATAATTTACGCCATTGGAATAGCAGTCTTTGCAAAAGACAACAGAATGACCGGTTGCATTAGAATCACGTAAACACTTCCTGTGAAATATTGTCCAGTCACAATTTATAATTCGACTCAGGAATGTGTAAAAACTGAGACGAACAAAAATTTACATAATTCTATAGGGTTGTCTGATGAAGGGCATGTGGTTAACTTGCAAATAGTGATGGGTGAATTATTCAACACTACTTCCGTACGCAAACACCAACGGCAACGCGGAGGTGAGAATAAATTGTTGTTGTAGTAGTAAAAGTGAGAAAGGTGCAGGTGTTTTGATAAAGGGACACCTGGCTGTGTCGTTTCCTCTCTCGTCAGCATGATCCTCGGACACCACACTGTTCTCCGTCCGGTCTCCAAGGCAACTACATCATGTACTCCCAGGCGACTGACGGCAACCAGCCCAACAATGCCCGCTTCTCCAGCTGCTCTCGTAGCGGGATAGCCGCGGTGATCGCATCCAAGGGAGCTAATTGTTTGCAAGGTATGCTTGTGCACAAAAAGTAACAGGCGCACTCTTGTGGAAAGCTGGTAAAACCATTTTCTCAGAGTAAACTCAAGTGTTGTGTTATTGTACTTTTGCGAAACCACTTTTTACAATTTGTGCAGTTTAATGTGTCGAAACGACACATGGAGTTACATTGTAAAACTTGGAAATGTAGGATGGGCGGTAGGTTGATGTTGCTAATTAATTTAATTAGCCTATTAAGGCATGTCAAGTCTTTTAACTAAATGTCGGCTTTCCGCCTGTTCCCACCAATATCCTTCAGCTATACCTAGATGTAGAACAAAACGCTATGCCAATAGCCTTTTCCCTCGTTCTGTATCTCTATGGAATTCCTTGCCTGGTGCATGTTTCCATTCATCTTGCGATCTTTCTTACTCCAAGAGGAATATAAATTCCAACCTCCTTGTACCGTTGACTTTCTCATTTTGTAAATCTGTACCTCGAGTGGCTTTTAACTTTGTTCGGGGCGAACTTGCAATGTTTACATACACACTAACATTCAAATTATTGGAAAAATAGACTTTCAAAACTAAATTAATGTTGACAAACCTTGATACAAAATTCCAGAAAGAATTATGTCTTTGTTGTTTTGCCCCTCTCAGCACACTCGGGTCGATATTGCGGCAACGGGCTGGTGGAGCAAGGGGAGGAGTGTGATTGTGGCATGGCCTCACTATGTACCCTAGCAGATGCTTGCTGTACCCCGCAGGGAGGCATGGGGAACGATGTAGAGTGTACGTTAAGGAGGGAACTTGGACGGGTCTGCAGGTAAGACTGAAGGGGGAGTTCACCCTGCCCATCTCGGCCAAACAGTGGTAGATTTTTTTATGAAATTAAAATATGCAAAGGAGGATGACGATTATAAATATCTGTGTGGAATTTTATTCGAATTAAATAAATAGATTTTTAGTTATACGCAATGTTCTGTGATTCTGTAAGGTAATTGAAGCAATCACTAAGTTCTCACTCTGTCGGAAAAAGTTGCATTGTGTGAGAACGATAACCCAGATTTTCATAAATTTGGTGTCAGAATGCGCCTAATGCAGTGAAACGCCCTCCTATACACAGAGCCTGTCCCTTATTGCAGATGAACCTATTTGGGTTTTTTTCAGCATGTTCATAGATCCTCATTGTCAATGCCCGTAAAATCTCCGACTAAAATTCTTAAATTGGTTGCCTCCATGGACCGAGCACAAAACAGTAGAGTAATTACTTCTTGTAGATATTTTTAAAAACCATCATCTATTTGACGGTCTACTTTTCCACATTTGATTGTATATTCCGTAGTCCACGGACATCCAAATGCTGCGATGAGGACTGTCATGTGATTCCAGCTTCATTGTACAAACACTGCTCCACAGACAATGAATGCCGAAATGACTCCGTCTGCAAATATCCTTGAATTAACACTTCATAACTATTTTCCCAAAACACATTAAATGAATAATGTCACCATAGTGAACTCCTGGAGTGCCATTAGATTTTGTAATTTGAACACTGAAAAATTTCCTGAAAGGCCGGCGTCGCATAAGTATCAGACTCCCTGAAACTCTGACTTGTTGGTTATATATTGCACATGCTCAGTGGGGCCCATACACTAAAACGAGAAACATAAGGGTCAGGGTAAGGATTAGGGTGAGAAATAGGGTCAGGGTTGGGATGAGGTTAATAAAGGTCATGCCATTGGCAAAAATGTGTGTTCATTGTAAAAGCACAGCTGTGTTGCAGTGCATAATGGGTCAAGAGTTGGATATTTATACGACACCTGAACCCTTCCCATTTAGAACTAAATGCCAGTCGTTACACATCACAGCATAAGTGTACAGGTTCTGTATATACGTCCGAGGACAAGAGGAGAAAGGAAATACAAAGAAACCTTTCAGTCCTCGCAAGTCAAGTCTTTTGTTGAAATCGGTCCTCGCAAGTAGAAATACGTGCTTAGTCTATGGGGTTGGGTTATATTAATTAACGGAACAATAGGAAACACAAAGCGTTGTCCTGGAGTTTACATATACGTGCAATAGCAGTACAAAAATCCAACCTAGAATGTGACTGCATTTCTAGTTATTATGCTAAGGCAGATTTTATTACGGTAAGCTAGAACTCTGGGTCTTTGCATTTACCTTGACTGCTTGAGTCCCATACTGGTTCCAGCCCAGAGTGTCCTCAGCCCGAACCCATAGCCAATGGTTCACCGTGTGAAGGGGGTGCCAAGAGATGTCTGGATGGCCACTGTACTCTCAGTGCTTGCTATGTTGTCGGTCTTCCGGAATGTTTCTGTACTGATGTCAACAGTACAGGACTGAGCTGCCAGCTCTGTTGTCAGGTATGCCCCCCACCCCCCGAAAATATATGTTCCCTAAATACAAATTTAATTTTGTTCACTCCTCGGGGTTCCCACCATTTCATGAAAACAAAATTCCCTGATTTTTCGCCTGATGAATTGTCAAAATTCCAGGATAATTATTTCGACCTATATCCAGTTTGAGACGTCTTCAATGTTAGAGGTTTTTAGGTCATGCACCAGCCACCTGGCTAAAGAGAGATAAAGAGGGATTTCCACACTAAAAAGCCACCATAGCCAATCATCCAGTGGATACGCTTGTTTGACTATGAGACAAAAAATAACAGACTGACCACTTTCTCTTTTGGGCCAATCAAATTCTCCGACTTTTTCCTGATTTGAGGCATTTTTCTCAAATTCCCTGACTTCCCCCCCCCCCCCCCCCCCCCCCCCCCCCCCCGACTGGAAAAAGCAAAACTCATTTTCCAGGTTTTCTCCGATTTCCAGGTTGCGGGGCGACGGCCGTCTCCTTTATCTTTATTTTCCATTTTTCAAAGCTTGTTTTCTGCCTCAATTAACCCTAACTCCCTATTAAAAGGAATTCAGTACTGCAGGGTTAAGGCTTTCCAAACTACGGTGGGAAGCCAAATTTCTAACATTCAAATCTCAACAGCCAAAAGTCTAACAATGGAAAGTTTTGATGCAGTGAACTAAAAAATATGGTTTTACTGTTGTCATTATCAGATTTGAAGGTAATTTTCAGGGTGAAGATCGATAGCATTAAGATAAAAAGTCTGTGGTAGCACCATGTGGCAACCCTCTTCTGTGAGTTTGTTGGGTTCTGAGTTTGTGGAATCCCTCAGTCTACTGACGACAGGCAGAGTATTCTGTCCGAAATGTTGCGTTTCCCCGGTTCTTTTCAGAATCCTACAAACTCACAATAGAGAGTTGCCACGTGATTCTACCGTAATTTTTGTTTATCTCATTGTCTTTATGTTTGAGTAATGGGCTGTACGTGGCTGCACAATGCTGTACTCGGATCTGCAGAGCTATGAAGTAACTCTGTATAAAGGCTGGTTCATATTTCCTGCACGTGCCAAATCAAAGTGAATTTCATGTCATCAATTGTTAATTCATTATAATATCCACTGTTGTCTTATTAACAATTCAATTCAAATCCATGTATGGTGCTTAACAGTGCCTAATAGAAAGGGCATCATAAATTTAAAAGGGCCTTGTAAATTTAAAAGCGCCTTGTAAATTTTACAATATTGTTATGTTCCTGTTTTTTCCACTTACGTCAGCGAGAGGATGACTGCATACCGGCTTTAGAGCTAGGATTAACAACAGATGGTGGCGAGGCCATTGAGAAACCACCTGGTAGTCCCTGCAACAACTATTCAGGTGATAATTATAACCAGCATTATAAACCTGGCTTCCTGTTAAAGGTAGTATACATTTGCAAACATCAAAAACAAAACTACTGAATTATTATTAAAAAAACGTACTAGACCGTAAGTAAATGAATAGTCTCAAGCATTCTGTGAAATCATAGCATTGGTGTGTTGTCATTTTTAAGAAAAGTGGAATTTCTGTATCAATTTCCAACGATGGTCAGTTGACCATCGTTGGAATTTTGTTTAGGGAAATTTGTTTATGGTTGGGCAGTGGCATATGGAGAAAAGCAAATTATCCATATTTTGATATTTTCACGGAATTGATAAACCACCTGGTAGTCCCTTGAGACAATTAACTATTCAGGTGATAATTATAAGCCATCATTATAAACCCGGCTTTCTGTAATAAAGGCAACATTTGCAAACATAAAAAAAGTGGGCTGGGATCTGTATAAAAAGTAGTGAAGATCATTTTCAACAGTGGCTGTTAACCAATGCTGAACATGATGGGATATTGGTAAAATACACAATAGCTGAATATGTATAACTGAATATGTATAGTAAAAATAGCATGTGTTTGGTAAAAACCAAATAGAACAGTGGATGCTTACTCCCCTTAGTATCGGGAAGTTGACAAACTAGTTCCCTCAGTTTGTCAACTTCCACTTCCGAGGGGAGCTAATATTGACTGTCCACGCTCAAAGCATATTATTTGTATTATGTACATCGACCTTTGGCTTGAGTATGCTATCCCCCTCCACTCATCGAAAATTCAAATTTGTAAGGAGAGCATATGGTCACCAAATGTTCCCCCGACACTTTCCTTGCTTACCGTTCTGCTTCAATGAAATCATGTATTACATTTCTGAATGTTTCACTGATAGGTTACTGTGATCTCCAAGGCCTTTGCGTTACCATAGACAGTGAGTCTGCACTGAACAAACTCAGGAATCACTTCAATGGGGAGAAAGTACAAATCTTCTGGCTAAAGACGTACTGGTAGGTAGTTAGTATTAACGCAAGTTGGTCTAAAACCAACTCATTCCGAAACCATACACCATATTGGTCTGAAACCAATACAGTAGTTAATATTACTAAACCAACTCGGCCTATAAACTGAATCGGTCATCTCTAAAGCAGCTATTCTACAGGGGTGAGGTTGGCCAAAAATGAAAAATCAACGAAATCTCCATGAGGACCCAAGATCAACATATTGTTTGTATTTGCCTAAAAGCACCCCTTGAAATATCCGTTTTTCTTGGTGTATATCCACTTTCACAGGTATAAACACCTTTAGGAAAACACCTCAGGAATTCAGGTTGCACAAGAGATTCTTTAAAAATTCTGAAATCCCGACAAAAAATCCTGAAATCTGGAAAAATTCTGACAAATCTCACCCCTGATTCTAACTGGTCTCTAACCAACTCGGCCTGCCAACTTGATCCCTAACTATAAAACATATTGGTCTCCAATCAACCCAGCCTATGAACCAAACTTGTCTCAAACCAGCTCAGTCCAAACTACTGGGTAAATGGTCACTGACCAGCTCAGTCTCTAAATTATCAAACTAAACATTTCTCAAACCATCTTGGTCTGTAGCTTGATAGTAATGCTAAACTAGCTTGGGCCTTTGCCATCATGAAAAAAAAATGTAAATGATGCCCTTGAATTCAGTTTTAAAAAATACCTAATTTGTTTTATGAATATGTTGACGTTAAGCCTCTATATCTTTTAGGTACTACATCGTTTGTGTTGCTCTGTGCTTGTGTTTTGTGATTCTATCTGCCAAGCTGTCCTACGATAATCGTCATTACATACACAATGTGATGTCAAGGATGTGTCATTTCAGGTTTGCGAGGGCGCCAACTAGAGCCAGTCTACAAACAGGTATCCAATTTGCTCCATCAGTTTCATCATAAAGAGGAGTTTCGGTCTGACCTTTTTTGCTTTATAGTTGGATAGCTGCCGTTGTCAGCAGTGTTGTAACCAAGTCAAATTTTCCCAAGTCAATTTTTTTTTTAAAGTCAAGTACAAAGTCTCAAGTCACAATTGTTGAATAGTTAAAATTAAATTCCAATGACAAATGACTATGCATAGGCTGGCACACATGCACTGTACAAAATCAACCTGCCATGCAGTCAGCCAGTGCTGTGGCCCCGCATACGTACTAGACACCCAGCTTTCTATACACTTTGTAGGCTCTGCGTATGCCCAAAACTGTGTGTTTATTTTAACAAAAGTGTTAATGTCATTGTCAGCAAGTCAAATGTATTCAAGTCAAGTCTCAAGTACAAAAAAATCGCGACCCGAGTCTGAATCGAGTCTGAGTCAGCAAGTCTAGTCAACAAGACTGGTTGTCAGTCTTTCATGTTCAGTGCCGACGTGGCATGGATCAAACAGAAAAGGAATCAACTTTCATTTAACCAGCCTGGTAATAATTTGCACAGGCTGAATCTCAGAGCAAAGCTAGTGGCAGAAATTATAGGTAACCTCACCCAGCAATGAAGTTGATAATTTACATACAATCTACTGCTATTGCTTGTGAATTATGCTCTAACAAATGCCATAGCATGTATGCTATGAGAGCACAGGCATTGACTGAGACTCCTGTGAAATAATGTATTCTTGGTTTCACTTATTTGTTGGCAACAAATATTGTAGAATGAAGAGAAACAACCGGGGATGCAGATCAGAATGAAGTGGGGAACCTAAGTGAAAAAGATAGACTAAACAAAGCTAAAAACTCATCAACACAATTTGTTTAACTAAAAAGAAAAACCTCTACACGGAAAAGAGAAAAAAAAATCCATTTCATTATGTCAGAAAATAACAAAATCAAACAAACGCCCACATACATTTTTCCAATTCCCTGCAAAATGATGTTTTTGACAAACTGATTTAACACACTTCCCAATGGGGCAATCTGCTTTGCAGTGACAATTGCCATGTCTCCTGCAAACCAATCTAGTGCAGCCCACGGCTGGTAACTTGTGTAAATGTTCCTGTCCCAAGATAAATGACTTGCCCCAAACATTACCATAGCAACCACTGTGTTTCCCTCTTTGGTGATAATACTTTGGGATATGATGGAAAAATAGTTGCCCCTGTTTGTAACTCAGGGGTGCGTTTTGTCGGTCATAAACCAAGAATTGTTTTGTTTTTTCTGGGACATTTAAATAGGTGAGAATTGCACACCATAATGAAATACTCAAATACCCAAAATGATTAACCAAAAACAAAAAAACACAACCAGTTTTGGGTTATGACTGCCAAAACGTACCCCAGAATGCCACGAGTGACTTTCCACTCATTTCAATGCTCCAGTTCAGAAAATGTGTTTTGGCATAATACAGGTGAACAGATGTTTCTTAAGGACAGCCTGATGTTTTAATTTTAATAGGTTATGGAAATATTGATGAATGCGTAAATATTTTTGTCCGTTAGGGTATAACTAATGATTTTAATAAGAAAAACAAAAACAAATCAATTTTGTTAAAGTTCACAAGTCACATCTGAACACTTAAAAACAGATTGGTAATCTATTTGTCATTAGAACAGAGATTTTTCTCTTTTTGCCCTATCCCGATGTAATGTATGAAGCACTGTCTACCGGTACTCGGTGCTTTCCGAGTGCCTGTGTACAAAAATTAACAGGCTTACTCGGGCGGGATTCGAACCCACGACTTCCTGCTTACTAGTGCAGACGTCTTAACCACTCGACCACCGAGCTTGCCGGGGTCGGCTGGCCGATTCGAATCCAATGCAGCAACGGGTACCGCGTAATCAATGTGAAGATGAAATTTTTGCGTTGGGGATGATGCGTATGCGTCATCCCTGACGCAAAAATTCCATCTTTACATCTATTTATATCATCCTGCGAATAATTAAAGAACCAGCCCATCAGGGCTGCAAGTATCCCAATGTACCAGCCAGGATCTGAGGCTTTCTGGTGACATTTGAGCATAATTTTACGAGAGTTTGTTCCAACTGGATGCGCCAGGACGTCGGGTATCAACTCACTGGCTAACAAATTATTGTTAATTGAATTTATGCATTATCAGATCAAAGAGTGCCCATAGTTCTGCCAAGGGGCCAATTTCATACAGCTGTGAAGTGCACAAATTTGCTGAGCGTAAAAAAGTTTCTGCTTTGCCAAATCTGGTTACCAGCCATAATGCTGTGTGACGTGTACTGTTTGTGACTGGTTGTTGGCTAACTTCTGCTAAACAATAACTTGTGCTAAGCTGCTCCATAAAATTAGCACCAGCAGCCGATTTCATAAAACACTGCGTAACTTATGCCATTCCATATAGGACTTGCGAACCATTCACAAAACACTTGTGCTTCTTAGGTTGTATCGTAAAGTTGGGGCATGATCCCTGGCTATACGGAATTATGGGTCTATGACTTCTGACTAGCGCCCACCCCCAAACAAAGACGCTGACAATTTGGGAGAATACCAATATAGGACAAGTTAGCTCAGAGAGCACCGGTACGGTATTCCAGAGGTCGCAAGTTCAAATCCCACTCCTGGGAGTTTTCTTTGTTCACTTTGAAAATTCATTCAAATTTACGTAGTCCAAACTTCATGGTCATTAGTCTAGCATGTAAGCGGTTTTTTGGATGCATATTCTTTTCATCTTTCCTCCAAATATGACTGTAGGAGTAGCCTGTGATCAAGATGCCTCAATCACCACTGCAGCCACTACAGAAAACGCAGCAGCAGCTGCTGGGTCGCAGTTCCTGACATGTGATGAACCACAGCAAGCCTCTCCTAGTCAAACACGGGTCTGAATTATGACTGGTTTGAAATCGACACGATATCAACGGGGTACATTCTGCATTTAATTTCATAGTTTACTGGACATTTTTATGTCTTTCACACATGAGCATGCTGCAGCCTTGTCCTTCAAAAAACAGGAAAGGTAACGTTGTAATTATTTTTGTTTGTCTTTCTAAAAGTTCACAAACATGTTAGACTTACTTTATTTGTATAAATAACTGCACACCAAAGATATTGAAGGAAAAGTGCCAAATGGCTGTATGTTTAATCTGCCTTAACTGATAATGTTCCATTGTCTTTTTTTATATTTCTATTTTATTACGTTCCACTTAAAAAATCTGAAACTATATTCTTGGAAGTGAAAATGATATTCTTGGTATTATTCATCTATGTCTAGTCCATACTGGAATTATGAAATGACACAAATTTCTCAGTATTTGTGGTACCCACTTTTTGATATCGCAATAAATTTGTATGCAGAGTTTTGTATTTAATATGTTTTTTTCGTACCATTTACATATCATGTTCAATGTTAGTTTTTGAAGAGTTTGTTCTACATTCATACACACCAGAGAACTGTGATATGTTTATATTTTAATGTACATTGTATTTAAAACCGTCATGGGTGGAGTGACAACAATTGTATATTTTAATTTTCAAAGAAATTCTTTAGGCAAACATTGCACAGGGTTTCCATCAGTCAGGAAAAATCCTGGAATTTAAAGCTATCATGGAAAAGTCAAGGAATTTTGTACAACCTACATATGATGATTCATAATATTTGGCTATTTATGGCAGTCTTTCAAAAAGTGTGGAAAAAAAACCCACAAATGTTTAACTCAAATAGCATAATGGAGCTCTTCCTGTCCCTGTTTTAGTAAAATGGGAGGATGTGGAAGTCATCTTGTTGATCATCATTACACAGACCTTTATTTTTAGTGTGATGACTGGCCAGTGTATTGTAAATAAGTTCTCTAAAATGTAAAAAAACAATAAAACGGCATTAAGGATTAGTCATGGAAAAGTCATGGAATTTCAACTGAAGATTTCTGTGGGAACCCTGATTCTGGTATATGCAATGACAATTCCACTCAGTATTATCAGCAGGACGATTAGAATGTTACTGGTGCTTCAAACATTCCAATTTAAACCAAAGAGCTTTTTTTTATTTTCTTAATTTAAAAATGTAGATGGAAAAGGAGGTATATTTTGATTTTAAAGATGTTCGCTGTGCAAATTAGTTCAGCTGAATTTTATCCAAGTGAGTACAAATTCCTGTATGGGCAGTGAAATTTGTATGTTTTTATTGTTGAAAATTCTTTTGTTTAAAATGTAAGCACCTTACGTAATCTTTCATGAAGATTTGATATCAACTTTTTTAGCTTGTGTGAAAATAGAAAAATAACTTGCTTTAAACCAGCCAAACTACTTGCATGAATGCGTGACCTTTTCATTCTGTAAGCCACAATACAAATTGTGTTTGTTGTCGTCATGTGTGGTCGTCTATGGCATTTATTGTATTACAAAATTTAATGTTTCAATTTTCATATGAAGTGTTCATGCACTGTTATTAAATAGGGTTGTGTGGTATAGTCGGAGATCTGTTGCTACACACATCTGTTCAACAGATATTTTCATGGTAAATGTTCCACCGACTTGGTTCCTCCAGTTAGGGTGTGAGCCTGAAACTTGGCTTTCCGCCTGTTCCAACCACTATACTCTAGCTTATACTCAACAGTCCAGATATCACAATCTTTGTTCAATAACTTCATTTGATATCATTTTATTTCCACTAAAAAGAAAAATCAATATTAAATTACAAATATATAAATAAACTATTTACATAAACTATTTGTGCTATTTACAAACTATACACATAAACATTTCATTTAAAGAAGGCACTCATCATTTTGGATAAGAAGGCATCCTTGGAGCAGGAGTGACCATTTGTTTACACGACCATTAAACTCTGAGCATCTCTTAAAGCGAGGACGGTGCTATCATGCAGGCACGCACTCCAGCTGCTTGAGCTCTGGGGCAAATTTCATGGAACTGCAAATCTGAAAAATTTGCTGAGCAGCCCAAACTCATGCTAAGCAAACAGCGGATGAATACCAGTCAGAAGTAATATACATCCCATGAAAATTTGGTTGGTAATTCTGTTATTGTTTTTTTACCAAGGGAGACTTTTCATGCTAAGCAATTTGTTTTTGCTGAGCAGCTCCAGGAGATTTTTTGGGAGCATTTTGAGAAGCTGAGGTATTACAGTTGGGATATTATTATTCATGAGATATCCATGATAAGTCATTTGGTTATTACCTGTTCTTTGGAATGAACTACAATTTGACTACAATTTTTAGTAAAACTGAAGACAAAAAGTACATGTGTGTGGTATGGAACTAAGACATTAACTGCTAACATTACTACATGAGAAGAAGAAAAAAACTACATGAGTGATGACTATTGCATTGTTTGCACTTCAAGAATGATTCTGTGACATGCAGTACAATGTTTACTGTGACTCAACAGCTATATTTTTGTCTTATTTGCAAAAAAAGTTTAACGTTATAGTTTTCCAATTCAATTACGATATCTTTTTAAAGCAAATTACTGTCAACTCAAAGGGGCACAAAAAGTCTTCCACCCACTATTTAATTATTGCATTTGAAATTTCAGTTGTGCTGGAGTGAATTTTTAATTTTTTTGAGCCAAATCTTTGACCTTGTAATGTATCATGAGCACACAACGCTCAAGCATGCACACTGCATAGAAACAAAGAGTTCAGCACAGCTTCTTGCAAGAAAACTCTACTGGCTTGAGACTAATATTTGTTCATCCATTTGAGGGCTAACAAAACCACTGTCTTGTTGCAGCAAGTATGCCAGTTTATTGCTTGATCTCAATGCAGGTCCCTTCGTTCCAAAGTTAGTCTTGGATGGCAATGTAGACACCCCGTTAATTTTCCTCGGTCTTGAAGTACTAGAGAGTTTCATTTGGACATTTTCCAACTCGACTTTACTCCTTGTGGCAGCACTACGTCTTGCGGTTTCATCAAACCGGACCACTTTGTCAAGCAGGACAATGGAAGGGTCGTCCAAAGGGTAGTCTGGTATGGTGCCCAGGCTCGCTGGCAGGTCATTGTAAAGGGTGTCAAGGGAGGCGGTCGAGGTATCGGTAGCTTTGTAGGGTCCCGGCGAAGGGATCTGAGTATGCCTGGTGAACTGGGGTATGGGTCTCGGAGTACTTGACGGGATGGTTGCCAGCATGGATGCCGTTCTATCAGATGGTGGCGGGACTTTCACTGGGCCCTTCCTGGACTCGGTATTTCTTTTGCCGTCTGCGATTGGTCGCACGAACGGGCTCTGCTGTGAGGCACTGGCATCACGACCAACCATGGATGGTGGGTCCTTCCGTCCTGATCGTAGAGTGACATTGGTGCTTGATTTAGAGGCAGACAGGTATCTCTTGGTCTGAAGCCCACTTCCTGACGTTTCCTGGGAGCTTCCTCGTGACTGCACAGTTGCTACGTCACCCTTCAAAGACCTGCTGGAGATATTCCTGTGCTCAATCCCAGAGAATCCATCGTTGACCTTCGGATGCCCTTTGCTTGTGAAAACACTAGGAGAACCATCGGGAGAGCTTTCCCTGGATTTAACAGTCACCAGTCTACTTAAGCTGCTCTCTGTTATTCCCTTTCTTGGACCGGTGGCTGAGTTATCAGGTGAGCTTTCCCTTGATCTAGTGGTTTTATTTCCCAGGGATGCTGAGGACTTTGTGGGATGAGCAGCCGCTCTGTCGTGGTTTTTGGAAGGCAGCCGATCAGGTTTGGGATTGAACTCCCTTGGTTGAATCGGCAACTGGCTGAGAGTGATGCCCGTCTCAATCTCCCAAGAGCTTCTTGAAGAGGAGGGACCAAATTCTTCTGATGATCTGCTGCTGATCCCATCTGTGGAGCTGTCTGTAATGTGGCTATTTGATGTCAGACTACCTTGATTGTTTTGATAATCTTCAGGACTTGTGTGAGTTGTGACGCCTTTGCTGACGTCTACGTTAATATCATGTGGACGTCTTACCTTTGTATGAGCTGAGGGTGGGTGATACTGTCTGCCCTCAACCAGCCTTGTGCCTGCTGCTTGATTGGTGCTTCCACTTTTACCGTGATCTCTCCCACCGTCACTCCTGATGCTCCGGGCAGGACTCGTATCCTTCTCTCTGCCTGTCATGGTTGTAGACGGGGCATTCTGGCTGGATGTTTCTGGATTCGGGTATTTCATGGTCAGTTGGTCCGGGGGAAGCTCCAAGGCCTTAGCCATGGCAGCAAGCTTGCTGGCTGTGGAGTGGGCTTTGGTCTTGTCACCCCTGCATCACACACAAAATAACACCACATTTTTCCCACTTTAAATTTTCAATAAGGCAGTCTTCTCCAAAAGATCACATTATGGAAGAAAAAAATACAATTAAGCAAGTGCTCACCAATTTCGGGGGGCTAGTTGCTAATTGCAAAGGAAATGCACTTAAAATACTTGGCACCTCTACTCACCAGTGAGCAGTTGTTTAAGAAATGCTACTTAGCAAATGCTATACCTTAAGTTTCGGGCCTGTGAGTGTCTATATAAATTAGAAGAGAGATTTTTGCCCTTTCCCGGAGCAGTGTATGAAGCACTGTATACCCAGTGCTTTCCGAGAGCCTGTGGGGACAAAATTCACAGGCTTACTCTAACCCACGACCTCCTGCTTACTAGTGCAGACGTCTTAACCACTCGACCACCGAGCTTGCTGATGTTGGCTGGGCGAAAAGGGAAAAAGAAATCTGTCTTCTATTTTACATCATCCCCGATGCAAATTCCATCTCCTCAATGAAACGACTGACTAAGAAAATCAGAAGATGGAATTTTTGTAAAAATGATCCCTGAAGACCAAATTCCATCTTGTGACATTTACTGATTGGTACCTGCTGCCAGATTGTAGGCTTGGACGACTCCAACAATTTTGGAGTTGACTCCCGCTCCAAGCAAGAATCGTGATTCCTTTTAGAATTGACTTCATCCTTTGAATCTGCAGGCCGTTGTGATTGATTTCATGAACGAAACTGCCAGGTCTGGGAAGTGCTGCGTGTTTTTTTTTCAGGAAATCGGCAATATTTAAATTCTATATTTTAGTCGAGTTTCAGAACCGTTGGTTGATGCATGGAATATACTTTGACCCTTTGAAGCCAGATGACATCCATACACGTCAAAAAAGAATTTGCCACCTGGCCGGATGACGTCTATACATGTCATTCTCTGCATTTTCAATCCATTGTTGGATGATTGTGTATTACGCTTGGCTCCTGTGTACGTTTCGCTTGGCTGCACAGGCCGCTACGACCGACTTCAAGGGGTTAATGAAGCAGGAATTCGCTACTTCAAGGAGTCGACTCCTCAAGAATACAGAATCACGACTCCGATTCCAGTGTTGGATTTGAGTAGAGTCAACTTCTGCACAGATTCGCCAAGCCTACTATATTGAATTCAAATCAGCCAGCTGAGCCCGGTCAAATTGGTGGTCGAGTAGTTAATGTCTGCACTAGTAAGCAGGAGGTCATGGGTTCAAGTCCCACCCGAGTAAGCCTGTGAATTTTGTTCATAAGCTTCTCACAGAGTACTGAGCATAACATGCTGAAAACCACATCAGGAAGGGCCAAAATCCTTACTCAACATGTGCACTACAGTTGTACTTCCAATTGTGATTTGGTATTTTGGGAAAGGACCAGTGATGTAGTCAAGACCACACAAGACCCTGCAAGACCAACACAAGACCATCACAAGACCTTCAGTCTTAATTCAAGTCTTAAGCTATTCAAATGAACTGTAATAAAAGCATTCCTTTGTCATGGTTTATGCCTGTTACTTTTGCCTGTTACAAGCTGGTCTTGTGAATGGTCTTGTGCCTGGTCTTGAAATGGTCTCGACTACAACACTGGAAAGGACGAGTATTAAAAAGAGAACCTACCCTTCTTGAGTGAGGTCCTCTTCCAGGAATTGCTGTAGGCATTGCAGGTAGTATCTACGTAGCTTCTTAGCCGTGTTGTGTCGTTCCTTCATGACCTCTGTATGCACCGTGTGTCGACAGTTCTCCCTCATGTCACTCATACGCTTCATTACGTCAACTGTGGATACAGACGAAAAGAATTACATCACTTGACCATTTGTGGAAGTGCCGTGGCCTTGTGGTTTGGAGCATTCAATTCGTGGTCTGCAGGTAATTCTGCAAGTTGTGGATTCGAGCCCAGTCCTGGACTATAGCACTTCTACGCTTAATATGGGTAGAGGCATTATTAATGCCTTGCAGTGGACTAGTTACCCATCCCGACCCTATTCATACTGTGAAGAGATCAGATTATCTTGCTTTGTTTCAGTGTGAGGGACTGGTTCTTCCACACTTTCCTCTGTAGCCCACACCTCGAGTGGCCCTTGGGCTTGTGATGGGCGACTTGCATAAAAAAAAAAATAAATAAATAAATATCGCCTAAAGACGTAATAACATCACACTGTGTTGACTTCATTGCATGCTGCAGCACGGTTGGGACAAGAACAACACGCTGTGGTATCACAGCATGTATTTCAGTGCATACAAGTTGGGATCATGTCAATTGCTGCCTGTCTTTGCAACAGACACCAAGGCTACGTTCTTCAAACTCATGCAACAACAACAAAGTTTCCTATAAATCCCTAACCCTCCAGGGCATTTTGGCTAGAACCCTGTCAGACGCATCAGATTGCATACTTTGTCACGTTGACTTGTGTACAGAGTCCAACAAAGTGGAGCTGTCAGCACAGATGCACTGTACTGCATCTGGCAGGGTTAGGGTTAAGCCACTACTCAAGGGTGAGATTTGAGGAAAATGAAAAATATACCAAACATTCGGAGGCACTTGATTTGTATGGCATTGCTAAAAAATGCATACGAAAACTGCATTTTCTACCAAAAGATACGGTTCAAAATTACAAACAATAGGGTCATAGGAATGAAAAGAGGACTGTTTTTAGGTTGCAGAGGTCATTTTGGAATGCTGAAAAACAATTTAACCCCTTGACCCCGGATTTCATATGGGGGCGCTGGGGCGCCATGCCGGCTTGTGCAGCCAAGCATAACGTACACAATACCCCAATAATGGATTGAAAATGCAGAAATTGGCGTGTATAGACGTCAACCGGCCAGGTGGCAATTTTCAATCTGCACATATGTGTCAACCAGGCCGCAAGGGGTTAAGGACTAAAAAATCTTCAGAAAACCTGAAATCAGAAAAAATCTGGAGAAATCTCACCCTGACTGCTACAAAGTATATAATCCTGAAAATGATCATCTATATACAATCTACATTTCCTTAATTGAGCCAAAGCGTACTACGTGTGATAGACCTGACAATCTTCCTGCATGTCCCAAATTGGCAAATGTGGTAGACACTGTGTGACATCATTATGTCTAAGGGGCCATTCAAAATTTTCAATGTTTTAAAATTTCGATATTTTTTTCGAAATTTGTTTGACCCACCCACCCACCCCAATTTCCGATCTTAAAATATTGATTTTCCATTCAATTAAACAAATAATAAAATGCCCAGTTTCATGACAGCGTGATGCAGCTGTGGGTCTCCCCCACTTTAACACGTGCCCCCATGACTTCTTGTGTTTCATAATCGGCTTCTGACCTACCGCTGGCGATACTGATTTTTTTCGTAGTCGATATTTTTTCCCGCTGTATCGCCGATATGGCGATAAAATCGTCTACAAATTACGGCATAAAAAAATGTTGTGAAACGCGTAGTAGGCCTAAACAACTTTCAAAAACTTAACACCGCCAAAGCTCTCTGTCACAATATAGCAACTCAGATCGTCCACCCATATGGAGGAATGGTCCACTATACCCACGTGGCGGCCAGTTTTGCAGCTAACTTTTTTACCAAGTCATTTTTATTTTTCAATTCAAGTCACAAATAAAAAATTTCAACAACTTCTAAAATTTTTGAAGTTGAAGCCACACAATACCTCTTTTGAAGGTGACATTCGTGTAAAATTCATGCATGTAGGCCCTACATGTATAGTTTTCCCAGGGCTTCGCAACGCGCAAGCAACGTGTATGCTTATTAGCACGGTTCCCGTCTCTGCTGCGGCATTTAATTGATAGCAGTAGAGGCGGGAACCAGTCTGCATTGCGTACTCGATTGGGTATATTTTGATGCATGACTTGGGGAGAATTTAAATAGGTCTATAAAATTTTACTCTCGAGATCTCAGACACCCTTATCTGCATTTCAAAGATGTATAGAGCACCAAAGTGATGACGTCAATGCAATGTTTGGAACCAGAATACTTTTGTTATGTGTTTGCATGACTGGCTGTTGAAGGAACAGTCAAAATTTACATGTGTTTGGAACCAGTTGTCATGCCAACTGACGTCAGACTTCGATACTCTATTGTGATTATACAAACGTTACTTCATCGTTTTGAACGTTTGAAGGACAATATATAAAGCATTTGCCAAGCGTTTTTGGCGAAAAAGAGGAATTCTTGCTACGCTTTAATTGTACATTTAGGCCTATAGCAAAGACGATGGCAGTCGTTGTAAGATGATGTTTCTTCCTTCATGTTTTTATATCTGATCAATAATGTGCAGCCCGGAACGGCAGTGCTTTGCCAAATGCCGAAAAGCCATAAGAACAGTCTATGAAGTATAGAATATCCACTCTGTTGAGCAACGGATGACACAACGTCTAGGACTACGCATAGGCCGTACGGGTATAGGGTTGAAAAAACAAACGAATCGAAATGTGGGAGTGGAATTGGCAAGTCAAAAGAGCATTTCTTTTAATTTTCCTTTATGTTTTTTATCAAAAAGTAAATTTCGATTTTCAATAAATTTCCTTGACCCACCCACCCACATTTTCGAAAAGAAATCGAAATTTTTAAACATTGAAAATGTTGAATGGCCCCTAAGGGCTATTGACTTGCTTCACAGGTCAATGGTTAAAGTGAACAAAGAAAACTAATTACAGCAGGAGTTGAACCCCTAACCCCCAGGTTACCATACCAGTGCTCTACCAACTATTAAGCTATCTTGCCCTATGTTGGCTGTCTCCAAATTCTGCAACTATCTTTGGTTCAGGAGGCACAATCTGAAGTTGCGGTCAGTTCCTCTCATGACTTTACTTAGTTATTCTACAAGTTGAGATTTGATTGTGTCTAGGACGTTAAGCTACCTCTTGTGTTGTATTGTACACACACTGGCCTATCGTTGGGGGCAAGTCCTTGTCATTGAGAAATCTAATTATACAAGGTTGGTCAAAAAATTCATGAAGCAGTAATTTTTGGGGAGTAAGATGTTTGTCAATTGATGTTTGTCAATTTTTGACTACCCTGCTTTTACGTTATGCAAACTGGCCAATACGGGGGTACCCTAATTTCACAATTTCATTCACTTCATCTAGTCGGTGCTGGCAATCTTGGGTCCTGAGCATGTGAGCTTGGCTGTACTTGACTGTTGTGGACATCTTACCTTTGATCTTCTTGACTGTTCTGATGTAGTGAGCTTTGAGTTCTTGCAGGGCCTCATTGGACACACTAACGTCATTACTGACAATGGTCTGCAAAAACATTAAACAAAATTTAAAAGAACTTAGCGATGACAGCAGCTTCCTAACCCGGATTAAATGGACACATACTACATTTTGTAGCAAATTTCTTCTCCAAGTTCCCACTTAATAAAATGTTAACATGAGTGACCCCCATTAGTCAGAGAGTTTCACTGACCCAAGAATTCCAAACCAGAAATACCCTTCGGCTGACAATGCTTGTGTAGCCTACAAGTCCGACTTAGGAGGCAGAGCGTCCAATGACATGCCATGTGTGATCAATCAACCATTATTAGGCCTGCTCTTGGCCGCGAATCTTTTTTTCCCAAATGACATCCAAATGGGGTGAACGCTATCAGATTTCGGACTTTACTTCCCTTTAAAACAAAAAAATCCTCCGGAGCCACGAATAAAAAAGAAAAAGTGAATTCGAACCTAATGAAATTTCGGACTTTATTTCCCTCTAAAAAAAATCATCCCAAGCTGGAAATTCGGAGAGAAAAAAAATTGGACTTTAAAAAAACAGTCATGTCAAGGTTTCAAAGCCACAATCTCCAATCTCTAAGCCTTGCACCGTATCGACATGGAGAGGCATATCAGCAAAAAACTATTAACCCGTAGACGTTGTGCTTAGTGGATTTTCTTGATTCAATGCAAACATCCTGTATTATTGTGTATTTAAATGGTATTTTTTTGGTGTGATTTTTCATGTAACTAAATGTTATTTCTTTGTAATTTATTTCAGTTTCACCTGCCTTTTTTATGGGCTGAGTAATAAAATGAAAGGGACCGACCTCGTCAATTTTTCGGTATCACGTATACACACGTCGACAGCCATCATTCCGCTTGGCTGACGACGATAATTCATTGCATTATATAATATTGTAGAAGGCGCTCAACAATCCATCCAGATCGGATATCGTTTGGGAAAAAATAATTCGGCTCCTGGCCATGACTGACAGTGTCTGGGTTATTTTGACCAATAAACAACTTAAGATTTGGTGGAGGGAGGATTGGGGTTGAGCTTTCACAGCAAGTTATTATTGCGAACATACTACAAAAAGCAGTACACATCCAGCATGAATGTTTGGAATTTGAAGTGAAGTTCAGGGTAAATGTTGGGCAGACAGTTTCTACATATTTGGTACTTTTTTCTATAAAAACATAATCACATTTGGACAGACTGACAAACTGCAGCTAGAAAAAGAAGGAGTAACTACGGCAACAGAATAACAACATCTGCCGACCTGCACGTCCGCATCCACCATCTTCTCCCGGTTGCCATGGCGCCACTGCCTCGCTGCTTCCAGCTCCTCCTCATGCCTCCTCTGCATAGCAGCCATCTTGGCCTCCAATGCCTCCACGGCGGCCGCGCTGGCCCCGGCCAGCCGGCCCTGCAGTCGCTCCAGCTCCCGTCGCAGGCTGTACTCCGTCTGCCGCATCTCCCGGTCTGCATCCTGCAACTGCTCCTTCAGGGACTCGATCTCCTTCTCCAGACGCTGCCGGGCGAGGGCGTGCTTTTTGCGGTGGCGCTCGGCCTGACGTTGGTGGTCCCGGAGCTGGGCCGTGACATCCGCGAGCTGCTCCCGGAGATCGGTGCTCTTCTGCTGCCAGATACGCTCCTTGTGTTCCAGTATCTCATCGCAGGCTTTTCTCAGCTCAGTGTCGCAATTCTATGAGTGTAAGAAGGGTGATGGACAAGTACTAGAAACTTTCAATACGTTGATATGAGTAAGTGTAGACAATGTAGAATTTCATTTAAAATACACGTTGGTCTCACCAACTGTGGAAGTTACCCCACCTTGGTCTATAGGTCTGAAAATTGGAATAATTTCTTTGGAATCTATTTAAAGATTTTATCCTTTATTTAGATCTGGACCCAGGAAAAACGTAAGGGTGGTGGGGCTGGCAACTTAAATGTGGCCAACCCCACCACCTCTGTTGTAGCCCTTTACCTAGAGTGGCTTTTAGCCTTGTATTTGGCGACTTCCATAAAATATATTACAATTAAAATCATACGCAAGATAAAAACAGCCGTCCTAATTCAGTAACTTGTTTTTCCTGTCAGTCCTTTTCTTGTTTTTCATTCAGTAAATATAGGCCTTGTATTTGTGCAAATAAAGATATTGTTAAAAACAATGAAGTGCTGTGGCCTAGTGGTTTGGCACATTGAATTCAAGGTCGGCGGGTAATTCTGCAGGTTGTGGGTTCGAGCCCAGTCCTGCTATAGCACTTCTATGCTTAATATGGGTAGAGGCATTATTAATGTCTTGCAGTGGACTAGTTACCCATCCCGACCCTATTCATACTGTGAAGAGATTAGCTTGTCTTGTTTGAGTGTGAGGGGCTGGTTCTTCCACATAATCCTCTGTAGCTCACACCTCGAGTGCCCTAGGGCTTGTGATGGGCGATTTGCATTTAAAAAAATAAATTAAAAATTAAAGAAAATAATAAAAATAATAATTCCTGTAAATTTAAACAGGATTTTTTACCCTACCAACATGGTGTTTAGCATTATATGCTCAGTGCTTTCCCTAAGCCCATTGCGAACAAAAATCACAGGGTTACTCTGGTGGGACCTCGGACCAAGGACCCCCTGCTACTAGTACAGATGTTTCAACCACTCAACATTCTGGAGTCAATTGGGTGGTTCAAATCCAATTCAGCAGCGATACCCCACAATGTAAGAGGACGGAGTTTACATTGGGAATGTTATAACTCAGATATTTTAAATGCCCGGCCCTTGTGAGCCAATGAATTTTTCCAACAGGCTCTTAAGGCCAATTTACACATACGCGACTTTGTCGTGCGATATTGTCTCGCATTTTTCTAAATACGCACAAATCAATGAGCGTCTCGTCGCACGACTATGTCGCGTAAATGAGAACGCACCAATTGATTTGCGTGAATTTCGCATATCGCATATGTGTAAATTGGCCTTTAGAAAGCACTTTCTTTTTAAAATTGAAATCACCCAATACAAGGCTAAAAGTCAATATCAGTAGAGTGGTAGGGTTGGCGACATTTTTAATTGACGAACCCTACAACCCTTATGGTTTTCCTGGGCCCAGATCTAAAATAGAGGATAATTCTTCAACCGATACCATAGAAATTATCCCATTTTTCAGACAAATAGACCCAGGCAGGGGTAACTTTCACCGTCGGTGAGACCAATTCACTTCCCCCAAGCACACAGCGCTAAGCACCATGTTGGGATGGGGAAACAAATCCCGTTTCAAGTCCTTCTCCTTCCCGACTTAATTTGATCTGAAACTGAGAACTAAGGTGTAGAGGGCCGTGAAGATTGTTTGCTCCTAACCTGCGACCATTGCTCTCTGGCTGATCTAACCGCCTCCTCAATGCCCCTCTCTAGCTCCGCCTCATATTTGGATCTTAGCTCCTCCTGTTCAGCCTCAGCCTCCGCTTGGAGGAATGCGACAGCTTTCTTCTGGGCTTCCTCTGTCTCAAGTTTCTCCTGAAGAAACAAACAACGAAGATACTGACAAAATTGACCTCAGGTCAAGTTAAAGTTTGTAGAGTGCCGGTGTGGCGTGAATTTCAGTCACTACGAAATATGGCCTCATTGGCAGTATTGCGCATGCCTGCGTGAAGATAATTAGGAGAGTGGCCGGTCACGTGAGAGGGTTTAACCAAAAAAATAGCGAAAAGGAGTCCTATTTTCATGGGAGTCGGATATTCATATGACACCGGGATGGGAATCTGGAGGACGCAGGTTCAAGTCTGGCTCTTGCCAATTTTCTTCATTCTAAAAATTGATTGAAACACCTCGCCAGTTTTCCTTGGGGGTTCGTTTGATAATATAAGAAAGAAGAAGCAAAATCGGTTTGGCGGATTGATATGCTCAAATTTTACCACAGGCGGGAAATCCCTGCCGAGCTATTTTTGCAACAGGAATGTTGCAACTTTCTCGCAAAATATTAAGTAACTGTATTCCTGCTTCTAAAACTGCAATTAATCAATTTCAAGGCAAAATATGGGCCAAGAGGAAGAAAAATGAGTCTCACTTGTCGGACTTCCAGGAAGAAAAATGAATGAAGAAACTTTTGCCCTGTGAAAATATTTGAATTATGGGGTCCTTAAAGCCTAATTTTTGAGCTTTCCATAGGTCTGTAAATGCAATCATGGATCCGCCCAGCAGGCTTCACTTTATACAGCGAGTTAGCAATCTAGTAGTTTAATACAGCTCTATGACTTGAACTTTCTACAACAAAATTGACATTTACGTCTTACCATATGCCACTGGTCCTGTGCTTCCTGCACTGCTTTGCTGGCCGTATCTTTCTGCGAACTTTCTTGCTCATCGAGTCTTGACTTCCACTCATTAGATACACACTCCAAACTTCGGATCTGATGAATTCAAATGGAGAATGGAACCTCAATTCGAGGAGTGAAATATACAGCACCACAGACTACTGGTCCAGTGCATTGGATACCACATATTCTGGGTTCCAGACTATCCAGCCAGTCATGATGCTTGTGTCTCCGTGCAAGACACTTTTTCATCAATTGCTTTTCTACACCCAGAAGTAAACGGGTGTGTGTAAATACCGGCAATCGTGGACTAGGGGTCCACGATTGACCGAAAGTCCACGATTGAAAATCGTGTACAAACATATGGGAGGCCTTCTGAAAAAGGTTAAAGTATAAACAAAAGAGGGACAATAGGAGGTCAGCGTTTGCCGGTATTTACACACTTGATTGCACCTGTGAGGGCAGTATGGGTTTGATGAGCCCATGTGTGCTTAATCTCTTCAGTTCCTTGGGGAGTATGCAGCCCTGGCCCTACGTCAGTGCATTGGGATCATCAAACCCAGACCACCACTGCCCTCACAGGTATCTATTTACTCCTTGGGGAAAAGAGAAACAATTTATGATAAAGTGTCTTGCTCAAGGACACAAGCCCATGACCCTCCGGCTGGCCGCAAGCTCACATTCTGTGGAATCACCAAGATCTTCAGGCCAGTGCACTAGACCATGAGGCTCCGGCACTCCTGGATGAGGTGTTATGAGCAACTACTGTACCTCAATCAGTGCCCATTTGCCTTATTCGTGAGATATCCATTTTAAGTCACATTCCTCGAATCCAGCCAGTAGAAACTCAATATGCAAGCCAAACACATACATTTTAGCTAAAAGCCGCTCTAAGTCAAGGATTATCATCAGAGGTGGTAGGGTTGGCCACATTTTGAATTGCCAACCCTACCACCCTTACGGTTTTCCTGGGCCCAAATCTAAATAGAGGATAATTCTTCAACAGATTCCAGAGAAATTACCCGAATTTTTAGTGCCATATCAGGCCTTGAATTTGGAAATTTTTAGGGCAAGGCCACTTTGGCCTTGAATGAAGCAAAATTATGGAGGGCACCAAAGCAAGGCCAGTAAGTAGGGCACCAAGGCCAAATTATATCTGCAGAAAGGGCAAGGAGGGCGCGGCATTGTTGATTTTTCCGTTCAAAACGTATTTAACTAAGAGTAAGAGTAAGACTATGAGGCCAAAAACATACTGCTTCCGATCACATGGGTATTCAATTATATGTGAATTTCAACCTAAACTATTTCCGTTTACGCTACGAAAGCTATACAAAAAAATTGACACAAAAAATGATCAAAACTTGCCTTAATTAATGTCAAAAATATTTACGGTCGATAATTCTTAAAAATAATGGAGAATTTAGGTCGTACACACTACTATGCACAACGCTAACCACGATGGGAAACTGACCAACACTGTTCGTTTATCATACGGTGGTAAGCGTGCGTGATGCACTATGTGTGGCGGGCGATGAACCTCGTGTTGCGGCAGGAAATGTCGGGGAAACACGCTGCGGTGTACGAGTGGTACAACCTCGAAATAAATTCATGAACACGGAAAATGCATACACAGACAAAAGAGATCAAGTTCTGTGAACTAACGTGCAGAGATCTTCTTTATCAATTTTTTTTGGGCCTAATTATTCATCGAAACTTTTGACAATCGGAACACCGCGATTGCGCCGCGCGTGTTGTGACCAAAGTTCATGAAGTTACTGTACGTAGCGCGCCGAAGGCGTGCTTTATAGCGCCGCCTACATACAGGGCGCGTACCTCGTACACGAACATCGATGCGTATTGTGAGGCGCGCACGTGCAAGTACTGAGAAAAAGAAAGTCAGTTGACTGCACGTAAACGTTGCCGTACATGTACATACTCCTGCTGCTTTGTGTGTACGTACGAATACACACATTTAATCTTGCGGTGGGGGTGTTGATGCTTGAAGTATCGGCATACTCCGAAACTGGACCAGATTCAGTTTGTGTGCAAATGCATATGCTGCACGTATTGTGTGCATGTGATTCTGTACGATCGCCAACGTGTATGTGCAGCAAGATTTTATGAAGGGCTGGCATGACATCGAAAAAACAAATGATACGAAGGATTGTAGTGGCTGTGTTTTTGCAAAAAGGGCACGGCGGCCAAGGTAAATATAGGGCAAGACAAAACTGGCCCTGAAGACAGAGATTTTTTGTGGGGCACCTCGGCCAGTAAGAAGGCAACGACGGCACTGGCCGTCGTTCATTTTAAGCCCTGCCATATGATACACAGATACATACATTACAAACATGAGAGCAGAAAACAGTGCTGTACTTGATTGTCAGGACATCAGCTTTATTTTTGACAACCTGCACAAAAACCTCAACACAAGATTGCATTCATTAATAAATGGCAGGGTTCATCTATGACCGATCAAGGACTATGGTTAACTATTCTCGACCCTTGTCGGGCTAACTTTTCCCAAATGCTGACTGGTTGACCACGTCTGATCAACCATCTGGTTTTGCTGCTTATCAATACATTTGCTGTATTAAACTGGGACAAGTAAACATGGGGCTGCATTTGGATGTCACTGAACAGATGTAATGTCACAAAACAACCAATTTTCTTTGATCGAACCTCCTCTATGATTTAGGACTGAAATAGGTGAGTGAGGCGAGTTGGTCTCACCAACGGTGGAAGTTACCCAGCCTGGGTCTATAAGGTCTGAAAACTGGGATCATTTCTTTGGTATCTATTTATCCTCTATTTCGATCTGACCCAGGAAAACTGTAAGGGTGGTCGGGTTGGCAAAGCAAAATTTTGGCCAACCCCACCACCTCTGTTAAAGCCCTTTACCTAGAGTGACGACTTCCATTAACCCTAACCCTCCTGGGCTTTTTGGCCAGAACCCTGCCAGACGCATCAGATTGCATCGTTTGTCAAATTGATTTGTGTGCAGAGTGCAGGAAGGTGGAGCTGTGCTGCGTCTGGCAGGGTTAGGCTTAAAAAGAAGAAGATATATTTGTAGTCGCACTCAGGATGTACTTTATTAAGAAAAGTCCCTCGCTTCAATAGTTGTCTTGAATGAGGTCAATACCTTATCTTCTTCGGCCTGTGCTTGGGCAGCCTTCAGGGCCTCCTCGGTGGCTCTCTGGTGTTCCTTCTCCAGCTTCGCCTTGGCATCATGCAAGACGACCAGCTTCTCTACTTCCATCTCTTGCTTCATCTTCTGCCTGCCCTTCTCCAAGATCCCTTGCAGGTTGGTGATGTCTGTCAGGTGCTTGGATTCCAGCGTCTTTGTTCTTTCAGCGACCCTCTGACAGTCAAAGCAATATTGACCCTTTTAATACCCCAAGCCAAATGGGCAAATTTCATAGAGCTGCATAAGCAAAACAAAATTGCTTAAGCACAAGAAAAACATTGCTTAGTAAAATCAGGTTACCAGCTAAAACTCCACATGAATGTCAAGCTATTAAAGCAAACAAAAGCTAAATACCAGTCACAAGCAATATACATCACATGGGAGTTTTGGCTGGTAAGCTGGTTTTATTAAGCAAGAATTTTTGAGCTTAAGCAATATTTTTGCATAAGCAACTCTATGAAATTGGCCACACACCAGAGCATCCAAACAACAGATGCATTGATTGGCTTTCAGTCAACAGTTGTGTTTTTCACTGTCCACTTTTCATTCATATACCAACAGATCTTTCTAATGAAACTATCAAATCTCTATTTCACCATGACGTATTTCAGCCATGAAATGATTAGGGACCAGCAGATATCTCAAGTGTTTACCTTTGTGATTTCTTCTTCTCCGTGTTCTTGCATCCATTCCTCTTTGATCTTCTCCCAGTCAACTCTCTCGTTGTTCCACTGGCGTCGGGCGGCTGCGACGGCCACGTCCAATCGCTTATCTGGATCTGTTTATACCACACAGCAAAATAATGACTCAATTTTGGGACAAATTTCTTTAAACACAGAAAGCTTGTGGCGTATTGTCACATTTGATTCCTTGATGCCATTATGCATCATCGTGTGTGGGTTGTGCAAGAGTCCATGACTTTTCCATGATTATTTATTTTTTTGGAATATCAATTTTCCCATGACTTCTTGTAAAAAACAATTCATGACTGTGGGAACTCTGCTTTAAGCTGCAAAGCTCAGTCAGTACAAAGCTGACACAGTCGTCATCCAGTTCTGGATGAGTCCAAGTTGATACGAATAAATCATCCATTGGTCTATCCTACCTTCCTGCATCCACTGCTCCCTGGCTATCTCAATGACTGTCTTCATCTTCTCCTTGGTCCTCGACTCCTGAGCCTGCATCCACTCCGTCTTGGCAGTAGACAGGGCGGCCTTGATGTCATCTGCCTTGTCTGCCTCCTGCTCTCCCAGTAGCTTCTCCCTCTGCTTGGCTAGTTGTGACTTGAGACCCGCGTCAAGGTCTTTCTTAGCTAAGGGGGAGTAAGTTTCAAGTACTAAGAATCAATATGAAATCAAAAGGTAAATGGTACACGTTGGGAACATGCTGTATTCCTGGACCATTACCAACCGGAACAGGCTGTTCCGGAACAGGCTGTTCCAGAGCAAGTGTACATGCGCATAGATCACTGTTCCCATACAGGATCACACAGTGCTCCCAGACTGTTCCCAGTGGAACAGTGGTTGTTTTGAAGAAAAAAAAGTTGACTAATCTTCTAATCATTTAAACAAAACCTACACAGCAAAATCCAGACCATCCTAGGGGTGTGCATCGGAACCGGGTACCCAGGTACCCGACCGTTCATGTCAGGAACTGGTTCCAGATTATGAATCGAGTACCCATACAACTTTATCGCATAGTAACTTCCCAGAAATTGAAAAAGGAAAGGTTTCGAATGTTATTTGTCGGGAATTTTCAGAATTAAAACCTGATTACATGGGAAACCAGCACAGATTTCATGTTTATAAGGCTCACAAAAATTGACAATAAAGGGAATTAATACCGGTTGTGGTTTTTGTAGTCTGGGTATGGATGAAGAGCCTCGACGAGACATACATGTGTAATAGCATGCCTCATTCCACTATAAATACAACTGTATAAAGCTTCTGTCTTTTGCGATATGCCGGCGCATGCACGTGCCGGAACATGTAATGGCAGAGTAGTGATCATGTTTACTGGACAGGCATGAGATTTTTCAGACTTTTGTCAGAAATCAGACTTTTGAAAGACATTATTACAACTTTGGAAGTTTTGGGTTGGGTTTCTTTAACGGGTACCCGGGTACCCCTATTTTTTTCAATCGGGTACCCGGTTCTTTTACTACCTGTAAATGCACATTTATTAATTTCCTGAATTCCTGTGATATTGAAGGTGTAGTACATGTAGTTCTTCATGGAGGGGAAGAACATTAATCAGAAGGATGATTCAAAAACTGATTGAATACTTTTTTTCTGCATTAAATCAAATATGCTTCATGTGATTGGAGAAACTCAAGTGTTTAAAATAATCTAATACAAACAGAAAAGAAACACCCATTCATATTGTGTTGTATGAGAACCTTTGATGTAAATGGAATGTTGATCATCTGAATGTTGCTGTGATTTCAGTTTAAACGTTTAAACGCTTTCAAAATATGGGTTTAAACGTTTAGAAAATAAAATGAAGTCACAGGCCTACTTTCAATCCTTTTGTAAAACAGGGTGTTCAAATTCAGAAAAGGGTGTTCAAATTCAGAAAAGGGAGTCCCACAAATGACTGGACATCCCTACGGTTGAAACTAGCAGAAATAATTCAAACCGTACCTTGCTGTAATCTTTCTTCCAGGTCCGTTTCCAACTTGACTTTCCACTCCGCGTCAGACGATGCGAGGGCAGTCTTGACAGCCTCTCTGCGGACCTCCTCACCCCACTCAACCTTGGCAAGGGCAACCTGACAAAGTCACAGAAGGAAACTGAATAAAAACAGCTTGGACTGGACTTCGGGGCTCGATTTAGTTATTATCCCAGTGTACAAAACACTAGTCAGGACTGCTCTGGGCTAGTCAAACCCGCTTATTTGTTATTAGGTTTCCTGGTGGGCTAGTAACAAAATCTGAACTTACCTATAATGGAAGTATGATATGAAGTGAATAAAGCAAAAAAGATGACCATTTGTTAGACAAAATCCCCAATTTATTTCATGTTATTCTTTTCATGTTCGCATTTTGTTTGTTCTCACACTCAACCTCTGTTGTTCTCATCATTATTTTTCAGACCTGTTTTACCATGGGTACCAATTTAAACATTCCCCATCACACATTTTTTAAATTGTCAAATTGAACAACGGGGCTGGTGAAACTTTATAAGGGCTAGTGAAATGTAGGGGGGTAGTAAGGAAAATAGCGTAAGGTCTATACTTTCCTTTTTTTCTGTTGCACAAATAAACTGGAAAAAAACACTAGATACCTGGGCCCAATTGTGCTTAGCATATTTTCATGCTAAGCGAAAATCCACTGAAAACCAGTCGCAAGCAATTTAACATATTTGGCTAGTTACCCACTTTTGCTAAGCAAATTTCTTCTGTGCTTAGCAAAATTGTGTGCTCAGCTGCTTTATAAAATTGCTCCTTAGCTGACAATATCTTTAGTCGTCATTTGCCCTATTCACCACAACTATCACAGCAAGACTGTCTAAACCACTTATTTCATAAAGTGCACACTGATTGGAACAGGGAAGTACAAAATCATAGAGGACCTGGGACGTTCTTCAATGAATGCCTTCTGTTTGGTCAAATCTGGTTGGTCAGGGCCTGGTATCTTCCCTGGAACCCCTTCATGTCCGACACTCTATTGCTTCATTGAGCCTCTTTTATCAATACTATCATGGAAGGTGTTCCAGTGGCCTTTCATCATTAGTTCCCCAGTCCAAACTTTCAGGCACTCTACTTGCCTGGCTGTCTCATCACATCCTTTCACTCTTGTTGTTCCAAAGGCTAGTACTGTGAGATACTCTTAGTTTTTTTCCCTCGTACTGCCTCTCTTTAGAACCCCTTACCTGTAACCTGCTTCCCTTCCACCTATAACCTTTCCCAATTCAAACGAAATGTGAATAGATACCTTTTATCACTGTGACTTCTTTCTTTTCTTGTCTTTTGTAGCCCAAACTTTGATTGGCCTGTTGGTCTTGTGTTTTGTGATAACCAGAAAAAAAAATGACTTCAAGCTTATGTTATTCCCCCCCCCCCCCAAAAAAAATTAATAAATAAATATTAAATTTAAAAGCAAGGTAGCCCCTGCAAATTTGAAGAAAAAAAAATGAAGGAAATACCTTGACATTCAAGTATTTTACTGTTTCTTGCGCCCGTGTTTGGAATATACTGTGTGTTGATGTTCTACTGCATGGAGTAAAGCAACTCACCGTAATACCAATATCTCATGAATAAGGCCAATGGACTCATGACTTCCCCCTCCAATGCTTGTAGACTACCCCATCATTCCTACCTGCTCCTGGACTGACTTCCTGTTCTCTTCCTCCGCCTCTTGCCTCCACGTATTCTTGGCCGTCACCAGGGCAGCGCGTTGGCTGCTCTCCAGGGACTCTCTCAGCTCTTGCAGGATGGCGTCATGCTGGGACTGGCAAGCCTCCTTAACCTAGTGGGAACACATAAATAGACAGGTTTCCAACAGACCCAGGTGAAAAAGTAGGGGAATTGTAGGATCAACATTTTCAGAAAAAAAAACAGAATAAAAGTAGGACTTTTGCGGGCTTTCAGGAGTACTTTTCGTTGATACTCATCCATGTCCACAGCATCACAAGCCTCATTTGGCATGTTCTGTACTCACAACACTTGTGCTCCATCTTCAACTGAGCACTGGCAACTTGGGAAGTAAAGTTACAGTACTTCATCTGCACCCAAGCCCTTCATTGTGTGATTTTCATATGACAGTGTGTAGCACTTATGAAAAATATTCAATTACATTTTATTTTTAGGAGTTGTGGGACAAAAAGACAAAAAAAATTGGTAAAAGTACGAACAAAATAGGAATTTCAAGGAAAAGTAGGAGCAAGGTAAAAACAAATTAGGAATGAATAGGATAAGTAGGAATACTTGAAAGCCTGTACAAATACGCATGACACCATGCCCAATTCAGGGGTAAGATTGGCCAAAAATAAAAATTCCACGAGAAGCCCAGATCAACATATAGTTTGTATTTACCTAAAGGCACCCCCCTTAAAATATCAGTTTTTATTGGTCTATATCCACTTTTACAGGTAAAAACACCTTTAGGACAACACCTCAGGAATTCCAGAAGAGATTCTTTAAAAATTCTGAAATCCCGACAAAAAAATCCTGAAATCAGGAAAAATCATGACAAATCTCACCCCTGCCAATTCCATGGTAGGTGCTAAGCTCAGATTCATGCTCAGCACATTTTCCTGCTAAGCAAGACTAAGTTGAGATTCTGTCACCACACAATTTTGGTGGGGAAACTGATTTTGATTTTAGCCAAAATTTGTGTGCTTAGAACATTCATGAAATTTGCCACAATATACAAAATACACCCAAACAAAATGATTGCGCACGCACTGTGCTAAGACAGCATTTATTTTATTATAAGGCAGTTGGTTAACCTGAAAAACAATGCCGCTATGAAAGATATCCAAGGTTCAGAGAATCAGAATCAAAATATGAAAAACATTTACAAATGGTTTTTAAACAATGATGAATACACAATGAATAAAGACTGAAGTATTTTTGTGTTTATCCCTAACCCTCCAGGGTATTTTGGCTAGAAACCCTGCCAGACGCATCAGATTGCATTCTTTGTCACATTGACTTGTGTGGAGAGTCCAGCAAAGTAAAGCTGTCACCACAGATGCACTGTGCTGCATCTGGCAGGGTTAGGGTTAAACAAAATAGTTGAGACTTATGATGGAGTAAAATCGTTGGCATGCCCTCGCCCACCAACAAAATACCCATTTCTGGCTATGATGTCATGGACAGTAATAGCTTGCCATGGCCCTGAAGTGTAGAGCTGTATATATATGTGTGCAGGGGTATGGCTAAATGTTTTATTCACAGCTAGAAAAGTTTTTTGGTGGGCGGGTGGAGTTTGAAGTTGGCACACCTAATCATTTTGTTCCTGTCTTGATAAATGATTCAAACACAGAAATGCATCAAAATTATTATTCATCATTGTTCCAGAACTATAAATAAGCACTTTTCTTACTTTGATTTCTGCAATCCCTTTAATGAACTAAATTGAACATTCTAGTTTTTGCTCAATCTTAGCAATGACATCAAGTATTTATTACAGTCCACATCTCGGGTCTGTGGTTGAAAGTTCTCACCGATTCCAGGTGTTTAGCTGCATCAGCTGTCAGCGTCTTGGTCACAGTGTCCTCGATGCTGTTCTTCTCTTCGCACACATCGATGTAGAGTCCCTTGACACCATCCAATTCCTTCTGTGCCTGCTCCAATTCAGACCTGACGAGGAAACCATCAACATCCATCATGAAATGGAGAACATTTTGGGGACGTACCGTGTGAAGTGACAAACTCTATAAAACGAGACGGGTGTTTCTGACGACCAGAGCTGTGACGTGTTGGTCAGTATGCTTCGACCGGAATAATTTCTCATGACAGTCTGAACATACTGACAGAAACATCACATTGGGCCGAATTCAGGGCTCTGAATATTGTACTCAAAATGACTGCTAACTATATCATGAAAATTTGCACTAATAATAGTCCATGCATTCCATAACTAAGGCAAGAAAAAAGAAAAAAAAAAGTTACTCTACCTACCCTATTTTATTTGTTAATGCAAGTTTGCTCTGAAGAAAAAGAAAAAGAATCAAGGATACAAGAGGAAGGAATTATTGAAGCAGGAAAGATCATAAGATGAAGCAAAACATGCACCAGGCAAAGAATTCCATAGAGATACAGCATAGCTTGTTGTTCTACATCTAGGTACAAATAGAGTATAATGGTGGGAACAGGCGGAAAGCCGAGTTTCACGTTCAAAGACCATAACTGGAGGAACCAAGCTGGACAAGCCGGTGGAACATTTACCATGAAAATACCTGTAGAACAAAGTAGCACAAGATCTCTGGTTATGCCAACTGTGCAAACTGAATGCCAGCACAACCCTATTAACAGTGCATGAAGCATTTCATATAAAAATTTAAACTTAAAATTTTACGGACAACCCAGTCTTGACCTTTTGTTCGCACAAATTCCACTGAAAATGCAACTCTAAATGCCATAGACGACCAACACATGACAATGACAAATACAATATGTATTGTGGCTTATACACGGTGAAAAGGTCATGCTAACTGGAGGAACCAAGCTGGACAAGCCGGTGGAATCAGCCTATCTGCATCTTGACTTCCCACGTGGATACTCCATCCACACCTTTACTGTGACCATACCTGGGGGTATACATATACCCCCAGGTATGTACAGGGTGTCCCAGAAAACAGGTAATTCTGACAATAAGGGTTAACTTGACAAAGATATGCATTTTATGGCTATTAATCATGTGTTACTATAAATTAGGAACAAAATGCTTTCCAGTAATACCTTGATTGAATTCCCCCGGTCATGCATCACTGAGCACTATTGTTTGGAAAATGGTATGTGAAAACCCTTTTGGGACAGTTCATGAGCAGCACATTCAGATATGGCACGAGGGAAATCTAACCGTTTGAAAGCATGTGATACGTACAAGATGTTTATCAATTGGCGATATTTATTCAGTACTGAATTATGCACCAACACCCGTTCCACGTGTCCACCTTTTTTTATGCAAAGTCCACAGCGGCAGCGCATGTCAGCCACAGCTCGTCTCACCATTGCAGGATCATCACGTAAGATTTTGACCTCATGCTGAATGCGGGCTTGTAAATCTTGAAGGTTATGCGGTGGATTGGTGAACTGTTCTTCAAATACCCCCCACAAGAAAAAGTCACAAGGAGTCAAATCTGGTGACCAGGCTAAGCATGACAGTGGGCATTCCATTTCACTCATTTGACCCTACTGTCCCAAAAGGGTTTTCACATACCATTTTCCAAACATTGGTGCTCAGTGATGCAAGACCGGAGGAATGCAATCAAGGTATTACTGGAAAGGATTTTGTACATGTACCTACTTTATGGTAACACATGATTAATAGCCATAAAATGCATATCTTTGTCAAATTAACCCTTATTGTCAGAATTACCTTTTTTCTGGGACACCCTGTACATATACCCCCAGGTATATACATATACACACTTCCATACTTTTTAATGTATATTTGTGGGTTCTTTTATTAACTGTTTGTTGGTGTGTCTTTTGAAATTAAAATGTTGTAATTATTTAATTATTTATTTTTTATATTCTACTTTTGTATAAAGCCAAGTTGTGTAAGTCTCTGACTTTTGACTTGGTGTTTTGATCTGAATAAACCAGAAATTGAATTGATACCTGAGTTCCTGCAGCTGGTGCCGATGGGCCTCCTTCATCATGTCTCTCTCTGACTGGAACTCACTCACCAACTCCTCCCTCAGGTGACGGGATGAATCCTCGTGAAGCTGCAGACATGTCTTCTGTACCCTGCACAGAGAGGTCAGAAAACCCCATCAAACAAGGACACTTACTTTGTTTCTCTCCAGTGGGTTGGGGGGAGGGACAGGTCTCAAATTACCTAATGCAAGAGGGGGTTACAGTCAAAGTTACCCTGCCTGGGTCTATAGTTCTGAAAATTGGGAACATTTCTTTGGTGTCCATTGAAGATTTAGCCTCTATTTAGATCTGGACCCAGGAAAACCACCAACCCCACCACCTCTGTTGTAGCCCTTTACCTACAGGCATGCAACTTGGAAATAACAAAAAAAAAACACGAGGAAATTCCAATCTTGACAAGACTTTGTACAGTGTTTTTAAATTTTCAATGGCGTAAGTATGAAGTGAAAAACGAGGAAATCAGCTGATCCGAAGAAAAGTTGCAAGCCTGTAGCTAGAGTGGCTTTTAGCCTTGTACTGGGTGACTTCCACATAAAAAACATACATGAGACTTTGATTGTACCATTATAGACAAAGACGGAACATCTTCCTTCAACATATAACGAAAGAAAATTACCCGTTTTATGTGCCATATTTTTGCAGTAGTATGGAAACAACTGACATCAAGGTCTACAGTTGCTAAATTTATCAACATTTAAATTTAGTAAGTTATTTTTTTTACTGGTCAGAAAGCGTTTTAAAAGCCATCCATTAATGTGCAGGATTATGCAAAATTTGTCCGATGACCATATCGTGAACATTTCCCGACCGTTTTTTCCAACACAAGGAGGTCTCAATAAGCACAAAGTTGATGAAGCCTGTCTACCTCTCCAAGTCTATCTTCTTATCCTGGTCCCATTCCGACACCATCTGGGCCATCTGCTGCTTCAGGTCGGCGTTGGCCTGGTTCAGTCGACCCTCCTCGGCCCGGAGCTCTTCAAGCTTCTTGGTCAGGTCGGCATTCTCCGTCCGAAGTGTGCCGATCTCCTCTTGCAGATGTCCTGATGCCGCGGTGCTTTCGACCACGGGCGATGACTTGGTTGTCTCCCACTGAGCCTCAAGGATCTTGAATCTGACCTGTTGGGAGAAGAAAAAAATAGCTTTTTCTGTGCAACAGCTGAACAACTACAGTGGAACGCCGCTATAACGAACATCGCGGGATCCACAGATTTTGTTTGGTCTGGCGATCGTTCGACATAGCAATTTTCAGCCGCCAGTTACTTAAGGACGACTTTAAACATGGGCCGGCCATTGAATTATGTAACTACATGTTCATACTTTCTAAGCTTACCGAATTCTATTAAAGCAAAAGTTGGCTTTTCCATTCTATTCCTTGGGGAAATAATAGCCACCTGTCAGTCTTCAACATAAAGCTGCGGCCGTTTGGGAATTACAAACAGCCCAAATGCCAGTACATTTTGTTTTAATCCGTTGCCTTTTTTTAAACAACAATGTTCATTAAGTTTTGTACACACAATTTGGGAGCCAAGGATGGTATTCGGTATAGCGGCGTTCCACTGTAGTAAGAAGTCATGAACCCATAATGCTGTATAGCCAGGGATTACGCCCCAACTTTATGATACAACCTGGGAAGCGACAATGTGGGGATCACTCAATGAGGATGCGACCTTTTAACTTACAATATCGTCACACAAACCTGGTCAGAAGTCATAGTGAACAACGACACTGACAATTTGGGAGATCACCAACATAACTCAGTTGATAAAGCACCAGTACGGTATTCCAGAGGTCGCAGGTTCAAATCCCGCTCCTGCCAGTTTTCTTTGTTCACTTTCAAGACACAAATAAAAGTTACCTGAACAAAATTCAATTGTCTAACCCAAGGAGCGTGGGCACGCACAAAATAAAAGCAATACGTCAATTGACTGGATGCATTACCTCTTTGTCCTTGCCAGTAGTCTCCGAACCCAGCAGTTTTGTCCTCAGTGTCTCTATCTCAGTCTTGGATGCACGGATGTCTGTCTGTAGCTTGGAGACCAGACTGCGCTTGGTGCGGTTGCTCTGCAGGGAGCGTGACAGCTCCTTACGCAGGCCCTGCACCAGGTCCTCGGGGGACATCTTAGGAGAGGAGTCAGATGATGATCTGGAGGAGGTGGCAGTGTCATGAGGATAAGAGAGAAACACTCAGTTTTCACATGGACAAATTAATTTCAGAAAAGATCACAACGCTGGACCAATTACATCAAAGAGTCAATACAACCGACACCTTAATTAGTGACCTTGGTCCAGTGCGCATTTTGAACTTTGTAATACAGTATGTTGGTGTTTATGTCCTTCTTTTAGGTCGGAGGGGATGAGCAAAATGTAAAAATAAATAAAAAAATATCTAGAAATCATAAACTACACCACAAGAAGATAGAATTAGCAAAAGGGGAAGATGTAAAGTAGAAGACCAATTTTTTGCCACTACCCGATGCAGTGTATCAAACACGGCATGCTCAGTGCTTTCCGAGTAACCACTGTTTTTTAAATTTTTTTATTCGAATTGGCTAGCCGACCCCGGCAAGCTCGGTGGTCGAGACATCTGCACTAGTAAGGAGCAGGTCGTGGGTTCAAGTCCCACCCGAGTAAAGCCTGTGAATTTATCCCACAGGTTCTCGGAAAACACTGTGCATCAAGTGCTTCAAAAACTACACCGGAAAAGAGAAAACAAATCTCTTTTCTAAACTACAGAAACATTGGATTATTCACCCATGGGTCTGTGGTGTCTTCCAGTCTAATTTAGCCAGGTTCCTGACAGCGAATGACTTGGATTGTTGGGCTGACTCCGGTGACTTGCCCGCCACCACGCCCAGCTCCATGGATGCCTCGTACATCTGTAGCTGCTCCTTCATTTCAGATAGCTCGTCCTGCAAGTACAACGCATAAAACGTAAACCTCAATATGAATTTTTGCCACAAACTCGGCAATACTTGTTTATTGAGTTTACCAAGTACAAAAACTGCTCACATGTGAAATACTGTACATAATTTTACCTGGTAATCAGCTAAATTCTGCTTACCAAATAAAAACATATTACCATTTTTCAGGAGTGAGATTAACCAAAAATGAAAATTCCACGGAATCCACAAAAAATCCACGAAAAATCCACGAGGACCCCCATATCAACATATAGTTTGTATTTGTCTAAAGGCACCCCCTTAAAATATCCGTTTTTATTGGTCTATATCCACTTTTACAGGTAAAAACACCTTTAGGACAACACCTCAGGAATTCCAGATTGCAAATGAGATTCTTTAAAAATTCAGAAATCCTGACCAAAAATCCTGAAAATCAGGAAAATCCAGACAAATCTCACCCCTGTTTTTTAGCACATAAACCACAAGGACAAGGTAATTTAAACAAATAGGGTTCTTCGTCCATGGTCAGACCGCTGCAAACTGGAAATCTCTAACAAGCCCACTGGGCTTTAATGAGCTCCAAGCTCCAGTTTTGACCTCATGATTATTCAGTTATTCAATGCACCTGGTTTTCCATTCATTAGCAAGGTTTGAGGTAAGGAATGCAGCACCGCAAAGAAAAAAAACAGTAGTACTGCAATCGATACCGCACCTGGACAATATGAAATGCTCCCTTACTGTTCCAGTCCTCCATCAAATGATCTATCTTGCCTTATGTTGGCAGTCTCGCAATTTTGAGGGGGAAACTTCGTTTAGAAGGCACTAGTCAGACGTCATTAACCCATGACAGAACCTGGAGTGTGGGAAGTACTGAATGAGAGAACTTTTCAACCCTTTATCGTCAAATAAACCAGAAGGGAAACTGACTGAGTATTTTCAATCAATTAAATAGTCAACAGAGAAAACGGACAGGGGTGGAGGTCTTGGTGGAGCTCTTATGGAATGTTCAAATTTATCAAAAGACAGGAAATTTGCTCACTTGTAAGGCACTGGTCATGTCTTGACTGAAGGTACGAGCGGCTGTGGCCTCCTGAAGCTGAACTCGGAGTAGGTTGATCTCTTGTAATGATCCTAATGTTGGGGAAAACAAAAAAAACACACACCCAGAAATGTCAAGCCCTGGTGCCCTGGTGGATTGTGCAGCCAAGCGTAATGACCACAATAACTGAACAATGGATTGAATATGCAGAAAATATGGGTATAACCATCCACCGGCCAGGTGGTCTTTTTCAATCCGTGGCTATAGCCCATCATCCGGGTTCAAGGGGTTAATGTCAAATGCAATCACAAGCACAATATATCGTCCTCGTTTTCACGAAGTGACGAATCCGCCCACGCAGCACAAAAACTGCGTTTTGAGAAAATCGCTTTTCAAGTTGGTCGCTTTTTGCAACTGTCATTTCGCCCTTCTTGTAATCGAAACTTCCAAATCTTTTCACTGATACGACAGCTTATTAGTTGAATAACATGACCAGATACCTATTCATACAATCGGGTGCGTAATTAAAGAGCTGTGAATTGCCAAACAGATTCGCCACTTCGTGAAAACGCAAAATCCGGACCTCAATGGATTCGCCACACACAACGCGCGGATTCGCCACTTCGTGAAAACGCAAAATGCTGACCTCAATGGATTCGCCACACACAACGCGGGGATTCGCCACTTCGTGAAAACGCAAAACGCAGAGGTCAATGGATTCGCCAGTGAAGTGCTGCTTTTCCAATGAATATCACAGAACGCTTTCCTATGGGGATGCGATGGAATTGAGTGGGCGTTTGGCTCGTTGGGAGGTGGGGGGGGGGGGGTTTATCGCAAATGCTGTTTTGAAAAGGCAGTTTGCTCGTTCTTAGGCCTAGGCAAAATCAGTCTAAGTACTAACAGATTATGGTTATTACAGTGGCCCAGAATTTCAGAAATTATACTGTTTGACAGAATGCTGATGATGCACTACAACTCATGAGTGTTCACTACAAGTTAACTCCAAAGCAAAGCACACAAAAAAACAACTAAGATTGAAGGGACAATGTTTTTTTTTATTACAATGCCAAAATGTTTCTATTATATTTTTCCTTTTCAATTCAAAGTCAAGCAATACATTTTCTTTTCTCAACCAGATCTGCGGCACTTAATTATCGTTTTTCTTTTATGAAGCAAAGTGCCAGTATTGAAAAGTATTGAGCAATGTGCATTAAAAGCTGTAATAAATTTCATTCGACATTTCTTATAGGCCTATATCTGTGTTAACAAATACCGTTAATTGTTAATCAGTTCATTTTTTAAATGTTCATTGTTATAGAGTTCAATTACGCAACCTGAACGGAAGTTGAGGATAAGCAGAAATTAATGTTTCTAAATTAACTGCAAATATTTCTGGAGCTTCACTTTAAAAATTACTGATTAATTTAATGTAATTCACCAGTAGTTCTGCTCAAATGTATGTGATTTGAAGCTCGAAAAGGGTGAGAATTCTTTGTCCACTGCTACTTTTGAGGTTAGTACCTCAAACGTTTCCAAGAGGAACACTTGGTGATTCATCTTAAATTTATAAATCAAAAATTAGTGTATCATAGCAATTTCTGAATTGTGCAAGAACGTGGGGAAACAGGAACTAAGAAAAAGACAAAAACAACAATCTAAAAAATGATCACAGTTTGTGTCCCGAGATCAAAGTGTGCCACAAGCAGTGGATTTCTAAATCCACATGTTTATATAAGTACTAGTGTGACACATCCATTCTGAGATGCACACTTGCTTTGAAGAAGAAATAGCATTTTACATTGGAGCTTTGAAGGTTGAAGCGGATATATTTTGTATGCAAAACTGCAAGTAACAACCTTTCATTGTTTAGGAATGCTAAGAATCAAAAAGATTTAAAAGAAGGAAAAAAAGGGGTGAAGGATTGCTGGGCAAGAAGACATATAATTTAGGATGCAGGGTAAATATTTACGACCTCGGAATCGATAATAAAATAAGGTTTATTTTATAAGCTGTACATACAAAGAGAGTTGAAACCTAAAACGTCTCGAGTCACTGGAAAACCTGAACTAACTTAAGTGAACTAATCACCTAAGAAATTTACAAATTTAAATCAACAACAAAACCACAACGTTCAATCAGTGGTGAAGGTACAACTTGCAGGCTTCTATAATTTGACAGCTTGCCAGCTAAGACAGAGCAAGCTGACACCATCACATTAAAAGTGATGAAGGTACTTTACAAATGTTCACAAAAGTGTTATGAAATGTTCATTGAGCCATCAAAAGTATAAAAAAAAATTTTGTTGGACCAAACTACACGTATAGTCAATTATGTTTACGCCGAAACGATTAAATGAACTGGAGGCAGACATGTTTTGGGTAAAGAGACAGGCAAAGGCCTGGTGTGATCTTGGTCCAATTCAGTATGACCTTCAATTGCACATTGTCCATTTACATTATCAGCATAGAGATGAACATTATGCGAAATACATGTATCATCTGTTGCTCAAAGCATAAAAACACAAGCACTCCGGACAGGCTGCAAAGACTTCTTTTTCACAGATGAAGTTATCACGAGAAACTGGTGTTAACTTGTTTGGTCAGTCTTGGTGGAATGTGAATCGTCACCTGAAGATAAAGGGAAAGAAAAAAAAACATCAATGAGATGTCTTCTAAAAGAACAGATCTCGGTCTGACCACAAGTAAAGGCTCAATTTTTCGAACTTAAATTTGTTGATATGTGTCAGTCTTAGGCCTACAACTACTTCCATTTGTGAACAATACTTAGCTCTGGCCATTGTTAAAAGATTGAATTTGCATCAAAGAATATGTTAATCAAAAGGCATGTCTATAAATTACTGGAGCACTGTGGTCACCAACTTGGCCCACTTTAGAAGCATTCTGTAGAAGTATGCCAGATGTCATTTTTACTGTGTGTACTCCTAACAATTTAGAGCTCAACAAAGCAAAATCTGAACAGACACTACACACCTGCTTTCTTTTTAGCATCAGCATCAGGATCTCAATCCCAATTTTCTCAGATGAGGAGTCGTCCTCGATGTCCAAATGCCAGTCCTGAGCAAAAGAATTTTGTGAAACATTTTTAGTTATGGAAAAAACAGGGGTTTCAAGATATACCACATTATGAAGTCTCCAAAACCCATAACAAGATGATAAACAAATGATCAATTTGGGGGAGGAAAGTCCTTAGGTATTCTAATCCATAAAATCGGGCAGGAACAGACAAACCCCTTGTTGGCCTATGCAATATTCATATCTAGTCACAGAGATGGAAGACTCGGCAATGCTGCTGTTCCATCCTTATTTTCCAGATATCACAGCAATTGTGGACGAATTTCAAGTTAAAGGATTTCTGTGCCTGATGTGGTATCATTTACTCAAGGTTACCTTGATTGTGTTGTCCACAGATGACAAGGTTGTTACATGGCCAAAGAAACTGAAGCCGATGATTCTCTGCATTCACAGGGTCCCGGGGTCTTTGGAAGAAGACCATGATTCAACGGCCAAGAGTAATGTGATCTAGGCTGAACATCTGCTGTAACTAAAAACACATTTCAGACTGTGACAGTGACATTTGATCGTTTGTTTTGGTCCATCCCCTATTACTTGGACCAAACTTCTGATGCTCAGGCTTGTGATTATCTTTTGTTGTCTACATTACGACTGTTGGTTTATTTCATTGAAACAATAGTTTTCATGGTGTGCCAGGATCTAAGTATTACAGCACAAATGTTCTTGTAATTCAAAAAATGAAACAGGAAAGATTTGTTTTAATACCTGCACTAAAATTTGACAGGAACAGCATAATCTTGGAAAATAACCAACCGTCCTTGATGAACATGTGGCACAACCTGTTGTTTCAAGATTTATGTGAGCAAAATCAACATGTATGTAAACACTTTGAATACACAGTGCAAAGGCTAGAACATCTAACACAGAAAACACAAACTTTCTTCCCTTATAACTACACGAAAATTCCCCTATAATTCTCAAAATTAAATTGTGTGCCTCATGTTTATACAATTCTGATTTTGGTAGGGATATTTAAGTAAAATCTTTCCTTTAGATGTTCTAGACTTGGCACTGTACTATACTCAAAGTGTTCACATACATGTACATGTTAATTTCTGTCTAATTTTTTACTGATTTTGCAGACATAAATCTTGCAAAAACTGGTTGTGCCACATGTTTAGACACTTATTATCAATGAGGGTTGGTTACTCCAAGATTTTGCTGTTCCTGACCGATTTTGGTGGGGGGGGGGGGGGGGGGGGGTATTATAGTAAAATCTTTCCCATCTAACAAAGAAAACACAAATTTTCTTCCCCTACACTTCACTAAAATTTCCTACAATGCACGACTAATTCTCAAAATTAAAGCTTGTGCCACATGTTTACATGTTTATACAATTCTAAACACCAGTGGATGGTTATTTTCCAAGATTTGCTGTACTTGACTGATTTTGGTGAAGTATTAAAGTAAAATCTTTCCTTTAATGCATAAAGATGGGAAGCATTGAACATTATTAAACGGCACGGCATTTGCAGTACCTCGCCTACACAGCATGAAGTTCCTATACTAATGCGTGTATTTCCGACACATTTATTTCGAGCACGAAAAAATAGTACCAACATGGCAGTAACATTAATCTGACTATAAATTCAGTTTCGAAAAGAAATGTGGATTATCAAGGCAGTACAAAGTTTAACTCTACAATCAGTAAAAAAGGAAAGAGCGTACAGTACGTGTTGGTGGTTACCTGCTTCACATAGCCTCGGATTTCTTGTCGCCATGGTGGTACGAGGTGAAGACGAGCTAGTTCTGATTACCGCACCCGCACTGTCGCACTATTATAATGTAGCCCTGAGTTAAAGGTTATTCGCCACTTCGTGAAAACGCAGCTTCTGTGCGTCGCGTTTTCACGAAGTGGCGAATCGCGATTCGCCACTTCGTGAAAATGAAAACTTCGGAGGGCAACGGATTCGCCACTTTTGCAATTAGCCTAATTAACTAATTAGACGGTTTCAAGTATTGAAACTTTGCAGAAGTGTAAAGGACATCAAATTAAGTCAAAATATCGAAAAAAACCGATATTGCAAAAAAGGATGATTTTCGACGGATTCGCCACTTCGTGAAAACGACGACGATATGTATCCCCAACACCCACAACAACAGCAGTAGCATATACACTAACAGCAGCATTTGAAGCAAAAATTTGTAGCATCAGGAGTAGCATCAGGAGCAGCATCAGCAGCAGCACCCAGCAACAGCAAAATAGCAGCAGCACCCAGCAACAGCAAAATAGCAGCCAGCAGCACCCAGCAACAGCAAAATAGCAGCAGCACCCAGCAACAGCAAAAACACAGCAACAAAAACAGAAGCAGCAAAAGAGCAGCAGCAGCACCAACAGAACCAACAGCAGCAGCAGCAGCATCAGCAGCAGCACCAGCAACAGCAAAATAGCAGCAGCACCCAGCAACAGCAAAATAGCAGCAGCACCCAGCAACAGCAAAATAGCAGCAGCACCCAGCAACAGCAAAATAGCAGCAGCACCCAGCAACAGCAAAAACACAGCAACAAAAACAGAAGCAGCAAAAGAGCAGCAGCAGCACCAACAGAACCAACAGCAGCAGCAGCAGCATCAGCAGCAGCACCAGCAACAGCAAAATAGCAGCAGCACCCAGCAACAGCAAAATAGCAGCAGCACCCAGCAACAGCAAAATAGCAGCAGCACCCAGCAACAGCAAAATAGCAGCAGCACCCAGCAACAGCAAAATAGCAGCAGCACCCAGCAACAGCAAAAACACAGCAACAAAAACAGAAGCAGCAAAAGAGCAGCAGCAGCACCAACAGAACCAACAGAACCAACAGCAGCAGCAGCAGCATCAGCAGCAGCACCAGCAACAGCAAAATAGCAGCAGCACCCAGCAACAGCAAAATAGCAGCAGCACCCAGCAACAGCAAAATAGCAGCAGCACCCAGCAACAGCAAAATAGCAGCAGCACCCAGCAACAGCAAAAACACAGCAACAAAAACAGAAGCAGCAAAAGAGCAGCAGCAGCACCAACAGAACCAACAGCAGCAGCAGCAGCATCAGCAGCAGCACCAGCAACAGCAAAATAGCAGCAGCACCCAGCAACAGCAAAAACACAGCAACAAAAACAGAAGCAGCAAAAGAGCAGCAGCAGCACCAACAGAACCAACAGCAGCAGCAGCAGCATCAGCAGCAGCACCAGCAACAGCAAAATAGCAGCAGCACCCAGCAACAGCAAAAACACAGCAACAAAAACAGAAGCAGCAAAAGAGCAGCAGCAGCACCAACAGAACCAACAGCAGCAGCAGCAGCAACAGCAGCAGCAGTTACAAATCTACATATACTGCAGTAACAGCAATCATACCATTATCAGCAGTTGTAACAGTCATATCAGTACTGCAGGAGCAGTAGCAATAAAAAACACCAACAGCACCTGTGGCAGTCATAACAACAGCAACAGTTGTAGCAGCAGCATGTATACACAAAACCGCATGCGCTCATATCTGACAGAATATCCTTAAATGCATGCACAACACAGAGACAAAATACACTACCCCTCATAATCTATCCCTCACAAAACTCGCCTGCACAAATGGCGTGAGCAAAAGCCAACCAGACACACAACAAACCGAGTCAGACCTATTCACCCACCTGTTTCTAGCAGGTCCCTGCATTGTTTCTGGCTGTGTTGTAGCTGGTTAGTCAGCGTGTTGATGGTGTTACCCTGCTCTAGCTTGGCCTGCTCTGCAGTCCTTGACACCCTCGACAGCTCCTGGCGCAGACTGGCAACCTGGTCACTCTATGGGACATCAAAACAGTGTCATAAACCCCTTTAGTATTCAGTCATTTTCATGATCAACAGCTGAATTCCAAGTCAATTCACCATCATGTGCTTGCAGATACAATATTTTTGGTAAGTACCCACCTTGTCCTCTCGCCATTGGCCACCTTTTAAAGTCTCCTAATTTGTATGAGATACAGTAATTTCATTCAGGATAATTAATTGAGACTACATCAGTTCCTGCTTTGGATCATGAATACGTATGAGGTACAGTAATTTCATTTAGGATACTTGCTTAAGGCTACATCAGTTCTTGCTTTCACTCATGAATATGTATGAGATACAGTAATTTCATTTAGGATACTTGCTTAAGGCTACATCAGTTCTTGCTTTCACTCATGAATATGTATGAGATACAGTAATTTCATTTAGGATACTTGCTTAAGGCTACATCAGTTCCTGCTTTGGCTCATGAATATGTATGAGGTACAGTAATTCCATCCAGTAAACCTACCTTTTCCTCCAGACTCCTCTCTCCATTGTCCACCTTCTCCTTGAATCTAGTCAGCTCCTGCTCGTATCTCTCCTGCAGGCTCTTCAGCAGTCCGTCCTGTTGCTCTCTAGCCCTGGCCAGGGGCTGGGAGCGCTGGAGATCGGTCAGTTGGCTGGTCAAGCTGTCTATGGCCGACTCGGTGGACTGGAGCTTCTCCTCAACCTGGGATAATGAACATTTTGAAAATCAGAATTAAAGGACGCATGCAATGAATAATTAAAGGACGAATGCAATGAATATGCAGTCCAACTTGTTTGAACACATATACCCATGTCTTACAACAATACATGCATGTTTTTGTTAATAGCAAAATAACAATATAAAAATCATTCTTCCAGAATAACCCATCAACAGTGCTTTGAAATGTTCGGTAAAAATGGAAGCTATTTAATAATGAAATCAACATTTCTCAACAGAAATGTAAAAATACTATAGAGAAACAAGGGCCAGATCTTGTGAAACTGAATGTTGGACTCCAGCCAGAATACAAAACCCAAACCTCAAACTAGAACAGGAACCATGAGACTTGGAACCAGAACCAAAACGAAGAACCAGAACCAAACGAAGAACCAGAACCAAACGAAGAACCAGAACCAAACGAAGAACCAGAACCGGGGACAGGAATGAACAGGGATCAGGAATATTACATTACCCTCAGCTACACTATTCTATCACCACATGCCAATGACTCACCTCATGTTTGGCTACATTCAGTGCCTGTATCTGGGCGTGCGCTGCCTGCAGCTGACCCTTCAGTTGGCTGTTCTCCTGCTTGGATTCAGCCAGTAGTTCCTGGCACTGCTCATAGCTAGTTGTGGCTCCAGCTTTCTCTCCTACAAAATGTGAACGCAGCCTACTAAATCAGTCTTCAGGACACTTTTTGAATTTTCTGTTGCATTAGAGTATTAAAGTGGTGTGCAAAATTATTCAAACACTTGGCATATTTTAGGTACTTTAGTTGTTTGTGATGAAATGGCAATCAATATAGGAATGTACATTCAAATGAAACCCTCTGGAATGAACTTCAGAAGACTTGGAACAGCATTTAGGAAAAAGGGGACCTTGGTAACTCGAAACTCGAAATTGGAGCCCATTCCCCTGAGGTTCTACTTATCGAGATTTCACTGTATATATAAGAAATTTTCAAGTATCTTGAATATTTTGAAGTATTTTGGTGTTTTAGTAATTTATCAAAATCCAGAAAAATAAACATATGGACTGTGCTGGGGGACTGGGGTACATTACCTTGAGCTAAAGCCAGTTGATGGTTCAAGATCCGCTTCTCTCGACCCGACTCTGCCTTCAACACTTGGAGTTGGTTACTGAGCTGGTCTAGTTCCCTGCCTCGTGCCTTGTATAGGATCTGAAGCTGGGCCATCTGTCTAGTCTCCTCATCTCCACCTGCACACAGCCAACGAGGTTTGGTAATTTAGTGCATGCAACTCATCAGTTTATGTTGAAGCATTTAAAGAGGATGTTCAGTGGTGAGAGAAGTCTGCGTCGTTTTTCAATTTTATGTAGATTGCGTATTGCAAAATCAAACAATTTCAAATTATTTCTGCCATGAAAAAAAAAAGGTGACAAGTCCCTGCAAGTCCATCACAAGCCCTCCAGTCCTAATCCCAATCACAAGCTATTCAAATGAGCTTTGACAAAGGCATTCCATTGTTCATCCAGTTACTTGTGACCGGCTTTATGAAAGCACTTCTGACTGGGCTTGCGAAAGGACTTGTGAAAGGACTTGCAGGGACTAGACTACAACTCTGGGACGAACTCCCCTTTTGTGTCTAGCACTAGGCACTAGGCACAAAAGGGGAGTTCGTCTTATGACGTCGATTTGTTTGCCCCCCACAGCGACGACTTTTAAACAAATGGCACCAGCAGACTGTGCTGCGCTAGAGGGGACATGATAAAAATAGCTCTCAAAAGTCACTTTTTGGGTATTTCATGGCAGAAATAATTTGTTTGATTTAACAACATGCAATCTACATAAAAAATAAAAAATGACGTAGACTTCTCTCAGCAATCAACAACATCTTTAATATGATATAGATGAGACATATCATTCACATTGCTAAAGGATAAAAGCTACAAGTATGCCAATAGCTTTTTCTCTCGTTCTGTATCTCTGTGGAATTCTTTGCCCGGTGCATGTTTCCATTCATCTTACAATCTTTCCTGCTTCAAAAGGAATTTTAATTCTTCCCTCTTGCATCTTTGTTCTTTTTCCTTTTTGTAGCTCCACACCTTTTAGCCTTCTTTGGGGAAAAATTCCATAAAAAAAAAACCAGAATAAAGAGTGTCGGTGAAAGGTATCAAGACGTTCTGATAAAAAGTGACTGTGAAGTCGCGAGATCTGTGATTAACAAATAAAGTCGGGCTTTGAATACTTATTAAATAAACCACAAAGTCAGGTTTGAGTTGAGGCCAATCATTCCACGTCAATGAGAGGAAGATCTAGAAATAAAAGTGAAATCACTCACCAACACCAAGGAATTGCTTCTGCAACTGGTCCCCGGCGTCCTGCTGCACAAATCCCACCGTAGCTTGGCTGGGTTGCATGCCATGTTGCGCAATCTCTTTCTGATGGGCATCGTTGGCAGTGGCCCCATCACCTCTGTACTGAACCCTGCATACAAAAATAATGACGAGGGGTTTAATGCCAAAAACTGACTACATGTATATGATCCGGGCTAAATGTCTTGGCTCATCTTGGGCCACCATTCTGTGCTTACAGCACTAGGAAAGAAATTCTTTGTTATTCCTATAAACATAGAATCCTTACAATGGAGTTGCGAGATGTATGTATGTGGGTGGGTCATTCCATAAATTTGGGGTCTAAAAGTGTGACTTTTTGGTGTCCCTCTTACATAGTGACATGTTTTAGATTTTGCAATTCAGGACACATTCTTTAATGCCTTTTATCTCCAAGAGTGATTATGTAAAGCAAAGTACCCGCCTAACAAGTAAAACCTGGTCAATTTTAATGATACTTGATGGGAAATTAGCAGAGGTCAGGTGTAACAGGGACACCAAAAAATGTCACACTTTTGGACCGCAAATTTATGGAATGACCCACGTGCATGAGCCAAAATTTCTCGGTAACCCGTGAAATATGTTAGAGCAAGTTTGGGTGCTGCTGACTTACTGTACATGTAGTCCTTTTTGTCAATTTGAGATTTAAATCATGCATGCGTGGTCTGTTTTTCACTTGAACGTGTCTAGTCAATCGACTACATCTAGTTGGTGTGTAGCAACAACAAACTGCAAAGAACGTCATTTTTGTTCACTTTGAAAATGTATTCAAATTTACCTAGTCAGTTTCCCTTGTGGATTGTTTGACGAATTGTAAGTAAAAAAAAAAAAGTCGTATCCTCATTGAGTGATCCCCAGGCAATGTCGCTTCCCGGGTTGTATCGTAAAATTGGGTGTGATCCCTGGCTATACGGCATTCTGGGTTTATGACTTCTGAGTGACTAGCGCCCATCCGAACAAAGATACTGACAATTTGGGAGACCGCCAACATAGGGCAAGATAGCTCAGTTGGCAGTGTTCTCCACAAGGGGTTTTAGCAGGGCGGGCCGCCCTGCCAAAATTGTATGCCGCCCTGCTAAAGTTTTACCGCCCCGCTAAAATGTTCACCGCCCCGCTAAAATGTTCACCGCCCTGCTATTTTTTTTCCATTGGATTTCCCCCATTCTCCACCGTCTTCACAGTTTATCTAAGTACGAAGAGGTTTACCGCACTCTGTGGAACGAACATGAAGAGTTTACCAGCATTAACATTCAGCGTTTATAGTAATCGAACAGATCTGGACGCAACGTACGCAACATATTATGCATTCACATCATAAAACTATACACGTAATATTATTCTGGACTGGTTCCAATCTCCCTGGTAATATAATTTTCACTTTGTCGCGTCGAGAACAGTTTACCTAAATTACAATGTTCCGTAACAATTGAGGGCGTCTTTTTCTCTCGGAAAATACCTTATCCATGCGCGCTGTGCCGACGTGCATGTTTAGCTCACCGGCCGGCTTAACTCTGAACCCCCTGCTCGGTGATGAGTTCCACTCAGTAAAAAAAAAATTGACCCCCCAAAAAAATCTATTTTTGATGACCAAACCCCCTCCCCCTAAAAATCTTGCCTTCATTTCAAGTTGTAAACACGAGCAAATTTGATTCAAAGAGTCAGAAGAAGTGGCCAGGAAATGCCTCAGATTGCACCACTGAGCATCTAGAATCAAAAATTTCCGTAAGGGCTTCGCTCTCCGCGCTCGCATTGTGTCTGCCGCCCTGCTAAAATTTAAGGCCGTGGAGAACACTGAGTTGGTATTCAAAATTTACCTAATAAGTTTCCCTTGTGGATTGTTTGACTAATTAAATTTGTGCTAAATATGATTTAAAATAAAAATAAAAATTTGGCTAATCTGCAGCCTATTGCTCAGACACAAAAGTGCTACACGTATTTACATTAGGCAAAAAAAAAAAAAAATTGGTTTGCCTTAAGTGTGAAAATCGAGAGGGAGGGTCGGTCGGTCGATTATTTCATTGTTTTTTGTTTTTAACCATCCTTGAAAACAATACTACATGTCGTGTAATTCAAAAGTTGGGAGGCAAAAAGTAAGCTTTTATGGCGAAATGCACGATTGTGCCGTCGTAGCTGTATTTAAAGACAATGATTTTAATAAAACTTGTTCATTTTGTGCGGGAAAAGGTGAGATTTTAAAAATTCCTCTTAAAAACAACAACAACAAAAACGACCCAAATTGTGTTACTTTTAGGGTCGGTCGTGGAGGGCAACACAACTATTTTTTTTGGGGGGGCCTTATTAGGCAAATTAAAAAAGTTATTCGAGGGCAATGTATTTTAACACAAGGAATTTTAGCCAGTGAATGATGTTTGCCGAAAGAAAATTCTGAACACCTCCTGCAGTTAGGAGCTTGACAAATTGACACCTAGAATATGCAGATTCAGGATTTGAAAACTATTCACCTTTGCATTGTGGGATTGCTTTCATTCACACGATGGCTGCCTTGACGAGTATCCCTCACATAGGTCTGGGCATTTCTCGCATGGTGCACTGGGTGCTGGCTGCCACCGTTGACTTGGGGACGGTTGGGCGAGTACTGCTGCGTACGGGCATGAGATGGGCTGTACTGCTGTATCGGTCCGTCGTACATCTGCTCCTGATACTCAAAGTTGCCATTCTCCGGCCGCATATCAAACCCATTCTCATAATGCCTGTTCTGCGGCTGATTCTCATTTGCATAATCATCACCAGAGTCTTCACCAGCGTATCCATTCACACCATTGGCTGCCTGGTAATCGTCGTGGTCACCGTCATCCTGGTACCCGTTGACAAACTGGTTGCCGTGAAAGTTGTTTTCCTCGTGAGGGCGACTTTGCGCATATTCGTTGTTCCGGAACCTTTGCAGGTTCCCATGTGCATTTACACCATCCCGGGCATGGCCTGGAAACTGGTGCCCTGTCTCCGAGTTCGGCCTCTGCATAGGGCCTTCGTCGCTGGTAGCGCCCTCAATCTCTCCTCTTTCGTAGTGCTGTCCGAAGGTTTCGTCGTCTGACGACTCAACAAATTGTCGGCCATTCTGAATGGGATTGAAAGGAAAGAATCATTTAGGAATCTCAGGGACAACCATTGACAATGCATACAAACATAATTCAATCTCCCCAGAGATCTAGTGCAGGATCGGCTATAACCACTATTAGGCCCTGTTATCTTTGTATGGCATCCAGGCCAACTTGCTCACTGCCTTGAAGCGTCTTGCACCCATTTTGATAAGGGAAGGGTGCAGGTTTTTTAAACCCATCAGTGTCAAAGTCTTATAATACCTGCCCATTACCTTCTTGCTAACTGTACCCATTCTGAAGGGTGCAGGGGTATTACCGCCTGGGTACCGAGTTTTCACAGTCAAAGCCTCATGCCAAAAATACCTATTGCCTAGATAAACCCAGTACCCATATTGATGGGTATCCACTGCTCCTGGTATCCACTCTGACAAGGGAATGGTTCAGGGCCTTAACCTACTGGGTACTGGGTTCCAGAGTCTTATGACCAACCTGCTCATTGCCTTGAAGCTCCCTGTACCTATTTTTACAGGGGAAGAATGCAAGGCGTCTTTACCCACTAATAGTTACTGGGTCTAAAGCTGGATGACAAACCTGCTCATTGCCTTGATGCTCTTGGTACCCATTCTGATAGGGGAAGGGTGCAGGCGTCTTGAGAGGGGGAGGGTTGATGAACCCATTGGGTGTTGACGTCTGCTGCTGCTGGATCAAGTTATGGTGACCTGGCAACTCTTGCTTAAGGTGGTTCCATGGATCATGGCTATGAAGGACACAGAGAGAAAAAAAATAGGATTTTATTTTACAATCATACATGTACATGTGCCAATTAGTACCAATTAGAATTGTAATCAAGTCATCACAAGTCACATCGCAAGTCTGGTCTCAAGCCAAGTCAAAAGCTATTCAAATGAACTTAAACAAATGTGATTTACTTGTTTTGTGATCGACATGTGATTGACTTGTTTTGTGATCGACTTGTGATCGACTTGTGATCGACTTGTGATCGACTTGTGATCGACTTGCGATCGACTCGCGATCGACTCGCGATCGACTCGCGATCGACTCGTGTAGTGCTCACATCAAGTACATGTATAAAAAAAATTCTTGTGTCGTCATTGACCATATAATTGTAGTGATCCTAATGAAGTGCTTATTCAAGTAAACCAGTCGACAAGCGTGCCATGTGTGCATGAGGATGTGTGGTTTAACCTGCCGCCACATGATACATGTACGATGATCACTCCAAGGTGGTCACCATGTGTAGTTTTTGTTTCACACTTTAAACATCTGGTAACATGGGTTAAAAACGTCTGTACAGTTAGAATGACTTTATATAAGAACATGAATTTCAATCCTACATGTACTTATAAATAGCCAATAGATCAACTGGGGGAATTTTTTTTTTTTCATCTTTTGCATATACAGGTCATTAGGGAGGTCATTAGGGAGGTTGTCAGGGGTCCGACTCAGATTTGGTTGAAACTTTTTCTAAAAATACCTCACCGTGTGCCAAACTCCAAGTCGTGTCTGAGATATGACCTCCTGAAAATTCCTACCCTGCCCGCTTTGCACCATAAATGTTTTTTGCATTTTTGGAGGCCCATATCTCCAAAATGCATTGGGATTTTTATGCGACAAATGTTACACTAGGTTTAATGGCATCCAATCTGCAAGATGACAAAAGTAACTTTTTGCCATATTTAGCCACCTCCTGGTGCCTACAGAGATGGTCGGAATGACTTCATATTTCATAGTACATAAACACTAGGTCCTTATCAAGGACTAACCAGCCACACAGTCACTCTTTTTGGAGACGTGGATAGGGGGAAAGCACAAAAAAGGCAAAACGGCAAAGTTCACTTACGACAAATTTCGGGAATTTTTGCTGAATTCGGGGATTTTTGCTGCATTATCCAAAAAGGTATTTATAATGGAAATGAATATGTGCTGGGCCGGTTTTAAACATGTACGTTTAAAACCGCCTTGGGGCCTGGACGTTGACAATGACCGTCCAGGACCCAAGGCAGTTTTAAACGAACTTGTTTAAAACCGGCCCAGCACATATTGATTCCCTTATTATAAATATAACTTTACATTAATACCAACTCTACAATGTCTTAATTTATGCGCCGGCATTGCCGGCATTTGCAGATAGGAAACCTGTCAAAACATTGGACAAAGTGTGCCTGACTACATCAAACACTTCAGCAATTAAATGACGCCCAAAACACGGACCTTGGACTGACAGAATTGCTGTGCCGCTGGCTCAGTGAGCCGCAGGATTCGTGACTGGAGAAGGAGACTGTGTCATCGTCAAGCAGGTCATCAGGCAAGGCATTGGTCAGCAACTCACGTAGCTGATGGGAAAAACAAACAAAAATGAAAGTAATAAATATTGACTCCGAGAGCCCAAATCAAATGGGGGAGGTGGGTTTGTTTTTTGCATTCAATAGGGGACCTTTAACAATAGAGGACAATAGGGTCCCCGGTTGAGGAAGGTCCCCCGTTTGAAAACCGTGTGCAAAAACAATGAGGGTCCTTGCCAAAAAGTTAAAGTATGAACAATAGGACAATAAGAGGTCCCCGACTGAAGGTGTTTACACACTTGTGTGAGTTAATGGTCTCATCGATGGTGAATGGGTCTGCAGGTCTGAAAAGTGGGATAATGTCTTTGGTATCCAAGGAAGATTTATCCTCTTTTTAGATCTGGGCCCAGGAAAACCATAAGAGTGGTTGGGATGGCAATTCAAAATGTTTCCAATCCTACCACCTCTGATTGTATCCCTTTCAAGTATAGTGGCTTTTAGCCTTGAATGATTTCAATTTAAAAAAAGCTTACGTGTTTTGCGGTTGGTGTCTTGCGAATCAGTGCGGTTTTCGCCTTCTTAATTTTCGTGTTGCGTTTTGTCATCTTCGTTGTCGTTTTACCCCAAAATTTCCCACCATTTCTTTTTTAAACCCTGCCCTCTATCTATGACATACGTGTATACGTGTTGGTTTTAATGTTGCAATCTAGACTTGTTGCAAGTCCAATAACTTAAAAGTGGATTTTGTTCTCTTATAGGAACAGGGTACAATTGCCCTTGGGGTCAGCCATTTTTAATTTCCCGCTCCAGTAGAATCTGTGGGTAATCAGACTTAACTACGCATGCGTGTGACGTAATTCCACCAGTGACTCTGCTCCGTGAGTAGGGTCTGTGGTGGCTGACCCGAGTGAGCCCCGAGTATGACGTCCGACCTTATCGAACAGCACGCGGCTAACCCGAGTCAACCCAGGTGAGCTACTCAAACGCACCCAAAGATTCAAAGGTCAGCGTATGTCATCGGGTCATGTCACGGTTCGTAGATGCAACTGTACGTGCGCTGGATGAAAGGCTGAATGCTCAGTGCCCGGCCCACTTGCCTCCTCAGTTTATTGATTCCAAACGTCAAAGTGTTTGGAATATTCATACGTAGTGCGTACCCCGTCGATGTGAAGCTTTCAAATGATAACGACATGACCTGACCTGACCTGGGATACTATGGATGCATGCCATGGAGATATACAAGTGTCGGTCAAATCAGGTCAGGTCATGATAGTATGTACAATGCGCGTTTGGATGATAGAATGGTGCACATACATTGTACTGCATCTGGTCCGTGCGTGCCCTCATTAAATTTCGGGGTATCTATTTTTAGGCCATTTGGCTAATAACGAATAGTGCTATACACCCAGTTCATTTCACTTCATTTTGTCAATTTGAAATGCTGAAAACTTCCAACTGGAAAAGAAAGAACTACGGTCATGGCACAAATAACAACACTGACAAATGATACACATGTGTACGAACATGTACAGTACATGGATGTATATTCCGAGTTGTCTTGCCAATATTAAGGGAGATGGGGGTTTATTGGAACATGGGGTAAGTTAAAACATTGAAATTTTCTTCCACAGTTAGAATTCATTTTATGAAATGATGACATATAGAGGTGTCCCTTAGCAACAGCCATCCACCATATTGCCTGCAGCACCAGTGCCCCAATAGTACTCAAGTGGGAAAGATAAGTTTGTTTTTTCACCTTCCGAGTAAATTTTTCATCAATAAAATAATTTCATGTTTATAAATAATGGTGACTAGTTTTTAAGTATTTTAGGCTCTAGTACTAAGCTACAAAATAAGGTTAAAAAGATGTGTTATTGTAGGCCCTGTTTTGCGTAGTAAGCTTACAAATGTCACATGGGCCACTGGGGCTAGTTAGAACATTTCGATGGGGGCTAGTTGGAACATAGCAAATTGTGGTCAAAAATCTGGAATGATTTAAAAGTATTTCCTGTAGTGTAGCAAGAAGTTGTCAAAAGTCTGAATATTGTCTGTTTATTGCTAGCAGTATGTAGCAAAACCCAAGATGCAAGACTCTTTTATATAAAAAAAAAAAAAAAAAAAAAAAAAAAAGCAGCCCACAGCAAAATATGTCTCAAAAAACTAATATTAGGCCTAGTAGAAGACTATAAATTGATTTTCACTTATTGATTTTATCTCACTGATAAGCTTAGCGAGATGTGTGACATTTTTAAAATATATATTTTAAGTACCGCAGTTGTTTTTGAAAAACAATACAACTTTCACTTGATTTAAAAAATATAAAGAAAGACATGTGGTGAATTGTTTAAAAAGGAAAAAAAGCACAGAGGTAATGAGAATCATTTTCCCCCCGAGAACCAAAAATATTATAGTTTTTTTAAATGCATTTTCTAAGTGAACAAAGAAACTGGCAGGAGTGGGATTCGAACCTGTGACCTCCGGGTTACCGTACCGGCGCTCTACCAACTGAGCTATCTTGCCCTATGTTGGCGGTCTCCCAAATTGTCAGTATCTTTGTTCGGGTGGGCGCTAGTTTTTTAAATGGTTAAACAATTCTTAACCCTTTTATAGAGAGAGTATAGATTGAACTTCCTCGATATTTAATTCAGTTATTTTTTGGTTTACATGCTGGGAGCATGGCCTATAGTACTGGAAAAATTATTTTACTTGAACTCAAATAATAAATGTATTGTATACTTTCTAAGTAACCGCATACCATGTTCCAACTTACCCCATACGTACCATGTTCCAACTTACCCCATAGGTGGGGAAAGTTGGAACACAAGACATAGTTGTGTTTAAAGTGGATTATTCAAGTAACCATCAACAAGTCTAAGAATTTTATAGGCTACATTTGTAACACACATGTACATGTACATGTATATGCATCAACTGGTATAGTTATTGTTTCTTGAATAAAATCTGTTTGTGTTATGGGCTCCCTTTTGGCACCGAGAGAGGGAGGGTTAAAGAAACAATGTAGTCGTAACAGTTAACGACTGGCAGCCATTATATTAACTCAACTACATGTACATACTAGCCCGGATCAGACAATATGTTGTGAAAATAATAATCTTTATTCTTGCAACTGCACAAACAGAACCCAAAAGAACTGTATCAATGTTAGAACACGTATAATATTTAAACTAACCAGATTTATAATTAACAGTGGGATCCCACTCTTGGAGAACAAAATACACTTAAAACAAAACAATCCCTGAATGGCATACATAAATTGAAAGTTTATGGGAATTTCTTTTCACACTTTTTCTCTTCCCAGGGAATTCATTTTCATTTCATAAAATGTGAATTTTTTTTCCCAAAGTGGGAAAACATTTTCACACCTTTTGTGGGAAAACATTTTCACACCTTTTGTGGGAAAACATTTTCACACCTTTTGTGGGAAAACATTTTCACACCTTTTGTGGGAAAACATTTTCACACCTTTTGTGGGAAAACATTTTCACACCTTTTGTGGGAAAACATTTTCACACCTTTTGTGGGAAAACATTTTCACACATTTTCACAAAAGTGGGAAAACATTTTCACACCTTTTCACAAAAGTGGGAAAACATATTCACACCTTTTCACACAAGTGGAAACATATTTTCACACCTTTCCTCAAAGTGAGAGGTGGAAATTCACAGGTGGAAAAAGTTGTGAGAAATGTGAAATGTGAATGTGAATGTGAATTTTTTTGCCATGTGAATTTCCCATTCCCAGTGTTAACTTTTAATTGCAATGTACTGTACATCTCCCCAAATTCCATGTAACACAAATGTAAGCGTTGACAATTTACAAAAAATACAGCATGAAATTGGACAGCATTCCATTAAAAACAAAAAATTTAATATACACACAAACTAAAAAAAATGATTATGATGTGAAATAATATTACTTTCTGAAATTAAATTATCACAGAGTAAAGAATTGTTAATTTGGTTGGAGAAGAGTTGGGCTCATCCTTACAATCACTCTCTCACCGGAGATCTGTTGCTACTTTTAGTCTGTTCTAAAAAAACCTGCTGTCTGGAAGTTGCCAGCTCTTTGAACAACATGTGCAAAGAATTCTTAAACTTGACAATGGAATTAAACAAAATTATGCTATATGCAAATCAAACAGACACTGGGCGCACTAAGTTTAATTTAGGTGAGGTGGTACGTAGAAGGAATCAGTACAAGAGAGGTATGTTAGGGGAAAGGTGTACCTGCAGATACGTGTAAGTTGGGATATGACAAGACTACTCCAACAGTGCACGCAATGCTCTTTTTGGAAAGTTTGGCGAGGGGTTGAGAGAAAAGTTTGAGTGGGCACCGAGTTAGAAGGCTAGGATCGCTGATGATGGTACAAAATCCTTAGGCAACTCAACCAATTTCAGGCCTCAACATTTTCAAATTTCTAAACAGAACTTACCTGAAACAGTGAGTTCTCAATGTCTTTCAAATCTTGCAAGGAGTCAGTCTCCACATCCCCCATGAGACACCTCAAAAACATTTCTCCCACGGTAACATGGTGCCTTTTTTTCTTCTTAAATATTTCCTCACAGCCACCTGAGCTTCCAAGATCTGACCCACAGAGAGCCTTCTTGTCAGGAAAGTTCAAAATCAATCTTTTGTTTTAAACTCCAAGATTTTAAATCACTTGAAGATGAGATGGAGCTTAGTCTGTCGGGAACAAATGGCGTATCAGAGTACATGTATCTACAAGGCAGTTTAATTATTCACTGGAACTGCGCATTTGTGGAGGGCTTGAAACTCTCGCGACACAAATCCCTCCTTACAGCTAGCCGATCATGTCACCTGATGCGTTGCAGGAATATACATCTCCCCGATGCACACTGGCTCTTAACCACAGTATCCATAACCATCTATTTACAGCAGCACCACAGATCTTTTTCCCCCCCTCTTTTCAGCTTTTCAATTATTCATAGATAGATAAGAATTTCTTCCTCAAAATTCATAGATGACAGTGCCTTATCAAGATTAATGATTCGCTGGTCTTGGCCCGATGCTATAGGAAGATATAGGAGGGCTCGCTGGTTGTTACAGCCGAGTCAGATCTCTGTAGGGCATCGTATTATTGCCGCTGTTGGATCATGGCCTGATTGCATTTTCTTTATGGATGTACATCATCTACTAGGTCCCAGCAGACTGCATCCATAAAACAAACAGCTTGTGAGCTCCGTATAATTTGTCTGGCTGTCCACAATACAGCTCGGGCATGTTGCAACTTCAGATCACTTTGATTACACTCTCTTTGGTAGAAGCTCAGTGACGACTGCATTCTACTTGGCAAGTAAATGTATGTGGTGCTCAATCAGGACGCTCTTTTCGGAGAGAGGGAACTCAGCCCGGAGCTGATCAGTCATGTTAAAATGAAACTATCAAAAGAACATAAACAAGCAAAACAAATATATTAGAAAATGTCCCTGCATGTATACATGTATGTAACTTGGGGTTAATACATTGACATTTAATTGATGGACATAAAATGACAAAAATCCAGATCAAGTGGTAGAATTTCAGATTGAAAAAAAAACACACAAAAAAACCCATCAAATCAAGTACTGTAATTAAAACAAGCAAGCAAGCAAGCAAGCAAGCAAGCGAGCGAGCGAGCAAGCAAGCGAGCAAACATACAAGCTGGAAAGCAAGAGAGGGACAAACAACCAAGCATGCAAGCAACCAACAAACCAACCAGCCAACCAACAAATAAACCAAAAAGACCATTTAAAAATATCTGAATGAAAAAAACAAAAAAACAAAAACATTTGGTCAAATCTCTTAGAATCGAATTGGCAATTCCGTTTGAAAGTGCAACAGCCAAGTAGGCCAGGCATAAACAAAATACACTAAATGAAGTTTATAGTATCAACTGGATATTTTAAGTCTCTCTTTTTTTAGTCTCAGAGGAAATTTGAGTTTGTGATTTAGAGATATGCATCTCGAGGTTTAATGATATTGAAGGTGCTCCAGATGTTAGTGAGCAATGCAGTGACTGTGGCCCCTTCACTGGGGAATGAGGCACGGATTGAAGCAGGAAACTGGCATGGTGATGAGTGTACCTCGAGCAAATATGACACCGCGGTTCAAGGCAGTCATAAGGTACCCTGCCTAATTCCAAACTTCCTTCAGAAGGGTCCAAGATCTGCTGCTGTCGAGTTGTCCAAGGAATGCTTTCGCAATGGGTAAGTTTTTTGGTTATTTTTTTTTAAACACCAAAGTTTCAATAAATATATTGTTGAGCTCAAAAAATCAATGTCAATCTTAGAATGCAAAAAGTACATTTGTGACTGGACACTGCGAAATGAGACAACTTGTGAAGGACATTTTTGTTCACTTATTAGTGTTACATTTTTGTTCACTTATTAGTGTTTCATGTGCATTAGAACTTACTGGGCTCTTCGTTATCACTCAATTTGACATCTTGATGAATACTGACATCCTGATTCATCAATTCGTGAATAGTGACATTGCATGCACAAAAACACTGACAGTTCCAACTGATTTTCAGTGTGTAAGATTCGTTTACGGGACTGTAAAGTCAAAAGTATCTCTGACTTCTTCAAATTAATGTTGTTGGGTTTGGTCACATTTGACAATTAAAAAATTTATTGAGCATAAAAAAAAATACTAGCCTGGACTTTGAATGATCTACATGTAGGCTGAAAAAAATAATTTGTACTAGTGCCATAACCAATGGTTGAAATATTAACTTGCTCAATCAATGTTGCACTGTAAAACGAATATGTACTTAAAGCAGCATCTGTTTGGTATGCGATGTGATGATGCATGTACATGTATGCACATAGGCTTTGGCACACGTACAATGTACATGTAGGCTTTGTTATTTTTATATACATTTAGGGGAAAATTTGATATTCTGTGACACAGGTGGGAACGTGCACAAAAATTATAATTTCCATTCAGCAAGATATTAAACGTTAACTAAGAGGTGTAAGGGACTAGATTGTAGGGTTAACCCTAACTCATTAGGTGGTGTGAAAAATCGTATTGAAATTGGAGGATTCAGGACTGTTAGGGTTAATGCTTAACACTGAAATGACAAAGTGCCATTACAATCAAAATTAATATATATTTTTTTCATCTTGATTATAGAAATATTCAGGGACTGTAAATTAATGGAAACTTTCATGGTTAGTATGGATGTTCCAACTTGATGCAAATTTTTTCTCTCAGAAATTATGCAAAATTTTGCAGGTAATTTTTGTTTTTAAATTAGCAGTATTTAAAAAAAAAAAATTAGCAATGATGTTTGGGGTAGGAACAACACATTATAAATCAAACAAGTGTTTTCGTCCACAAAAAAGGCTTCTGTGCATTTTATTTTAATTAATACCGCACAAAATTGCAACATCAGATATCTTTCCAGAAGGAATAATAAGCCAGTTCAGTATTCCAACTGCGCATGTGCACAACAAGCTCCGCCGATTTTTTCTCTCGGGGAAAAACGTGGCAGATAAATGCACACAAGGCTATGGGGGTACGTGGTAACCGAATCAGCATTTTGTGCAATATTTGTGTGCAATCGAAAAGACGACAGAAACTTTGGTTCAAACAAAAGTTTGGACACACAAGACACCTGAAAACACTTCGCTGTCCAAACGTTTTTTTTTGAAAACGATCTCTTCAAATTTGCTGGTATCCGCTATGCTTTTGCACGCACACGATGAAATATTTCTCCCGAAAGAAAAATTGTCAAATATTGATGTGCAGTTGGAATACCGAACTGGCTTATTGCGTAGAAAACTTACAAATTACAATTTTTAAGCGAAACTATTTTTAAATTTCCAAAAAAATAAATAAATAAAAAATCTACCTATGCAAATGATTTAATAAAATAGTTATCTGCATGAATAGAAAGGTACTCACCCTCTGAATTGATCATCGTACTCCAGCCTCATTGCGCTGCTGGCGCTGTATCGTTCTGCCTCGTCTACTCTCCCAATCATGAATGTCACATTGAGCATGGCCCTGCACGACCACAGGCATCCTTCCCCATCAATTACAAACACTCTAGCGGTTACCAATTACCGATGCGACCCAGCGGGTACGTCATCCGGAGTGGCCTGGGATGCGAGGGCTGGAACTCAAAGGGCCTATTAATACGGCCCAACAATCGGGCAGCGATGACTTGATGATGAGGGTAAAGTACACAGTTGTTGTGCAGGGAAACAATGACATGCGTCAATGAGAGTGTTTTGGTTACGCTCACCTGCATGTTGCATAGGAAAAGGACTGAAAAGGCTGCTTATTAGGGCTTTGATTGCTAACCCCTCGAGTACGGTTTTACGGGAGACGTCGGAGTGTCGCGGTGGTTCTGGCAGCCAAGCGAACCGGTACAATGTGTTTGTGCAGTCAAGCGTAACATACACAACAATACAACAATGGATTGAAACTGCAAGACGGCGGCAAATGGCTTACATTCTCTCACTGATGTCTATCCAAAAACTTTAACCCTAACCCCCCCCCTTTAGTGTTTTTCATATGGCCCTGCCAAATTCAACAATTTCCAACAAAACTGAAATGAGAAGCCTGCTAACAGCAAATTTGGTTGGATTCTGCAGTGTACCACCTACACACCAGCCTTGGCATTCTGCAGCTACATGTACATGTACCCTGCTGAATCCAACAAAATACAACAGGTACAAACATGTATTTGTTTGTATGCTCATACAACTGAAATGTTACTAGAAGTCTGTTTTCACCCTCCTAAATAGTAATTTTTTTTTATACAACAAAGTCTTTCATACAACATTCTCCAAAAGTGAAAGCTTTTACACAACTGTAGAACATTTACATTTTTCTCACCTTCAAAACACAAGGTGTTTTGATGTGAAGAAATAACAAATCAATTCTTTCGGGGGGGGGGGGGGGTGCAAATATTCTAAGAAACATTTCTGGGAACTGAATAACTATAACTGGAGACAACTGAGAATACTAAAAACAGACTGGTTGAGAAATTAGACATTGAGGTAACTTGTAAATGATAGAAGTTAGGAGAGTATGATGTTTCAATCTGAGCAGAGTTTTTCCTCCAAGGTCTTTTTATCCTTGGAGAAAGCCTTCGTCCTTTGACAAAGATACTGCTAGAATCGACTGTCAGGAGTTCATTTTGTTCATTCCTACTTTTAGACCATTTCAGTTCACAAACAGTTTGTTATTACTTTAGTTTTCTATTACGGCAAAACCTCTTCTTCATCCTACAGAAATCATACAAAACACTTTTTATAATGCCCAAGATATCTTTGAACTGACAACGACTGAATAAGAAAAACAAAATTCACAGTTTTCACAATTTTAATTTACATTGTAGATGTAGGAATGTCAATACACTGCCAGTATGCCTTGTGTGTGGTGCCCACATTTATGTTTGCTTTAGCCTGCAGCAGTGATGTAGTCGAGACCATTTCAAGACCAGGCACAAGACCATGCACAAGACCATGCACAAGACCAGGCACAAGACCAGGCACAAGACCAGGCACAAGACCAGGCACAAGACCAGGCACAAGACCAGGCACAAGACCAGGCACAAGACCAGGCACAAGACCAGGCACAAGACCAGGCACAAGACCAGGCACAAGACCAGGCACAAGACCAGGCACAAGACCAGGCACAAGACCATGCACAAGACCATGCACAAGACCATGCACAAGACCATGCACAAGACCATGCACAAGACCATGCACAAGACCATGCACAAGACCATGCACAAGACCATGCACAAGACCATGCACAAGACCATGCACAAGACCATGCACAAGACCATGCACAAGACCATGCACAAGACCATGCACAAGACCATGCACAAGACCATGCACAAGACCATGCACAAGACCATGCACAAGACCATGCACAAGACCATGCACAAGACCATGCACAAGACCATGCACAAGACCATGCTTGACCGAATATTCAAATATTTGATACTCGCCAATCAAGTCTTTCAGGCCTCTGCTGCAACTGCATGCCGCGCCGGTAAAAAGTTGCATGCAAAGCACACCGGTGTTTTACATGCGGCGATCGATATTAGAGACCACCCGGTGGAAATTTTTTTGCATTGTATCAAGATCATTACGAGTACGTACAATGTATAACGTTCTGATAACAAGAAACAAACTCCAGCCCGAGTTTTTGCAATAATTATTTTAGAAGCGTTAAGGGTTTTACGGTCGGAAACGATAAACCTCTGTCCACAAAAAATGCGGCATTTGACACTGCTAAGTGCCGTAACTTTTCTATTATTTATATAGCATCATAGTCGTATCTGTACGTGCATATATATTTTTTTCAAATATTTGAACCAGCAAAAAGCTATTCGAATATTCGGTTGATGATCGAATATTAGAATATTCGCTATATTCGGAACAGCCCTATAGCACAAGGACATCATTTGCATGTTCACAATGCTTGTTACAGGCCTTAAAAATAGTACCCCAAATGTATATGGGCTAGTAAACGGGCTAGTAAAATCTGTAGTTACATGGGCTAGCCAGCAAAAAAGCCTGCTACTGTAGTTACTGTACATGTAACTGGGTCATTCCACCAGGTTGGGACACAGTGTGTTATATGACCATATCATTAAAACCATCATTACATTTAATTCAGTTATTTCATGTGACATCCATCTTTGGGTGTGAGATTATTTGAGAAAGTTTTCAGACATGTACATGTAAGTTATATTAAAAAAACAATATGATAAAAAGTGTGTTATTTTGATGTAAAATAAACGTAACATGGACACCGTGTCCAACATTTAAATTGTTGTGCTTTTTCAACACTTTAAAAAATAAATATGGGAAATTCATAACGTACAATAATTAAAAGACACACTCTGCAACAATGAAACACCTTTTTACGGTAGTCAGTGTCCAAATATATAGCAGAAATAGCAAGAATTTGAAGAATCGGTGCAGACGTAACATGGACACCATGATAGACCATGACCATACATATACATGTATTTCTGCTGTTGTGCTGCATTTGGATATTGAATATCATAACAAATGTTTTTTGTGTTGCAGTTTGTGTTTTGTAATTAGTATACAGAGTGAGTTTGCATAATTATATAAATGTTGAAAATGTTACAAAAAGGAAATGTTCATTTTCATGTCACACCATGTCAGTACTAAATGTTACGTCCAGACTGCCTTAATTTTTCGTCATTAAATAAATAATTATGCAACTTACTATATGTACTAACTAAAAGACATTCAATGCTACAAGAAAACACTTTTTGTTATGGTTGCCAGTGTCCAAATAGCTCAGAAACAGCAAGAGCAAAAAAAACATGCATGTGTGGACGTAACAGTGGACAAAGTGTCCATGTTAGTGATGTTACGTCCACACTTACGTCTGTTCTTGCTGTCTCTGCTATATTTGGACACTGACTACCATAAAAAAAGTGTTCTTGTGTTGCATAGTACATCTTTTAATTAGTACACAGGGTGAATTTCACATATTTATATTTAAAGTGATGAAAAAACACAAAAATGGAAATATGGACGTGTCCATGTTACGTCAAACTGGTTACATCAAACTGACACATTTTTTTAATCATATTTTTGGTAAAATATAATTTACATGATTTATAACTTTCTAAAATATTGGTCACCCAAAGACTGATGTTACATGAAATAACTGAATCAAATGTAATAGTACTTTTAAAGATATGGATAAATGTCACACACTGTGTCCCAACCTGGTGGAATGACTAAAGTTTTACCTTTGAATTCTTTGAAGTGCATTATCGGCTTATTACCCAGCCAAGTAAGGATGACTCACCCTTGGAGTACCTTGTCAGATGTCGGGTGTTTTATACAAAGTCATAGAACAGATTCAATTCCCTACAGGCGGATTTTTTTTTTACTAGGATCTGCAGGTACCAGTTTAAGGGATCAAGGAAATACAAATTATCCGTGCAGAAAAGAACTAAGTTTTGAGCTGGGATTCAACGGTTCTTGAAAACTAGACCACCTTTTTTAACAGAAGTGGCCCAATACAAGGCTAAAAGCCACTCTATGTACAAAGGATACAACAGAGGTGATGGGGTTAGCCTTATTTTAGGTTGCCAGCCCTAAGGTGTCCAGATCTAAAAAAAAAGTGAATAAATCTTCAATGGCTACCAAAGAAATTATCCCAATTTTCAGACCTATATGTATAGACCCAGGCGGAGTAACTTCCACCGAACGGTTGGTGAGACCAACTCACCTCCCCTTCTAAAAGGAATCATGTTTTGATTAACGGTTTATGTGTATCAATCATTATAATGAACTAAATGCTTCACCAAAGTACACAATTCACTCTACGACTGAAATGTGCAACACACAAGTATTGCTTCAACCTGTACACACAAGTATTGCTTCAACCTGTACACACAAGTTGACAAGAGGGCGCTATACCAAATCTGGGTCATATTCATGTTGATGTTCTCACAGTAATCAAGGTCCATCATTTCTCATGGTGCATGTCGAACCAATGGCCGTCAGGGGCTTGACAATACAAACCTACAACTTGACCCTAACTCTCTACAAGTTTTCTCTATGGTCTCTGCTCAATACAACAACATTTTTCAAACAGCAAATGATGAATCCTACTCACAGAATCCAACAGCTTAAACAATTAGGGTGTCGCTCATTGCACAGATTAACAAAATTCAACGGAAGGTGCCCACTGTTGGATATCGCCGGATTTTCATGAAGTATGGTTCGGGTTAATAAAGCTCAACCTCTAACCCCAATGAGATTTTTTAAGTCACTACTGCATAAATTGAAACACGGGCCGTCAAAACTGCATCCGTGCCCACTGACTGCAATAAGTGCCCACTGACTACAATAAGCCCCCACCTTCTGTGAGGATCTCACCTCTTGTTCTCTCCTGAGGTCCTCTTGTTTAAGCTCCGCCTCCTGCTGTTCCTCCAGAGCCTGCCCATCAAAGTGTAGACTGGTTCCTGGATTCATTGTCTAGTCGCTCCGTCTTCATTTGATTTCATTCCATTCATGTGCTGTGGTGTCTGACTTTCTGAGTGGTTAAATAATAACAGTTATTGATATAACCAATTGTTCTTATAAATGAGACAGCTCACATTGTAAAAAGAAGACTTTTGTTAAGTTTTCAAAACTAATTTTCATTTAAAATAAAATATCCTTCATGGCTGCTAATGAAATTAATTTCAAGATGTCCATCCTTTTTGGGCGTGGCACCCTGACAAAGAAATGTTCAAATGGGTAGATAAGTTTTGAGCTTTCCAGTGAAACATTCCAGACAAATATCAATTGAAAATAATTAACAGTATTAATAAGTTTCAATTTTTGCAATAGGACTTTAATGCCCTTTATAGTATTAACCCTAACCTACCTGAATCCATCAAAATCCATACCCCTGTTTTGGAGGATTTCGGCGGATTCAGGATACCTCTATATTGAAAACTGGGGGATTTTGATGGATTGAAGATTGTAAGCCGAGTGGTACTGCAGGATTTTGATGGATTTAGGATATCTCCATATTGAGCAGTCACCAAAACCAACTTTTTGTGCATGACAAAATAGGTGGATTTTGGCAGATTCAGGATACTTTCTAGTAAAGTTACCAAGGGGTTAGCACGCTAAGACTAAAATAGTCTGCACAGTGCACAGTGTACAATGTACACCCATAGACCTACAGTAAGCATTTTTTTTTTTTTGGGGGGGGGGGGGTGTTTTTGTTTTTATTCAAAAATATACTTTTTCTCCAATATTCACTTGTACTTTATGTACATGTAGTAGGAAATCCACTGAATTGAAATTTGTAGCCAGAGCTCAGACATAGCAGCTTTAACACTCCATCTCTTGGTGCCAAAATGGAGCCAACTAAATGTACCCTACCCATCAAAACCTATCGAGTGACAGGTTGAAACGCACAAACTGTTGGAGAGGAAGGGCTTAGGTTTTTTGATAGGTTATGATAGTTATAATAGTAGGAGGGTTAAGTGAACAAAATATTACAGGGGAAGAAAGATAATCCTCAATTTGAATTACTTCCACAGTGCAAATTATATACAGGCAAATGTATAATGTGGCAATGTCCACTCCTTTCAAAATATTCTGATGTGCTTACCAACCACAAAAAACATTCAAATAGCAATAACTTGCTGTAACGGAAGTGCTTAACACAAATCATACAAATAAGGAAAGATATGAATGAATACAATACAAGAGGAACTTGCGCATAAATCAGTGGAATGAATGTCTTCAACATGGATTTGAAATCTGTCTCGGTTTGTGCAGTCTTTAAAGTTTGGAGTTTCATTACAAGTGAATTCCACACAACATGAATACGTGTAGCTTTACAGACGTCACTTCAAAACAGAGCACAAACTTTCATCTTTGCATGACATTTGGACAACTCAAGTACAGTACTAATTAGCTCATACCAGTATTGTTATCTTTGTTGCAGGTAATCTTGAAGCAACACCAAATGAAGGAGCACACAGGACCTTCAGTAAGTTCTTTAAAGTTTTCAAGGTACACTTTTACCTTTGCTATTTAACAATTGTTGACTGCTGTTATGTGATGACGTTTTTAACACCCGAGGGACGCATAGCACCCGAGGCGAAGCCGAGGGTGCTATGTGTCCCTGAGGGTGTTAAAAACGTCATATCCCACATCACAGCAGTCAAAAATTGTTTCGTTATATTGCCAAACCCAGTTTTTTTTCAGTTCAACTTGCCTTTATCGGTGGAAATTAACTCAAACAAATCACGCGATCAAAACAGCTCATCAGCTGCTAGTCCGCTGCTCCCACTACAGTTTACTACATGTATCATCAACAGTGTAGGTGAAAATTGCGTGGGTACCAATGATAGAGCTGATCGTCTGCTTGTTCGCAGCTCCCATAATAGTTTACTACCGTCAACAGTGTAGGTGAAAATTGCGTGGGTACCAATGATACAGAGCTACATGTAGCTGGCTGATGTGGGATGCTTGGAGTGTGCCAGTCATTTTTTATAAACCGGACATGTGATCGTTCTAGGCCAATCAAAATACAGTATCCAAGATGGAGATATAACAACGACATTTGACACCATCTTGCTTAAACGTAGTATACACCATTTGCAAACATCAAAAAACAAAACTACTGAATTATTACGAAATACCGGACTTGACTGTAAGTAGCAGTTTCAAGCATCCTGTGAAATCATGGCAGCTGGTGTGCTGTCGTTTTCAATAAAAGTGGAAATTTATATCGTTTTCCAATTGGAAATACAAGTAGTCTAGTTCCCCGACCTGATAATTCCCTGACGTCTATAAATTGCTCTCTTTTGTCTAAGGTATGGTCAGGGAACCAGACTACTAGAATATAATTTGGAGAATTACCAATCGTGTACATGCACACTACATTTAAGATAATTGAAGCAACTTAAAATTTTCATCTGCCTAACTACGGTCACAATAACACATTTTTCAATGAAAAATAATGAAGTGAGGCCAAGTTAAAAAAAAAATGTTTTGCATCCGGATATTTTTTTAAATTAAAGGAAGGAGGAGGGGCTTTATATTTTCAAGATGGCCGGCATTCTTTTTTATATTTCCAACAACCGTAGGTTTTTGTTCAAAGACACAAAAATGAAAGAGACAGGCGATTGGTAAAACCCGGATCCTCCGGATCTAATGCTACCATTAGTCGGACAGACGGACCTTCCCGGATCCTGTACTGTCCCATTGTATGATTATTGATTGTTCGTTTATTTTTTAAAGTTGAAACCATTGATTATTTTAAGAGTTGGTATTAATTGGAATGCCATTCCCTCCATTTAATTGAAAGGGAAAGATTTTACTTTAATACCCCCCCACCAAAATCGGTAAGGAACAGCAAATCTTGGAAAATAACCATCCATTTGTGTTCATAATTGTATAAACACTTGGCACAACCTTTAATTTTGAGAATTTTGTTGGGACATTTTAGTGCAATACAGGGGAAGAATGTTTGTGTTTTCTGTGTTAGAAGTTCTTTGCACCATAGTCACTCAAAGTGTTCACATACATGTTGATTTCTTCCGCATTGTTTACAGATTTTGCTGACAAATCTTGAAATAACAGGTTGTGCCACATGTTTAGACAGTTGTTATCAAGGAGGGATGGTTATTTTCCCAAGATTTTGCTGTTCTTGAGTCTTGACCGATTTTGGTGGGGGTATTAAAGTAAAATCTTTCCATTGAAAGAATAACATTTACTTTGGAGGATCCAGGAGGTCCGACTAGGTCCAGAGGATCCGAATTTCACCCACACCGAAAGAGACATGTCGAACAAGAGAATAAACCTTTTCGACATTCTCAATGCATTGTGGGTTTGGAGGCCAAACAAACCATGTAATTTATACACAAACCTATGGCACTGTGAACCAGTCCAAATATTTATTGATTTTATGCTAAATATCTGTCATGAGTTGAGCGATGCCCTTTTCACATATCTTTGCATGGAACATAAGGAAAATAATAACCAGAAAAATCTATTTTAAATGGCAATAAAAATATAGGAAATAATTGGGGAATCCCTCTCAGGGTACCAGTTACTGATGAATGCAAATTTCTGGAATTAGAACAGCTAGTAATGTCACATTCATAAATGCCTCGGCGAGTTTCACTATCCCTATTGGTCGAGAGCCTGTCACGTGGGTGTGTTTAAACGGTTGTTTAAACACGGCTGGAAGTTGTTTAAACACGGCGCGTCATAACCAGCTGTTCTCAGCCGATACGCAACAGGGAGAGCGTAGTAGGTGCGCGCACAAGATGTACTGAACTTCATAATGTAAGACAACGTTAATGCACGCGTATAAAACGCTGCATCTCGTGCATGTGCGTACGCGCACGCGACAGACAGGCGCGAAACGCCTTCACGCACATGTGTTTTGTACTGAGCAAATGGGAGAAAAAGTGGGGTGAAAAAGCTTCGCATTTTGTCCTTTTTACGGGAGGTTTTTGCATTTTTCGTAAGAAGGCATTTATGAATGGGGATAAAAATGTGATGACCCGGTCTTTACCAGTCAATAATAACCTCGAAGGGTCGTGACCGCTGTTAATGGACCTCGCCTTCGGCTCGGTCCATTAACAGCGGTAACGCCCCTCCTCGGTTATTATTGACGTGGTAAAGACCGGGTCATCACACTTTTATCCCCTTATTATTAGCCAATCAGAAGAGGATTTTTGCAAGCATGACAACGAACATGTGACCAATGCGACCAATCACATCCGTTCTAATGTGCTTGCTCTTCTAATGCTAAGGGCTGATGCAGTTCCCATGATGCTTTGAGAATGTCGAAAAGGTTTATTGAACATGTGTTTACGCTTGTATTTTAGTTCCGGTGTTTTGGTTGACATTTTTGCGAGTTTTTTCAACTCATCTTCCACTCATAATTTTTTTTTTTAAATCCAGGTCAGGCGGATCCCAAAAAGGAAGCGGGTGGGGATGCTAAATATGTTTTTTTTTACTTCGCCTAAATAGGAAAGATTTTACTTTCTCTACCAAAATCAGGCAGGAACAGCAAAATCTTGGAAAAATAACATTAACAATCCATTTGTTTTCAGAATTGAAGTGTTTATTTTGCCGTGAACCGTTCTCGCCTTTTTTTTCTGTCACGATGGTCAAAAGGCATTGTGGAAAGAAAAAAAGAGCAATGTTTGTGACTTTTCCCTTCCCACAATGCGTTAGCCTACCACTGGCGGTAAGCCATAACATAAAGGTATAATATAGAACCTGACAAAATTTGTTACAGTAAAAATGTTAGGTCCCCAAAAACACTCACTGCGCATGTTCAGCGATTGTGTAGTGTAGGGCCCTGTTCCCTATAACTTATAAGGGAACAAAAATCCACTTTTAGGTTATTGGAATAAACCTTTTCGACATTCTCAAAGCATCATGGGAACTGCATCATCCCTAACTCACTGGCATTAGAAGAGCAAGCACATATAGAATGGACGTGATTGGTCGCATGGGTCACATGTTGGTTGTCATGCTTGCAAAAATCCTCTTCTGACTGGCTAATAATATGACATTATTGGCTGTTCTAATTCCAGAAATTTGCAAACATCAGTAACTGGTACCCTGAAAGGGATTCCCCAATTATTTCCTTTATTTTTATTGTCATTTAAAATTGATTTTTCTGGTTATTATTTTCCTTATGATGTTCCTTGCAAAGATGTGAAAAGGGTATCGCTCAACTCATGACAGATATTTAGCATAAAATCAATTAATATTTGGACTGGTTCACAGTGACATAGGCTTGTGTGTAAATTACATGATTTGTTTGGCCTCCAAACCCACAATGCATTGAGAATGTCGAAAAGGTTTATTGCCAAACGACATTACAAACGACATTACAAACCAACAGGTATGCCGTAGATAAAGGGCAGGGTTTTACTAGTTTTGAGGGAAATTTTGGGGTAAATTTAGCGGCGATGAGGACGACAAAATGCAACGCAAAAATAAAGATGGCGACCACCGCGACGCACAGTAAACACGCAAAGCCGCGTTCATTCGCAAAGCAACTGCCGTAAAGCGCGTAAGAAAATTGCATTTTCTACCGAAATAAACTGTTCAAAATTACAAAAATCGATGTCAACAGAATTGAGTTGAGAGAAGTCTGCTTTACTCCTTTAGGTTAAAAAAGTCATTTTGGAATGAGAAAAAATACCCTTGAATCTAATTTCATCAAAACTAATAAAAAGGGGCCCTACACTACACAATCGCCGCATGTTCAGTGTCGTGCCGGTCAAATACAAACTGGTACCGGTTCACGGCAAAATAACCAGCAACGACCATGATGACGACTGCACGCCAGCCCACTGACTCCGCTGCACTGGCGCTGCCTTAATTTTGAGATTTTTGTCAGGAAATTTTTGTGCAGTTTTGTTTCTGAACAAACTATACGATCTGATTAAATGAATTCGTTTTGAAACGTAACAGACACAAATAAACGATATTTACCACATCACACCCATTCCTTCAAGATCTGAAGATCACACAACAGACGCGAGTGCCGTGGCGAATTTCATGTCGCGCGCCATTTTTTTTCAGCTCGTTAACATTTCCCAGAATGCATCATCAAAAAAGATGGCGACGCCCATGACGGAGATTTTTGATTTCAATTTTCCCAAATAAATAGTGTTCAAAACGGTGGTTTTTTTGATAAAAATCCTTATATTTTATCTAGAAATTATTATTTTTAAGGACGAAAGAACTAACGAATAATTTTTGAACCCATGGGCAAGGTCAGAATGGTGAATTTCTAGATTTTTTTGACGAGTTATACTAGTTTGAACTTGAATTTGAAATTTGAATCATGAGTTTCGATCCAGAACAAGTCAACGAAGCAAACTTTCCAGGTTTGTCGGGAAGCATGCAAGACGAGAACGAGTTTAGTCAGGGTAAGATAATTATGGCCTGTTTGTTTTACACGAATCCGAATCCGGATCGCGATCAGTGATCCGTGCGTTGGTTCACACAACAGCATGACCAGCAACCAGATTCCGCCTTGTTCACATGGTTGATGGGCGAATGTGTAGTACAGTGTAGGGCCCCTTTTTAGTTAAATAGACTTTAATAATAGAGTCAAGGGTATTTTTTCTCATTCCAAAATGACTTTTTTAACCTATAAAGCAGACTTATCTTAATTCTTTTGACATCTTTTTTTGTAATTTTGAACAGTTTATTGCGGTAGAAAGTGCAATTTTCTTACGGCGTTACGCGCTTTACCACATTTAGTACGGCAGTTGCCATGCGAATCAATGCGGTTTTGCATGTTTACTGTGTGTCGCGGTGATCGCCATCTTTATTTTCGCGTTGCATTTTGTCGCCTTCATCGCCGCTTTACCCCAAAATTTTCCTAAAAAAACTATAACCCTGCCCTTTGCATACCTGTTGTGTTGGGTCATACTAATCACCGTCAACATGCACAGACACCGTCAACACCTCCAAAAACACATTCTAAAATTAACAAAAGAGGCATAGAAATGTAATGCCTAGGCTAAATTAGAATTTCTGTTGGTTAAAAGTCACATTTCATTTATGAAAATGGAATTTGTTCACGCGAAAAAAATTATCTCTAAGCAGCACGGCCGTTGGCCGCCATCTTGCCTTCGCACGCGCTGCGCGCCTGCTGACATGGCCGAGTGAGGCACAGCTGCCGATTTCGGAGAGGTCCGTTTTCTTGAAGAAAGAAATCGCATTTTCAGACGTTTAACCTCCCATTTTTAAGCCCAAATCTAGTGTTGACCCATACTTTACGGTTTTGTACCGCATTTGTCAATTAAGAATGTGTTTTGGAGGTGTTGACGTTGTGTTGACGGTGTTTTGCGTGTTGATGGTGATTAGTATGACCGTTGGCATTGGTTTGTAATGTCGCTAACTAGTTTGGCAGTTCATTAACCTAAACAGGGGCGGATCCAAGAATGTTTGCAGGGGGGGGTTCTGAAATTTGCCCAGAAAAGTGACTCCCAAAATGTTCCGCCTGCAAAAAATAATTACGAGGGGGGGGGGGGGGGGGGGTGGCTGATACACTTTCTCACCGTTGGTGGCGCCATTTAACCTCCTTGTTTTGTTCTCACCCATAGGCAAAATAAGACCTGTATCCACGCCTGTTAAAAGTGAATTTTGTTCCCCTAAACAGGGCCCTACACTACACAATCGCCTGTGGATGGGCAGGGGTCGTGCTTTTGATTTTGAGTCATCTCGTACATTTTATTGTGTAACTCGTACATTTGTTCCCCAGTCAACTCGTACCCGGGTCATCTCGTATCTGAGTCAACTCGTACTCCCCTCTCTGTGGATGATTTAAATTTTAAGGCACAATTGCAGAATACCCCGCCACTCCTCTACTCAACCTCCTAGTGATTTTTTCATGCCTTGGATGAAATTTTATCATTGAAGTCCACTTTTTCTTTAAAAAAATTCACATAGTACAGTGGCTATTTTTACGGCAGCCATAATGCGACTTTCAAATGCCATTGTTATGGCATGGTTAAAAACACAATGCGAACGTATCAGATCATGGTCAGATTTACAACTGCCCAGTACGGCGTTGGTTTTGATAGCTGGGGGACCCTGGATCGAATCCATGCCGTGCTGTCCCGATTGTTTAAATTGTTTTTAATTTGTTTTAAAGATTTCTTAAGTTATAGGTTTTCAATCAAACGGTTATTTCTATTTAAGTAGATTTAATTTTCTTCCCTTTGATTTCAGTGGTTTTGGAGAATTTGTTTTTAAAGGGATATAAAGTCTGAGAACCATTTGGTTGATAGTCTGGTTCCAACAGCAAACATCGTGATGTTGAATACCATTTATACGTCGGGGAACTAGGCAGTTCCTTAACGACGGTTGCCGTAACAATAGCCACTGCGTTTTTTTAGCTACTAGCCTGGCACCCTAGTGCACAAAACTGCACAAGAAGACTATGCTAGAAATTGAGGTTTAAAAATCACAGTTTACCTGCATAAATATTCAGTTTAATAGTCCATCTACATATGTCCCGACGGGTAGAAATATTCCTAAAAAAATGTCAAGAAAAGGAGCAATACATATACATGTACATGTGCATCTCATTGCATGTTGTGTATGTGTGCGCTTGCACAAAATACTAGGCCTGTTTCATGGATTGGGCGGTCAGGTGTGCTTATTTAAATACATGTACATGTACACGTACGCTGTAGTTGAGAATGTCGCACTGTCGAGACATTGCTCCCCTTGTTTGCGAAGTCAGCATCACGTCCAGATAATTTTGAGCCACAAAGATCTCCTTTTCTTTACATTTTTCTACCCCATTGGGAAAGATGGACTATTAAACTGTTGGCAGAGATGATGCCAAGAATATTCATGCAGGTAAACTGTGATTTTTAAACCTCAATTTCTAGCATAGTCCCCCTGTGCAGTTTCGTTAGCCCAGCTGTCTAGAAAGATATTAAGTAAGGCCTATATCTTTCTTACATTTCTTTTGTAAAGCATGTGTAAATAGGGAATTATTTTTGAAATATATTAAAATGCCCTACCAGCATGTTGCATTATATGAAATTCATCACATTTTTATCTCTCCGCATGTTGCTTCAGTAGGTTTTACCTTTGGTTGGTCATTATCACACTTAGTTAATCACCCCTTGGCTTATTAAATTAATAGATTTGTGCCGATGTAATTAACTTGCTCTGTAGATGGTGAATGTGCATGAATACTCTTGTGTATTATTCCATTATTTCTTCATCATTGGCAGGTTTCTGAGGTACCTTCACAGTAAGTAAGGTACAGTTCGCCACTTTGGCCAAGATTTTCAGATTGTTTTCTATAATTTTTTCTTTTCCTACTTATTCTCTTCATCATTTCCCAGCAAATGGTGCCTTCTTGGTGTCGGTACATAACTCAGGAATGGTTTTATTCATGCATTAATTGTACATACATATATATGTGGAGCACATTTAACAGTAATACTATCTAACCCTTACGAGTTAAATCAACTATGTAACTTAATAGTACACATCTTTTACCTGAACACTTCAACATGTATACATGTATACATGCTTTTCTTTTGCTTGTGCTGTAATTAGAATTTAAAAAAGTGTGGTTCTTTCTCTTAGATTTCTTCATACGTTGAGATTAGCAATTACTTTGTGCCATATTAATAACCTAATATAATCCTATCTACATGTACCATGTCTATCTACACGTACATGTACATGCAGTTTTCTCTCATTTATGTATAGAAGTGTCATTCTATAAATTGCAAGTCCATTGTGGGCAGAATTTATAATTATGCTGGGGTTAGCGAAGGGGGAAGAGACTTCTTTTTGGTTCCTGAAAAGTTATTCCAACCCTTTTTCCATTGTTTTTTTAGTGAATAGAATTTTGGGAAGGGGGTAGACTCAATTTTGAGGGTGCGAATGTGCATTCCTAGCCTCCTCCCCTTCTCCCCTCCCCTCACCCCACATAGAATGGCTCCAATGGTCCAATTTCATGGAACAGTTTCACAGAAAATATTGCTGATAAAATTTTTACATTGATGAGCAAGAGTTTGACGAGAGCCAGTCAAAAGCAACATATGATACATGGAATTTTAGCTGGTAAACTGTTTTGGCTATTGAAGCAAACACTTTCTATGCTAAAGAGCTCTAGAAAATTCATTCCCACTGCTCGATTTAGTTGCTACATGTAGCATGGTGTAAAAACACTAGTCACTGCTCCGGGCTAGGAAAACTTACATGGGTCATTCCATAAATTTGGGGTCCAAAAGTGTGATATTTTTTGTGTCCCTGTTACATAGTGACATGTATAAGATTTTGCATATCAGGACACATTCTTTAAATGCCTTCTATCTCCAAGAGTGATTATGTAAAGCAAAGTACCTGCCAAACAAGTAAACAATAGTGTGAAGTCAATTTTAATGATATTTGATGAAAATTACACAGGTCAGGTGTAACAGGGACACCAAAAAATGTCACAGTTTTGGACCCCAAATTTATGGAATGACCCACATGTAGGTTACCCAGTGGGTTAGTAAAAAATCTGCAACTTATTGTACCTATAAAATGGACCTACATGTATGATATGAAGTAGACAAAATCCCTGATTTATTTTGTGTGATTTCCACAAATTCTTATCATTTTCACATTTTGTTTGATCTAAACCTTTGTTGTTCCTATCATTATTGTTCAGACCTGTGTTTTACCATGAAACCTAATTGGTGGCCCATAATTTGAGCATTCCTCATGAATCATTTTAAAAATTGTCAAATGGTGCAACACGCTTGTGAAACTTTATAAGGGCTAGTAAAATGTACAGTTGACTTGCACAGGGGGCTTGTCGGGGAAAATAGCGCAAGGCCTGCAAAAATGATCCCTTTCCCAGGTACATGTAGAATGGTGCACTGTGTAAGACACTTCAGAGTGCTGGATGAAGCTACATGTATGCAGTTCTAAACTCATGAAGCTACATGTGTTCAGAAACTCATGAAGCTAGCAGAAACTCATGAAGCTAGCAGAAACTCATGATGCTAGCAGAAACCCATGATGCTAGCAGAAACCCATGAAGCTAGCAGAAACTCATGAAGCTAGCAGAAACTCATGAAGCTAGCAGAAACTCATGAAGCTAGCAGAAACTCATGAAGCTAGCAGAAACTCATGAAGCTAGCAGAAACTCATGAAGCTAGCAGAAACTCATGATGCTAGCAGAAACCCATGAAGCTAGCAGAAACCCATGAAGCTAGCAGAAACTCATGAAGCTAGCAGAAACTCATGAAGCTAGCAGAAACTCATGAAGCTAGCAGAAACTCATGAAGCTAGCAGAAATTCAAGAAGCTAGCAGAAACTCATGAAGCTAGTGGATAAATGTGCTTATAGATGTCCTTGAAAGAAAGCAATGTGTACATTTGTGGCAAGATACATGTAAGGCTGGTGTTTTTTTTGCTGATTGCAATCCAAGTAAATCCAGTGCGATTTACATATTAAGGTTGTGCATTTACAGGTAGTTACGGGAATCAGGTACCTGATTGAAAAAAATCACAGGTACTCGGGTACCCGTTAAAAAGAAGCCAAACCCAAAAAATAAATCTCGGAAATAGCTCCTCATGTTGTTCATGAAGGTCTGCACGTTAATACTACCACATCGGTGCATCAAAACAGCAAGATGCAAAACAAAAATGTGTACAGAGATCTCTATAGCTTAACTGTGTAAACTAAATTGCATTTTCACAAGCGTCATAAATGTTAATCTGTTTTTCCATGTACCCTGGTTTTCATTTTAAAATTCCCCAAAATGATATTCAAAAACTTTCTTTTTCATTTTCTGAGAAAATACTAAGTACATGTACATGTACGGTAATATGTTATTTCGGTTACGGGTACTCAATTCCATAATCTTGAACCGGTTCCTGACATTAGCAGTCAGGTACTCGGGTACCAAGTTTGGATACACAGCCCAATTACATATACATGTACATGTACATGTACACGTACAATAGAGTACTGAAGTCTGATGTCAGTTGCCTCGGCAACTGGTTCCAAACACATGCAGTTTAGAATGTATTCTGGTTCCAAACATTGCATTGATTGACGTCATCACTTCGGTACTCTATTAATTTAAGAAATAGTGTACAACAAAGCTGGTACTGTGGTTCTTTCCTTGCCCTATCACCTCTGGCGACCCAGGGTTGATCCCAGGCTGGGACAATGAATTATAAAACCCTAAGCCCCTAGGGTGCTTGCATAATCATATTAAAATTGGGGGATTTGAGACTGTTAGGGCTAAGGTTTTTTGTCAGTGCTTGAGCGTTGGTCTTGGTTGGACTTGGTTGAACTTGGTTCGACTTGTGGTGCTTTGCAGTGTATCTTAACCAGTTCGCGTCGGAGGACGTGTTCACACGATCTGGCTGTTTTTATACACGGGTACGGCTGACGGGTAAAAACGTCAAGCTTGCCTCGACTCGCCTCCGGGTGACATCTCAACACGCTAATCCCTCATTTGTTTTGTACACACACACACACACACAAAGTCCGAGAAGTCTGTGGAGGCGGACCGTGTGTTGAACTTGGCCGCTGTGCACGGCCTGTTTTTCTACAATTTACAAATACTGTTGAAATGACTCTTGCAAATCAGTATTTGTGGCGTTTGGCTGTATATATCAGAAGTTGGCTGCTATATTTTGCCTTTTTTGAAAATAGAAATTTTCGGCAAAAATAATCCCGGCGCGAACTGGTTAATACATGTACTTCAGCAACTGAAATTTCCTTCTTTGTCTTTCGCTCAACTCAAAAGAACAGTGCTAATGGTCTGATCAGGATAAAAGAATCACGTGAAATAAGCTGGACAGATTTTCAAAGTAACAACTAATTGAAAAGCACTATAACCCTCTAACCCTAGTAAACAAGTTTATCACATTGCCCCCCCCCCCCCCCCAAAAAAAATGTATGATAATAATAATAATAAATAAATAAATAAATAAATAAAGGACTGATTCGAAATTTGCATTTTTGGATGGTTAAATGCAGACTCTGAATGCAGTGACCGAGAGCTCTTCAAGAGCAAAGACAAGAAAAAGGACAAGAAGAAAGACAAGGAGCGAGGCTACAAGACTTTTGAGCCAATGGAGGCCCACTCAGAGGACGATGATGACAGGTACGTCCAAGGAGTACATGTGTATTATACCCTGGAGTCTTGGTCTATGCCTGTGCTCCCATAGTATACATATCATGCTACAGCATTTCTTGACCCATTCTGTCTGGCTGTTAATAATGAGGTGCTGGTGTGCCAATAGTGGCTTGTGCAGCCAAGCGTAACACGTAATAGGCGAACATTGGATTGAATATGCACAGGAGTGCGCATATAGATGACAACCAGCCAGGTGGTCTTTTTTAAACTGCGGCTGTATCTGTCATCCGTATTCAGTGGGTAAAAAGCTTTAAGCACAGGCAGTGGCAGTACATTTTATGCAGAGCAGCAATATTCATTACTGTGGTCTTTTGGGGGGGGCTTTTTCAAAACCTGCGACCTCCAGAATACCGTACTGGTGCTCTACCAACTGAGCTATCTTGCACAGGGCTGTAGTCAAGTCCATCATAAGTCCATCACAAGTCCCTGCAAGTCCATCACAAACCCTCCAGTCCTAATTCCAATCGCAAGCTATTCAAATGAGCTTTGACAAAGCCATTCCTTTGTCATTGTTCATCCAGTTACTTGTGACTGGCTTATTGAGTTTGTCGCAGTGACTGATGATCTTGATCCACTGGATAGAGCATCTCTTCCGTCTTATCTGCCATCACAATGTATTTCAGAAGTTCAACCGTGGGATGTTTTCCGGGAACTGAATAAAATATAAAGAGGACAAAGGCATGTGGCCCTGACAACATCTCTGCCCGATTTATTCGCAAGTATTCATACGAGTTGGCTAAACCCTTGACACACATCATCAATTCATCATTTATTGACCAGGTAGTCCCAACACAGTGGAGAAGGGCTATCGTTGTTCCACTTCCTAAATCATCACCAGCGACTATTGAGAACCTGAGGCCGATCGCACTTACTGACCACTTTGCAAAAGTAGCAGAACATTTCATTGCCAAGCAAACAATGGAAGCAATGAAATATAGGCTTGACGATAACCAGTTTGGTAACATTAAGGGGGTATCTACAACACATTGCCTCGTAGACATTCTTCATACAGTTTATGCAAATGCAGATAAACCGAAGTCCGTATCATCTGTTCTTTTGACTGATTTTTCCAAAGCATTCGATCATATAGATCACACCATCGCCATCAATAAACGTTTGAGATTAGGAGTTGTCCCATCACTAGTCATGCTAGTCGCATGGATAGCCGACTTTTTGTCTGACAGACAACAATGCGTGAGGTATGGTAAATGCATTTCGGACTGGAGCCCCACCCATGCAGGAGTTACCCAGGGAACTAAGCTAGGACCAATTATTTTCCTAGCAGTTATCAATGACGCCAAGGTCAATGAGTCGAGCACCAACATCTGTCACTTCAAATATGTTGATGACATGACGATTATCGAAACACGGACTGTAGATGAACAATCTAACTTATCAGCTGCCCTGTCTGAGTTGCACACTTGGTCATTTAATAACAAAATGCGACTCAATCCAAAAACTACTTGTGACCTTGTCACCATTTATGTCTCATTTATTCGTCCTTTGTTGGAGTATGCTACACCTGTATGGGCAAGTAGTATAACAAAAAAACAGTGTGATGACCTGGAGAGAGTACAAAAGCGAGCCTGTAAAATAATACTTGCATCTAAGTACCAGCATTACCCTGAAGCATTGTGTGTGTGTAAATTGGACAACTTGCAATATCGGAGGGAGAGCCTTTGTCAGGTCTTTGCCAAATCTCTTCCTTCATCCATCTTGAAAGCCCGTCTACCTACTAAACCTAGGTGTGACTACCATCTTAGACATACTGGGAAAGTAGGTGAGATCAGGTGTAGAACTGAACGTTTTAGGAGGAGCCCTTTGCCCCACCTGATCCGTTTACTGAATGATTTTTAAGTTATTTAATTATTTAAAAATTATTATACATAGTTCCCCAACAATATTATTATCCTGCATTGGCTGTGGTGTTGGTTTAGCATCCATGTGAGACATTATCAGTTAAATTTAACACTAAATGGTTCTTTATGATGGCAGGGGTGTGGATTTGGCACCGCGGTTTTTGCGGTGTATTTGGACATTGAAATTATATTTTAAATATATAATTTTTTTTTTTTTAATGTTAATGGTTTTAGGGTGGAACTTTTTACACATTTTCATAACAATATTGAATTTCGATTGTGTGTATAACTCTGCAATTCGGCTTTAGAGCCGCGATGGATGTTATTTATATTAGATTTTAAAGAATAAATAAACCAATTAATAAATGAAAGGACTTGTGACTGGACTTGGAAAAGGACTTGTGAAAGGACTTGCAGGGACTCGACTACGTATACAGCCCTGATCTTGCAGCTATACAGGCTGTATGACTAGACAAATCTGAACATCCTGCAAGGATGATAAGAAGTGGACTGGATACAGTATCCCTGTATGGTCTCCAGGTTACTCTGGTAAATTGCAGGCTTGCACTGAGAGTGCTCTGAGAATTAATTACATCCATTACGATTATTTATTTGTTGACGTAGAGGTAAGAAGAAACGGAGCATCATCTTCCGCTCCCGGAAGACCAAGACCCCTAAAGAGAAGCACAAGGATAAAGACAAAGACAAGGAGCCCCCAGCCGAGGAAAAGCAGAAGGAGAAGGAGATGAAAGCGGAGAAGAAGCGAAGCAAGAGCAAAGAGCGGGAGGCCAAGAAGGAGCGGACCAGGAGCAAAGAGCGGGAGAAGTTTGGCCGCAAGAAGGCGCACACCATCAGCACCGTGCCCACCTCAAAACCTGGTGAGAATGAGCGGGCGATTATACCAGGGGGTTGTCAAAAGATTGTCAGGTTTTCTTATCCTCATGCCTCCAGCTGTTATTGATGGGATGCTGGTGTGCCAGAGATTATTAAGATTATTCTGTCAACAGGAAAATTATTCTGTCAACAGACTTGATCTGTCACAGGGAACCAGCAGAATCGTGTGAAATATATAGCCCCCATGTGTGACCAACACAAGGTCTAAACAATGTAGCCTGGTACTTGTGTTTATGGTCATGCACATTAAATCGGCTGGAGTTTACTAACAGTAGGCTAATGTTGAATTTAAAGATGATGTTGATTGCTGAGAGAAGTCTGCATCATTTTTTCATTTTTATGTAGATTGCGTATTGTAAAATCAAACAGAAAATTATTTCTGCCATGAAATACCAAAAAAAGTGATCTTTGAGAGCTATTTTTATCAAGTCCTCTCTTGCGCAGCACAGCCCCGCTGGTGCCATTTGTCTAAAAGTCATCGCTGCGGGCAGCAAACAAATCGACGTCACAGGACGAACTCTCCTTTTGTGCCTAGTGCTAGACACAAAAGGGGAGTTCGTCCTATGGCGTCAAATTGTTTGCTGCCCGCAGTGACATCTTTTAGACAAATGGCACCAGCGGGCTAGAGGGGCCTTGATAAAAATAGCTCTCAAAAGTCACTGTTTTGGTATTTCATGGCAGAAATAATTTGCTGTTTGATTTTACAATACGCAATCTACATAAAAATGAAAAACGACGCAGACTTCTCTCACCACTGAACGTCCTCTTTAACATGGTTTTCACATAACTTTTCAAAGTTCACATGAGTTTACATTCTTTTGACTTCATTGAATTTAAAGATGCTTTTTGGGTTGTGGCACCCCGAAAAATAAATTTTCAAATTGAATTGCTAATGTTTTTTTTAGAATTTGATAAGTTATGAGCTTTCCATTGGGACATTTCACAGAAGAATTGATTGAAGATACATGCCACAGTTAATACATTTCAGTTTTTACAATAGGAGTGGGATGTCCTGTCATTACGGTGTTAATGTATAGGGCAATCATCGCGTGTTAAGTTAAGACCAAATAGATTGCAGAGTGCAGAAAGTGTTTCTTGGTTTTGTGGGGTTTTGTGGGATTTTTGTGGGATTTTTGGTTCAAAAATAAGTTTTTCTCCATTATTCATTTGTAGCAGGAAATCCACTTTGTCGAAATGTTAAATTTTATTGTGAATTTGTTGTCTGTTTTTATCCGCTGTAGGACTCATGAAGCTGTTTTTAATTATAGACTCTCTGATTTCTCTTTCCAGTTGAAATAAAGCCTGTTTTTGGAATACCACTAGCGGAAGCAGTTGAACACAGCAAGCTGTACGATGGTATTGAGCTGCCCAAAATTGTACGAGAGTGCATTGACTTCATCGAGGAACATGGTACAGTCGGAAAAACTAGTCATTCTTTTTTTGAATTAATTTAAAGCAAGATGTTAAAAATTTGACATTTGGTAACAAACAAGGAGAGTTCTATTTAGTAAGGTTCAGCATAAAAATAAACAATACCACTGAAAGCTTCCATTATCTTGGAGAGAAAAGCTTGTTGGCTGCATTTTTACTGCACAGATTTTCTGTGTTTCATTTCAGAGGAAAATGTTAATGTTATCAGTAACACCAATAATAATCTTTGCAAATTGTTGCAAGACAGCGCAGACCTTCATACATGTATATACAGTGCTGTCGCCCTCTACAGCCTTTGCACATATTGGATAATGACTTTTCAACCCTCCTTCCCCGCAGGTATGAGTCACGCGGGTATCTACCGCCTCTCCGGAGTCAAGTCCAAGGTGGAGATCCTGCGGGGTTGCTACAACCGGAACGAGACCGTTGACCTGAGCGTCCAGGACCCAAACAATGTGGCCAGCCTGCTTAAGCAGTACCTACGGGAGCTACCAGAACCCCCTCTTACTAAGGCACTGGCTCCTAAACTGGAAGAGACCGCAGGTAGAAACCGACATTTCCTCTCATTATCCCCGACTCCATTATTAACTATGCGGTGTGCCATGGCGCTGTTCTGTTGGCGATTGTGTAGTGTAGGGCCCTGTTCCCTATAAGAGAACAAAAATCCACTTTTAGGTTATTGGAATTGCCAAACTAGTTAGCGACATTACAAACCGACAGTTATGCCATAGATAAAGGGCAGGGTTTTAGTTTTTGAGGACAATTTGAGGGTAAAGCGGCGATGAGGACGACAAAACGCAACGCGAAAATAAAAATGGCGATCACCGCGACGCACAGTAAACACGCAAAACCGCGTTCATTCGCATAGCAACTGCCGTAAAGCGCGTAAGAAAATTGCATTTTCTACCGAAATAAACTGTTCAAAATTACAAAAAACGATGTCAATAGAATTAAGAGAAGTCTGCTTTAGGTTGAATCTAATTTCATCAAAACTAAAGAGGAGCCCTAAACTACACCATCGCCGTTTTGTTAAGTAGGTGTATATTGTCATGGCACACCGCAGGCTTAAAATTACATGGACACAAGGTTCACCGACATCGAATAGGAAAACTGCTATACACCTTTTTCATGTGATGTCAGCAGTCCTTATTGGACTGTCTAATGTAGTGAAGGTAAGGAATTGCTTATTCAAATCATTCAGCGAACCTTCCATGTGTGTGCAAATAGTTAAACTTACCAGATGCAACAACCAGAACTGAGCTTCAGATGTCTGACTGCATATGTACCGCTTTCCTTCGTTGATGTTTCACTTGTGCTAATTCATCACAGAGCTGACATACTGACGAATAGACTAACTTCCAACGTGCTTTACTCTTGTATTTTGGATTTTTCATTTTTATGTTTAACTATGCAACAAATTTTCCTGTAGTTGTAGAAACTTATCATGTCTTATTGAGTGGATACTAATGGTGACTTACTCTTGCTTATCTAGCTATTGTCGATGTGAAAGTCAGAGTTCCCCAGTTTCAGCGACTGCTTCTGGTTCTGCCCAAATGTAACTACACCCTCCTGTCATGGGTAGTGGTCCATCTGGCTCACGTACTACAGAATGTGAGTACCTTGGCTAAATCTGCCCAAATGTAACTACACCCTCCTGTCTTGGGTAGTGGTCCATCTGGCTCACGTACTACAGAATGTGAGTACCTAGGCTAAATCTGCCCAAATGTAACTACACCCTCCTGTCATGGGTAGTGGTCCATCTGGCTCACGTACTACAGAATGTGAGTACCTAGGCTAAATCTGCCCAAATGTAACTACACCCTCCTGTCATGGGTAGTGGTCCATCTGGCTCACGTACTACAGAATGTGAGTACCTAGGCTAAATCTGCCCAAATGTAACTACACCCTCCTGTCTTGGGTAGTGGTCCATCTGGCTCACGTACTACAGAATGTGAGTACCTAGGCTAAATCTGCCCAAATGTAACTGCACCCTCCTGTCATGGGTAGTGGTCCATCTGGCTCACGTACTACAGAATGTGAGTACCTTGGCTAAATCTGCCCAAATGTAACTACACCCTCCTGTCTTGGGTAGTGGTCCATCTGGCTCACGTACTACAGAATGTGAGTACCTAGGCTAAATCTGCCCAAATGTAACTACACCCTCCTGTCATGGGTAGTGGTCCATCTGGCTCACGTACTACAGAATGTGAGTACCTAGGCTAAATCTGCCCAAATGTAACTACACCCTCCTGTCTTGGGTAGTGGTCCATCTGGCTCACGTACTACAGAATGTGAGTACCTTGGCTAAATCTGCCCAAATGTAACTACACCCTCCTGTCTTGGGTAGTGGTCCATCTGGCTCACGTACTACAGAATGTGAGTACCTTGGCTAAATCTGCCCAAATGTAACTACACCCTCCTGTCTTGGGTAGTGGTCCATCTGGCTCACGTACTACAGAATGTGAGTACCTAGGCTAAATCTGCCCAAATGTAACTACACCCTCCTGTCTTGGGTAGTGGTCCATCTGGCTCACGTACTACAGAATGTGAGTACCTAGGCTAAATCTGCCCAAATGTAACTACACCCTCCTGTCATGGGTAGTGGTCCATCTGGCTCACGTACTACAGAATGTGAGTACCTAGGCTAAATCTGCCCAAATGTAACTACACCCTCCTGTCTTGGGTAGTGGTCCATCTGGCTCACGTACTACAGAATGTGAGTACCTAGGCTAAATCTGCCCAAATGTAACTGCACCCTCCTGTCTTGGGTAGTGGTCCATCTGGCTCACGTACTACAGAATGTGAGTACCTAGGCTAAATCTGCCCAAATGTAACTGCACCCTCCTGTCTTGGGTAGTGGTCCATCTGGCTCACGTACTACAGAATGTGAGTACCTTGGCTAAATCTGCCCAAATGTAACTGCACCCTCCTGTCATGGGTAGTGGTCCATCTGGCTCACGTACTACAGAATGTGAGTACCTTGGCTAAATCTGCCCAAATGTAACTGCACCCTCCTGTCTTGGGTAGTGGTCCATCTGGCTCACGTACTACAGAATGTGAGTACCTAGGCTAAATCTGCCCAAATGTAACTGCACCCTCCTGTCATGGGTAGTGGTCCATCTGGCTCACGTACTACAGAATGTGAGTACCTTGGCTAAATCTGCCCAAATGTAACTACACCCTCCTGTCTTGGGTAGTGGTCCATCTGGCTCACGTACTACAGAATGTGAGTACCTAGGCTAAATCTGCCCAAATGTAACTACACCCTCCTGTCATGGGTAGTGGTCCATCTGGCTCACGTACTACAGAATGTGAGTACCTAGGCTAAATCTGCCCAAATGTAACTACACCCTCCTGTCATGGGTAGTGGTCCATCTGGCTCACGTACTACAGAATGTGAGTACCTTGGCTAAATCTGCCCAAATGTAACTACACCCTCCTGTCTTGGGTAGTGGTCCATCTGGCTCACGTACTACAGAATGTGAGTACCTAGGCTAAATCTGCCCAAATGTAACTACACCCTCCTGTCATGGGTAGTGGTCCATCTGGCTCACGTACTACAGAATGTGAGTACCTAGGCTAAATCTGCCCAAATGTAACTACACCCTCCTGTCATGGGTAGTGGTCCATCTGGCTCACGTACTACAGAATGTGAGTACCTTGGCTAAATCTGCCCAAATGTAACTACACCCTCCTGTCTTGGGTAGTGGTCCATCTGGCTCACGTACTACAGAATGTGAGTACCTTGGCTAAATCTGCCCAAATGTAACTACACCCTCCTGTCTTGGGTAGTGGTCCATCTGGCTCACGTACTACAGAATGTGAGTACCTAGGCTAAATCTGCCCAAATGTAACTACACCCTCCTGTCATGGGTAGTGGTCCATCTGGCTCACGTACTACAGAATGTGAGTACCTAGGCTAAATCTGCCCAAATGTAACTACACCCTCCTGTCATGGGTAGTGGTCCATCTGGCTCACGTACTACAGAATGTGAGTACCTAGGCTAAATCTGCCCAAATGTAACTACACCCTCCTGTCTTGGGTAGTGGTCCATCTGGCTCACGTACTACAGAATGTGAGTACCTAGGCTAAATCTGCCCAAATGTAACTACACCCTCCTGTCTTGGGTAGTGGTCCATCTGGCTCACGTACTACAGAATGTGAGTACCTAGGCTAAATCTGCCCAAATGTAACTACACCCTCCTGTCTTGGGTAGTGGTCCATCTGGCTCACGTACTACAGAATGTGAGTACCTAGGCTAAATCTGCCCAAATGTAACTACACCCTCCTGTCATGGGTAGTGGTCCATCTGGCTCACGTACTACAGAATGTGAGTACCTAGGCTAAATCTGCCCAAATGTAACTGCACCCTCCTGTCATGGGTAGTGGTCCATCTGGCTCACGTACTACAGAATGTGAGTACCTAGGCTAAATCTGCCCAAATGTAACTGCACCCTCCTGTCATGGGTAGTGGTCCATCTGGCTCACGTACTACAGAATGTGAGTACCTAGGCTAAATCTGCCCAAATGTAACTGCACCCTCCTGTCATGGGTAGTGGTCCATCTGGCTCACGTACTACAGAATGTGAGTACCTAGGCTAAATCTGCCCAAATGTAACTGCACCCTCCTGTCATGGGTAGTGGTCCATCTGGCTCACGTACTACAGAATGTGAGTACCTAGGCTAAATCTGCCCAAATGTAACTGCACCCTCCTGTTTGGGTAGTGGTCCATCTGGCTCACGTACTACAGAATGTGAGTACCTAGGCTAAATCTGCCCAAATGTAACTGCACCCTCCTGTCTTGGGTAGTGGTCCATCTGGCTCACGTACTACAGAATGTGAGTACCTAGGCTAAATCTGCCCAAATGTAACTACACCCTCCTGTCTTGGGTAGTGGTCCATCTGGCTCACGTACTACAGAATGTGAGTACCTTGGCTAAATCTGCCCAAATGTAACTGCACCCTCCTGTCATGGGTAGTGGTCCATCTGGCTCACGTACTACAGAATGTGAGTACCTAGGCTAAATCTGCCCAAATGTAACTGCACCCTCCTGTCTTGGGTAGTGGTCCATCTGGCTCACGTACTACAGAATGTGAGTACCTAGGCTAAATCTGCCCAAATGTAACTGCACCCTCCTGTCATGGGTAGTGGTCCATCTGGCTCACGTACTACAGAATGTGAGTACCTAGGCTAAATCTGCCCAAATGTAACTGCACCCTCCTGTCATGGGTAGTGGTCCATCTGGCTCACGTACTACAGAATGTGAGTACCTAGGCTAAATCTGCCCAAATGTAACTGCACCCTCCTGTCATGGGTAGTGGTCCATCTGGCTCACGTACTACAGAATGTGAGTACCTAGGCTAAATCTGCCCAAATGTAACTGCACCCTCCTGTCATGGGTAGTGGTCCATCTGGCTCACGTACTACAGAATGTGAGTACCTAGGCTAAATCTGCCCAAATGTAACTGCACCCTCCTGTCATGGGTAGTGGTCCATCTGGCTCACGTACTACAGAATGTGAGTACCTAGGCTAAATCTGCCCAAATGTAACTACACCCTCCTGTCATGGGTAGTGGTCCATCTGGCTCACGTACTACAGAATGTGAGTACCTAGGCTAAATCTGCCCAAATGTAACTACACCCTCCTGTCATGGGTAGTGGTCCATCTGGCTCACGTACTACAGAATGTGAGTACCTAGGCTAAATCTGCCCAAATGTAACTACACCCTCCTGTCTTGGGTAGTGGTCCATCTGGCTCACGTACTACAGAATGTGAGTACCTAGGCTAAATCTGCCCAAATGTAACTACACCCTCCTGTCATGGGTAGTGGTCCATCTGGCTCACGTACTACAGAATGTGAGTACCTTGGCTAAATCTGCCCAAATGTAACTACACCCTCCTGTCATGGGTAGTGGTCCATCTGGCTCACGTACTACAGAATGTGAGTACCTAGGCTAAATCTGCCCAAATGTAACTGCACCCTCCTGTCTTGGGTAGTGGTCCATCTGGCTCACGTACTACAGAATGTGAGTACCTAGGCTAAATCTGCCCAAATGTAACTGCACCCTCCTGTCTTGGGTAGTGGTCCATCTGGCTCACGTACTACAGAATGTGAGTACCTAGGCTAAATCTGCCCAAATGTAACTACACCCTCCTGTCATGGGTAGTGGTCCATCTGGCTCACGTACTACAGAATGTGAGTACCTAGGCTAAATCTGCCCAAATGTAACTACACCCTCCTGTCTTGGGTAGTGGTCCATCTGGCTCACGTACTACAGAATGTGAGTACCTAGGCTAAATCTGCCCAAATGTAACTACACCCTCCTGTCATGGGTAGTGGTCCATCTGGCTCACGTACTACAGAATGTGAGTACCTTGGCTAAATCTGCCCAAATGTAACTGCACCCTCCTGTCTTGGGTAGTGGTCCATCTGGCTCACGTACTACAGAATGTGAGTACCTAGGCTAAATCTGCCCAAATGTAACTACACCCTCCTGTCTTGGGTAGTGGTCCATCTGGCTCACGTACTACAGAATGTGAGTACCTAGGCTAAATCTGCCCAAATGTAACTACACCCTCCTGTCTTGGGTAGTGGTCCATCTGGCTCACGTACTACAGAATGTGAGTACCTAGGCTAAATCTGCCCAAATGTAACTGCACCCTCCTGTCATGGGTAGTGGTCCATCTGGCTCACGTACTACAGAATGTGAGTACCTAGGCTAAATCTGCCCAAATGTAACTACACCCTCCTGTCTTGGGTAGTGGTCCATCTGGCTCACGTACTACAGAATGTGAGTACCTAGGCTAAATCTGCCCAAATGTAACTACACCCTCCTGTCTTGGGTAGTGGTCCATCTGGCTCACGTACTACAGAATGTGAGTACCTAGGCTAAATCTGCCCAAATGTAACTACACCCTCCTGTCTTGGGTAGTGGTCCATCTGGCTCACGTACTACAGAATGTGAGTACCTAGGCTAAATCTGCCCAAATGTAACTGCACCCTCCTGTCATGGGTAGTGGTCCATCTGGCTCACGTACTACAGAATGTGAGTACCTAGGCTAAATCTGCCCAAATGTAACTACACCCTCCTGTCTTGGGTAGTGGTCCATCTGGCTCACGTACTACAGAATGTGAGTACCTAGGCTAAATCTGCCCAAATGTAACTACACCCTCCTGTCTTGGGTAGTGGTCCATCTGGCTCACGTACTACAGAATGTGAGTACCTAGGCTAAATCTGCCCAAATGTAACTGCACCCTCCTGTCATGGGTAGTGGTCCATCTGGCTCACGTACTACAGAATGTGAGTACCTAGGCTAAATCTGCCCAAATGTAACTGCACCCTCCTGTCATGGGTAGTGGTCCATCTGGCTCACGTACTACAGAATGTGAGTACCTAGGCTAAATCTGCCCAAATGTAACTGCACCCTCCTGTCATGGGTAGTGGTCCATCTGGCTCACGTACTACAGAATGTGAGTACCTAGGCTAAATCTGCCCAAATGTAACTGCACCCTCCTGTCTTGGGTAGTGGTCCATCTGGCTCACGTACTACAGAATGTGAGTACCTTGGCTAAATCTGCCCAAATGTAACTACACCCTCCTGTCATGGGTAGTGGTCCATCTGGCTCACGTACTACAGAATGTGAGTACCTAGGCTAAATCTGCCCAAATGTAACTGCACCCTCCTGTCATGGGTAGTGGTCCATCTGGCTCACGTACTACAGAATGTGAGTACCTAGGCTAAATCTGCCCAAATGTAACTGCACCCTCCTGTCATGGGTAGTGGTCCATCTGGCTCACGTACTACAGAATGTGAGTACCTAGGCTAAATCTGCCCAAATGTAACTGCACCCTCCTGTCATGGGTAGTGGTCCATCTGGCTCACGTACTACAGAATGTGAGTACCTAGGCTAAATCTGCCCAAATGTAACTACACCCTCCTGTCATGGGTAGTGGTCCATCTGGCTCACGTACTACAGAATGTGAGTACCTTGGCTAAATCTGCCCAAATGTAACTGCACCCTCCTGTCATGGGTAGTGGTCCATCTGGCTCACGTACTACAGAATGTGAGTACCTTGGCTAAATCTGCCCAAATGTAACTGCACCCTCCTGTCATGGGTAGTGGTCCATCTGGCTCACGTACTACAGAATGTGAGTACCTAGGCTAAATCTGCCCAAATGTAACTGCACCCTCCTGTCATGGGTAGTGGTCCATCTGGCTCACGTACTACAGAATGTGAGTACCTAGGCTAAATCTGCCCAAATGTAACTGCACCCTCCTGTCATGGGTAGTGGTCCATCTGGCTCACGTACTACAGAATGTGAGTACCTTGGCTAAATCTGCCCAAATGTAACTGCACCCTCCTGTCATGGTTAACCCCCTTGCGTTTGACTGTTATTGATGGGTTGCTGGTATGCCAGGATCGGGGCTGTGCAGCCAAGCGTAACATGCAAACAACAGGCACCACGCTGAATAGAGTGGTCCTATTCATCGCACTTGGAGTCCCCACCCCCATTTCGTGAGAATGAAAGCTTTATTTAGAAAGCTCCATCAATTCATTACGCTCTTCTTCAAGAAAATATACTGGCCAGGTGGTCTTTTTCAAACCATGCCTATGGCCGTCGTCCATATTCAGGAGGTTAAAAGACCTGGTTAAAGGTTTGAATCTGGTTTCCTGACTACTTTTCAACAGCCGTGGACTCATGTCTGCACTTTTAGTCCAGTTGGAGTTTAACCTATTGAATATGGATGACGGCTATCATTTAAAGCAAGGTATGGGATGGAGGGACCCCCCCCCCCCCCCTTTTGTGTTGGTCAATGTGTTCGTGGAATCTCAGGAATTCCTTTCAGGTATTGGGGGAGGGGTTATGTAACAATATTCTTGACTGTGTATAGGGTATAGGGCCAACAGGGGGGTACCGCTTGGTCCCATATCACGCTGGGTATAACTACTGCAGCTGCAGGTTGAAAAGACCACCTATAGGTCTATAGGTCTCTCTCAAATGACATCACTTCCTACAGATTGCCACGTGCATCGGCATTTTGCGCGTCAAATTTTCGTGACGCACGTTGGCTGCGCCGTATTTCAAATAAATTTCGAGCAACATGCGCGCGTGTTTAGAATATTTTGCACACTGCGCGCAAACGCACCTGATGGCGTTGAACACGCGGGTGTAATTTTCCTACGAAGATGGCGTCTTATGAGAGAGATCTATACCCACATTCTTCTGCATATTCAATCCATTATTCACCTACTGTGTGCATTACGCTTGACCGCACAAGCCCGTATTGGCATACCGGTGCCCATTAAACCCTAACCCGCTAAGGTGCATGCAAAAATCATATTAGAATTAGAGGATTTGGGACTATTAGGGATTATGTATTTATTTATTTAATTCTTTCTGGTAATGAAACCAAGGATTCCTCAAAAGTGCCCTAGGCACTGTAGCTCGAAAGCCTGAAGAAACCTGTAGAGAGAAGTCAATGAGAAGAAGTTACAGTTTTAGAGGTGGGAGGAAAACCCCAGAAGAATATTCTGGGGAAAACCCACGGAATCAGGTAGGGACTGAAAACCCAATCCACATGTGGACCAGGGCAGAAATCGAACCCGGGCCACAGCGGTGAAAGGCGGGGACAGTTACCGCTGTGCCAACCTGACTCCCCAGGGTTAATAACAGCCGGGGGGGGGGGGGGGGGGGGGGGGGGGGGGGGGGGGGGAGGGAGGGAGGGAGGGAGGGAGGGAGGGAGGGAGGGAGGGAGGGAGGTAGGTGTTAAGACCATTAAGACATTTAAAAAGGTACGCTGGAGTCAAGTCCAGAATGTTTGTTTCTTGTTCCCAGGAAGCAGAGACCAAGATGACCATTCAGAATATCTCCATCGTCATGTGTCCCACACTGCACATCAGCCACCGAGTCCTGAACCTGCTCTTCACCAACTGGAAGACGCTCTTCAAGGGAGTGCAGCTCAAAAGGTGTTGTTTAACACTAACCCCCCCTAAATCCAACAATTTCCAACAAAACTGAAATGAGAAGCCTGCTAAATACAACAAAAACAGCGCTTTGCAATCCCACATGCTTTTATCTAAGAACTTGTTTTCTCTGTCCTCAGTAAGTCACCACTAACATTCATCTTACCTTTTTCCACTTTAATCTAATCATTTTTTACTTCAGCTGTCCTAAACCACTGAGATGGGACACGGTGGAGAATCGACTTGAGCTCCCAGAAAACCCTGAGTAAGTTGGTTTTGTCATGTTTGCATATTAAAGGTAGTGCAATTTTGTTTTACTGAATTATTATGAAATACCTTACTAGACTGTTAGTTAATAGTAGTCTCAATCATCCTGTGAAATGTTTTTTTTTTATTTCCCTCTATAACAAATGTAACTTTCAGTCAAGGCGCGCGTGGCTACCCGGACGAGTGACACGCCCCGGACATGCTGGCATATCCGGGGTGCATCACACGTCCAGGTAGCCACGCGCGCCTTGACTAAAGGCTATCATCCGCCCGACAGTTAAAAACAAATGCCGTTTTTCTCTCGGGTTTTTTCGCCATCCAACAATGCAAAACTTTGAACAGGTCAGTGGAACGATATTTCCTATAAAATTACTAACCCCCAAATCCGCCCATTTCTGAAAAATTGCAACAATGACCAATCATGTGCACTACCTTTAACCCATTGAGTACGGTATTTTACGGGAGACGTCGGGGTGCCGCGGCGGCTCTGGCAGCCAAGCGAACCGCTACAATGTGTTTGTGCAGTCAAGCGTAACCTATACACAATAATCCAACAATGGATTTAAACTGCACAAACAGCGGCCAATGGCGTCATCCGGCCTGGTGGCACTGTTTAATCCAACAATGGATTGAAACTGCACAAACAGCGGCCAATTGCGTTATCCGGCCTGGTGGCACAGTTTTTTTTGCGCCATATTCCGTCATCCGTACGCAAGGGGTTAAAGAGGCTGTATAGTCCCCAACAAATTTTTAACACAAAAATATAATTGCCAGCTTTTGAAAAATACATTTATTGCAATAATGAAATAAAAACTAAAGATGAAATTTCCAACAAATTTGGTGTGGTAGTGAGAAAATTTGACCCCCCCCAAAAAAAAATAAATATGCATACTGCACAAACAAATTTGAAATAATACTGAATAAAGCTGTTTGATTTGAAATTCTGAGGTGTTGTTCTTTTTGCAGAGCTTTGGAGGAGGAATTACAAAGACAAGAGGCAATCCTGGCCAAGATGCATGAGGATCTCAATAGGGGATTGGCTGACAAGGTATGAATATTCATGAGTTATGTCAAATATTCATTGCTGATTTAAGCAAAGGATTGGCCCAAAAATATGAATATTCACAGTTTGGTGATCTCAACAGGGAATGACCAATGATCATGCTTATTAACTTCTTGGATACGGACGACGGCCATAGCCACGGTTTGAAAAAGATCACCTGGCTGGTTGTCATCTATACGCGCATTCCTGCATGTACTCAATCCATTCATGTTTCAACTATATTGTTCTTGAATGGGAGTATAATGAATAGATGGAGCTTTTTCAAGCAAAGCTTGAAGCAAAGCATTCATTCGCACGAAAGGGGGGCTCCAAGTGTGATGAATAGGACCACTCTATTGAGTGTGGTGCGTATTGTTTGCATTTATGCTTGGCTGCACAGCCCATTCTGGGAATACCAGCCCCCCCCCCCCCCATCAATAACAGCTGGACACACCAGCCCCCCCCCCCATCAATAACAGCTGGACACACCAGCCCCCCCCCCCATCAATAACAGCTGGACACACCAGCCCCCCCCCCCCCCATCAATAACAGCTGGACACACCAGCCCCCCCCCCCATCAATAACAGCTGGACACAGGGTTAATCTGCTCTATTTTTTTCCTCCAATCAAGATTGTTTCTTTTTTTTGGGTGTAAATCAACCAATCAATATAATTTGTTATACCTTTATAAGAAAATGCTACAATTTAATATAGGTGAGCCCGAGATTTCAATATCATCAGAATATTTCTGAAAGGCTGACAATGTAAGAGGATCTTCACAACGGATTGGCTGACAAGTTATGAATATTCATGAGAAAATAGATTCGGCCACGGAGAAAGATCTTTCGAGGATTAGAACGTCAGGCACTCCTAACTTTTATCATTTATATATTTTAGGTCAATACCGTTTCTAATTTTAACATGAAACCCCTTGGGCACGGTATTTTACGGGAGACGTTGGGGTGTTGCAGCGGTTCTGGCAGCCAAGGGAACTGCTACAATGTGTTTGTGCAGTCAAGCATGAAATACACAATAATCCAACAATGGATTGAAACTGCACAAATGGCGGCCAATGGCGTCATCCAGCCTGGTGGCACTATTTTTGTTGCGCCCTATGGCGTCATCCGTATGCAAGGGGTATAAAGACATTACATGCAGTCCTGGTACTAAAATGGAACCAAATCTATCAAAACCTATCAAGTGACAGGTTGTAACACACAAGCTATGAGAGAGAAAGGGGGTTGGTTTTTTTCATAGGTTGTGATAGTTATAACAGGAGGGTTAAAGTGTGCCACTGTAATGTACTGTCTAGACGTTTTCTCTTATTTGTAGCAGACATGATTAACCCTTTGCGTACGGAAGACGCCAAATGGTGCAAAAAGATTGCCACCAGGCCGGATGACGTCTATACACGCCATTTTCTACATTTTCAATCCATTGTTGGATTATTGTGTATGTTACGCTTGGCTGCACAAACCTCTTGTGTCCATTTCGCACCCCGGCGCCTCACTAGAATAACTGTACTCATCAAGGGGTTAAAACCCTGCAGTGTGCCTTGACAATATACACACACCGTTACACCATCCTACTGATTTGTTAAGTAGGTGACCTACTTAACAAATCAGTGCCATGGCGCAACGCAGGGTTTTAATAGAAGGCAGGCACATATGTCGTCATTTGAACCTAACAATAGAAATGTATTTTTTGTTTCTATTTTTAGTCAACTGAGGAGCATCTATGGGAAGTCCAGCGGATAGTCACCCAGCTCAAGAGAAAGGTAGGTGATAGCTCAAATTCATTTTGGTTGTCATTTTCTGCTGAATACATTATCTGTCTGCCCTAGCCACCTTTTGTGGCCCCCGGTTCGATTCCCACCCAGTGCACTATGTGGATTGGCTTTTCAGTCCGTACCCGATTGGTGAATAATTGAACTGAATGTCTCAATTGATTATGATATTTTGGTAGTGCGAGTATCAGTATCATGATCCCGAAATCACTGGTAATGTTTTGGTCATGCACGCCTGAATAATGCGATGTAACTGATGTCTCAGTTTTAATCTTAAAAACAGCAATTAGCCGAGAAGATGGTAGGGCTGTCCCTAATATAGCGAATATTCGAATATTCGATCGTCAACCGCATATTCGAATACCTTTTTGCGGGTTCGAATATTTGACAAAAAATGTATATGCACGTAAGATACGACTCTATTGCTATTTTAATAGAAAAGTTACGGCATTTAGCAGTGTCAAATGCCACATTTTTGTGGATTGTAACTTTTGGTGGACGGAGTCCAAAACCCTTGACACTTACAATAATTGCTGCATATAAATAATTACTGCAAAAAATGCAGGCTGGAGTTTGGTTTCTTCTTAAACATTATACGTACCCGTAATGATCTTGAGATTTGCGCATGCAAAAAATGTTGATCGTGGCAGTCCATAATTAATATCGATCGCCACATGGAAAACACTGGCGGGCTTTGCGTGCGCGGCATGCAGTTGCAGCAGATGCGCGGAAAACTTGATCGGCGAGTATCGAATATTCGCTCAAACCCAGTTTCGAATAATCGAATACTGAATTATTAAAAGAAGATGGAGAAGATGGAATTTGCAATGGAGATGAAATCAATTATAAGAGAGATTTGTACCCATTCCCAACATATCACTGATTACGCGGTACCCGCTGCTACATTGGATTTGAATCGGCCAGCCGACTCCGGCAAGCTTGTTGGTTGAGTGGTTAAAACATCTACACTAGTAAGCTGGAGGTCCTGTGTTCGAGTTCCCTCTGAGTTCCCCCACAAGCTCCCGGAAAGCAATGAGCTTATGTGCTTCATACACTATGTTAGGAGAAGGTAGAAATCTCTCTTGTAATTTATTCCATCCCCGACGCAAATTCCATCATCTCACTCATTCTTCGTTTGTTCCAGTTAAGGGTGAGCCGTCGAATCTCCGAAACAAGAATTGCTGCTATCGAGAAGGAAAAAGACAAGGAAAAGGAGCGGGAAAAGGAGCGGGAAAAGGAAAAGGAGCGGGAAAAGGAAAAGGAAAAGGAAAAGGAGCGGGAAAAGGAAAAGGAAAAGGAGCGGGAAAAGGAAAAGCAGAAGGAAATGGAAGAAACAAAAGACGAAAAAGCGGCCGCAGAAAACAACGTCCCAGAACTGAAAGTGGAAATGGAAGAGATCAAAGCCGAGCCGGCAGAAACGGACAAAGACAAGGAGGAAGTCAAGACACCAGAGAAAGGTTCGCAGGAGAAGACCCCCAAGAAAAGACAGGCACCCAGGACGCCTGCCGATGTGCCACAAGCGGCCGAACAAGAATCACCTGCGAAGACCAAGGAGCCAGAGGACATTCCAGAAGTTGAGATCGAGATCAAGGAGACAAAGGAGGATGCGGTTGTCGTAGAAACGGCTCAGGAGGACGGAGCGCAGGTTGAGGATAAAGAAGCAGCTGCCAAGGACGAGGCAAAGAAACGGGAAGATGAGAATTTAGGTAAGAAAACTGAACTGACTTTGCTTTAAAAATTGTCTTCATAAATAATTCTTCATGTAATGAATCAGGGTAGTTAGAATCCTGATTTTCTTCACCCATTCGTCTTTGCTGTGACTTCAAATCTAGTAATAATAATAATTCCCCATAGCATGCAGACTTGTTTGACATATTTCCCTCAAAGTATTTAAAATGAGATATTTTTCTGTAAAATAGAAGAGGAACAGTTTCTCAAGTACTTGCAGATACCTCTTCTTTTATGCAGTACTGTGTGTGGCTGTATGATGCACAGCAGTAGTGCACTGGGGGGGGGGGGGGGGGCTTAGGGGGCTTGAGCCAGTCCAGCCCACCACCCCTCCCTCTCTACCGAAGCTGTCAGTTTTTGTTTTTTAGTTGCACGAATTGGCGGTTATGTGTTTGTGGCATATTCAGAGTTGTATAATAAATGTTTAAATGGGGCTACCAACATAAAAAAAAGATCTTCCCCCACTTCCCCTACTGAGTCAAATTCTAAGTGTGCCACTGATACACAGTTTAACAAAGAAACAATTTTGATGCCCATTTACAACCGTTCCCATTGGAATGTTCCTGTTATCGTCAGAATGTTCTGATGGAAACAGTGCTCTTAGAATAGTTTGACAGAACAAATGGTCTTACAGAATGGTCAGCAATCCAACAGGAACATGGACCGTTTAGACTGACCACAGAAAGGGCATGATAGAACAGTCCATTGGAATATCCCTGTTCTGACTCCTGAGAAACTTCCCAAGTATCAGCTTAGGGTATAGCTATAATCTTCATCGTCATTTTCCAGAGATGATTCGTCTGCTGCTCCTGTCCCAAGCCGAGGTCATGGCAGAGCAGGAGGAACTCCAGGCCATCCACACCGAGCTGCTGAAGCGCATCGAGGCGGAGAAGCAGGAGGTAGCCCGACTGAAGGAGGAGATTGCCGAAGCCCACGCCCACCACTATCGCTCCTACTCCGTGGACAGTGCCGACAGCCTCATGTCGTCTGATACAAGCACCGACAGCGTATCCTCTTGTTTTGTCAGACCCTTCAAAACTCTAGTTTTTTTTAGGATTTTGCATGACTGAAGAGAACAGAGTAGGGTCACTGTTACTTTACATGAGGCTTGATGTCTCTGGAAACGTTTAAAGGTTCACAAACATAAAGATAGGGAAATGCAATGAACGGTTATTAAACATTGTTTAAAACATAAAAGAAACATTTTTGGATGTATTTTTTGTTAATTTATTGAGACTAAGGACAGAAAAAATTCATGGGGCATTCCCCTGCCAACAAAAAAATAGCCCTTTGTGAAAACAAATTATCTTATGTTTATCTCACATCCCCTGAACATTTTTGTTTTATATATATCATCAAATATGCAAGGGAACCACAAGGAAAAAAAATATTAATAATAAAAGTTTTTAAAAAGGAAAAAAAAAGAAGCTCAAAACAGAAGATGCAGTTTGTAATAATAATAATAATAATGGTATTTATTAAGCGCAAATTGTATGTAACATATTCAAATGCGCTGTACAACAATAAACTAGGCATAGAACTAGTAATTAATACATTAAAATCACCAAATACATTAAAAATACAAGGCAGGCTCAGAAATACATCATTGAAATATACGAGTAAAATTCATTGTTCCAAAAATATTTTACTTACAGTAAATAGAAATACAATAAAACCCATTACAAATCAAAAGCATTTGAAAAAAGATGAGTTTTTAGCAGCGTCTTAAAACGGCTTAAACTGGTGGCATTCCTCACATAAGCTGGTAACTTATTCCACAGCGAAGGGGCAGCATAATGAAAAGCCTGATCACCTAAGTTAGTTTTGCTACGAGTAATTGGGTGTTTAAGAAGAATGCAGTTGTTTTGATCAAAGCTACGAAGACCATAACGGGGCAGAGGTCGAACGGTGATAAGCTGGGATAAATATTCAGGACACTTACCGTGTAAAATTTTAAAAACGAGGAGCAAGATTTTAAAAACAATTCTAGACTCAATTGGAAGCCAGTGAAGATCGATAAAAACAGGTGTGATATGACAGTACTTGTACATGTTGCACACAAGCCTGGCACAAGTATTTTGAACCCGCTGAAGACGGTCTAAATGCACAGATGGTATCCCATAGAGCAAACTATTACAGTAATCCAGCTTGGAAGTAATGAATGCATGGACAAGTGTTTCAGTACTAGCACGTGTTAAAAACTTCCTAATGGATCTAATATTATGAAGATAATAAAATGCTGAACAACACGTTCTAACAATATGATCTTTCATAGATAAGTTAACATCAAACCACGCTCCCAAGTTTCGGGCAACAGTCACAGAGTTGACTACTGATCCCCCAACCTGTATCCCATCTATCTTAACCTTTGCCAATTGCTGACGTGTACCAATAATCAGAAATTCAGATTTGCTATCATTTAAAAATAACCCACTTACGGACATCCAAGTACGTAAGTCCTTGATACATGATTCCATGACAGACAAAGCTGACTCTTGACTCCCAACTACATCAGGTGAAAATGAAATATACAACTGTGTGTCGTCCGCATAACAATGAACCTGGAGGTCATGGGCATTTACAATGTCAAACAACTCACTAGTATACAAAGTAAATAACAGTGGACCCAAACAGGAACCTTGTGGAACACCCCACTCAAGGTCGTACTCATCAGACATAATGCCATTTATCAAAACATGTTGAGATCTCCCAGACAAATATGACCTGAACCATTGGAGTACATTACCATCAACTCCGAACTTTGTTCTTAAAATATCCAAAAGGATATTATGATCTAAGGTGTCAAAAGCAGAGCTTAGGTCGAGCAAAACCAACAAGGTAACCCGTTTGTTGTTCATGGCCAGTAACAAATCATTTTTCACTCGCAATAATGCTGTTTCAGTACTATGGAACTTCCGATATGCTGACTGAAATGTAGGAAGAAGATTATGCAAAGTAAGGTGTGATTGCAACTGGTCACAAACAATTTTCTCAAGCATCTTCGAAATAAACTGTAAATTACTAACTGGACGATAATTTTCGACCTTGGCTTCTAGACCTGTTTTTTTCAGGTGAGGAAGCACAACTGCCGACTTCCAAAGTTTTGGAAAACAACCTGATTCTAAGGAAGCATTCATAATTCGGGTAACAAAAGTTAATAAAACATCCAAGTTATCAACCAACAAATAAGTTGGAATTGGATCCAACAAACACGATTTCTTGGACGAACCAGTAATAAGTTTCCTCACATAATCCTCAGTGACAAGATCAAAATCAGTAAGATGTGGGAAATCGAATGTGTTAACAGATATGTGTTGAGACAAAAAACTGAGCTGATCAGGGCTGGTCAGTCTAAAACGAATGGACTTAACTTTATTTATCAAAGAACAATATTTTATACTCAAATCCCACTTCTGACACCAGTTATTGCCATTTGTCCTTAATGGGTTGGTATCTCAGGATGACGACGACGACACAGAGCTGCAGGTCATACTGAACCGACTCATCAGGGAGAATCAGGAACTAGAGGTATGGTACTTCATTCTGGGTCAGTCAGGTGATAAGCTGTTGTGCCTAAGAAGTCTTGGATTTTTGGTGTCTAATGAGTTGAGCTCCCGAAGTTAAATCCAACCTTGACAGTGTTCTTTAGGGGAGTAAATGAATGGGCAGCAAAAGATCGGATCCACAGCTTGAGCACTTGAAGCTGCATTGTGGGGTTGACGAATTCTTTCAGCCAATAAGAACATTTGTTTACACGGTACAGGGCTAATGTTGGCCAAACAAAATAAGCATTTAGTTGTAAGGCCACAGGCATTTCAGACACGGATTCACAGCCAAACAGCAGATTTTGGGGGAAATTACTGAATGATCTTGCGGTTAGATTTAGGAACAATGCCCCTCATTTTCCTCTCACGTGTAATCTGTAGCTTTTTTGTGCAAGTTTGCCCCGAACAAGGCTAAAAGCCACTTAAGGTACAGAGGTACAAAAAGAAAAAGAATCAAAGATACAAGAGGTAGGAATTAAGATTCCTCTTGAAGCAGGAAAGATCGTAAGATAAAGGGAAGCATGCACCAGGCAAAGAATTGTGAATTGATGCCTCTTTTTTTCCCTGTAGTTCATTTTCTATATACTTTCTGTTGAAGTCACCACCTGTGAGTGGTTTCTGGCCATGTATTGTGTGATATCCATTAACCAGTTCGCGCCGGGATTATTTTTGCCGAAAATTTCTATTTTCAAAAAAGGCAAAATATAGCAGCCAACTTCTGATATACAGCCAAACGCCACAAATACTGATTTGCAAGAGTCATTTCAACAGTATTTGTACAATATTTCTTGCCGAAACCTCGTATATTTCAATACTCCGGGCGCGCCCACCGGAGTGTAAATTGTAGAACAACAGGCCGTGCACAGCGGCCAAGTTCAAGTTCAACACACGGTCCGCCTCCGCAGACTTCTTGGACTTTGTGTGTGTGTGTACAAAACAAATGAGGTATTAGCGTGTTGAGAAGTCACCCGGAGGTGAGTCGAGGCAAGCTTGACATTTTAACCCGTCAGCCGTGCCCGTGTATAAAAACAGCCAGATCGTGTTAACACGTCCTCCAACGCGAACTTGTTTATAAAAGGATAAGTTTCGTGGAGAAAACTTTAATTGCTCTCTCATCAGAGCCAAGTATAACAAAAATGCCCTTGAGCCAATAGAAAACAGGTGAGATTTCTCCGTATTTTTCCTGATTTCAGGATTTTTTGTGAGACGTCTTCCAGATTTCCGGAATATTTTTGGTCCATAAATTGTTTTTTTATCATTCCAAAATGACCTCTGCAACCTGAAACGGTCGTTTTTTTGGTTATTCTAATGACCCTATTCAAGGGTGAGATTTGTCAGGAGTTTTCCTGATTTCAGGATTTTTACTGATTTCAGAATTGTTAAGGATTTCTTTTGAAATCTGGAATTCCTGAGGTGTTACCCTAAAGGTATTTTTTTACCTGTAAAAGTGGATATAGACCAATAGAAACTGGTATTTGAAGGGGTGCCTTTAGGCAAATACAAATCATAGACCCTACATTGCTCTGGGGTCCTCGGTGACCCCCCAAACAATGCAGATTTTGTGGATTGTTCGCAATTGTGAACCGTATCTTTTGGTAGAAAATGCAGTTTTCTTGTGGGTTTTTCAGCATCACCGTACAAATTAAATGCCTCCGAATGTTTAGCAGATTTTTATATTTTTTCTCAAATCTCACTCCTGAAAAAAATTTCTTGGTGTTAAATCGCAGCGCAAGAACACCCAACTAAGCCACGACATCCACAATGAGCGCGAGGCCTGTGTAGAGCTCAAGGTCCAGATCAAACTACGCCAGCACCCCTACTACCAGATGGAACCCTCCAGCATCCAGTCCGTCAAAGACGTCCAAGCCAGGGAGCGGGAGCTCGAGTCCTTCATCAAGACTGAGCGGGAGGTGGAGTCTGACTCGGAGGTCTTTGTGACCTCGGGGGAGGTCAAGCGGGGGCGGCGCAAGTCCAAGAGCAATCCCAATGTGGCCGGGTCGATGGTGCTGGCCGGGACGCTGGAAATGGACATCAACAAAGAACAGAATGGCGCAAGCGGCACCGAGGAGGCACCACGGGGCCGGAGGCTAGAACGAGAAACGTCTGTCTGAATAAACTGTAGAGTTGAGGAAACCCTTCAGCGAACAGTAGTTGCTGACTTTGGAAGCACCACAGTCCAATGGGATGTACTTGCACTTAACAACAAATTTTCAGAATGTTTTCAACCCATTCTGTTGATATACATCTTATACAACACCTAAATAAATTCCCGCCATCCGATTGGTGGATCGTCGATCACGTGCATTGAATTATTTGACCCATCACGCACCGCAAAAAACGTTCTATCACATGGTTCTATCAAACGGTGCGCGCATTTGATAGAACTTCCCCGCCGCGACAACACGCCTGTCATTGAACTGGTTTCCAATCCCTCCATTGTCCTTCGGACATCAAATGTATATTATATACATATGGGGACCGGGAACCAGTCTAGGCTGTCGTTCACACAAAATGGCGGACGGTGTTTCCGAACCGCGGTTTGTTCTCAAACAGACGACGAAATATTGGAACTCGTAGGCGATGCTGACGCTGCTAACACAAAGAGACAAATATATGCAGTCAAACGATTAGTGGAATTTGCAAGACACGCAGGAACAACAATTAAAGCTTTAACTGATTCGGAACTGGACCACTTTTTGTTGCGGTTTTATGCGGGACTGAGAAGGTAAACGGCACGTTGTACACAAAGAAATCCATGCATGCAATCTGTCGAGAATTTATTCAGGCGTTGTATAAAACAAATAATGAATGTTTCACATTCGTGTAATGGTAAGAATAATTTCATTCGGTGACAGATGGAATGTCCCATTCCACTCGGCTTCGCCTCGTGAAATGGAACATTCAATATCACCTCATGAAATTATTCTTACCATCACACTCATAAACATTCATTATTTGTATAATAGTGCTTTTGTCCTTGAGCAAGGCACTTGATCACAATTGTTTCGATCCACCTGCAAGGTGACACACAGGTACCTCCTTTACTTGAGACTGATGCAGCATGTACAAACAAGCCCAGAATGCAAAAAGTTGCTTTGAGAGTTGGAATCTTTCAAAATGATTTGAAGATGATTTCAGGAATAAGCATTGGTTTGATGGACAGGGGTAATAAGCTCATTGACCTGTTGGTAGTGGGGGATGTATAAATTACAGTGTTAGTATGCCTGCTATTGGCACTAATACTGGGACTTATTGTTTGTTTAATGTTTGGATGTCACAATTAAAATCAATGTTTCTTAATATAATATTGAAATAATTTAGCTGATAGAAATGATATAAGCTTTTACGGATGAATACCAGTGACAGGAATTGTTTTGTTTGTACCCCAGCAACCATGCAGGTACAGGCAAAGAATGAAAAATCTATTTTGGGTCTTTTTTTTTATTATTAAAAACAGCTGGGATCCATGGGTGGAACCAAGACAGCAGAAAATAAAGAATAATTCATTTTGTCACTTTCTCTTCCAGTGCCATACACAAGATACCCCGGGGCTCTATGTTCTCGAAGTATGAGAGTAGGGGTGTGCATTAGAACCGGGTACCCGAGTACCCGACCGTTCATGTCAGGAACCGGTTCCAGATTATGGAATCGAGTACCCGTACAACTTTACATTATCGCATAGTTACTTCCCAGACAATGAAAAAAGAAAGGTTCTGAATGTTACATGTATTTGTCGGGAATTTTCAAAATTAAAACTGGACTACATGTATGTGGGATAACAGCACAGATTTCACGTTTATGACGCTCACGAAAGTTGACAATAAAGGGAATTTACTGGTCGTGGTTTTTGCAGTCTGGGTATGGATAAGAGCCTCGACGAGACATAATAGCATGCCTCAATCCACAATAAATACAACGGTATAAGCTTCCGGACAAGTCTTTTGTGATGATGTTTACTGGACAGGCATGACTGGAGATTTTCAGAATTTTGTCTGAATTCAGAGAAAGATATTATTACAACTTCCGGGATTTGGAAGTTTTGGGTTGGGTTTCTTTAACGGGTACCCGTATTTTTTTCAGTCGGGTACCCGGTTCTTTTAATACCCGTAAATGCACACCCCTATATGAGAGGCCCTGTGGTCAGGGGCCAACTTCATAGAGCTGCCAAATATTTGTATGTGATGTATATTGCTTCTGACTGGTACACAGCTGTGAAAATCGCATGGGGTTTGGGCTGGCAACCTGCTTTTACTTTTCTGTTCCAAGAGGCTCACTGAAGGGCATTAACCTTTTGAGTGCGGTTATTTAAGGGAGGCGCCGGGATATCGCGCCGCCCTTTGCAGTCAAGCGTAACATACACAATAACAATGGATTGAAACTGCACAAATAGCGGCAAATGGCATCATCCGAGGGGTTAAGAAGATACCAGCAACCAAAAGGAGTGTACATGTACTGTATTACATTCGATGGTAGAGGAGAAAGAAAATACAAAGGAATCTTTCTTGTTAAAATCGGATGTAAAAATAGTCTATGGGAGTTTTTGTTAACCCTTTGTGTACTGAAGATGTCCTAACAGTGCCACCAGGCCGGATGACGCCATTGGCCGCTGTTTGTGCAGTTTGGATTATTGTGAATGTTTCGCTTGGATGCCAGAGCCGCTGCGACACCCCGACGTCTCAAGGGGTTAAAGTAAAGGAACAATATGAAATACAAAGCATTGTCCTCAGTAGTATAGGAAAACACGGCTACATGCTGCAGTTGGAAATATTCAGTGGTTCAAGATGCTTCCTATAACAGAAAACTGGCAGGAGCGGGATTTGAACCTGCGACCTTGTAAAATAATCTGTGCATTTGGGATTATTTTGTAATATTTCATGGAAAAACACAGTATTAGGATGCTAAAAGTACAAACATGTAACATCTGAAGAAAAACAAAAATCACAAGTGAATCACAAACTTTTATATATATTTATTGAAAATGTACATTCTGTATAATATACAAACAACTAACGGCAAATACTTGTCAACGTGGCTAGATTTTGTCGAATGGTTTAAATCTAGTGGTGCTGTTTCATGTACTTTAATGGATGTGCTCCCGAGTACATGTGTAACACTGTCCACTTTTTTTTTTTAACAAATGAAACGTATATTTTAAAATATATTGAATATTGTGGGTTTTTTGCCCTCCACCGACAAATTTTATAAACACTGTATATTCGGTGTTTATACGTTGGTGAAGGGCAAAAAAACCACCCAATATTGAATTTACATCATCCCGACGCAAATTCCATCTTATGAATATTTTTTAATACTTGTATCGGTGAACGTTCCTACATTGTGTTCACCACACACACGTAAATGACTGCATAGTGTGTTGATGTTTAAATGAATACTTGTTCAAGTAAACCGGTCAAGTGTGCGACGAGCGCGCACATATTTTAACCTGGCCTCTGTTACAATCACTTCATGCTGGTAACATGGGTCACAAAAGTCTAAATGTATAGTTAAAGGTAGTATACAACATTTGCTTTTGCTGTAATTTTCAGAAATAGATGGATTTTGGGGTTAGTATTGTATAGCAAATACTGTAACGCTGACCCGTTTAAAGTTGTGTGTACTGAGGAAAAACTGCCATTCTTGTAGTCTGTTTCCCTGACCCTACTTCAGACAAACCGGATATATTCAGGTCAGGGAAGTAGACTATTTCCAACAATGGTAGGCCAACCATCACTGGAAATTGCTACAAAAATTTCATTTTTTTTGTGAAAGTGACTGCACACCAGATGCCATGATTTCACAGGATGCTTGAGACTATTATTTACTTAGGTATAGGTATTTCATATTTTTTTTTTTAATGTTTGCAAATGTTGTATATTACCTTTAATTGGGCCATCGAGAGGAGTAATGCTCATAGTGATTTTTGGCAAGGTATGCACACCTAGAGTTGGAAAATGTGTAATAGCATTGCAACGTGAGCGGTGGCAGCTTTTTGGGTGTTATCATTTTTTTTTTTTTATTTCAAAATGGCCGCCAATATGCTTGTTACCGGATAAATTATATGTGGTAACAAGCATTTTGGCGGCCATTTTTATTAAAAGGGTGATGCCACCGCTGCAATGCTATCACATATTTTCCAACTACAGGGGTACCGGGTGCATACCTTGCAAAAAATCACCATGAGCATTATTCCCCTCAGGCTGATGAAAGTTATTTATGATGGTAAAACTGCATTGCTCAGTGCAAAAATGGAAGTGCTGTTTACATTGTTTATATGGCACACTGTGGTTTTGTTTATTGTAGATATCAGACGATTGCAGAATAAACAGTACGGTTTTTCCATCTTGCCACAATGTTAACCAACAAACAACATAAAAACAGTTCTATAAATATGTATGTGCATAAATAAATAAAAAACATTTGCATGGTATTGACATAAGTGCACATTGTGTCATTTATTTTGGTCCTTAAAGAGAGAGGTTGCTTTCAAAGAAATAGACTGATCCGTTAATCAGTCACGACTATGGCCAGAAATGCGTGCATGTGCGCACGCTGCTGTGTTTAGTCAGCAGGTCAAGGGGCGGAGCTCAATCTATAGTTTTCAAGAAACTCCCAGGAAAGTGCACAGTGATGTGGGTCATTCCATAAATCTGGGGACCAAAATTGTGACATATTTTGTTGTCCCTGTGGCCTGTTACACCTGACCTGTGTAATTTCCCATCAAGTATTAAAATTGACTTCACACTATTTTTTACTTGTTTGGCAGGTACTTTGCTTTAATACATAATCACTCTTAGAGATAGAAGGCATTTAAAGAAGGTGTCCTGAATTGCAAAATCTTATACATGTCACTATGTAACAAGGACACCAAATTTATAGAATGCCCCATATGTTATAGCATTGTCATTATTTCTCGTAATGAAACGAAGGATTATTCCAAAGTGTATATAGACCTTTCCACCCACATGACCAGATACATAGTGCGAAATAGTGTGATTGGTTAAACCGCATTCGTGTACGCAACACGGTTGACTCCTTTACTTGATAATGAATAAGCACTCATTAGCATCACTACACTATACGGTCTACGTTGGCGTGTGGAGCACAAACAATGAAGAAATCTTAATTTTAGAGGCAGGAGGGAAACCCTAGAATGATATTCTGAAGGAATACAGTGGAAACGGGCATGGAGGAAAATCTTGAGGTTAAACCTGGGTCACAACAGGTGAAAGGTCAGGAAAGCACCTCCCCCTTCAAATCGGCAGTATGTTCAATATGGACGGAATTTTAGTGGACGGAATATACATGTATACAAAAATTGATAAACGAGTTATTTACAAGTTTACTACATTGAATTAAAATGTATGTGGATGTTACAGATATACATGTCGGAGCAATTTTTATATAATTTCAATCATAAAAACATTTGAAAATAAGGCACTTTGTCGTGAACTTGAGAATGTACACCTCTGCCAGTGGAGAATAATGCATTTGAGTAAACAATCGTGTAGACCTTGTTTCAATTTACATTTAAAAATATTGCATAATAATGATGATCAAAATGATTAAGAAAAAATTGACCTCAATTCCCAATCACTCCATCATTCACATTGTTATAGGGTAAAGCCAGACTGGAGGAGTCCGTTGCTAGACTAGTCGGTGCCTGGTACCAAGGCTTCACATAAAAATGTGATATAAAGTGATCATGAGGTCGCAATACCTGCACACTGTATTGCATGTGGCTCAGCAAGAGACAGGGCTGGCTGACGTGGGTCTCGGAGGCGGCGAAACTCCACCTCCCCTGTTTAGCTTACGGTCCTTGGCATCGGAGCGTTCTCTCTGCCGTCCCTCCTCCGTCTTCCGTTTCTCTTGTTGCTCTTTCTCCTTCCTTTTCTCTTCCTCCTCCAGCTGCTGCTGAAGCTCTTTCCGCCACTGATGACGACAGGAAAACAACAATGAAATGGGTCCAGACTCGATATGTGTTTTTTCCCTATGTTTTCTTGCCTAAGAGAAGAAACTTCTTGTGGGAAAACATTTAAACTTTGGCATGAACATGGTCTGCACTAAGTTACCTGCCCACTGCAACAATTTCAGTACCGAAAAATTTAAAAGGGGGGAGGGGGGTAAAACTTTCCCCCTCCAAAAAAACTTTGTCTTGCACCCCAAATTGTGCTTGTTCTTTTCTTCTTCTTCTTTTTTTTTTTTTTTTTTTTAGTATAAATGGAATGTTTACCCCCAAACTTAAAAACAAGATCCGAAAAACATTTAACTGCATGTCCTTAAATTCTGATTACTGTCAAAACTTATTAGACCCACCCTGGTTGTTCTAACAAATCTTTGGTTTAAAACAGTAACTTACCAGGGCTGTAGTCGAGTCACAAGTCCCTGCAAGTCCTATCACAAGCACTCCAGTCCTAATTCCAATCACAAGCTATTCAAATGAGCTTTGACAAAGGCATTCCTTTGTCATTGTTCATCCAGTTACTTGTGACTGGCTTTATGAAAGGACTTGTGAAAGGACTAGACTACAGCTCTGCAACTTTACCATTATAATCTACAGGTTTTCAGGAATAATATGGTTATAATGTATTCTGTAAACAAGCTACAGCTTATGAACGTTACCTACAGATACTGTCACTTAAAAAGGATTTACTTGCAGTTACTTTCAGTGTAAATCGTTGCAAGATATAGTACATATCACCGCATAAATCTGATGATTAACAAAAACTCTAATCGCTACCTGGTCTTCAACGATCCTCTTGAGATCCAAATCCGTGCGTGTCTTGAAGTTCACAGCAGGTTCATCTAATGCAGTTGCCAAAAGAAGCTCTTGTCTACACAAACGAACAGATTGTCAGATTTTGTCAATTTATTTCATGAAATCTCAAATGTTTTAGAAATTTGCTTTAAAGGTAATAAACAACATTTGTTATTTATTTTATTTTATTTATTTATTTATTGGCACACTACCTCAAAGTGACCAGCAGCAACAGCTGAAAGGGTCACTTCACAATGATAAATATACAATTACAACAAGTCACAAAACTTAATAGAAGTTTTTAACAACTTTTAAAAAGTCAAACAATCCACAAGGGAAACTGACCAGGTAAATTTGAATACATTTTCAAAGTGAACAAAGAAACTGGCAGGAGCGGGATTCGCCAACATAGGGCAAGATAGCTCAGTTGGTAGAGCGCCGGTACGGTAACCTGGAGGTCGCAGGTTCGAATCCCGCTCCTGCCAGTTTCTTTGTTCACTTTGAAAATGTATTTAAATTTACCTGGTCAGTTTCCCTTGTGGATTGTTTGACGAATTTTAAGTTAAAAAGTCGTATCCTCATTGAGTGATCCCCACAATGTCGCTTCCCAGGTTGTATCGTAAAATTGGGTGTGATCCCTGGCTATACGGCATTCTGGGTTTATGACTTCTGACTAGCACCTACCCGAACAAAGATACTGACAATTTGGGAGACCGCCAACATAGGGCAAGATAGCTCAGTTGGTAGAGCACCGATACGGTAACCCGGAGGTCGCAGGTTCGAATCCCGCTCCTGCCAGTTTCTTTGTTCACTTTGAAAACTTTTAAAAAGGTTTAAAGGGCAAACAAAAAACAAGTACAAATACAACAAATGGGGAAACTTGCTGTACAAAATAAATACAAAATATTTACGATACCATTAAAAAAAAAATAATTGAAACTACACATACACATGTATACAAACCACGATCTATAAGACAAATTTGGAATAGGGGAAATGAGACATATATTAAAGTTATATTAGGATTTTGGCGAGTTGTGGAATAGTTAATTTTCTGTATCTCTCTGTGTTGCATTTGATGTTTAAACCAGACATGTTGTGTAGGACTCTAGAATTGGTATCAGATTTGGAAGGCGGGAGCGGCTGTCTGTGATGGTTTGATTTCAAAAGTTTCATTCCTTAGATCATTCCTTCTTCAGCTAAAGAAGGTAGTTTAATCAAAACTAAGAAGCTTCATTGAAAGGTTTGAAAGAGACCACCTGGCCGGTTGTTGTCTATATGCGCATTCCTGTGCATATTCAATCCATTGTTTGCCTATTGCGTGCGTTACACTTGGCTGCACAAGCCCGTATTGGCATACCAGCCTGACAGAATGGGGTAATAGATCCCCCGATACGAAGTAAAAATAATCCTCAAAATGAGCATCTATGTACAATGCACACTTTGTTGGAGAAGCCATAGATCACGACATGGTAATCTTTCTGCCTGTCCCTACTCGGCAAACGTTTTGAAGACAGTGTGACATCATTTCTAAGTATTTCTTTTCTCCTCCTTAAACTTACTTCAACGACAGTCGATTTGGCCCCGTTCTCACGGGTTGCTTAGGCTTGGGCAGCTCTACTTTACGGCGGGGAGACTTCTTGGTGACCTCAACTGGGGGTGCCAGCGGAGGGAGGTAGGCCGCAGCCAGACCGGCCGCCAGTCTGGAATTGATGGAACGCGTGATCAGAGCCTTCTGCATCTGAGTCTCAATGTGGGCTTCAACCTGAAAATATTTTTTTAAATGATTTTCTTTTTTTGAGTGAACAATGCAAAATTGACAAGAGCGGGACGAGCATTTGCGACCTCCAGAACACCACACCAGCATTCCAGCTGTCTTGATCTGTGTTGGCGGTCTCCTAATTTGTCAATATTGTCCCCCTAGTACAGGCAAACTGGCAGACCACCACCATACAACACAATGGCTCGGTCGGTGGAGTGCGGATGTGGCGTTCCTGAGGTCACTTGACTGAAGCACCAATTTCTTGCTTACCTGTCCGACTCTGAAGGCTTCCAGCACCTTGTGGTCTCTCTCCTTGGAGTGGCACCTCATCAGAGCGTTCCAGGCTACAGTCCGCATACCTTCCTGAAGCTTCTCCGAGCTGGTGCAGCGCGTCACCTTGACCAGCCCCAGAATAGCCGAGTATCGGATACGCCATCCCCAGTGGGCCGGTTCTGCAGACAGGGCCAAACCGAAAAAAAAAAAAACTTAATTACTGACTGATCAAACCCTCCCAAATCCCCTAAAATACATTTTGCTGTATTTTGCTGGATTCAGGACTGTGGAGCTGACTTGTGACCGACTTGTGACCGACTTGATTACAACTCTGTTTTTTAGTTTGCCCCGACAAAGTTGCCACATTATTGGGGGAGGTGTGTTTTTTAAATTGTTTTTTATATTGATCTGGCCAAAAAGAAATAAAAGACTGCCCTCAGTTGTCAAAACACGTTAGGAACATGGTGTATTTATAATTGGGTAAAGCAGCATGTTCCAGTAAAGAATATTTTGAACCCTAACCCTCCAGAGCATTTTTGCTAGAACCCTGCCAGACGCATCAGATTGCATACTTTGTCACATTGACTTGTGTGGAGCTGTCAGCACAGATGCACTGTGCTGCGTCTGGCAGGGTAAGGGTTAATGGAATGGCAATATATCCTGAATTTTGAGATTCTCCCAAAACTGAGACAATTTCCACTTCCACCTTTTGATTATATCTTGATTTTGCAGTGGTCTATTCCATTTTGCTCAGCTTTAAAAGTAGCCAAGTTCTAAACAAAAAAATTAATATCTGACAGATACGCTTCAAGACCACAATCCTGAAATCTCAAATTGGTGTATATCTTCCACCAATGTAAATACATCATGCAAGGTGACATTCACAGGCTTTCAAATCAGACCCAGGTAAAAAAGTAGGAGAATAGTAGGACCAAGACTTTCCAAAAAAGACACGACAAAAAGTAGGAGTTTGGCGGACAAAATCAGGATAAAAGTAGGACTTTTGCCGGCTTTCAGGAGTAGTTTTCATTGATGCTCACCCATGTCCACACTGTATCACAAGCCTTATTTGGCATGTTCTGTGCTCACAACACTTATGCTCTATCCTCAACCAAACTCTTGGATGTAAACTTGCGGTACTCCTGCACCCAAGCCCTTCATTGTGTGACTTTCATATGACAGTGTGTAACACCGTTATGAAAAAAATATTCAATGAGATTTCATTTTTTGTAGTGGGAAAAAGTAAGAAAAAATAGGCATTTCAAGAAAAAAAGTAGGACAAGTCGGTAAAAACAAAATTAGGAAAGAGTAATAAAGTGTACTGATGTCAGCTGTACCGTTACTCTTGTCGCCATCAATCTTCCCCTGGTACTCCGCCAAGTCCAGCAGCCCTGCACTGTCAAGACTATACTGCTCCACACCCATCCCCCCTCGGGTACCGACATCCTGTTGCTTCTCATTCATGTACGGCCCGTAGCCTTTCTTCTTGCTGCCAACGAGGGCGGTGCGTTGGATCTCGGCCGTGCTGCCGTGCAGGCAGAGGTGTGACATGAGCTCCGCGTAGGTGAAGCCAACCTCCCAGGGCCAGCCACCAAGGCCTTGAGCGTCCAGAAGCTATGTAGATGAAAAACCCAAAATATCAAAAGATAAACAAAATGTTTATGAATTTGGGGGCAAATCAAAATAGTGATCCAACAAAATGAGTCACAAGCAGCCAGAGCTACTTTGGAGTAGCATTCCTGCATGTACTCAATCCATTCATTTTTCAACTACACTGTTCTTGAATGGGAGTGTAATGAATAGATGGAGCTTTCTCAAACAAAGCTTCCATTCATACAAAAGGGGGGGGCTCCAAGTGCAATGAATAGGATCACTCTATTCAGTGTGGTGCCAATAGTTTGTGTTTACACTCGGCTGCACAGCCCCAATCCTGACACAGCCAAACGCAAGAGGTAAGGCCTTTAAACATGACTTCTACAGCGGATATCAGTAGAAACTTTGTAAGTTTATCCCCACATAATTATGTCCTATTCATCAGAATGTCACAGTGAAGAGTTGGCTGAGCTCTTTCTACCACATGCACAAAAACGGAGTCAAAAAATCACGATAATGAACATCAAGGGGTCTACCGTGTTTGTTTGGTAAACTGAATAAAGTTACAGTAGACCTTTGCTACAACAAACATTGCTATGCTGAATATTTGGTTTCAACGAACATCCTCTTTGGCTCCCAAATTCAATAGACTATCCGCTATACTAAATAACTACTACACAATGAATTGCTTGTTTGGATCCAGGTCTTCTACCATACGTATTGTATTGCTATGGGCAATGTTTGGACGAATCCGGCCAAGCTTTTATAGCCAGGATGAATAAGCCAGTTCGGTATTTCAACTGCGCATGTGCACAATGACATTTTATCCCGAATGACCTGCGTGACCTAACGTGCTCGTGTGAAAGCAAAAGGTGGTCGCACAACACGCACGTGTTAATTTTAATCAGAATGGGCGTAACATCGCGTGACATTACGTCAGCAATTTTACCAAACTGACTTATACAGCCATGATAGGGGGGTCATCCACACTTGTACAGTAAGCTATGCTTTGTATGACTGCAAGCATTGATTGAATTCAGTCACCCAAAGTCAGAGTTGACAAAAGGATGGTATGTGGAAGCGCACAAGCGATGGCCTCCTGTGTCGTCTATTACAGGCCAATAACAAAGAAGGTCAGATTTGTCTACGGCGGTGCTCGGTATAGTGAAGTACAAGAACTCATAACAATCAGGCTCACGTGTTTAGTGGCAAAGCCAGAGCCCCCAGTTGTGCCGGCTGCCTGCTTGTTACTGACACTGCCACTTGCTTCAGAGAAGTACGTTGTGTTAGGTACGGGATCGATGGTGACCGACTTGGCACTGTTGCTCTTCCTCGTTCCCTCGCTCCGCCCCGAGCCGTCCCTTAGGCTGGATTTCTTGGGATACTCCACCTCCGGCTCCCCGCCTCTCGCGGTCAGCTCGATGTCGAAGCTGACTTCCCTCCTGAGCTTGGCGCCTTCCAGCAGCATCTGGTTGGTCTCCGGAGGTACAGATACAAGTGGCCTAGTTACATCAACATCATTGGCATCCACTTCACTATCATCACCAGGGTCCAGGTCGCTGTCTTCGATTGACCCTGAGGGGTTGTCCAGGCCGGACGGCAGTGGGATATCACCGGCCGAGTTGAGACTCTCTCGGGCGCTGCTGACGTTGAGGGCGGTGAAGGGGGTACTCCCACGGGACGAGGCCTTCTGGCCGAGGCTGCTGGGGCTGGTCAGCAGCTCGGCCTGCTTGGGGGTGTCCATCAGGACACAGGTGGACGTGTTGCGGGTGGTGGATTTCAGCAGGAAGCCACTGCTCAGATCGCTCAGGTTCTTCCCGTTGCTGGTGAATTCCATCTCAGGGGCCAGCCGCTTCCCCTGTCCTCCCAGTCGATGGGCAGACTCACCGCCAAGATGGAAATCGGCTGAGTGGAAGTCGCTGAGGGAGGCCTGGCTCAGACCACTGACGATGGACTCGAGTTCCTCCCCCTCGGCTTTGCTCTCAACATCTTCATCTTCCTTTTCTTCAACCTCATCGTCTGCTGGCTGGTTTAGAGGGGATTGAGGCAGTGGGGTGGTACTAGGTAGCACGCCCCTGGCTAGATTCTGAAGGGTTTTCAGGACCTTTATGTCACTCATTGCTGTTTCGGCGATGACGTGCAATGCACACATAGCATCAACCCTGTTGGGAAAAAACACATTGAGAAAAAAAATAAGGTGCAATAGTCAGACACCAAAAATTAAATTGGGGGTACTATAGCCTTTAACCTCTTGTATACAGACAACGGCCATGTCCGTGATTTGAAAAAAGACCACCTGGCTTGGTTGTCATCTATACGTACATTCTCGTGTGTACTCGATCCATTGTTTGCCTTCTGTCTGCATGACGCTGCGCTGCACAAGCCTGTATTGGCAAACCAGCACCCCATTAACAACAGCCGGCCAGAAGGGATTAACAAAAACAAAATTTATAAAAAAATCCCCTGCACACTAGGAAGATATTTTGTTGTAATTAACCTGTTCTGTCTGGCTGTTATTAATGGGGCGCTGGTATGCCAAGACAGGCTTCTGTACCCAAGTGTGATGCAAACAATAGGCAAACAATGGATTGAGTACGTGCAGGAATGTAAATATAGATGACAACTGGCCAGGTGGTCTTTTTCAAACCGTTACAAGAGGTTAACAGGCTGTGGTTAACAGACACAGTTTGGGTCACTGATAACCGACCTTTCTTTGTGGTGCTATGACCGGTCCTTTACTTTACGTACCAGTGCTCCGTGGCCAGCGTACTCCCGCACATGGAGAGCGCCCTCACTGCCTCCCGGAATCCCCCACTCAAGTGGGCCACACAGCGCCATACGTCCAGGCTGTGCCACAACGTGGGGCTCAGGTCGTGGATGCTGCTCTGCAAGCCGGTGTGAGTCCGTGGCTTGATGGCAGGGTCACTCATCAGGCCGCTTGGCAGGGGTGTGTCCGGTGGGGTCCTCATCATCAGCAGCTTGGGGGAGGGGGTGGGGGAGGGCAGATCCTCGTCCTCTTCCAAGATCTGTCATTAGAAGAAAAACTGATTGGTTTACGGCTGCCAGACTTACCTGAATTCCTTCAAGCAGGAACTATGGATTGAATCTTATTTCTATCACTCTCTAATTGACTTTTTTTACTAGGAAGGCAATTTTTCTGATTTTTACCATTTTTACATTTGAAAACCCCCCCTTTCTGTCATATTCCAAATTTTATAACTAAATTCCATTTTGAAATAATTGTTTTGGGATGATTTGTTTTGAAACACTGAGAATACACTTCACATGATCCAATGGACTTGATTCTCATTTTCTCAAAACAAGGGGGCATGACTAAAAACTCCATAAGATTACAGTGGGAGCTAGGATTGAACTTTACAAATTAACAACTGTTTTCTGGTGCCAGGTCCCACACTTTCTGGTGTTCTTTCTGAAACTGTCAAGTCCATTCATTGAACCAAAATGAAAATATATAAAGCCGATCCTTCAAAAGGTGGCGATTGGCAAAAACTGCTTTTGGGACGTTCTAACAATCCATCGAAATCCAATTGCCAATAATGGACCTCACCTGAACAAAAACCTCCCATGGGATTCCCATGGTGTCCAATTCACCATGCAATTCCCATGGGGTTTTGCATGGGAATTTTCTTTTAAAACAAAAACCTCCCATGGGATTCCCATGGTGTCCAAATCACCATGCAATTCCCATGGGGTTTTGCATGGGAGATTTTTGTCAAACAAAAACCTCCCATGGGATTCCCATGGTGTCCAATTCACCATGCAATTCCCAAGGGGTTTTGCATGGGAATTCTTTTTTCAAACAAAAACCTCCCATGGGATTCCCATGGTGTCCAATTCACCATGCAATTCCCATGGGGGTTTTGCATGGGAGATTTTTGTAGGGTCACCTTGGGCTCTGCACATTACCATCGACCAAGTCCCTACTTCAATAGCATTTTTTATACCATCTTAAAAAAATGAATTCAACTGGATTAACTTATATATACAAATTTCAAAACTTGAATTTTGTGAGTGCCGTATTTACACAGTTTTGGTGTCTGATTCATATGGGTTCAGAGCCCACCGGGGGGGGGGGGGGGGGATGCTTGAGTTCTTGGGCAAGACAAAACCGTAATCACCTCTCTCCACCTAGAAGTATAAATGGATACCAGTGATGAGAGAGAACTGCTTTTTATGGAAGTCACCCAATACAAGGTTGATTAAGCCACTCTAAAGGGCTACAACAGAGGTGGTGGGGTTGGCCACATTTTAGGTTGCCAGCCCTACCACCCTTACGTTTTTCCTGGTTCCAGATCTAAATCGAGGATAAATCTTCAATAGTTACCAAAGAAATTATCTCAGTTTTCAGACCTATAGACCCAGGTGGGGTAACTTCCACCATTCGTGAGACCGACTCACCTCCCCCATTAAACCTCTCCACCTCAACTCCTGCAGCCGATTTCACGAAACCGTGCGCAACTTACGCCATTGCGTAAGACTTGCGCTATAAAAATGTTGCGCAGCTGCGCTACATCCTTACGATCCATTTCACGAAACAGTGCGTAGCTGCGCAATGTTTTATTTATTTTATACATCGCGGACGAGGCTGAATGCCGCTTTTACGACGACTGTTTTAGTACAACAATAACAATACATGTAACAGTCGTAAAATTAAACTGTGGGGCGCCATTTTGAAACTTTTCACTTTTAAATCATCGCTCCGAAAAAAAGATTGATGGCAACTTTCGGAAATATCTCACAGGTAAACCTGCAGCGGATGATCATTTAATTACTCTCTGAAATAATCTAGTGAATTTAATTAATGATTTGAACAACTAACGGCTCTGCTGTGCTCACGCTCAGCTAGCTAAGTCATAATTTCGGTGTTTTGTGCCAACAACTTAAGCCACCTAAAACGAGTGCGTAAGTTACGCCATAATTTGTGGCGCAAGTCAACGACTTACGCACTGCGTAACTTTCGTGAAATCAATTTTAAAATGTTGCGCAACTTACGCAATAAATTGTGGCGTAAGTAGAGTTGCGCAATTGCGCAAGGTTTCGTGAAATCGGCTGCTGCTGCATAAAAACTGATCATGACCCGAGGACCAGGGCTAATACTTGTTAAGCACTTTGAGATTTAAATAAAGTGCTATATAAAGAACATTCATAAATACCTCAGCGAGTTTCACTATGCCTATTGGTTGAGAGCCTGTCACGTGGGTGTGTTTAAACGGTTGTTTAAACACGGCTGGAAGTTGTTTAAACACGGCGCGGTTTGAAACATTTTTTCCCGGTGTCACACGAAATGTAGAGTCCTAAAAAATCTGGTCCATTTTATTGGTTGAACACTCGAGCGACCAGTCACTCTCCTAATAACGCAAGCGCAATACTACCGATGCGTCCGTATTTAGAGTCCATAATTTCACGCTACACCGGCACTGCTGCGTTCTTGCACCACCTGGCGAGCGCGTCGCGCGCGCGTCAATTTCCATATAAGGACTTGTTTACCACTACCCGCAGGTGGCACGAACCATTAAATAGCTGAAGGGGTGTTTTACAAACCAAGGTAAAACAAATTAAACAAATTCATTGGAAAGTTATAATTTTCGGTGTTTTTTGCTTAATTATACAAAAAGGTATTTTATGAATGGGAATAAATATGTGCTGGGCCGGTTTTAAACGTACGTTTAAAACCGCCTTGGGGCCTGTACGCTGATAATGACCATCGCCTTCGGCTCGGGTCATTATCAAGGCCCCAAGGCGGTTTTAAACGTACGTTTAAAACCGGCCCAGCACATATTTATTCCCTTAATATTACTATTTTTATGGAGTGGGGTAACAGTTAAAATTTGATAACTGTAAATTTTCAACATAAGTTGACACAAGGATGTCTAGGACTTGTCCGCATACCTGATCCGGATGACGGCTGCTGGTGTTGTCAAATTCAGACACCGAGTCAGGCCACAGGCCAGACGGTGTCCCTGCCTCTACCAAGCCCTTAGGTTTGACCTTGGACATGGCCTGGGGTGTAGCACCCAGTGCAGCTGGGTCTTCATTCAGTATGTCCTCTACCACCAGCCTGCCCACCTCTGAGATAAAACACAGGCACAGGTGGGCCCCTGGGTAGGGGCTGTAGGCCTCCTCGCACTCGCGAACACCTGGACAAAGATTGCCGGTAGTGCCAAGGGGTAAGTTTAGAAGAGAACAGGGCTCAGTTTTAGGATTATTTATGCTAAATTCTACACCTACAGCCTGCAAGAGCCCTATGTATTGATGACGTTTCGTACTGTTTACCGCAGTGCATCACTGGGGAAAATGGGGGTCACCGGCGTGGCTCGTATACCATTTTTACATACACTAGCATTAAAGTAAGGTATTTCGTAATAATTCAGTAATTATTTTTGGGGGGTTTGCAAATGATGTATACTACCTTTAAAAAAAAAAAAAAAAAAAAGTAGGACCTTTGGAAAAAGGTAAAAAAAACAGGAAAAGTAGGAATATTTGAAAGCCTGGTGTATTGCGTTTCAATGAAGTCGCACATGCAGACATTTCTACGTGTTTGGAGGTTTGTCATGTGATATTCAAGTCACTCTGATTGGTTAATGTTTATGAATGGCCATAGGTCAATTTTGTGCTTACTGAGTTAACAAATAAAATTCTGTGCTAACCCAGTCAGCACAGAATCCTTAGTTATGGGATGTAGGCATGCACACGAGCCAAAATTCTTTGCTTACCTTTGAAATAAGACCTTTTCTAAGCAAAGCATTACATACATTTTATACTCGGAGCAAAAGAATGGTCCCAATCATATCACATTGCGAAAAACCACCACACTTGATGAGTGATAGCTGACATGCAACATGCTTACGGAACCCCAATTTTTCCCTGTAATTAACGATATGTTTGCATAACTCCTGTTTAGGCATTTAGGTACGATATCGTAACTCATTTTAAAAGCTTTTTTTGTCAACACAAAAACCCAAAAAATAATGAGCAGAATTTAATTTCTCATTTAGTTTAGTTTAGTTTAGTTTACTTTAGTTTACTTTAGTTTAGTTTTTACTCACTCTGTGTGAACAACACAACATGGATGTGTGAACAACACAACATGGATGTGTTTTTGTTTTATATACACGTACGCAGGGAAAAAGGTTTGAAGAAAAGATTCCATGACTGCATGTGCACATTGCAGGGAAAATTACTCTATTTGCTTGTTTTCACTATGGTGTTGTGCAGCTGATCTGTGTACAAGGTACAAGTCCCCCCTAGTTTATAGAATCATGCAAATACAGCCTGTGAAACAATGTCCGCTCATATCAAATATGAAATCTTGGACAAACAGAAATGATGACACAAATTCCATAGAATTGTTTGTCCAAGGGGTGTGGTTACAACCAATGAGTGACAGGTCAATTTACCACCATCTTCAATGAACAGTGACCAAATTACACAATGAAGACTCATGCCTGAGACAATGCGTACATGTGTGCCCTGGCAGAATGAAATGAGTGAAAGTCACATTTATGGCATTCTGTGTTAATACGAGCAGAAACAACAATTTTTCACTCAGAAGTCGATTTTGAGATTTGAACATTTTTATATTTGAAAAGAGCACTCTTTGATCATATCCCAAAGTTTTCAAAACTGACTTCAATGTCAAAATATATCTGGGGCGATTTCTTTTTGAACTCATGTTAGAGTATGCATAGTTCACTAACTTTGATCTTCATTTTCTAAAAACAGGGGGCCAGTAAGACCGTAATAACTTCAAAAGGTTATAGCGGGGCCTAGGTATGAGCTAATGCAATAGAAAATACAACAAATTTAAGCTTTTGGTACTCTGCGACTGTTTCGTGAGGCCAGGGGCCAATTTCACGGAGATGCTAAGCACAAACATTTGTGACCCGCTCCAGAAAAAGGTGATATAAGTCGTGCTATGCATTTACGTGTAATGGCCCTTTCAACTTTAAGAGGGTGAAATTGTTCGTCAAAATTCGTTTTTAATTTTGTGTCTTTAATGACATCTTAAATATATAAAGTTTTAGGTTTGGTGCACAACAATGTTGATTTTAGTGAATAAAGTGAAAAAATAACCTTTTTACAGTGCATTGTTCCATTGCATTGTATAAGAACTAGCTATTCCAAAGCCTGTTTTCTCTGTTGTGCAATTTGAACTCCATAGAACTAATTAATATGCAAAAACGTGATATCTCCAGAACGGAAAGGGCTTTTTTGGACCTCTATCATGTACCAAATGAAAGCTTACATTGCGGGCTTTCCAAACATACATAAAACTAATTTTTCATATTTTGCGACATAATATACCTTTTTCCAGAGCGGGTCACATTTGCTTAGCATGAAAAGTCTTCCATGGTAAATACAGGATTACCAACCCAATTTTGATGTGAAGTGTATCGCTTGTGGCTGGCATTCAGCTGTTGTTTGCTTAGCATGAAAATCCCATGGCCGTTTGGCTGGTAACCTGTTTTAACTAAGCAAGACTTTTTGGTGCTAAGCAAATTTTTGTGTGATTAGCAGCTCCGTGAAATTGGCCCCAGGTCACACTTTACTCAATGCACATACTGCCACCTATTCCGACATCAAAATACTTTTTTTTCCAGCATGCAAAACACTAACTCTGACGCTACAATGATAATCCAAACAAGAAACATGTCCTCATGCAAGGAAACGAAACGTTATCATGCACCGACCCAGCATCATTTTTATCCTTCAGTGATAGGTGTTTTTCCTAACACCGCAGATTTCACTTATGCAGTGCAGACTATTATATTCTTACCTATAACCAGGGCTGTTGTGTGAGAATTGGAGATTTCAAAAGAAGAAATTGCATAGTTAGAATATTTAGACTCTGGAATCACTTACATTGAGATTTATAGAACAAAGCTTGAAAGGGCTTGTTAACAAGGGCGTAGATTCCGGAGGAAATGGGGGGGGGGGGGGGGGAGACATATGATCCCCCCCCCCCACTTTTTGACTGGGTGGAAGGGCCATAGCCCATAGGACCACCCCCCCTCAAAAAAAAAAAGATTTTTGTGTTTTAAAAAAACAAAACAGGAAAAAGAGGAAAAATCAAATAAGAGGCCAGGAGCCAATACGGAAATGAAAATTTCACGTATTAATACACAACATGTAATATAAAGTGCCCACTAGTGTAAGGACATATCCAATTCAGATCAACAGAACGTACTTCAACCAGCTGCGACTGGAAATACGACTGGTGAACACGGTCCGCCATTTTGTGGAGTCAAAAATTTGGATCTACAAAATGGCGGACCGTTATTTGTCACGAAATTAAACAAAAAACACGCAATTTGAAGGGAAAGTTATGTGAATCTTTATATTCTACTTTTAAAAAAGCTTCCCAACCATATATCCATTTCATTTTATAGCCCAAATCGCAAAATCCAAAGCAATTGTCCCTTTAACTAAAAGCAATATTATGATGACAAGTTAGGACGTTACGTTCCAATCCTCTAAAGCTCTTTCTCTGATAGCAGTAATAATATCGTGAACTGACCTGCCAAGTATGTAATGAGTCTGTTCTTGTACTCAGAGTATCCCTTGAGATGGCTGGCCATATGATGGTAGTATAATCTCACAAACACAGCTTGCCCCATCTGCAAAAGGAGGAAAAAAAGATTACAACAACTGTCATAAAAATTTACTCGTTGATAACATTCTTAGAGATATACTGTCCGTGCTCTTAACAAATTTGAATTTTTATTTTTTGTTGGCTTGTAAATATTTTCTTTAATAAATTCTCATTCTTGGTTGCTTTTCTGGCATGCCATACACAGAAAGATACGCCCGAATCATGGTCGGGTCACAAACAATTCCACAATTGTAAAGTAATTATTCAACAACTGAACAAGATGCAAGTGTGCATAGTGAGCTTAACAGCTTTACAGTGTAAAATTGCATTTTCACAAGCATCATACATGTTTAACTGTTTTGTTTTTCCATGTACCCTGGTTTTCATTACGAAAATTCCCCACAAATGACATTCAAAAGCTTTCTTTTTCATTGTCTGAGAAACAGCTAGTAATATGTTTATAATTCGGTTACGAGTACTCGATTCCATAATCTGGCACCGGTTCCTGACATAAGTGGTCGGGTACCCGTTTCGGATCCACAGCCTTATCACAAGTTGAAGGAAGAGAGGTAAGTGGCTGTACCACCGGGAACCAGTTGTGTCACTACAGAGGCAGGGGGGAAGGGAACATGGGGGGAAAATAGCTCTCCAAAACTTAACACCTGTTAAAAAGAGAGAAAAAACTAACCTTCAGAAGCTTGATCTCCCCTATCCTGAGGAATGGTTGGTCCATGGCGTCTGTACGCAACCAGTACAAAGTGGTCTCTGCCAGATAGAACAAACTAGGTATGTGGACTGTGGCCAGGGGGGCCTGGTTCAGGGACACTATCAGCACGTCAAGGCACTCTGTTAAGAAAAAAAAAAATAAGAGGTAAGAATACCGACAGTGAAAACAAAAATACAACTAGCACCAGAGGTATCAAAATCTTGGTAATGACTGACTCACGATCTATAGGATGTATTAAAGATGACTTTCTCAAACAGTTGGCTATTTGGGAAGTGCCGATCATATTTATTAGTGTCCACTGAGAAAGTCAAATTTACAAAGGATAAGGAATCGTTTCCCCATGAGAAATTGCACCCACAACAAGAGCACTTTAAATGTTATAGGATTCAGCTATACTGCCTTGTTAACATTTTATTTGAAATTGGAAGCCACACCACATCACAAGTACAATCCCTGATCCTTCCCTCGCCCTAGACTTGGTTCCAAGACGTCCTTATCGCACGGTGCGGTGCAGCCTGCACAGGTTAATGGCTGTACACTGCCCTATATGCACACGCACACCAAGGCCACATCGCCAAGGACGTCTTGGTACTTTCGTAGGGAACTACGCACGACCTGTATGTATGCATAATTTAACAGGCAGGTCAAAAGAATAATGGCGCTTGCGCACTGGAGGAAATCATGTTTTAGTAATTAGCTGGCTAGTCAGGTAACGTACGTACGTACATACATGTGTACCTCAAGCTGTATGACGCGGGGAAACTAGACCAGTGAGTCAGCGACTATACAATGCAGGCAATGCAGGTCACGCGATGCACTCTACGTAACGTGCGCATGCAAATACACACACAATTCTGCTTGCGATTTCACAAGCGAAACTACGAAAGGGCCAAGACGTCCTTGTCCATGTGGCCTTGGTGTGCGTGTGTAGAGGGCGCTGTACACACATTCTCATGTTCGCTCTTCAGTGACCGCGCAATAAGGACGTCTTGGAACCAAGACTACCCTCGCCCCTGCATACATTTTTTTTTAACATTAGGGGCCAAAAAAACCTAAGCAACCACTTTTCATTAATTTTGGCAATTTGTCCCTCCTCCTACCCCCCCCCCCCCACCCCAGATCCAAAACATGGATACGCTTGCATGGTGCAGGATAGTATTATGAAACTACTGAAGGACTAGTCGAAAGTAGCATTGCCTTTTAAATATTACTCTAGTTGAAGTCAATTTTATCTCCGATACACGTAATTGTTTATTAATAATTTATTTTGTTAGATGTTACCATGATATTAGACGTTTTAAATGCAGGTTTTCCCGTTTGTTTTTAAATTGTTCACTTTGAAAATGTATTCAAATTTACCTAGTCAGTTTCCCTTGTGGATTGTTTGACGAATTATAAGTGAAAAAGTCGTATCCTCATTGAGTGATCACCACAATGTCGCTTCCCAGGTTGTATCGTAAAATTGGGTGTGATCCCTGGATATATGGCATTCTGGGTTTATGACTTCCGACTAGCGCCCACCCGAACAAAGATACTGACAATTTGGGACACCGCCAACATAGGGCAAGATAGCTCAGTTGGTAGAGCACCGGTACGGTAACCCGGAGGTCGCAGGTTCGAATCCCGCTCCTGCCAGTTTCTTTGTTCACTTTGAAAATGTCTATAAATATCTATTGTTTTATCTATGTGTAATTTTTGTTTACTGTTTCCTTTGTAATTTGACCACAATTCAGCTTTTGGCTGCTATGGTTGAATGGAACGGAACGGAACGGAACGGAACGGAACGGAACGGAATGGAATGGAACCAAGTCAAGTCTAGTCTGGCTGGTTATCCAAACCATTCTGTCTAGCTGATATTAGGCCGTGTCCGAAATGGGCATCTAGAGTTACAGCTACGGCTACGTCACGCGTAGTTGTAATGGACGAACACCTAGACAATAGCCCTAGACAAGCGATTCGGACGCAGCCTATTCCTCCTGGTAGGTAGATTTTTTGATAGGCTGTGATAGTTATAACTATAACTATCACAGCCTATCAAAAATCTACCCACCAACTCTCACAGCTTGTGTCTGTTTCAACCTGTCACTTGATAGGTTTTGGTATATAGGGTAGTTGGCTCCATTTTGGCCCCGAGAGAGGAATAGGGTGCTGGTCTGCCAATACGGGCTTGTGCAGCCAAGCGTAATGAACACAATAGGCAAACAATGGATTGGGTGCATGCAGGAATGCGCCTAAAGATGACAACCAACCAGGTGGTCTTTTTCAAACTGTGGCTATGGCTGACATCCATATTAAATGGGTTAATAACCCAAAGGAGCTCGTGACCATATCTACTTACCCTCTTGTATTTTTCCTCTGCACTGGGCTAGCATGGAGAGGTCAGTCCAGGCCTTTGGAAGGTCAACGTTCTTACCCCTGCCGCCCTCCATAATACCTGCTCTCCTCTGCAACAGCAAGTCACAACAAAACTGGTCAGCTGGTTTGTGCTAATTAATCCAAACTTGAGCTGCCTCGTTTTCTGCCACAATAACCACATTAATTTGGTTTACCAGCTATGCGTAGTCAGAAAACCAAATAGTTCTGTGACATAATAATAATAATCTTATATAGCGCCAAATCCATCGAAATGATGCTCAAGGCGCTTAAATGATATAGCCCACCACATAGGTCTTACAATCTGTCCTGAAGAACTACATTCTAGCAAACTCTTAAAATGAGACTTGTAGGTTTGCATGGTAGACATGAACAAAGTGTAGAAGGTTTGTGCGGTGACACCGTGTGAAATTGTATTTTTGAGTTGTGTGGTTCTGAGATCTAGTTGTTTTAACATTAATAGGTATCGCAAGTACATTTCATGACATTTGTATTTTGTAAGTCTTGTACTTTATGATCAGAAACCAGGGCATTTCGCAAACCTTGGCTTTGGCTTGGGCTTTGTCTCCAACTACTCCCCAGCTCCACTGCCAATCTGAAGCATTGAATACTTGAACAAAATGATAAGGCTCTAGGCTCAAATATAAAAAACGATGATGTACATGTACATGTAGCACAAAAGGGCCCCGTCCAGATTTATTCACATTCAGCAGCCAATTTAATGAAGCCTTGTGCAAAAGCGTAACTTCACTTACGCCATATTTCACTGCATAAGTTGTGCAATATTTGTGATGTTTTAAAAATCGATTCCGCGAAAGTTACGCAGTGTGTAAATCAGTGATGTAGTCGAGACCATCACAAGACCCTGCAAGACCAACACATGTGTTGGTCTTGCAGGGTCTACAAGACCTAAATTTAAGTCTTAATTTAAGTCTCAAGCTATTCAAATGAACTGTAATTAAAGCATTCCTTTGTCATGGTTTATGCCTGTTACTTGTGCCTGTAACAAAGCTGGTCTTCTGAATGGTCTCATGCATGGTATTGTGCCTGGTCTTGTGATGGTCTCAACTACATCACTGGTGTAAATCGCTGACTTGCACCATAAATAACAGCGTAAGTTTAATACGCAATAGTCTTAGGTGGTGTAGGTTGTTTGCACAAATACCGAAATGATGATTTAACTGTGTGAGTGTCAGCATTGTAGAGATGTTTAGTTGCTCAAGTTATGTATTAAATTAAACTAGATTATTTCAGAGGGTAATGAAATGGTCATCTGCTGCAGGTTTACCTGTCAAGTATTTCCAAAATTTGTCCCCAATTTTTTGGAGCAACAGTTTCAAAATGGTCTTCATAAAAGCCTCATTCAGCCTTGTCAACGTGTCCGCGATGTGAAAAAGAAACATGTCCGCGATATTAAAAAAAACAAAAAAAACATTATGCAGCTACGCAATGTTTTGTGAAATGGATCGCAAGGATGTTGCGCAGCTGGGCAACATTTTTGAACATAAATCCTATGCCATGGCGTATAATGCTTGAATCCTTTCCATGTCTGTTGTGTTCTGGTTAAAATTCTTTAACCCTAACAGTACTCAACCCGTCAAAACCCAACAGCATGTTTGGTTGGAATCTGTTAGGATGGGTACTGGACCCCCAAACTCATAGTCCTTTACACTGAGTTTGGCATACCACCAGAATCAGAGTCCAACAATTTGTGTGTACAGTTTACCATATGGTGTTGGAATTTGACAGGTTGAGGAAGGTTTCTAGTAAAAATGCTTAGGGAGTTAAGGCTAAAAATGTGCTAAATGTCAATGCTGACCTTTGTTCTGCTGAGCATTTTGTGAGCAATTCCTTCCAATCTCTCCTTCTCATCAAGACTACTAGTGCCATTAAACTGCTGTACAAAGCTCTCTGATAGCTCCAATGGGTTCCTGTACAAATGTTGCAAAAGAAGATCAAACATGCGCACAAATGTGTAATCAAGATTTTTGTGATTTTGTGGCCCGAGCCTCCTAAAATATTTTTTTCATTTCCAGCATGAGTCTTGCACAAAGACTTCGTATTTGAAACTCTGGTCGAATGTTGGGTTACAAGCAGGTATCATTATGCCCCCAAAAATAGTTCTGCTTCCGATTACATGGCATTTGAAAATAGGGTAGCCTAGGTACAATGTAGGTAGGGCATTGTGTTTTGTTGGTTTTTTGGGCACTTTTTCATATGTAGGTGTCTGGTTTGACTTTTTTCCCGAAAAAAAGACAATTTGGGTCGGGCCATTAAAATAGGGTAGGTAGGGTAACCGGAAGAACAACTATTTGTTTGTTTGGCCTTAGCACTGTCTGCTCCCTGCATTTTCAGAGCCTGTGAGAGAAAAATGTCAAAGGCTTATTTCCTGGGTCAGACCTGAACCCACAACCTCCCACTTAAGAGTGTAGCCACAATAAACATTCAAGTCCAGAGAGCTTTTTGATTGATTTGATCAACACCTCACCACAGGTAACTTTTTTTCTTTTCTTCCTTTAAAAAAAATCAGTAGGGGCTTACACATCCCCCTGCAAAAAGTTCTGGATCCGCCCCTGCATCTTCACTAGTAAGCTGAGGCTGTGATAATGATCCCCCTCCAATCCTCCCTCTGAAGTATTAAAGTCTGTAAAGATGTTCTCAAAGGCCTCTTAGAAAGCACTGCGCAAGGAGCATGCTTTGAGAGACTGGGAAACAGGGTGTGCACATTTTCTGTGCCTTGAAAAAAGGTGTGCACATTTTTCACTTTTAATACTTCAGCATGTAAATGACAATTAAAAAAGGCTCTATAAACTGCCAAAAAATTAAAATATGGTGTCCAAAAGATACCTGGACACTCCTCTGACTAAAACCATGGCAAGAACGTACGAGAGTTTACGAGAAACCAAACTTCCGGGCACCTCGAATAGGAGCTTCAACACATAAAGCGAGTAGTTTTCTTAAAATAATTTGTTTTGATGCCGTTCTTTTTACTAAAAGGGAAGATAAAAACTTTTTCAAAATATCATTTTTCATTTCAATTTACAAAATGTGAACGATATATATCAAATTTGGGAAAAGGAGAACGAAAAGTCTGGTACGTCATACGTACGTCATTCGCCATTGTTCTGGTTCACGTGCCAGTCTTAATAGCGTAGACCATATGCAGTATAAGGCGGTCGTCGCATATAATTTATGTACGTATGTTCACTTTACTTCCGCAGTGCCAGAGGATGCAGTACAGGGGTTTTGGGGGCCGGGCTCTCTCTTCCCAACAATGAGCCAATCACGTTGCAACCTGACGCTCAGGTCCAAAAAAAATTCCTACTTTTCTTCAATAATTTAGACAGTCATGCATGTTTTCATATATTGTAAAATTAATTTTGAATTTATCATCCATGGCCGTTTCATGGTTCAGATCTTCGTAAAACAAAGTATTATAGAAAACAAAATCAACCACACATAAAAGTCCTAGAGCAGGCGGCTCGGAGGTGCCCGGAAGTTCAATCGTGACCTTTATGAGCGAGACTTACACGGTCTGTAGGTAGGATAAATGTCAGGAAATGTATGAAAGGATAGTCCTTGTTTATGAGTTCAGAGTCTCCACAACAGCAGCCAAGCCCCTGCAGTGGATATAGTACACGTAAAGGTTATCCATGATCATGACCAAAGAAATTCCATTACCTAGTGGTCAGAGGGAGGCGTTGTGTCTTGACGCTCTGTAGGTAGGACTGCTGGAGCAATCTCTCTTGCAGTTCCTCCCGTTGTGACTGCGATATGATCCCAAACTTGTGCACGATGGGCACCCGTGTAATAGGCATGGTTGGTGATCGCCTCAGCTCAAAATGCAGTGGATGTCACCAATGAACTGTAGAGTAAAACAAATCAACATTTCAAAAACCTACACGGTAATATACATTCGCATTTAAAGGACTGAGTCTGTCAAAAGTAATGCCTCAAAGTGTTCATTAGGAGGATGCATAATGCCCGCTCAGCTTCCCGGCAACTGTTTCCTGAAGGGTACAACAGAGGTTCAAGTGCATGTTGGTCACTACATATGTACATGTACCAGGCTGCGTGCATGTGACACCTTTTCCTTCAGGAATTGCAGGCATTTGCCTTGGACCCTACTATCGCCAGATCGTGTCCCAATGATAAAAAAAGGCGATACAAGTTAATAAGTAGGGTCCAAGTTTTATACTTGGACTATATCTCGGGTGGCATATCTAGTATTTCTGTAACCATTTTTTGTTGGTTCTTCAGACTGTTTTTAGTTAAACATTTTAAATGTAGGATGATGGCGGCCACTTGCCTTTGGACCATGTTCCATCATGTTCCAATAATTCGCAATGTTAAAAAGAGGACTTTATCTCAGGCGGCTTGGCCGTTTGGCATTTTAAGGGTGAAATCTGGACCCTATTGGCAGATCATGCCGCAATGTTAAAAAAAGGAGAAAGGTAGGGTCCGAGTTACTCGGACTGGTGCATAATGGCACGTTCATGACATACGATGAGTTTTCCACTGAAGTGTTTATTTTGCCGTGAACCAATCTCGTCATTTTTCCGCTATTCAGCCATAAAATCCTCTGGGCATTTGCAATCAGTTGTTTCTTGGCGCGCTCATCAGCTAAAATAAATTGCCCCATCGGTCGAGTCGGCAAATGGCCGAATGGTAAACACTGCTGTGAAATCTGCTGAGCATGCGCAGTCATGTATCAGTCGTTTCTTGGCGAGCTCAACTTCATTTAACAATAAACTGATTCTCTTGCCGAGTTGGCATGTGGTCGAGTGGTTAATGCTGGTGACTCATAAGCGACAGCGCTACCCTGCATGGACGAGCTCGATTTACAGTGTGTATTTTTTTTCTTTCTTTTTTCCTAAAAGAATTGCCTTTTTTGTACTGTTTTAAATCAAATCCTGATTTAATTGCAGATAATATTAATTATTAAGCATTTTTTTCTGATTCATGGCTCTCTGCTCATATGAATATCCGACTCAGACTCCTCTTCCCTATTTAAACCTACCCCTACTGCCCTAGAACTATGGGGTTCCCGAACGGGTGTTGGTAAAAGTCGGAGGTGGTCGGAGCTAGCCGGAGCTACCCGGAGGTAGCTTTATACACGATTTATACGACGTTTTCAAGTCTTAAAAATGGTTACCTGTTAATAATATTATACTTCCGTACTTTCTACTAACAAAAAAATACCTATTTATCTGCCATTTCAAAGTTGTCATTCGAATTCCTCGACCTCCGGGTTTCACCGATTTAATGGTTGTAATCGTACGTACAATGTACGTACGTACGGCACTGCTGCACGCGAAGCACGGCCGATGTTCGTATAGTAGTGCGCCCTCGCATGACTAGTTTTGGCTATATTATTTACTACGGAGGGGCTTATATGACATCACAAAGCTAATGAAACCAGTTTGTGTATACACCTCTAGTTTTATGCCGCTCATAAACTTATGCTACCGTGATAGAACGACAGTTAATGAAGAAAACAATTATTGTGAAACTTATTTTACTTGGAACAATGGCAATCACAATTTTGAAGAAGAAAAAGTTACCAGTACACTGGTGCATCATAAAATTGTGAGAAAAAGTAGAACTGATGCTCCATTTGGTGAGACGGAGGTTGATATAAAATATTTGGAAGAGCTCTGAAAAAGATATAAACCTTAAAAATAATATTTTGTACACGTGGGAACATTGCGTTCTGGAAATAAGGCGCTAATATTGCCCGCAGACAAGTCCAAAAAGTACATCTGACGCTCCGTTTTGCATTATTTTCGCGTCCAAATAGTGAGCCGAAGGTTGATATAAAATATTTGTTACAGCTCTAAAAACCATATAAACCTGGGAAATGATACTTTGTACATGTGGGAACATTGCGTTCTGGTCAAAATGATTGTTCACACTTCTGTGTTAAGAAGCACGTGCTAAATATTGCCGGCCGAAAAGTACAACTGGAGCTCCGTTTTACTATATTTTCGCGTCCAAATAGTGAGCCGGAGGTTGATATAAAATATTTGTTACAGCTCTGAAAACCATATAAACCTGGGAAATGATACTTTGTACATTTGGGAACATTGCGTTCTGGTCAAAATTATTGTTCACAATTCTGTGTTAGGAGGAAATAAGGCGCTAATATTGCCCGCAGAAAAGTCCAAAAAGTACATCTGACGCTCCGTTTTGCATTATTTTCGCGTCCAAATAGTGAGCCGGAGGTTGATATAAAATATTTGTTACAGCCCTGAAAACCATACAAACCTGGGAAATGATACTTTGTACATGTGGGAACATTGCGTTCTGGTCAAAATTATTGTTCAAAGTTCTGTGTTATAGGAGGAAATCGCGCGCTAATATTGCCCGCAGAAAAGTACAAAAAGTACATCTGACGCTCCGTTTTGCATTATTTTCGCGTCCAAATAGTGAACCGGAGGTTGATATAAAATATTTGTTACAGCTCTAAAAACCATATAAACCTGGGAAATGATACTTTGTACATGTGGGAACATTGCGTTCTGGTCAAAATTATTGTTCAGAGTTCTGTGTTATAGAGGCACGTGCTATATATTGCCGGCCGAAAAGTACAACTGGAGCTCCGTTTTTCAATATTTTCGCGTCCAAATAGTGAGCCGGAGGTTGATATAAAATATTAGTTACAGCTCTGAAAACCATATAAACCTGGGAAATGATACTTTGTACATTTGAGAACATTGCGTTCTGGTCAAAATGATTGTTCACAATTCTGTGTTAGGAGGAAATAAGGCGCTAATATTGCCCGCAGAAAAGTCCAAAAAGTACATCTGACGCTCCGTTTTGCATTATTTTCGCGTCCAAATAGTGAGCCGGAGGTTGATATAAAATATTTGTTACAGCCCTGAAAACCATATAAACCTGGGAAATGATACTTTGTACATGTGGGAACATTGCGTTCTGGTCAAAATGATTGTTCACACTTCTGTGTTAAGAAGCACGTGCTAAATATTGCCGGCCGAAAAGTACAACTGGAGCTCCGTTTTACAATATTTTCGCGTCCAAATAGTGAGCCGGAGGTTGATATAAAATATTTGTTACAGCTCTGAAAACCACATAAACCTGGGCAATGATACTTTGTACATGTGGGAACATTGCGTTCTGGTCAAAATTATTGTTCAGAGTTCTGTGTTATAGAGGAAATCAGGCGCTAATATTGCCCGCAGAAAAGTACAAAAAGTACATCTGACTCTCCGTTTTGCATTATTTTCGCGTCCAAATAGTGAGCCGGAGGTTGATATAAAATATTTGTTACAGCTCTGAAAACCATATAAACCTGGGAAATGATACTTTTTACATGTGGGAACATTACGTTCTAGTCACAATGATTGTTCACAGTATACAGTTAGGAGGAAATCGCGCGCTAATATTGCCCGCAGAAAAGTACAAAAAGTACATCTGACGCTCCGTTTTGCATTATTTTCGCGTCCAAATAGTGAGCCGGAGGTTGATATAAAATATTTGTTACAGCTCTAAAAACCATATAAACCTGGGAAATGATACTTTGTACATTTGGGAACATTGCGTTCTGGTCAAAATGATTGTTCACAATTCTGTGTTAGGAGGAAATAAGGCGCTAATATTGCCCGCAGAAAAGTCCAAAAAGTACATCTGACGCTCCGTTTTGCATTATTTTCGCGTCCAAATAGTGAGCCGGAGGTTGATATAAAATATTTGTTACAGCCCTGAAAACCATATAAACCTGGGAAATGATACTTTGTACATGTGGGAACATTGCGTTCTGGTCACAATTATTGTTCAAAGTTCTGTGTTATAGGAGGAAATCAGGCGCTAATAGTGCCCGCAGAAAAGTCCAAAAAGTACATCTGACGCTCCGTTTTGCATTATTTTCGCGTCCAAATAGTGAGCCGGAGGTTGATATAAAATATTTGTTAAAGCTCTAAAAACCATATAAACCTGGGAAATGATACTTTGTACATGTGGGAACATTACGTTCTGGTCAAAATGATTGTTCACACTTCTGTGTTAAGAGGCACGTGCTATATATTGCCGGCCGAAAAGTACAACTGGAGCTCCGTTTTGCATTATTGTCGCGTCCAAATAGTGAGCCGGAGGTTGATATAAAATATTTGTTACAGCTCTAAAAACCATATAAACCTGGGAAATGATACTTTGTACATGTGGGAACATTACGTTCTAGTCAAAATGATTGTTCACACTTCTGTGTTAAGAGGCACGTGCTATATATTGCCGGCCGAAAAGTACAACTGGAGCTCCGTTTTTCAATATTTTCGCGTCCAAATAGTGAGCCGGAGGTTCATATAAAATATTTGTTACAGCTCTAAAAACCATATAAACCTGGGAAATGATACTTTGTACATGTGGGAACATTGCGTTCTGGTCAAAATGATTGTTCACACTTCTGTGTTAAGAAGCACGTGCTAAATATTGCCGGCCGAAAAGTACAACTGGAGCTCCGTTTTACAATATTTTCGCGTCCAAATAGTGAGCCGGAGGTTGATATAAAATATTTGTTACAGCTCTGAAAACCACATAAACCTGGGCAATGATACTTTGTACATGTGGGAACATTGCGTTCTGGTCAAAATTATTGTTCACAATTCTGTGTTAGGAGGAAATAAGGCGCTAATATTGCCCGCAGAAAAGTACAAAAAGTACATCTGACGCTCCGTTTTGCATTATTTTCGCGTCCAAATAGTGAGCCGGAGGTTGATATAAAATATTAGTTACAGCTCTGAAAACCATATAAACCTGGGAAATGATACTTTGTACATTTGGGAACATTGCGTTCTGGTCAAAATGATTGTTCACAATTCTGTGTTAGGAGGAAATAAGGCGCTAATATTGCCCGCAGAAAAGTCCAAAAAGTACATCTGACGCTCCGTTTTGCATTATTTTCGCGTCCAAATAGTGAGCCGGAGGTTGATATAAAATATTTGGAAGAGCTCTGAAAAAGATATAAACCTTAAAAATAATATTTTGTACACGTGGGAACATTGCGTTCTGGAAATAAGGCGCTAATATTGCCCGCAGAAAAGTCCAAAAAGTACATCTGACGCTCCGTTTTGCATTATTTTCGCGTCCAAATAGTGAGCCGGAGGTTGATATAAAATATTAGTTACAGCTCTGAAAACCATATAAACCTGGGAAATGATACTTTGTACATGTGGGAACATTGCGTTCTGGTCAAAATGATTGTTCACACTTCTGTGTTAAGAAGCACGTGCTAAATATTGCCGGCCGAAAAGTACAACTGGAGCTCCGTTTTTCAATATTTTCGCGTCCAAATAGTGAGCCGGAGGTTGATATAAAATATTAGTTACAGCTCTGAAAACCATATAAACCTAGGAAATGATACTTTGTACATATGGGAACATTGCGTTCCGGTCAAAATTATTGTGCACAGTTCAAATCACGCGCTAATATTGCCCGCAGAAAAGTTCAAAAAGTACATCTGACGCCCCGTTTTGCATTATTTTCGCGTCCAAATAGTGAGCGGGAGGTTGATATAAAATATTAGTTACAACTCTAAAAACCATATAAACCTGGGAAATGATACTTTGTACATGTGGGAACATTGCGTTCTGGTCAAAATGATTGTTCACAGTTCTGTGTTATAGAGGAAATCAGGCGCTAATATTGCCCGCAGAAAAGTACATTACTGACGCTCCGTTTTGCGTCCAAATAGTGAGCCGAGGTTCTTATTTGTTTGAGCTCGGAAAACCATTGGCTTTCACATGCACCAGTACTTTGTATACCGTAAAGACACCGAGTGCAAATTTTCCGGTAACATGTATTAAACTTTTATTAAAGGTTGAATTAATAGTGCATTCGTCCGAATAGTGCAATCTCCAACATTTTTCGTTAGTGTTGAATGAGTGGCCTGCAATCTTGGGAACGGGAAATTTTGTTCCCACCCTCTATATAGTTTTGGCGGACAAAACTAATAATGGGCGAACCCCCCCCCCCCCCCCCCCCCTTTAACAAGATTATACAATACAAGAACTATATATAGGTATATACCGGTAAGTTGACCCATTTTGAGCATCCCCATTGCAATATCTGGTTGAAATAGAAATAAAAGAATTATGGTGATGGGCCTTGTTCAAACAACTTTTGTTTGTTAATTGACTGTGTGCTCCCCCCCCCCCCCCCCCCCCCCCCAACCTTGACGAGAAATCCGCTTGGTTGCCAGATTGTAACTGCTGACCAAATGGAGGCATGCGGATCACAAATCGAACTTGAAACACAACTTCAGTTTCTACAGCTGTATTGTCAATTAAAACATAGATTTTCTCTTTTTGCTCTGTCCCGACGTAATGTATGAAGCGCTGTATACTCGGTGCTTTCCGAGAGCCTGTGTGGAAAAAATCACAGGCTTTACTCGGGCGGGACTCGAACCCACGACTTCCTGCTTACTAGGGCAAACGTCTTATCGGAAAAATTGCACTCGGTGTATCTACAGTATGCATAGTACTGGTGTATGTGAAAGCCAATGACCTTAAATGTATATTACAAGACCGAAATTATTGGGGGACACTGCTAGACATTGTGTAACATCTCTATGTTACACATCATGAAACTTTTACTTAGCGCCTAGTGCCAATTAAGAAAACCCAGTTCCTTTATTAAGCCGCATCCTTGTTTTATTTGTATTTTTTTTCCTCTGAAAAGGCTAGATTTCCCATGTACATGTATTTTACTTTATCCTGTCACTATTCTTTCTCTGATCGATTTCATTTGCCGATATTTTATACTTCTACAAAACCAGCGAGGGAGGTAATTCACTCTCTTTTATTTTGTCCCGCCAAATACGACTGTAGCGCGGTACCGTTGTTCATGCTGACAGGCCCGTCACCAGCTCCAGGCATAAGGGGGCCACAGTGCTTGATAGGGGGCCACAACGTTCCACATGTTATCACACGCTACTTATTCTCTCTCAATCACCTTTAATGTTGAAAAGAACACCAAATCTCTAGTTAGGCCATATACAGTGGCGGCGCTGGGGGAGGGGGGGGGGATTTTTCCCCCTCCAATCGTCGGCCTTGCCCCCCCCCCCCCCAAGAAAATCCAGCGGGAGAGAAAAAAGTACCAAATTAAAAGAAAAGTACCAAATAAAGGAACAGACTTATAGCAAAAGTTTTATTGCACTGTGACTGCTTATTTAAAACTGGAAATCCTCGGGAAAAACCCTATAGCATGGCCAAATGTAGGCCTAAATATACGTATCTTAATGTTTTGAACAGCACCCTCATGCGTCAAATGATGTCCACCCCCCCCAAATTATAACTTTACCCCTCACTTGCCAACCCCCCCCCCCCCCCCCCCCACTTTCACATTTTTAAAATCTGGCGCCACCACTGGCCCTATATGCTTTATTTCGCCATTCAAAAAAGTTCACTTGAGTGACCTAATAATTTCAGTGTCTGGCAAAACTGAAGGTTGGTTCAAGGTCTTTATTCACACAAAAAATCGCCAAACATATGCGAAATCGCAAGGAATCATTTTCGGTAGCTGTACAAACAAAATTCTCAGGCCCACAAAAAAAGATAATAGGTTTAGCAGCACGTTTCCTGTGAACGTCAACGCGTAATTTCTGTTTGACCGGCCCATATATACATACCGGCCACGCAAAAATGTCTTGTGCGCTCGCGTTGACGTTCTCGTAACACGTGATGCTAATTTGATTTCCCCCCCCCCCCCCCCCCCCCCCCTCCTTGTGACGGGCCTGCATGCTGGAGGTTTTTTGCCACGAAAATCGCAAAGAGAATTTAAAAAAAATCTAGCAAAATCGTCTTTTTACACATTTCCAATGCAGCGTTCAGGCTTTTTTTTCACCGCACGCTTATGAGCATGCGCGCATCAATTTGAATTTATTAGCGGATTAGTCCATGAACAAGTTCGGTATTTCAACTGCACATTTTCACAATGGCATGGCTATTCTACGCGAAACACGACGCGAAGCGCGATGCGAAGCACGACGCTACCCACGATGGTGCGGCGCGATGCATGACGATGAATGACGACGCGGCACACGACGAGACGGACGACGCGACGCACGACGCGAAGCACGACGCGACGTGCGACGGTGCGACGCGATGGGCGACGCTAAGGTGAAAAAACCTGCAAGCTGAAAAAAACGACGCGACGGCACGACGCGACGGGCGACGGCACGAAGCGACTTACGACGCGACGCCAGAATGTGTACAAAAGTAATGACAAAGAAGCGACGGCACGACGCAACGGCACGATGCAACGGAGCCGTCGCGTCGTGCTGTCGCGTCGCGTATGGAAGAGTCGACGCGATGTGTCGTCTATAGTACACCATAATTAGCGGATCTTCATGCTGTTTGAACCTTCGCCATGGCCGTTTTATACATGTCACGATATGGCAAAGGTGGTATATAGAACCACCAGTTAAACTAAAGGGTGGCGATGTGTACATTTTTACGGGCATGGGCAAATAACCCAAATGCAAAGGATGACTGGAGGTGTGCCAAAGTATATAAGCACGGGGGATGGAGTGAGACTATTATACAAATAATGAATGTTTATGAGTGTGATGGTAAGAATAATTTCATGAGGTGACAGATGGCATGTTCTATTCCACGAGGCGAAGCCGAGTGGAATAGAACATGCCATCTGTCACCGAATGAAATTATTCTTTCCATCGCACGAATGTGAAACATTCATTATTTGTTTTATACAACGCCTGAATAAATTCTCGTCATCTGATTGGTAACTTGTAAACTGGTGCTTACATAAATGTAAGAAACATGTAGTAACACTGATAGCTGGGGGAACACTTTCAATGCATTTTATTCAAGTTAAAAACTGTTCAGAATTGTAAAAAAAATGTTTCACAAATTCAGAACTTCCAGTAACCAATTACTGTCTCGAAAAGTCTCAAACAGTTAAAAATGTTCACTGTTTTTCAACAAGTTCAGAAGAATTATTCACTTCAGATGCAGAATGTCATCTAAAAATATCCGTTCCGAAGTGTTGAAGATCAAACTGTTCAGAATTGTTAAAAAGCTGTTTCACAAATTCAGAACTTTCAGTAACCAATTAATGCACTTTCATATCCAATTTATGGAAGTTTACAACTGTACTAGTCCAGAAAAGTTAAAAATGCGGATTGCATGCATGGATTTCTTTGTGTACAACGTGCCGTTTTCCTTTCTCAGTCCCGCATAAAACCGGGACAAAAAATTGTCGAGTTCCGAATTAGTTAAAGCTTCAATTGTTGTTCCTGCGTGTCTAGCAAATTCATCTAATCGTTTCACTGCATATTTGATTTGTCTCTTTGTATTTGGAGCGTCAGCATTGCTTACAAGTTCCAATATTTCGTCGTCTGTTAGGAAAACAAACCGCGGCAGTTCGGTTAACTTGGCCGCCATGTTGTGTGAATGACAGCGCTGTTGTAGCGCCACCTAGTGACCGTGAAATTAGAAAAGTTTTTTGGTTCTATCAATGCGCGCGCACCATGTGATAGACCCATGTGATAGAACGTATTGGGCGGGGCGGGTTCGCGTCGTGTGATGGGTCGAATAATTCAATGCACGTTATCGACTCTCCACCAATCGGATGGCGGGGATTTATTCAGGTGTTGTATAAATCCGAATAAAGATCATCCCCGCGTGCGAAAAAAATATATACCACTATGTCCCCAAAAGCGCGGTCCAGTTATTCGGCATGGGTGTAGTCTGAATATACGCTGGTATTAATTCAGTAGCTCGAAAACGAAGAAGCAGTTGCTCAAAATGATGTCTCACATAAAACAGCCCACCCGTCCACATATATGCGAACATGCCCGTCAGTGCTAAAGAAAGTTGCTAAAAAAGGTACACGTAATCCTCAAAAAATTACAGGGGTTTATCATCAACAAATTCCAATGTACCTCGACAACCTCCAAAGAGCGGCTGCAACATAATTTCGTACATGATGAATGTCACTAATTAAAGCAGTTTGATAGAGGCGACATATGCTTATACCATGCCACAGCGTTCTGTAGGGGTTAGACTGGCTGTATATTCAAGTCATTTCAAAGAGTGGAGTGTGCATACAGTCGTTGGATGATAGTCACTGAGTGTGCCAGAAATGCATCCTAAAGGAACAGCCGTGATACTGTGAACAACGCATTCGTTTTCAAAACGTGAAAAGTAGTTTTCCTTTTTGAGACTTTACAGTGCAAAGTGAATTCCAATGTTTATGTTATACACTTAAACAGTAAAGTTTGTCTGCTATTTTGGGTTTGTGAACAAAATTAGCTTGCACCGGAAAAGTGCCTTTTTAAAAAACTTTTTTGCAGAACTGATCCATTGTTGTTCCTGGAATGTTTCTGAAATTAAGCGAGTTTCAAGAATTAAGCATACTTCATTTGAGACATCCGGGGTAATTATGATAATTTGTTTTCTGGAGATTTTTGTGAAAGGGTTAATTTGATGGCATAGAAGTATATTTCGACAGAGATGATATAACCGGTTCATACTCAGCGCGAATGCAAATTAATTTTAGACGTCATGACAAGAACTCTCGCTGCGGTAATTGAACACATTTCAAGGCCGGCGAATTTCGCTAAAAATGTTTCTTGTTCCAATTCAATTCGCATTCGCGTATACCGGTATAGGTCCTGTTTGTTTCACACAGATCGGGATCTCGATCAGTGACTTATCTTTCGTTGACACACCAGACTCCCGCCTATTAGTCCAGTAAGAATTGACGAGGACCCTGACATTTTGGTTAACAGGCAAATTTTAGTGGCAAGGTATTTATTGGGACTCTATAGCTACCTTCCATAAAAATTCAACCAAAATCAACCTTGGGGAAATATGTTAATTAATTGAAAACCAAATGGATGCACAATGTATATTGAAAGGCATGTATTTCTGACACCTAAAGCTAAATCATACCCTTTTAAAGATTGGGAAAGGGTCATTGCAAATGTTCAACTTAAATTAATACAAAATGGCAAATGAGAAAACTTAATGAAGATTTTGACCAAAATTTGCATGAGAAAAGAGTATTTTAAGGACGTCTTCGTCGTCATCGCAAAATCATTGTCATCATCATCATCATTGTCAAGTACCAAACGGCTTCTGCCCTTAAAATTCTTCAAGATTTTCGGGAAGAGATGGCCCTATTGAAACAAATATTTCAATTACTCATCCTAATACCGTTTTAGAGTGGTGTAATGGGTACGAGGGCATTGTGACACGCCCCCTCCGCCATTGAGGCCTTTCCCCCTCCACCACTTGTGCTCCCCATCCTACCCCATTATCATTATAACTTTGGGAGAAAGAAATACATTTGTTATTGTTAACACGTATTAATTGCAGCAAAGAATCGGGGTGAAACTTTATGGAATTAGCCGTATTGAGGGTAATTATTTTTCACAGAAATGTGAACTTTTCCAAACAAATCGCACAAAAAACCTAAAATTAGACATCAACTAATGACAAATTTTGTCGGCAAGTTATTTTATCAGGCTGCAAAATAATATCAATCCGGTTAATAACATCAGTTCGGTTAAAATATGGCTATAGGCTAACTGAGTCTGTGATCGATTAAATAAAAGTAACAACTTGGCTACAACGGTTTTACGTGACATGCTTTATTGCCCATATTGGATTCTGACCAACTTATGATGAGCCTGTATAAAGCGTGTGGATACTAGTGGATACTGGTAGGCTGTTTTGTAAGAAGCTGGTGTTATTAATGAGAGCCACTGCATATATTTTTGTGCAAAACATTTTTTCCGTTGGTACTTATTTCCACAGTTTATCATTATTTGAATTGGTTCATCAAAAGTGGAGATCAATGCAACCATCTCACCTGAATATAGCGTGTAAGTTGACCCCGAGAACGAACGAGAGTTTATACGAAAAACCGAACTTCCGGGCACCTCGAATAGGAGCTTCAACGTGTAAAGCGAGTAGTTTTCTTGAAATAATTTGTTTTGACGCTGTTCTTTTTACTGAAAGGGTATACAAACTTTTATAAAAATATTATTTTTCATTTCAATTTACAAAATGTGAACGATATATCAAATTAGGGAAAAGGAGAACGAAAACGTCTCGTACATCAAACGTACGTCATTCCCCATTGTTCTGGTGGTTCACGCGCCAGTATATTAGGCGGTCGTTGCATTATGTTTGTACGTTCACTTACGTCCGCAGCGTGGACAGTACAGGGGTTTTGGGGGCCGGGCTCTCTCTTTCCGACAACGAGCCAATCACGTTGCAACCTGACGCTCAGGTCAAACATTTTTGTTCTACTTTTCTTCAATAATTTAACCAGTCGTGCATGTTTTCATATATTGTAAAATTAATTTTGAATTCATCATCCATATTTATGGCCGTTTCATGGTTCAGGTCTTCGTTAAAACAAAGTATTATAGAAAACAAAATCAACCACACGTAAAGGTCCTATATAGCCGGTGGCTCGGAGGTGCCTGGAAGTTCAATCGTGCATGACCTTTACGCGAGACTTACACGGTCTATTGGCTAATCATTGTTACAATTTGGGTATCAGGAATTGGTTAATATCACATTCGCATGTAGAAATCGGCATTTTTAAAGGAAACATGATTTAGGATTTATATTGCATTATTCCTGCTTAAAACAATACAGTATTATCTTGACAGTGATATTTTGTGTCCAGAGACAATTATTTTCCAGATTAAATATGAGAAAACAATTTTTGAATATGTTTGTCCAAGCTACTCCGCCCCCTGAGTGGGACCCTCATTAACATAAGTGTGTGACGTAGATCGAGGCACATTACCCATTCATCACGGGTATGCATTGTGTGTACATTGTACGGCGAAAATTCTTCGTCCAAAATCTAAGCAAAATATAGTGTTTTTCGGCCATGCCGACAATGTGTGTGGCTGCTGGGTGCAGCAAAACAACGACGGGTGGAGTAAGCCTTCATTTATATCCAACTGAAGCGAAATATCGGAGAATTTGGACGGCGAAAGTGAAGGTGACAAGAGCAATGAGGTCCGGCCCCAGCAGCTTTTCAGCGTTATGTAGCGACCACTTTGAGCCGTCGTGTTTCGATACTGGTATTTTCAAATCCTTTGGGATGACCATTAAAAATATGCTCAAGTCCACTGCCATCCCAACAAAGTTCCCAGATGTGAGTAAGATAAAGGCGAAAGCAGTTAAACGGCCCATTCCCCGAGGAGCCTTCGCTAAAAGGGAGAAAATCAGGGTAAGTTCGATGTTAGTTGTTGTTGCAACTTACGAAATTGCACGTGTAGACCTAGTATGTGTATACGGGCCGGGTCCAGAATATCGAGTCGATCCATGAATTTCGGTGCCTCGGTCTACGTCACGAACAGCGCCCTCAATTTGAGTCTCAACAAATTTCAAAAAGGGGGGGGTCAATTTTTGAGCGGCAAATAATCACACTAAAACTTCGCTTGAACCAGTTTGGCTTCTAATTCACGATTAATACATATAAATGAATATATTTATGAAATATAATGTGATCCGGTCAATTTGAGAAGCATGGTTCCTTTAAGAGCTTAAAATCACATTTCCCCAAGTACCAAATTGGTTGAAATTTCTGTGTGTGTTCGGGGCAACCATTATAACGGTTTATGAGTAGAAATTCCGTGAAGAAAAATTTCAGGGTTGGGCATTTTTCATGTCAATTCTTACTGGACTATATTAGATGGAGCGAACCAGATCTGTGTAAAACGGGCCGATATACAGCGGCGTAATTAGGGTTGAATTTCTAGGAGGCACCTGGGGGTGCACCAATTTTTTTAAGGGGGCACCGAATGGCAACAGATGTATTGTTTGTGTGCAATTCGAAATTTCAAATGGTGGGGGAACGTGCCCCCGCAGCCCCCCCCCCCCCCCCCCCCTGCCCCCAACCCCCCCCCCCCCCCCCCCCCCCGTAGTTACGCCACTGCCGATATATTCAAGGGCCGATTGGGGGAGCTTAAACCTCCGGCTCAGTATTTGGACGCGAAAATTATCCTTTTAACACAGAACTTTGAACAATAATTGTGACCAGAACGCAATGTTCCCACATATACAAAGTATCATTTCCCAGGTTTATATGGTTTTTAGAGTTGTAACAAATATTTTATATCAACCTCCGGCTCACTATTTGGACGCGAAAATAATGCAAAACGGAGCGTCAAAAAACTGATGTACTTTTTGTACTTTTCTGCGGGCAATATTAGCGCCTGATTTCCTCCTAACACAGAACTTTGAATAATAATTTTGACCAGAACGCAATGTTTTCACATGTACAAAGTATCATTTCCCAGGTTTATATGGTTTTTAGAGCTGTAACAAATATTTTATATCAACCTCCGGCTCACTATTTGGACGCGAAAATAATGCAAAACGGAGCGTCAAAAAACTGATGTACTTTTTGTACTTTTCTGCGGGCAATATTAGCGCCTGATTTCCTCCTAACACAGAACTTTGAATAATAATTTTGACCAGAACGCAATGTTTTCACATGTACAAAGTATCATTTCCCAGGTTTATATGGTTTTTAGAGCTGTAACAAATATTTTGTATCAACCTCCGGCTCACTATTTGGACGCGAAAATAATGCAAAACGGAGCGTCAGATGTACTTTTTGTACTTTTCTGCGGGCAATATTAGCGCCTGATTTCCTCCTAACACAGAACTTTGAATAATAATTTTGACCAGAACGCAATGTTTTCACATGTACAAAGTATCATTTCCCAGGTTTATATGGTTTTTAGAGCTGTAACAAATATTTTGTATCAACCTCCGGCTCACTATTTGGACGCGAAAATAATGCAAAACGGAGCGTCAGATGTACTTTTTGTACTTTTCTGCGGGCAATATTAGCGCCTGATTTCCTCCTAACACAGAACTTTGAATAATAATTTTGACCAGAACGCAATATTCCCACATGTACAAAGTATCATTTCCCAGGTTTATATGGTTTTTAGAGCTGTAACAAATATTTTATATCAACCTCCGTCTCACTATTTGGACGCGAAAATAATGCAAAACGGAGCGTCAGATGTACTTTTTGTACTTTTCTACTGCTGGCAATATTAGCGCCTAATTTCCTCCTAACACAGAACTGTGAATAATCATTTTGACCAGAACGCAATGTTTTCACATGTACAAAGTATCATTTCCCAGATTTATATGGTTTTTAGAGCTGTAACAAATATTTTGTATCAACCTCCGGCTCACTATTTGGACGCGAAAATAATGCAAAACGGAGCGTCAGATGTACTTTTTGTACTTTTCTGCGGGCAATATTAGCGCCTGATTTCCTCCTAACACAGAACTTTGAATAATAATTTTGACCAGAACGCAATGTTTTCACATGTACAAAGTATCATTTCCCAGGTTTATATGGTTTTTAGAGCTGTAACAAATATTTTGTATCAACCTCCGGCTCACTATTTGGACGCGAAAATAATGCAAAACGGAGCGTCAGATGTACTTTTTGTACTTTTCTGCGGGCAATATTAGCGCCTGATTTCCTCCTAACACAGAACTTTGAATAATAATTTTGACCAGAACGCAATATTCCCACATGTACAAAGTATCATTTCCCAGGTTTATATGGTTTTTAGAGCTGTAACAAATATTTTATATCAACCTCCGGCTCACTATTTGGACGCGAAAATAATGCAAAACGGAGCGTCAGATGTACTTTTTGTACTTTTCTACTGCTGGCAATATTAGCGCCTAATTTCCTCCTAACACAGAACTGTGAATAATCATTTTGACCAGAACGCAATGTTTTCACATGTACAAAGTATCATTTCCCAGGTTTATATGGTTTTTAGAGCTGTAACAAATATTTTATATCAACCTCCGGCTCACTATTTGGACGCGAAAATAATGCAAAACGGAGCGTCAGATGTACTTTTTGTACTTTTCTGCGGGCAATATTAGCGCCTGATTTCCTCCTAACACAGAACTTTGAATAATAATTTTGACCAGAACGCAATGTTTTCACATGTACAAAGTATCATTTCCCAGGTTTATATGGTTTTTAGAGCTGTAACAAATATTTTGTATCAACCTCCGGCTCACTATTTGGACGCGAAAATAATGCAAAACGGAGCGTCAGATGTACTTTTTGTACTTTTCTGCGGGCAATATTAGCGCCTGATTTCCTCCTAACACAGAACTTTGAATAATAATTTTGACCAGAACGCAATATTCCCACATGTACAAAGTATCATTTCCCAGGTTTATATGGTTTTTAGAGCTGTAACAAATATTTTATATCAACCTCCGGCTCTCTATTTGGACGCGAAAATAATGCAAAACGGAGCGTCAGATGTACTTTTTGTACTTTTCTACTGCTGGCAATATTAGCGCCTAATTTCCTCCTAACACAGAACTGTGAATAATAATTTTGACCAGAACGCAATGTTTTCACATGTACAAAGTATCATTTCCCAGGTTTATATGGTTTTTAGAGCTGTAACAAATATTTTATATCAACCTCCGGCTCACTATTTGGACGCGAAAATAATGCAAAACGGAGCGTCAGATGTACTTTGTGTACTTTTCTGCGGGCAATATTAGCGCCTGATTTCCTCCTAACACAGAACTGTGAATAATCTTTTTGACCAGAACGCAATGTTCCCACATGTACAAAGTATCATTTCCCAGATTTATATGGTTTTTAGAGCTGTAACAAATATTTTGTATCAACCTCCGGCTCACTATTTGGACGCGAAAATAATGCAAAACGGAGCGTCAGATGTACTTTTTGTACTTTTCTACTGCGGGCAATATTAGCGCCTAATTTCCTCCTAACACAGAACTGTGAATAATCATTTTGACCAGAACGCAATGTTTTCACATGTACAAAGTATCATTTCCCAGGTTTATATGGTTTTTAGAGCTGTAACAAATATTTTATATCAACCTCCGGCTCACTATTTGGACGCGAAAATATTGCAAAACGGAGCGTCAAAAAACTGATGTACTTTTTGTACTTTTCTGCGGGCAATATTAGCGCCTGATTTCCTCCTAACACAGAACTTTGAACAATAATTTTGACCAGAACGCAATATTCCCACATGTACAAAGTATCATTTCCCAGGTTTATATGGTTTTTAGAGCTGTAACAAATATTTTATATCAACCTCCGGCTCACTATTTGGACGCGAAAATAATGCAAAACGGAGCGTCAAAAAACTGATGTACTTTTTGTACTTTTCTGCGGGCACTATTGGCGCCTGACGTCCTCTTAACACAGAACTTTGAACAATAATTGTGACCAGAACGCAATGTTCCCACATGTACAAAGTATGATTTCCTAGGTTTATATGGTTTTTAGAGCTGTAACAAATATTTTATATCAACCTCCGGCTCACTATTTGGACGCGAAAATAATGCAAAACGGAGCGTCAAAAAACTGATGTAATTTTTGTACTATTCTGCGGGCAATATTAGCGCCTGATTTCCTCCTAACACAGAACTGTGAACAATACTTTTGACCAGAACGCAATGTTCCCATATGTACAATGTATCATTTCCCAGGTTTATATGTTTGTTAGAGTTGTAACAGATATTTTATATCAACCTCCGGCTCACTATTTGGACGCGAAAATAATGCAAAACGGGGTGGGTGCGTCAGATGTACTCTTTGTACTTTTCTGCGGGCAATATTAGCGCCTGATTTACTCCTAACACAGAACTTTGAACAATAATTTTGACCAGAACGCAATGTTCCCATATGTACAAAGTATCATTTCCCAGATTTATATAGTTTTTAGAGTTGTAACAAATATTTTATATCAACCTCCGGCTCACTATTTGGACGCGAAATATATGCAAAACGGAGCGTCAGATACTGTTTGTACTTTTCTACGGGCAATATTCGCGCGTGGTTTCCTCCTAACACAGAACTGTGAACAATCATTTTGACCAGAACGCAATGTTCTCATATGTACAAAATATTATTTTCCAGGTTTGTATCTTTTTCAGAGCTCTACCAAATATTTTATATCAACCTCCGTCTCACCAAATGGAGCGTCAGTTGTACTTTTTCTCACAATTTTATGATGCACCAGTGTACCGGTAACTTTTTCTTCTTCAAAATTGTGATTGCCATTGTTCCAAGTAAAATATGTTTCACAATAATTGTTTCCTATAATAACGGTCGTTCCACGGTAGCATATGTTTATGAGCGGCATAAAACCAGAGGTGTATACACAAACTGGTTTCATTAGCTTTGTGATGTCATATAAGCCCCTCCGTAGTAAATAGAATAGCCAAAACTAGTCATGCGAGGGCGCACTACTATACGAACATCGGCCGTGCGCGCGTGAAGCAGTGCCGTACGTACGTATATTGTACGTACGATTACAACCATTAAATCGGTGAAACCCGGAGGTCGAGGAATGACAACTTTGAAATGGCAGATAAATAGTCATTTTTATTTTTTTGGGGGTAGAAAGTACGGAAGTATAATATTATTAACAGGTAACCATTTCTAAGACTTGAAAACGTCGTATAAATCGTGTATAAAGCTACCTCCGGGTAGCTCCGGCTAGCTCCGACCACCTCCGACTTTTACCAACACCCTTCCCGAACCCCATAGTTCTAGGGGTAATTTAAACCCTCTCACGTGACCGGCCACTCTCCCAGTATAATGGATTCATCGATCACTTAAGGCATGTGCAATACTTCAATAATGGTGACAAAATTTAATGCTAACAGTTACATGGTTATACTTATGTTATACTATTTAAATATTAAAGTACACTGCCTTATTTTTCCACGCCCAAAAACACCTGAGTGAACAATTATTGTTTGAATAGGCCTACTTTATTCTTTCCACTTTTTCTTTACAATTATATACTTCACACTTACTGTGATATGCACATCAAACAATGCTCTAAAATAAGTCGGACATGTCATTGCTGTCTAACTGCATGAACTGTACTGCATATACAGCCTCTGAAATTTAGCAATGCACAGCGCCATCTTGTTTCTTGGGCTCCATGGAAATGAGCGATGTCTGTATCTTATTTTATCCAATCAGTGAGTAGAAAACAAAATATAGGTAGGTTTCAGCCAATAATCTATCGTTATCATTCCTTGACTTAAGAGTGAGGGCTCTTTCTCAGGGCTATGCCGAAACACGTACACGGACCCAACGAATATGTACACGAGTGTGCACGCATTCACCGACCAAATTGCGTACGAGGTTAGGCTACAGGCTGATTGAAGTTTGCATGCACTTGCACTGTTCGGAGCGGAGTGCACAATCCGCACCAAAAATCATGCAAAAACTATTTTCAGCTTAACTTGAAATAAGCCAGAGACAGGCAGGCAGTACCTAAGGAATACAGCAAGCATAATCATGCGTTCAAAGGTACCGAGTTTTCCTATATAGGCTATGCTATAGCCTATGTTATCATAGACCTTATCGCAAATACCGCCTGGACGAGACGTCACAATGGTTACTAGGGATTTTGAAAAAAAACGCGCACAAAAATCTATCCCAATTCCTTCCCACAATCCCTTGTGACCATTGTGACGTCTCGACCAGGCGGTATTTGCGATATGGTCTATGGAGGTAGTATGGGAGGGGCGGAGTTTACAGAATCACAGGGGTGTGGCTGTATAAATGAAGTTTTAATTTATACAGTTTTAATTGCCACAGTTTTAATTTTCAGCAAATGGGAAACATGTTTTATCAGGTTTTTGTTGCCTAAAATTATTTAGGTTACTTTCTAGGCGATTGTGGAGTTTGGCATGTTTAGGACACCCCATTTTTTTATTCTTAAAAAACAGTTTTGTCATGTTTGTTGCTCCAAAGTTTGGAACCTCGGACAACGTTCTTTTAATTATCATGCCACCATCTAAATTTGTGCATATCAATATTCGCACGCCTAGTAGCCTAGATTTCTCCATTTGTCAAGTAATTTAAAGTATGGTTCCACGGGGCCCTCGATTGTAATTAGAGTGTGACACAATTACCTTTGCACTTACTTTAATGTGCGAATGGGGACTACATCGATTTCGGCACCACGGACGCCGTGCGTTTGAAGACGACGAGACTCGCTGTGTACATCGGTACTTACTCTGGCAGCTACATGTAGCAACACTGGAAGAATAGAAGTATAAGGCTCCATTTCGAAAGATTTTACCCCACCAAAATCAGTCAAGAAACAGCAAATCTAATTCTTAGAAAATAACCATCCATTGGTGTTCAGAATGTGGCACAACTTCAATTTTGTGAATTAATCCGGAAATGTTCGTGCAGAATAGGGGAAGAAAGTTTGTGTTTCAAGTTACATGTTCTAGACTTGGCACTGTGTACTCAAAGTGACACCGAATATTTGAATACCTTTTTGCCGGTTTGAATATTTGAAATATGCACGTACAGATACGACTCTGATGCTATTTTAGTAGAAAAGTTACAGCGCTTAGCAGTGTCAAATGGCGCATTTTTGTCAACGATAATTGTTTGTGGACGGATCGAGGTTTATTGTTCCTGTCTGTAAAACCCTTGACACTTAGAAAATGATTACTGCAAAAACGCAGGCTGGAGTTCGGCTTCTTGTTATCAGAACATTATACGCACCTGTAGTGATCTTGATACAACAGGCGCATGCAAAAGAATGTCCGTAATCAAGCAGTCCGTAATATCGATTGCCGCAAGTAAACACCGGCGTGCTTTGTGTGCAACTTTTTACCGCCGTAGCATGCAGTAGCAGCTGCGCTGACGCGTGAACAACTTGATCGTCGAGTATGGAATATTCAAATATTCGGTCAAACCCACTTTCGAATAATCAAATACTAAGTCTTTTTGTATATCAGGTGCTTACTCTGTTCAAGAACCTCCACCGTACAAGACAGAGTGTGTTCCAGGGAGATGAGCTAGCTCTTAACGGTAAGTGAGTATCATCTAATCACACTGTACCTTCAAGGCTTCTGCCGGTACAGGGTTTCTTTCTTGGGAGTTCACACACTCCTGTAGACAGTCTCAAAGAGCCTTTTACTTCCTGTTAAACTATCTGTGTACCAACTATTAAGGATGACGTCCATGGCAGCAGTTTGAAAAAAAGACCACCTGGCTGGTTGTCATCTATATGCACATTCCTGTGCATACTCACTACTCAATCCATTGTTTGCCTATTTGCCTTGGCATAACCAGCACCCCATTAACCCTAACATTCTAGGCATTCATTTAGGGTAAAGCACAATATTAACCCTGCTGAATCTAACAGGATCCAACAATTTGATGTTCCCATTGGACCCTGTTGGATTGAGCAGCTAACGCATAGTGTTACAATCCTGTTGGACTCATCAGGCAACAGAAAAATATGTCACAGTTGGATTCTGTTTAGATTTAGCAGGCAAGTCATTTTTTATTTTTAGTTACCCGACAACTTGGCATGTTGGACTGTGTTGCATTGAGCAGGAAACTCATTATGAGTCACCGTTGGATGAATTTCAATGGATTTAGCAGGGCAGTCCTGGTGAACCATCAGGGGGTTAGGGATATACTACAAAATACTACATAATTTCTAATAAGCCAGTGTAGTAGTAGTAAGAGTACTGCATACTACAGTTTACTACTAGTAGTATTTTGTAGCTTGACGTGAGGTGAGGGTTAATAACAGCCAGCCAGATGGGGTTGAAAGTAAAGTGTGGCTACCAGGCTGTGTAAACTGATTCTTATCTTGGCTTCATGTTTAAACGGCTCACAGTATAACCAATTCTCTACAAAATCACCATTGCCCGCCAATCATGTAGCCCCCCTTGTAAGTGCCCAAACCATATGTGACCCGCTCCAGAAAAAGGTGATATAAGTCGCGCTATGCACTTACGTGTAATGGCCCTTTCAACCCAAGAGGGTGAAATTTTTCATCAAAATTCATTTTTTTGTTTTTTGTCTTTCATGATATCTTAAATATCTAAAGTTTCAGGTTTGGTGCACAACAATGTTGATTTCAGTGAATAAAGTGAACAAATAACCTTTTTAGAGTGCATTGTTCCATTGCATTGTATTAGAACTACCTATTTCAAAGCCTGTTTTCTCTGTTGTGCCATTTGAACTCCATAGAACTAATTCATATACAAAAATGCGATATCTCCAGAACGGAAAGGGCTTTGGAGCTCTATCATGTACCAAACGAAAGCTTACATTGCAGGCTTTCCAAACATACATAAAACTCATTTTTCATATTTTGCGACATAATATACCTTTTTCCAGAGCGGGTCGCATATTTTCGTGGCACACCACGACGGTATGGCCACAGTGTACAACCAATGACCATTGAGAGACACACTTCTTAAGAAGGTATTTTACTTCTTTTATTTGTAGCTGCAAGAAAACAAATAAATGAGGGATTCTTCAAGAACAAACATGAGACGGATCCCGAAGAAATCAAGCAAGTGAGTGCTTTGGTTTGAATTTTTTATCATGGTTGTGCCTAATGTTTTTTTTATAAAGGTTATGTGAAATGGAATTTTAAATACTTAAACCACACTATGCAGGTGTACATCCAATTTACTATCACCTGTGGTCTGCCAATCTGAAGGCGTGTATGCCCCCTTTAGCAATTTTTTTGGACTTTGTACTAATGTGAATTTACATATTCATGAGCTCAAGGGGAATGCTTCGGTATCATAGCTGATTTGCGCATACAAATAAGGATTTTTGTTACTTTCCCAGGGTCAGTTTTATCAATATTTGTGTTTGAACCCGTTGTCTTGGTATCAGGACAAATTTAGTTATAAACAAAATCACACCACGCAAGCATTAGGAAGTGCTTCACTTTCTTTATTTCGCCTGAGAAAATACATTGTTACTTGTAGCAAACTTGTATTAGCATTTCATACTGCCTACATACTGTGTTGTGTATATTTGTGTATTTATGGGCATAGTACATGTGGACCAAGTGATTTTTTTTCAAAAATATATTTTACATTTCTTTTATGAATGTTATGAACGTAAATTCCTTTGAATATCTTTTTAACTTTTGATGTTAATTTTGAAAAAAAATAAACCTGAGAACCTCGGTTCTTATAATTAAATAGACACGGTGGTTCACATATTTCATATTGCACCCTTTTTTAAAGTATATTTTTCTGCAATGAAGCTTTTATGCTTTGATAGAAGAAAAAACTTCAGAATATAAATCCCATGGTGTTTTAAGGCATATCAAATGTAAGCCCATTCACATTTCTTTTTTCCAATTATGTAGTCCACTCAAAAGGAAAAAGTTGATTTTGAAATGTGTAACTCATTTCACCAAAGTGTGGCCCTGCTTTGAAATATATCGCATTGCATTTTATGCTTTTCGTTTTGACATACATGTACATGTATGTATGTATGTATGTATGTATGTATGTGAAAAGTGTACCCCTGGTCTACATTCCATTTAAACCTGCAAGTGAAAAAAATTACTCAATAAACACTCATTCATTTTATTATTGCTGTTTTTCTTCTGAAATATTGCACTGGTTTGATGTTTGTTTTAACCCAACCCTGCTAGACACAGCACAGTGCATGCTGACAGCTCCACTTTGCTGCACTTTTCACACAAGTCAATGTGACAAAGTATGCAATCTGATGCGTCTGGCAGGGTTTCTAGCAAAAATGCCCTGGAGGGTTAGGGTTAATGAACATTTTTCAACTGAGATACCAAAAAGTCAACTTTAAAAACTTTAAAAATCTCACTGTTTTAAAATGAAGTATTACATGGCAGCATATGGTGTGTTCTGTGTAGTATAGTCTGTCTGGTGCTGCTGAATAATGCGAGCTTCCATGACAGGGATACGGGGTACCAAACTATAATGTACAACATCCATACATTGCAGGTACATCATTGTAATTTTCCAGGCTGGTGCAGGCAGGCCTACTAGCAATGCACGTTAGTTAGGTCCTATGTCTGACAATAATGGTAGCGACAGCATTGGGAAAATAACCAATTTTTGTGAATCGGGTTTTGCCGATAGGACATTTCTGGCCATTTTCTAAAGGTTATTGTTTTATAGCTTTTCTCATGTACAGTTTTGGGGAAATTCTCTTCATGGAATTGTTACAGGTGCTTATTATGAATTATCGGCTTGTTATTGAAACAACAAATCAGAAAAAGGCAAAGTACCTTTCCAGCCAGGGTCGAGTATTTGAAAAAGACTAAGAGGTTGAAAGTAGACCCCAGGAACGAGGTTTTACAAAATCCATATTTGTTAGCACAACCAGTCCCTCAACCCTAACTACCCCAAGTTTTGGGAATTTGCAAACTCCAACAGCAGGTTTTGTCAAGTTTTGATGGGTTCAGTACTGCAGGGCCTTGGCACCATTACTTTGCATGGAGCTATGATGTCCCAATTTGTCTAAGTCCAAAGAATGTGCCATATTGCATATACTGGTACTACACAGTGTTGGATTTTGACAGGTTGAGGAAGCTTCCTAGTAAAAATGCCTAGAGGGTTAGGGTTAATGCAGTGCAACACATGTATACATTCACTGCACACTTCAAGAAACTTTATGAACAAGGACAGTAGCAGTCTCACTGATTGGCAACGTTTCATTCGTTCAACAGATGATCAAAGTCGGTCAGGATGTGGAGATCTTGATGAGGAAGATGATTGTACAGGCCAAGCTGAATGAAGCAGGCAGATACCGTGAGTGGGTTCTTTCAAACTTTGAATTTGAGCTGTGGTACACCATTTGTAAAATGGCTGTTACCCACTGCTACTCTTGGGTGGAGAGAAGCAATTATGATAAAATGTCTTGCTCAAGGACACAAGTGCAAGGCCAGGATTCAAAGCCACTTTCTGCAGCCATCAGAATTTGGGTCCTGTATGCTAGACTGCATGGCCACCGTGACGATACTGCACTGAACATAGTGAGGTGTTAAAAAGAAATACCTGTGACGGTCTCAGCTGTAATGCTGACATTCCTGCAAGACATTCTTTCTGAGTTCTGTCACTGCTTTTGAAAGATGTATCTTGAAAAAAACAATTCTGCCAAAGTACAGTTCGATGAAAAGAGCATTTGCGAATGGGCAGACAGAATTGTCAAAAAAAAAATGTTCTGTGCAGTATTAATGATCAATGTTGTACTTGACTGCAGAGCTCCGTATCACCCGGGACACACTGAGAGAAGACAATGCACCCTTGCCTAGCGGAAAGCTACCAAAGAACCCCAGGCTAAACAAAACCACAGAGACAAGGTGACGCAAGGCCAGGAAGATCAGTCTGGAGACCTGTATATAGCCCTGTAAGTTCATACAAAGTGAACAAAAAAATATGCTGCCGACACTACGTGTACATGCATATTCCTTATGTTGCCTTGGAGTTTGGTGAAAGTTAAGTGTATGATTTATTTATTTTATTTTATTTTTTTGGTATTATTGAAATCACCAAATACAAGGCTAAAAGCCACTCTAGGTATTAAGGGTTAAGATCAGAGGTGGTAGGGTTGGTGACATTTAGAATTGCCAACCCTAATGCCCTTAAGGTTTTCCTAAGTCCAGATCTAAATAGAGGATAATTCATTTTCGAAGTGAACAAAGAAACTGGCAGGAGCGGGATTCGAACCTCCGGGTTACCGTACCGGCACACTACCAACTGAGCTATCTTGCCCTATGTTGGCGGTCTCCCAAATTATCAGTATCTTTGTTCGGGTGGGCGCTAGTCAAAAGTCATAAACCCAGAATGCCGTATAGCCAGGGATCACACCCAATTTTACGATACAACCTGGGAAGCGACGTGGGGATCACTCAATGAGGATACGACTTTTTAACTTATATTCCGGAGGTCGCAGGTTCGAATCCCGCTCCTGCCAGTTTCTTTGTTCACTTTGAAAATGTATTCAAATTTACCTAGTCAGTTTCCCTTGTGGATTGTTTGATGAATTAGAGGATAATTCAACAGATTTTAGAGAAATTATCCCAATTTTTAGACCTACAGACCCCCCCCAAATAATGATGCGTTCCCAGTTTGCAGTTATGACATGTATGAGATGGGGCTTAGGATGTTGAGAAGATCTAGAACTTAAACTGTTTGATGGTCGGGTTGGTAACCCTACATAAGTCATGGTGACTGTGGATGTCGCCCAAGAATTTTCATCGGGGTTCACCGATTGTAAATATGTTAATTGTATTTGTGAATGAGAATTCTTACAAACCTTGTTATACAGGGTGAGCAAAACAAAAACTTGATTTTTGCAAAAGTTATTTTTAAATGTTTGTCAGGATTTTTTGTCGGGATTACAGAATTTTTAAAGAATCTCTTTTGCAATCTGGAATTCCTGAGGTGTTGTCCTAAAGGTGTTTTTACCTGTAAAAGTGGATATAGACCAATAAAAACGGATATTTTAAGGGGTGCCTTTAGGCAAATACAAACTATATGTTGATCTGGGGTCCTCGTGGAATGAACATAAAATTGTAACCCATTGCCTTTCTTTCAGAACAGAAACCATCAAATGAACAAAAAAAGGATTTTTAAACAAAATATTGAGAAACAATTGGGTTCGGTTGATTTTAACTCGCCCTTTTAATAGTCATAGGACAATTAGTCATATTGGTTTGGGCACTGCAAAATTTAACCCGCAGTTCATTGAGGAAACCATCATTTGACTGAAGGTTTTCAAGGTTCATAGAAACAAATCCCGGAATACATGCTTTTTTTTCTGAGACGCTGGTGGCAAAAATATTCTGACTATTTCTGATGAATATTAAGTCCAGTAGCCGCCAATGTCACATGACAAAAACTGGCAGAATTCTGCCAATTTCTGGAAATATCCGAAGTCTTCCGAACTTGTTTTCGGTAACATTCGGCTGTTAACGTTGATGTTTGCAATAACAGAATGTCTGTCAGGCCCATTACAGGTCCTGGTATTTGAATTCTCAGTTATATATAAAAACTGAAAAATCAATGCCATACTCTTGCAGGATTTTGCAAGAATATTAAATTTGAATGGTGCCACTGACGTCACTCGGACAAACACTGCACGTCACTCGGACAAACACTGCACGTCATGATCTACTTTAAACCATGGTAGCTACCTGACCTAAGATTTAGACGTCAGGGAATCTTCAGGTCAGGGAACCAGACTATAGACATACCGGTCCTTTTTGCTAGTTCTGAGCATGTGCGCGACTGGTGAGAACAATGGAAAAGGACCGGTATGTCTGCTGCCACCAGCGTCTCAAAATTCTCCAATTACTTTCTCAAAACCTTGGGTTAAATTTGGGTTTTTCCCCTTACATTGTTTTGGGATTGACCATGTCTGCTACAAAGGAGAATCGGATTTGAAAGTTACAGTGCAAACCCTAAACTTGACAAAGTCCAGCAACTTTTATTGTTTTATTCAGTCGGGTACAGTACTTTAGTAAATTAGATTTGCAAAAAACATTCCAAAAGTTTCCCTTGAATTTTGCAAGTTCTTCAGACTCATTGGTATATATTAATGTCGTTGATTGGAAGCCCTTTGCTTGTTGGATGGCCGCGTCGTTCACAGCTCGCTACCACACACGGCATTTATCCCGGGGGTTCATGAAGCTTCCTGGGGGACACTGGAAGGCCTCGGAGAATTCCTCCATGTTGGAGAAGGGGCCAATAACCCTGTGAAATTCACAGAATGAAATTAATTGAGCGGAGAAAGTTTACACAGCTGGGACTTTAAACGGGAGAACGTGGCATGGTTCAAGACGAAAAATTTGGAAACTCTGATTATTAAGTTGTACAAATTCCATACAAACATTGGGGATGTTACCTCCTCATCCCACTGTCTCTTATCGGCAATCTACCAACTGAGCTCTTATTTTCATTTTGTCTCCATTTGATTATTTTGGTTAATGTGTATTGTCAGTGTAGTCTGAACTTGTAAACCCATTTCAGCCCAGGATTTCAGCCTAGAGAAAAGATACAAACGTATAAAATGGAGAAACAATAGCTTCAGTTACATTCATGAAGCATTGAGACAAATTTCTTATTTCAAATCACTGTAATGCCTAATCTCCTTTTTGCATTGTCCTTTGTGGGGGGGCTCTATAATCCTGACCCCCCTTTAGTGTTTTTTAATGGCCCTGCTAAATACAACAAAATCCAACAGCAAATTTTGTTGGATTCTGCAGTGTACCACCAAAATACAACAGGCATTTGTTTGTATAAGCCCTACCAAATCAACCAAAATCCAACTTATATTTAACTCGAAGTCCGCTTCCACTCTCCTAAATCCAACAGTGCACAGCCACAATCATGGGTACACTTTTTGTTACCAAGACACCATTATGAACGACAGAGCAATGCTGAATAGCTCTTCGAAAAATTTGGATTTGCCACACTTAGAGCACTTTTTATTCCAAGTTGGCATAAAGCTGGATGACCGATTCGTGTGTAATCTCAAATATTGTTTACATCATTGTTTTTCGAAATGTTCATAACGGACAGCAAAATGGGTGTACCCATGATTGTGGCTTTGTATGTATATTTAGCTTCCACTCTGCTAAATACGACCAAATCTGCTCCCCTGCTGAATAAAACAATATCCAACACACCATGTAGTCCCAAGAAATTACACGGCTTTTTACCATTGCTTGAGTTTTTTTTTGATTTAGCAGGGTTAGGGTATGTTCATTAACCCTCCTACTGTTATAACTATTATAACCTATCAAAAAATGTAAGCCCTTCCTCTCAAACAGCTTAATTGTGTGTTTCAACCTAAAACTTGATAGGTTTTGATAAGTAGGGTAGTTGGCTCCATTTTGGCACCGAGAGAGGGAGGGTTATTGGCTCGGATTGTTTATATCTGGGAAACTCCCTGACTCGACTTGAGTCACAATTTTTGCCGGCTTAACTTGTTACAACTCTGACAAGTACTCACAAAGTAAGATCCCAGGTCTAGCATTTCAATGTTTGAAGTTACAACATTTGCATATGAGTTTGGAAGTCTAATTTTTCTGCATGCTGAACATGAATCACCCAACAGCTTATACTCACCAGAAATGACATTAAATGGAATGAATAAAAACAGCCAAGTGACGTACACACACCTATTGGTACTACATACATTCCCCTAAAAATGAAAATGGAAACTTCCAGCTTACCTGTACTTTCCTGGGGAGTGCGGATCCCTCAGAAGCTTCAGCATGGCTACTTCGGGGGTGTCCAGTTTACACCAGGTCTGCCCGGCCCCAATGAAGAAGATTTGCTCAGGGGTCATGTCTTGTAGCCCAGGCAGCCTCGCCTCTTGTCCACCCTGCACCTCCCTGTACTTGTGGTAGGCTTGCAGGGCCAGGCGCAGCCCACCGTTGTCTGCGATGTTCTCCCCCAGCGTCAACAAGCCATTAACCTGGAGATACAAAAGAAGATATATTTTTTCACACCAACTTATGTAGCTGTTTAATATAATGCAGTTTATTTTACAATATGTGTTGTTTAGTTTAAGCAGATAAGGTTGTTTCTTTCTTCAAATATTTACCCCAGAAAGTTGACCACCAACATTTTTCCATCTGTAAAATATTTTTTAAATTTTTTTTTTTGTTTGTTTGTTTTTGGTTTTTTTTTTGGGGGGGGGGGGGGAGAATGATACTCTTCCTGATATTGGTGGTACTATTTATTAATCCCCTAAACTTTAAGTGGTTCAGCTACTGGCCCTGACATATTTTTTTTCTTATTCACAATGACAAAATAAAATGACCAAAAAAGGGGGAAGAAAATAAGAGGACCCCCCCCCCCCCCCGAAAAAAAAGGACAAAGAGCTAAGGGGGTGGGGCATTGGCCCCATACAACAGCCCCCCCCCCATTCACCCTTGCCCAATAATAAGCCCCTATAGCATTACTATATAAGACTTTGTTTAGAGGGTAAACATAGATTAAACTTGTAGTTCATTTGATAATACGATTGAACAGAAACCGAATCCTCGGCATGTGCCAGATAACCTACATGCATGTCCCCCGATGTGTAACCACTGTACTGCTGCTGAACACACTGGGCGCGCTCCTTGTATGCCTGGGCCGATTCGTTCTTCCACCAATTATGTAGATTGCCGATTTCGTCATAGTTGCGTCCCTGGTCGTCAAAGCCATGGGTCAGTTCGTGACCTGCGACCCAGCCTATACTCCCATAATTAACGGACCTGTGTAAAATTATAATTTAACAAAGAAATAATTGATAGGAATAGAGAAAAATTGATTCAGCGTAGAACTCCCAAGTTACAACCTCACTTGACTTGGTTGGCACAGTTTCAGTACCCAAATGGGGACGGATTGGAGAGAGATGGGCCAACCAACATTTTTCTTGAACCTGATAGACCTTGATTGGGCAATTTATGCAAATTAGTGAAAACAAAATTGTTTAAGCCTACACAAACAAAATTTGTTTTTTTCTGTTTTTTTCTCAGTGTCTATGGGAGACTTTTGAGATGCTTGGCAGTAGCAGGACACACCACTGATCACTATGTAAACTGGATAGCTCATTGGCCATTGCGCGCTGTACAAACAACTGAAGCCAGCACCCGCCATATTACCACTCCTAAGTTACCACTGATCGCTATGGACAAGGTTGGGGACAAGGTTGGGAAAAAGTGTTGTATTGGGAGTGATAACATGGCGGACGGTAGCTTCAACTCGAACAGCTGATGCGCTATCCAATTTACATAGAGATCAGTGAGACACACCGGTCCTTTTCCATTGTTCTCACCAGTCATGCGCATGGTCAGAACTAGCAAAAAGGAATAGTATGTAATGCCACCAGTATCTGAAGAGTCTCCCATTTGTTGGTGGGGAAGACTGTCAGGCTGTCTGTCAGATCAGACTGCCTTTCTGATTTTTAAATTTTTTTTATTTCATAAAGTGAACAAAGAAAACTTTTTGAGCAACTGTTTTTTGGTTTGTTTTATGACAGTCTGCCTTATATCAAATTCATTTGGGAAATGGACAGATGGAACATTTTGACACAAGGACCGGTTAACTCACTCACATGGGCATGACAGGATCGTAGAAGGGAGTTTGGAGTATCCCTGCAGGAAATACCATCTGGTTAAGAGTGGGGCTGTAGTACGCGTTGACTTCGGCTGGTGACATATTCCATCTTCGTATAAATACAATTGTCTTGCACATTAGTTTGGGGCAATCAGAAGGAAGGGGAGTGGAGGGGGGGGGGGGAGGGATATAAACCAATTCTAATTGCCAGCCCTACCACCCTTACGGTATTCCTGGGCCCAGATCTAAATTATATAGAGGATAAACTCGACAGATTCCGGAGAAGGGGATCTGCAAATTTATGACATCTTTTACTTGTAGAAGCATATAGGTTTATTGCTGTATTTTACACTCGAACTAATGGTTTTTCCCCTTCAGTTTTTTTCTACGCAATTCTGCCACGGCTTCAATTAGATTTAAAAATGTTCTAGCTCTGGGTCTATCTGTTAATTTTGCATGTTATGACCAGGCACAACTTCTACTTTCCACAAAAAGGGTAGTAATTAGTTGGTAGTATGTCAGCCCTCCTTTATCGTACCGTTATTAGTTTGGCCCTCGGGGTTAAGCAATGGCCAAGACTTCATATCATTACATTTTGAAAACTTAAATACATTTATGCTTTATATTTATTTCTTTTCTGAATTGTCAGAATTCAGCAGTGTTTGGCATAACATTGTGCACTGCAGAATTTAGGAGTAACAGGGGATGTTCATCATTTTCAAGGGTTTAATTGGTAGAGAGCTGTATTCCTTATACTTGCATTCGACTCGATTTGTTTTTAAATGTAGAAGAGAGTACTGCTGTGACTCACTCCGTTTTGTCCACGGGCATGTGAAACATGGCCAGATTCCTCTCTCGGTAAAATTGAGTGGCGCTCAGTATGTTTGAAAAGTAGGAGTTGGGAGTTACATCAAACTGTGAGTAATGAGGTAATATAAATCAGTACAATTACATAAAAATAATACAATTCACTGACTGCTTTTTTAATGAACTTTTAAAAGCAAGCCCAACCAAAACCATAGGGTTTTACCTCTACTTAAAAACAGGATCAGGACATCTTGGCGAATGTGAAAAGTAAAGTTGCTTGAATTTATTTATTTTATTAGATTAAATTCGCAGTTGGAAAATGTTGTGAATGTACGAAGCCCGGGAAGGGACAGTGAGAAATATTTTTTCCAGCTGCTAAATTGTTCAAACGATTTAATAAATCGTTCAAACGAATTAATAAATCGTTCAAACGATTTAATAAATCGTTCAAACGAATTAGCTAAATCGTTCAAACGATTTAATAAATCGTTCAAACGAATTAGCTAAATCGTTTGAAAGATTTATTAAATCCTTATCAGACGTAGTCGTACTTCCGTACCCTCTGCCATGTTCGCATGCGCGGCTTTGCGCGCTACCGGTCGCTTAAAATCAGTGACGTTACTGAACCGGTAAATCGTTTGAACGATTATTAGCCATAGTCCAGTAAGAATTGACGAGGACCCTGACATTTTTGTTAACAATCAAATTTTAGTGGCAATGTATTTATTGGAACTCTAGCTACCTCCCATAAAAATTCAACCATAATCAACCTTGGGGAAATATGTTAATTAATTTAAAAACAAAAAGGATGCACAATTTATATTGAAAGGCATGTATTTCCGACAACTAAGCGAAATCATAGGCCTACCCTTTGAAAAATTGGGAAAGGGTCCTCGCAAATTTTCACCTTAAAATAATACAAAGTAGCAAAGGCGAAAACTTAATGAAGATTATGACAAAAATTATCATGAAAAAGGAGTATTTTAAGGACGTCGTTGTCATCATCGTCACTGTATAATCATTGTCATTATCATCAAAATACCAAAAGACTTTGGCCCTCAAAACTCTTCAAGATTTTCGGGAAGAGATGACCCTAATAGTAATAGATACCGTTTTAGAGTGGCTTAATGGGTGCGGGGGCATTGTGTCATGCTCCCCCAAAGGCCTTCCCCCTCCACCAGTGTGCTCCTCCATCCTACACCCACCCCCCTCAGGCGCGGATCCAGGGGGGGGGGGGGGTTGGGGGTCGAAACCCCCCCCCCCCCCCTGCTCGTTAGCAATTTTAATTTTTTTAAATATATTTTTTGCTTTTGCTTGTAGGGGCCTACGCCTTGCAAATACAGGTCTTATTTTGCCTATGGGTGAGAACAAAACAAAGAGGTTAAATGGCGCCACCAACAGTGAGAAAGTGTATCAACCCCCCCCCCCCCCCCCCCCCCCCCCCCCCCCCCCCCCCCCCCCCCCCCCCCGCCCCTTAGAAATTTGGGAGAAAGATATACGTTTTTCTATTGTTAAAACTTATTAATTGCTTCCACAGCAACAACAAATCGGGGTAAGAACTTTTTGGAATTAGCCGTAAAAGGTTAACTTTTTTTACAGAAATGTAAACTTTCCCCACTAAAATAGCATAAAACCTTAAAATCAGATATCAACTAATGACAAATGTTTTAGGAAAGTTATTTTATCTGGTTGCAAAATAATACCAATCCGGTTAATAACATCAGTTCGATTAAAATTTGACAAGAAATGAGTTTGTGATCGAGTAAAATAAAAGTAACAACTCAGCTACATGAATTTTACGTGACATACGCTATTGCCCATATTGGAATTCTGACCAACTAATGATGAGCCTGTATTGGTTAATCATTGTACCAACTTGGGTACAGTAATCGGGTATTAGCACAATCGCGTACAGAAACCGGCATTTTTAAGAGCTTACAAATCACATTTCCTCAAGGAATAAATTTGTAGATTTTGTGTGTGTGTTCATGGCAACCATATAAAGGTTTCTGAGTAAAAATTCGGTTGTTAACTAAAATGTCAGGGTTGGGCATTTTTCGTATCAATAATTCTTACTGGACTACTAATTTGTTTAAACGATTTAATAAATCGTTTGAACGATTTATTAATTCGTTTGAACGATTTATTATTTCGTTTGAAGGATTTATTATTTCGTTTGAACGATTTATTAATTCGTTTGAACGATTTATTATTTCGTTTGAAGGATTTATTATTTCGTTTGAACGATTTATTAATTCGTTTGAACGATTTAGCAGCTGGAAAAAAAATATTTCTCACTGTCCCTTCCCGGGCTTCGTGTGATATGAATGTCACATTTTTGTGAAGGTAATTTCTTTCAGGCTTAACCTCTATTTCAGGCTTTCACGTATTCCTACTTATCATTTTGTTTCCTGATTTTTTTAAATCTTGCTTTTACTTTTCCTATTTTTCCTACTTTTTCCCACTTTTTTGTCCCACAACTCCAAAAAAAGAAGTCTCATTGAATTTTGTCATAACAGTGTTACACACTGTCATAATTATGAAAATCACACAATGAAGGGCTTGGGTGCAGGAGTACAGCAACTTTACTTCCAAGGACTTAGTTGAGGACGGAGCACATAAATGTTGTGAGCACAAAACATGCCAAATGAGGCTTGTGATGCTGTGGATATTGGTCAGTATCAACGAAAACTACTCCTGTAAGCCCGCATTGCAAAGTCTTTCAAAGTCCTACTTTTGTGTTATGGGGGAAACTTTTGACCCCCTACTATTCTACTTTTTCGCCATGGACTTGAAAGCCTGTTTTTAGCCGCGTCGCATCGCATACGGAGCTAACAGAAGAGGGCGCTACAACATTTTACTATACGCTTTACTGATTCATGTTCTTTTTCGAAACGCTGGCTTCGTCTTCGCTTCGGCTTCATCTCCGACTTCGAAATAACTGAGAAGCAAACAAAATCCAATGTATTCTAATTTTTGCTTTCATAATCAACCGAATGAATGTTCCTGAAGCAGAACATGCACCAACAATTAGAATATTTCTATTTGGTTTGCTTCTCGGTTATTCAGAATTCGAAGCCGAGACTAGACGAAGCCAGCGTTTCGAAAAAAACCTAGGTGGACGACGCGGCTCCTGCACGAATTCGTGCTTGTTTTCCTTTGCAAACAAAAATGACAGGACTAAAACATTGCACAACAAACTGCGGGTTTATGGCCGGATTATTAAAGTGTCCCGTAGGCCCTACGCCCAAGGCGCGTCAACACGCTGGAACGAGGACAGTCGCATCCTTTCGGAAGCTGCTGTTGGTTTTTTTCCCATAATCGAACATTCAGAAGGCGCCGGCGCTGAAAACTTGTAAAAAACTTTCCTTGCGCGTGTGGCGGGTGCGTGTGCTTTCGTGGGTCCGGGTCTGGATGTAGGCCCTCTAATTTTTCGCCGGCCCACTGAGGCACAGTGCCTAAAATGTCTATTGGATAATCCGGCCCTGGTTTGTGGGGTCATTTGAGTGTTCATGTTCAGCCTACCTTGTGGTAGTAGTCGTCGATTTTGCTGGTGTCTTGCATCCATGACGGACCGACCACTTTATCCTTCAAGGCCTGGGCTTTCTCGGCTGCCAGGTTCCTCGTTGCTTCATCCATCCAGTCAACTGAAGGCAGACTGTCTATAAACGTCTGGCGCACATTCCCTATGATGGCTTTTACCTGAAGCAAAGCAGATTTAATTCGGCTAGGGTCATTTTGGCCGGTGGTCCGGGAATAAAACCGTTTTATTACCAAAGTGCGATATTGCCGGGTATACTTGTAGGCTGCGGAAAAGGGGGCGGGGACACTGGTACATCCAGTGGGGGCAGGGGAAATAATGTTTTAAGAATTGAAAGTAGCAGTGCGTACTCTTCGCAGCTAGCTGGTACTCGGGCTGCGAAATATATTTATAGGCGAAAATATTTGGAGGCATTTTTTTATGGAAACAATTGACAGCAGTTTAGGCCACACCGTACCGGTACGTGGCTACGGGTGAAGACAAGTTTGTGCTTGAATTCGTCTACAGACAATGTGCGGTGCATTATGGGCATTTTTATACGCTTTTCGGCGTTAAAACTATTTTGGGGCAGTTTTATCTATTGTCTTGGACAAACCTTATCAATCGATTTTTTTTAAAATATGCTTTTGACTTAAATTTCAACTTAATGAGGCAAAAATAAAATCGGCGGTCAAACATGAAAGTGCTATATGCTGAGTAGTCTCACGCTTAGTTTGTAAGAGTTAACAACAGGACTGACAGTGTAAGTCTACCTCATCCTTGATTGCAATGCTGTTCCGTTTCTTTACGAACTCCGCACCGGTGGCGAAGTCGACCACGTCGTTAGCGGCACCGGCACAGGACATCCAGCGGGGCTCCACGGCCGAGATTCCCGAGTAGACACGCTGAAACCTCAAGACTGCATCCCGGTACTTCTCTGATAGTGCCTCGGACATGGACACTACTGTGTGCCACACCATGTAGTCATGGACCACCCTAATGGGTTTAAAACGATATGCCAAAAAAAAGAAAGCCGAGAAAGACATCAATATTTCTTATGGGTAAATAATCATAAAATCGAAGGATATATATTTATTTATTCTGTTTTCTGTATTATATATATATATATTTGTATTAATATTTGTTACGTTTAACGTTTCTTCAATCTTAACTTGTCTTTTGTAGTTTGTATTTTTTTTACATTTATATTTTGTTATTTTTGATTGTTTGATCATTAAGACAATGAAAACTTCTACCCAACACTGCATTTCTATGTATACCGATGGTATTGAACGACATTGTACTCTAAGGACGGTTCATACTCCAGTGACTGCGTGCATGCACACGACCATTCTATTATCGGATGACGCGTTCATAGGGCATTTCTCAAACTCTAGCTTGGGCTCGGGCTTGGGCTTCGCGTAATTTTATGTCCCCAGATTTGGCAAGATCTTGGATACTGTTTTTGCTACATGTATATCAAAGTCTGATGTTTTAATCCGGAGCCAGAGTCTGTAAATATATTTACGTTTTCAAGGCTTCAGATTGACAATGAGACTGGGGAATAGCTGAAGACCAAGCCCAAGCCGAAGCCAAGGTTTGAGAAACGCCCATTATGGGCCCGTTGTTTGTTTCACACGAATCCGGATCGCGATCAGTGATCTGTACGTTGGTTCACACACCAGATTCCGCCTAGTGGATGGAGCGAACTAGCGGCTAGATGACTGATCGGCGATCCGGATTCGTGTGAAACAAACATGCCCATTGTTCCAAAGGAAGCCCGTATCTGGGACTCCTGCGACGGATTTTATCTTCTTTTGTATTGGGTGTCATTCTGTGAAATCGCCAGATTCTTAAATTTGAATTTCATCCCCTGTCTAATCCAGTTTTAACATTTAAAAATGTTGACACACCGCGACCGTATAAGGTATAGGCCTACTGGTAGTTTACCTGAGCGGGGTTCGCTTGATGAGTTCGTTCATCTTCGGGAAGTAAGCCAATGTGGGGACCAGAATCTCCTCGTCTTTGGATATCTCCATGCCAAAGATGTAATTCACGTACGAAAATACGTCAAACTATTTGGAAAAAAAGTATTTCACGATTAAACAGTTCTATTGGTTTGTTTTCATTACGTAAACCTTGTAAAAGGCTTCAGATTTGAGTTTGCCAATAGGACTCATGCATCAGTCGCAGGGCAGCTCCCACAAACTGTCTCGATACTGTCACAGTATAACTTTCGGCCAATCAGAGAGGAGATTAATTCATACCTGTGGGTTCATGACATTTCTTTTCATTGGTCAAACGATGATTAATAAAACCCCTGACCATATAGCTGTTTCATGTCAGGGTCTCGATCAAAGCATTATCTGTTCATTATTGTTTTGAAATCTGAGGAACGTCTCAATATAGCGCTTGTAAAAAAATGTGCAAAGGGTATCGTTCGGCTTTAGAACTCAAAGAAGGCGTTTTGTTGTTTTGAAATCTTACATCAGGGATTATTTGGCTGAACTCGTCCAGGGTCATTTTGTGATAAGTCTTCCACGAATCTCGCAGCTCGTGTTTGGGAATTGTGATCTGAAATAAATAAATAAATAAATCAGATGAATTAATAATTAATTGTGATCTAAAAATTAATAAATAGATAAATAAATAATCAGATTAAATAATTAATTGTTCGTAAGTGTATTTTGTATATTAATATCAGTATATTTTATTTTATTTTTGGGAGGTGGGGTGGGGTGGGGGAGGGGGCTTATTTCCAACCAACCCCAGCAAGTTGTTTCTCGAAGTCCAGTATGCCCCTCATCTTGCTCTCAGCCTGCACTATGAAGTCCCCCTCACCCGTGGCCAGGCCGTTGTCCTCAGCCAAGAGTCCAGCAAGGGTCACTCCCAGCTCCACATACGTTTCCAGTAGATCCTACCGATCAAGGAAGGACACACGTATGGTGGTAGGCGAACAAAAGTGTATGGAGAGGCCAAACAGGTGTAGTAATGAAACTGTCTTAATTGGTTGCCTTTGAAAAAAGTTATTTCCTAAAGATATAATTAAACTGTCGGCACACAATTGAATTCAGGAACGAATAATGCAATACCTTAAATTAGAAACGAAGCTTCGATGTACCATCGAGTTAAATTTAGCAACAGGTTTTGATGATCAATTTAATTAGCATGACCATTACGATAGGTTATGCAAAGTATGACTAAAACTTTCTAAAGGAAAAAATGGAATAATATTTTCAAGTGTTGTTCAAGAGCAAAACTACAAAAGAAAAATACAAACTAAAGAACTGTGCGAACTTACTTCATGGCCTCCGAGATACAATTGCCTTGACCCCAACCACAGTCCATCCTGTACGAACTGAACGTATAGAACCGATAAAAGTATTAGACCATGGACCATGCAATCATCTTTACCAAAGTAATGTTTGAACATTGCCAAAATACTGTGGGCAACATAAGGCCCAATGGGAGAAATTTGAGACGCTGGTGGCAGCAGACATACCGGTCATTTTTTGCTAGTTCTGAGCATGCGCGCGTGGTTCTGACTTCTGAGCATGCGCGCGTAGTTCTGAGCATGCGCACGACTGGTGAGAACAAAGGAAAAAAGACCGTTGTGTCTGCTTCCACAGCAAATCTATACGCAGAAAATGTCAGGGAAAATAATTTTGTAATCTGAAACGCCAGGTGTTTTGTTGGACGCCTGAAGCGTGCATCGAAGAACATCAAATCAGTTTCCTTTAATGTCGTTAAAAACGACATTAGATGTAATACACTGATGACGCAAGCGAGCCGTTGAACCTTGACACACTGTCCGTGCTCATCAACAAATTGTTCGTTTTCGTGAAAACGAATGTTCTTATTTTGGGCGTCTGCATAGGCTTTTAATTCCTGTATGCTTTTGCGCCTCTGAAAGTAATTATTCGGCAACTAAACGTCGTCGAATTTTTCCTTTACATGTATCAAAAGTGAATAGAAAAACAGCAATTTAAATAAATTGTCAAACTGAACATTTAATTTGTTAGCATTTAAGTTATGAGCTTTTCAATCAGACATTCCACAACAATCGGCCCGTGATGAGTAACAGATGTAATTAGTTTCAAATTTAGCCTAAATTTGAAACTTTGGGAGCAGGACGCTCTAAAGTTTGGAGCAATCTGCGCGCGTGGAACATAATAAAAGAATATATTCTGGGAACTTGGAAGACTTGGAAGATTTGTTTTCGTTAAAAGAAATGCTGTTTTCTTCAATAATTCGCTAGTAAGGGAAAATCCATTCACGGACACATCAGCTTCAAAAATTCTGAAATATTCAACACTTACATTTTGAATCTCCGATAACATTGTTCCGTAATAATAGTTATATAATTTGATTCTATAGCTTCTTCTTTTAAACCTCTCCCCCTCCCCCCCCCCCCCCCCTCACTACGGTCTCAAAAACCTGGACGCAGCATACCACTGCTTTAAAGATGCTGTGTCCCCGAAAAATAGATTTTCAGATTAAACTAGTTAGCATAAGATGAGTTATGAGCTTTGCAAAGAGATATTCCACCAAAAAACCGTGCTCCTGACAAGTAGCCAATGTAATAAGTTTCAATTTTTAAATAAAAGCGGGAAAATCGGGGCCGTGTCGATTTATAAGGCATCGGACTTATGGGCAATTTTAGTATTCGGCTTTACAGCTCCGACGCCTCATAAGTCCGAAGCCTCATATTAAGTCCGACGTCGGACAAACGAGGCGTCGGACCTATGAGGTGTCTGAGCTATGCGCTAACATTCTGACATTTTATTCGCGATGTTTGTATTCATTAATAACGGCTGTCGGACAAACGAGGCGTCGGACCTATGAGGATTCGAACCTATGGGGCGTCGGACCTATGGGTCGTCGGACCTATGGGTCGTCGGACCTATGGGGCGTCGGACCTATGAGACGTCGGACTTATGAGCGGACCCCGACAAATCTATTTAATTTAAATGTTCAGTCAGAACGCGGACATATCAGCTTTAACATTTAGTGTTTCAGCTTCAGATAATGGTCATCGAGGCTTTTGGGGAAAATCTTATCAAAACTGAGCCATTTCCATGGCTTCATCGAAGGAACTTCAACCTGAATGATATTGCGAGTTGAATCCTTGTCGTCAGCGGTGATTCTCATGGAAAAGAGGGGGACTCCCGAGGCCCTCTGCACGGCAATTAGCGTGTTGAGCAGGCCCCGGCTGGTAATGGTTTCTTCATCCTCGGAGCTCGTGATTAGACCCCAACCACCAAAAGTCTCGATCAACTGTGGTAAAAAAAGGGTTTTGCAGGATCAATCGAAAAGCAGACAGAACAATAGACTCAAGTCAGACTAAAGTCGAGAAACTCGACTCGACACGAATCGACCTTTTTGAGTAGGCCTATAAGTCATTGTCTCGACTTGATTCACAGTTTTCAGTGACTCGTAATACACACAACACTGTCAGAGTCACTCATTAGTACAATAGAACGCCATTACATTGAACATTATGTGATCTAAACGAATTCAGTGTTTTATAGTAGTTCGGTATAGTGAAAAAATAGCACTGATACAATTGTTTTGGAACCAAAGAGTATGTTCGTTATAGAGTCAATGTTCGGTGTTTGTCATAGCGACACACCAATTACATTGAACCTTTTTGCAAGCATTCGGAGCAGTTTAAATGGTATAGGCCCTAGTCTATAAAAATGGCTTTATTACTACTGCTTAAAATCGTGACCTGGGTAAAGCCAAGTAGGCTTTAATGTTTCTTTGCTGAATAGTTCACTGGTATCTGTTAACATCATTGGCCTAAAGGCAAACGCCTGGTACTCAATTGATTCTTGGGTGGTGTTTTGTCTTATCCGTCTTTCGGGCTTTCGAGAACTTGCTTGATCGTGTTCGGTGATTGACTCAGTTTCCTCGAGAAAGAATCGGAATACAAACAGATCACACGTGTCGGGCGATGGTCTCTCCATCCATGCAAACAGTCAAATCATATTCTGTAACATGTTTTTCTATACTTCGATTTCCCCGATTACTTTTCCCAAGTATTTCAAGACCTTAAAGTCAGCAGGGGCATTCTAGCTTAACATTTTTAATAATGACTATTGAGTGGACGAGTGTATTTTTAACACGCCTGAAAATTGTTTTCTGCGGAGAAAAGGTGTTACCATGAGTAAGGGCGTTGCGCCGCTAGTCTCCATCCCCTCCACGTCCATACACGCTGTGTAGTAATCCCGTGCCTTCTGTAGGGCAGTATATGGAGGGCTGCTCGTCGAGGCTTTCCCCTCAAGAATCTGCAGAACCAGCGGAGCAGATTATTGGCTGATCCGGACAGACTTTGGACTCAACAATGGGGTGTGCCCACATCCCACCCCCCCCCCCCCTTCCAAAAAATAAGCAAATAAACGCTCCTTTTTGCTGCGACGTCATCTGCGGTTAAAACATTGCGTGCCACGCCCCATGACACACAATTTACACGGCTTTGCAGGGCCGTGGCAAGCACTATTTCCAATTTTCCATTCCAATTCTCCCGATGACGGTCAAAGCATGATGACTGAAACGTTGAGTTTATATCGTCGGTTCCTCTGAGAACCATGCTTTTCTTAAAAGTTTTAGTTGCCTCTAATATTTACACCGCCTGAAAGGGGGATTTTTGTGAGCGGGGCATAAACCAAATTGTATACATGTACATTTTTCACCCAAATACACGGTTTAAGGCCACTCTAAAGGATTACGATCAGCGGTGGTAGGGGTTGGTGACATTTTGAATTGCCAACCCAACCACCCTTACGGTTTTCCTGGGCCCAGATCTAAATAGAGGATAATTCTTCAACACATTCTAGAGAAATTATCCCGATTTTCAGACCTATAGACCCAGGCGGGTTAACTTCAATTCCATCATCGGTCAGACCAACTCGCTTCCACGTAAAGTTGGTGTCACACTGTTGCGTATGGCACCAGCGTATGAGTTGCGTATTAAAATTCATGAAATATTTTTCATACGCCCTCGAAAATACAGAATTGTGCGTATACTTACCGCGTAGTGAACCTATTAGTAGCGTATGAGTAGCGTACGTATTCACAGCGCATGCCCAGCGTGCCGCCTATCACGTGACAAGTGGCTGTATATAACTTTCTCAAAACGCTGGCAATACGCTGCGGATACGCTGGCCATACGCCAATAATACGCTAGTTGTACGCTAAATACGTTACTCAATCGTCAGGCACACGCCAAGATGTCTATATACGTTGCAGATACGCCAGACATACGTTAGAAGTACGTTACTCATACGCTATCAATGCGCTATCAATACGCTAGCTGTACGGTACACCTTCATGCCAACCTATGGCAACTTATGTCCAGCGTACTCGACCTATGCGTAACCTACCTCTAGCGTACCTCTAGCGTAATCAGCGTATGCCTAGCGTATGCCTAGCGTATATGCTTAGCGTATGAACCATACGCAGGCATACGCACACAATTTTTAAGCATGCTTAAAAAATTTGTTTGGCCTCGGCGTATCCCACAGCGTATGTCAGCGTATGCCAGCGTATGCCAGCGTATGCCACCGTGCTTGTAATCGTATACAACCTATCCCTAACGTACCCCTACCGTATGTCAGCGTAGGCCTGCGTATGAGTGATAATTTAATACGCAACTCATACGCTGGTGCCATACGCAACAGTGTGACAGCAACATAAGTTCTAAGTCTCGATCAATTACTAAATCACAAAACTACATCAAAATCTTCAGTTCTTATGTATTCATCATTGTTTCAGAATCACTTTGGGCATTTTTGTTATCTATCTTCATTCCTCTGAAATGTTATCGCCTTAGTTTTAGTATGGTTTCCACGTCGACAATGACCGCATATTCCAGTACTAGGTGGAATCCGGCTGACGACGACCAGAGCACACTGTTCGAAACGTTAAGTTACCGGTTCGTCTCAGAACCGACAAACAAGATTTAAACTTTCCACACTTTATTGTACACCTCGCCATGCAAACCTCCAAAACGTATGTGATGAACTCACCGTTTTGATGATTTTGAGGTTGGCGTTGGACAACTCCCCGAAACTCTTGCTGATTCCCCCGGCCCAGGGTGGTATCTCGGCCCGGTCCAGCCAGCCCCCGCACGCGTACCGGTAGAAGTCGTGACATGGGTCGGCCGTCTGGTCTAGGGCGCTGAGTATGGCCCCGCTTGCTATCACGCACTCAGGCTCCAAGCAGATCGGACCGGGTTCGTTCTGTATCGAGAAACAAGAACGACTTATATGTAACGAGTGCAATTAAGTTAATAGAGCTCCATAGGCAAGAGTGATGAATATCCTAACTTCATACAATTGGGAACAAATCTCACAACTCTTTCATGTGATTAAATTATACACCAAAATATACGTAGTTGTTATCCTTTATATTTTTTGTTTATAAATAACTTATCCCACCAGCAATAGTCAATTGATGACAACGCCAATGGGTAATTACGTCTCATGAAAGCATAAATACAGCATAGTTCTCTAAAGAAAGAGGTCCAGATGCTGACTTCGGTAAGCCTGCTTCTACACGTAAAACAACAGACTTTCTTTCAATTTATGGGTCGGGGTCATGTTTAAACTTTCCGGGAGATTTTTTCCTCCAAAGAAAACCACCTCTGCAAGTAGCATTTAAGTCCAACCCACATGCAGAGCGTAATTATAAATGGATTTTATGAAATTATGTATGCAAGTATTAAGGTACCTATGATGATTTCGTGTGTAAAATTTCATTACGAATTAAACAAAGAGTTAATATTAGGATGCATTTTACACGCCCACCATGTTGCCTGAATGTATGGTTTCTGTATAGACGATGGCCCTCGACGTCAGTGTACATTAATATTGAAATCTCAGCGGTATGCGCACGCATCGTGTTTTGCATTAAATTTAGTTTAGGAGTGACGTCTGGGTAAGATAGCCTTTGAATTATGTGACCTTTGAGGACTTTAACCAAATGTATGCAAAACACGATGCGTGCGCATACCGCCGGGACATTTGAATATAAGGCGGATACTTATAAACAAAGGGCACACGGTCAAAAACAAGGTCACTGAAGCAATCACGGCAAGTGTTCATCTACAATGGAAAAAGTTCCACGCACGTATAATGACTATACATGACCACTCCAGAGCGATTCGCCAATTAGTTGATTTTGTCGGTAAATTCGTATCGTTGTGGGCAAAATCGTGTAGCTGTCGGCAAAAAGTTCAGAGTGAAGAAACAAATTTTGAAGATTGAATCTGCGTCGGGGATGATGATGTAAATTGAAACAGCGATTTTCTCCTTTGCCCTTTTCCCGACGTAATATATGAGCACTGTATGCTCAGTGCTTTCCGAGAGCCTGTGTGAAAAAATTCACAGGCTTACTCGGGCGGGACTCGAACCCTCGACTGCATGTTACAGGGTGGTTAAAAAAACGTTAACCCGAGTTTAAAGTGATTGTTCACCCACCTCGTACAATTCTAGAGAATTTGTGTTTACTTATAGTGTTGATGGGTAGGGTGTTTAGAAATAATGCTGAAAAAATGCTAGGTCTATAGCTTAATTGGATCTCAAGATATGGCCCATTACACATGGCATGTACAAAACTGGCTTGTCCACGGGAGCTTCTTACCTTTAGTTTTTGTCTTCAACATGCTTCATTATTTTACAATGAAGCTCCCGTGGACAAGCCAGTTTTGTACATGCCATCTGTAATGGGCCATATCTTGAGATCCAATTAAGCTAGACCTAGCATTCTTTTCAGGATTATATCTTAACACCGTACTCATCAACACTATATAAACACAAATTCTCTGGAATTGTAGGAGGTGGGTGAACAATCCATTAAACTTGGGTTAACTTTTTTAACCACCCTGTAGTGCAGACGTCTTAACCACTCGACTACCGAGCTTGCCGGGGTCGGCTGGCTGATTCGCTGAATCCAATGCAGCAGCGGGTACTGCGTAATCTTCATATTAATCCCCCCCCCCCCCCCCCCCCCCGCTTTTAAATTATTTTTCAGGACGGAAAAAATTGGGGGTCAACGTCTGCCTTTGTTTCGTTTTGTTTTTCTCACACCCCGTCGACAAAACTATGATGATACCCTCATTCAAAATGGTCTAGCAAAGAGCAAAGTCCTCATCATGCCTATGGACGATGTGACGTTAACGTAGCCTCGCCTTTATTGTTTTAACTTAGTTGTCATGTTTGCTTTGTTTAACAGATGTTAGCAGATGTTGATAAAATTCTGAAAACACTTTTGATCAGTATGAATTATAAATTTGTTTCAATGAAAAAGAAAATGTTGTTCAAGCTGTCAGCATCGTTCTAACAATTGAATTGTAAAGCAGGGTGACCCAGCATAATACATCTATTGTGCCTCTGTTAACATCGTTTCCCCGACCGAAATTATTAAAATATTTCCCCATGTGAAAACCTAATTAAAATGCACTTTGCAGGAATAAATCATACCAGCATATTTGACCAAAGAATAATGGGGAAAAAAAGGAATAATAATCACGTGCCAGCAAAACGAATGCATTGACGCAAGCACTTATTTTCACGTATGTTGGATTTCCGCAGCCATGCAATAAGGATTTGTATGACATCTATTAGGCCTACGTAGGATAGAGTCGTTTCTATGAGAATTTCATTTGGATCCATGCAAAACCGCAATTTACCTTGACAAACTTGCTAACATCGACGTACTGCATGTATACTACTATAGTTAAAATAAACAGAGAATGGAAATGGATCGAAATAGAAATATGCGGGCGCTATAGGCCTAATTATTTCCGTGGCTATCTGACAATCTTTTGACGTACTCATTTGCATGTTTATTATGTAGTAGTAATGAATAGGCCTAATGATAGTACATCGTACATACACTGCAAAAACTGTGGTGTTCAATTAACACCATGTGGTGTTTATATTGAACTATTCGCCCAAAATAAGCACCATATGGTGTTAATTTAACACCACAGTTTTTGCAGTGTACAGCATGAATGCAATTACTACAGCATTCACGAAGGTTTCTGTTTTAGATTCAAGCTAACCCTGCTTTTCAAATTTTACAGTAACATTATTCGTATGATGGTCCCAAAAAATTATTTTCCGGAATTGCCAAAATACACTGTAAAACAATTCCCGTATTTTTACGGTGAAAAGCGTGAACATATACTGTGAGTAACCGTAAATGGACTGCGCGTTACATTTTACGGGCAAAACCCGTAAAGGGCCGCTCAATACGTGGCAATTGCACGACCAATCAGAAATGAGAAAATTTGTGTTCACAAAAGTTAGTTTAAATTGCAGTGTTTAATCCAAAAATACACTTTCTTGACCATAATATGTTTTATTCAAACAATTCCCCAATAGAATTTTGATTTTTTTTACAAACATAGGTGAAAAATCTTATTACATCTCCTTTAATTTCGTATTCAAATATCAAAATTGTTTATGGGAAGCCATGCCTTTATTATGGGGGGATACGCTGAATATAAAGCTTAAACACAACATCATTGAGTTTGTAATCTTTAGTAGATTATCGTAGCATTTGTACACTCTTCCATAGTAATGTATCATAAGTTACTTCTGTTTAGTCTGGTTCCTACTTCATTCATTTCTGTTAATTAATGGCAACCAATACCGTAAAAATGAATCCTGTAAATTTACTGTTCACTTCCTGTTTTTGTTTAAACCCCAGAGACATTTTACGGGAAATTCCCGTAAAATTTACGGTTTTTCGGTGACAAACTGTTTGACCGGGAATTTACCATAAAATTACGGGCAATTTTTGTATAGGCCTACAGTGTATCTCTGAGATTGTCTATAAAAATGCTAAGACAGATTGGAAATATCTCCCAGCCTATCCCATTGTATGCTTTGAATTGATGTTGTGTATTTCACTGTCATGTTGGAGAAAGCCATCTTTACCAAAAAACGGCAGCCATTTTGGAACATTACCATACCGTCTGGATCTAAAAATCTAAGTGAAAAATTCCCCTTTCCCCTTTAATTCCCCTCCTTTTGTGAAAAAAGGGCATAACGTTAAACGTGTATTTTGTTTATTTTAACTAATTTTGTATTGCTGCGCGGCGTGTTAGTGATCAATCTTTCTCATTAATATACCTCTGGTGTCCCCGGTTGCCATGTCTTCCTTATTTAGGTATAATTTTAAGTGTCAAAAACGTGGTTGGCTAAATGTGTTCAAAATTTTCAAACTCAAAACTGTGCGGGCCGCAATTCTTAAATGCGATTGTGTATACAACTTGAAGGGTTCCAGTACTATGTGCTGTGGCGCGTGCACTTGCAGCATTCAAAATAGGCCTACCTGTCTGAGCCCATAATACAGGTTTTTTTTTAAGTTGTCCGAAAATTGTACCGGCGATTACTGTACCTGACAACTGAAATCCATTTTATGTCTATTTGTCTATTTCTGTTCGTCTATTTCTCCTGTAAACTGAAAATTTCTCCGTCTTTTCTTCACATGTTTTTACCGTTTTGGGGCTTCCGCACTATACAGTGCGATATGCGCTTTTGAGGTTTCAGTACCAGAAATAATAACAATCACAATATATTTAAAATGTTGAAGAGAGGATCCGACTATGTCCAACAGATCCAGCAATTACCAACCACCCTCCAAACCATTCATTTTACAGACGGGATTGTACACTTACCCGAATTAGGCCCTTCGCCGGGATTCCACCAGAAAAGGCCACCTGGAACAAGACCAAAACCACGGGGGCGATCATGGCGGCAGTCACGGTGCGACAGCGTCGCTCGTGGCTCTTGGTACCTCAGATCTGATCGAAATTATAATCTTTTCTACAGGTATATCGAAAAATAAATGAAACAGCAGCAAGTCCTATATTACCTCAGTAGTCAGTACTGACTAAAAATATAGAGTCATGCATTTTCATATGTTCAAACATAAAACGAAATGACCCGGATAGACATCGATTTTTTGCAAGCTGCAGGTTGCGTTTATTTTGTTTACCTTGAAATTGAAAAACAAAATATGCAAATGAGTTATCTCTACATGACATAGTCACAGAAATATCAACGATGTTTATGGTCTGGTTCATGCTGTGTTGACAAAATGGTGATCAGGCAGGGGCGGATCTAGCCTTTCATTTGTACCCGCCTATACCGGTACAGTCTATACAGTGTACGGACCACCAGCGGTATACCCACTGGTAACAAGGATGTGGTTTAGCATTGCTTATTTCATTTCATTTCATTTATTATTTCTCAGGGCAAACATAAAAAGGTACAGTACACAGATGAAAAAATGACATAAAACAAAACATGACATGGTAACACCCCTGAAGGATTGCCAAATGTGAACTAAATCACAATCGAGTGGCTCTCCAAATGTAGCCATGCCAACATTAAATACATGTACATATATATATGCAAAATGAAAAAAAAAAAAAAAAATGCAAGGCAATACTATAGTAATACAAAAAAAATACAAATTTAGTTATAAATAGGTTTGCTTACAGTATATGCAGGAGATGAAGTATATATAAATAAATATGTAGACGGATTTCAAATACATTTATGATATTAAATCTCCTTAAAATAAATACATTATGTACACAAATAACAGATTGTAACAGTTCAGAATAGACCTAAAACATAATGACGTCACACTTAGCTTACATGCGCACAAGTCCATGGTAGTCTCAGGGTACCAGGCATCCCGTAGGGCAATAGAAAAGCACGCATGTAAGCAAACCAAGACTCTATGTTTCAGGTGCACGCCTATTTAGGATGGAATTATGATGGATTTACCGGGAGACAGAATATAATTACGCAAACTACTGAGAAACTTGGACATATTAAGTACAACTTGTTCCTTAACATTAGATGGTAAACTATCCCATAATCTTGGAAACCTAACAAATAGAGAGTTGTGTAAGCAGTTAGTGCGACCCCCCTTGTGAACAAACTTAACAAAATCACAATGCCTAGAATTAATAGAAACATAACTGTGGATACTTACATCAAACTTATTATACAAACATTTAACAACAAAAGAAATGGACAGAAAATTAAGTCTGTTGATCAACAGAGGAATTCCTAATTGCTTACATCTGGAAGGGTAGTCAATGTCGGCATTGTTAGGTATGGCTCTTTTAGGGAGGCCAAGACAAGAACGTGTGAAACGCCTCTGAACCTTTTCAATGAGTGATTGGTGAGTGTGTAGGCTTAAGCACCAGACAGGAGCAGCATACTCCATGACAGGTCTACATAGGGAAGTGTAAAGTTTAACTAGAACAGTGGAATTATTACTCTTAACAACCCGTCTTATAAAGCCACAAAGTTTGGTAGCTTTGGAAGTAATGCTATCAATGTGGTTCTTCCAACTGAGATCACGAGAGATGACGACACCTAGATACTTGTACTGGCAAACAACTTCAAGAGAATCCGAGCCAATATTATAAATGGGACTAGGAGGATTTCTGCTACGAGTTACAGTCATAAGCTTACATTTCTTAGGATTAAGTACCATGTGATTAATATTACACCAGTTAATTACATTGTTTAAGTCATTTTGAAGGATTACTGTGTCAGAGTTGGATCTAATGGGTCTATACAATACAGTGTCATCTGCATATTGTCTAAGATTGGATTGAACACAGAATGGGAGATCAAAAACAAAGATATTGAAAAGCAAGGGACCAAGAACAGAGCCTTGCGGTACACCTGATAAAACTCTTAACTGCTCTGATTGGGTACCTTGGAAGATTACTCTTTGTGATCTGTTGCTAAGATAAGAATTAAACCATGATAGAACTGAGCCACAAATACCATATTTATGCAATTTATCTAATAACATGCTGTGGCTAACTTTGTCGAAAGCTTTAGACCAGTCTAGAAAGATTACATCGATACGAGGAGGATTACGCACATCAATGACTTCAGCCCATTCATGATAAAGAGTTGTCAACTGGGTTACACATGAACGCTTAGGGAAAAACCCATGTTGAGCATCACTAACTATGCCTCGTCTACAAATATGATTTACAAGGTGATTGCTTACGATTTTTTCTAATGTCTTACCAACTACGGAGCAAAGAGAAATCGGTCTATAATTGCACATGTTACGTGGATCACCAGATTTGAAGAGAGGTACAACATGAGCAAGTTTCCACTCATTAGGAATATTGCCGGAGGAAAGAAAAAAGTTGAACAAATTTGTCAGTGGTGTAGCTAAACTGTCACTGGCAATGCTCAAAAACAGTGGAGAAATCTCGTCGGGTCCTGCAGACTTGTGAATGTCCAAATTGTTCAATAGTTTCCTCACTTCGAATGGCGTCACAACGATGGTCGTTAGTCTAAACTCCGAAGGGGAATGGTTGCAGGATTGAGGAGTTGAATAGGAGTGAGTGTCCCGGGTGAAGTTACTTTGGAAGATCCGGTTGAAGTTGTCTGCAATATCAAGATTCTCAGTGATTGCAGAATCAGGGTCGCCATTATGAAAGTTGCTAGGACAGCTTTTCTTTCTTTGGCCACTAACAAAAGACCAGAATTTCTTGGGATTGTTGGAGCAGTTGAGGCAGAGGTCGTTTACAAATTTGTGGTAGGACTGAGCAGTAATATATTTAACCTTATTACGTATGCACTTGTACTTTTCCCACAGGTAAGTATTTGTGGGATTACGTTTTGCAGCTTTGAAGGCTCGTTGCTTTTTCCGGCTGAGTTGAACGACTTCACTAGTGATCCAAGGACTCCGTTTTTTCCTTTTTGTCTGGCCATGGGCACGACATCCTTAATCGCTGCAAACAGTAAGTCTTTAAATCTGTCCCAGACTTCATCAGCATCAAATCCTGGCGAAAAGCATGTGTCCCAAGGAACACAGTTCAATGTGTTACAGAGCTCACTAATATCAGCCTTGTTGTACTGATAGAACATTCGAGTGATCGTTTTGACAGTATGACTTGTATGAATTCTAAAACCAATACCATAATGATCACTGTTACCTAAGCCAGGTAAAGCCCGAGTATCAATGAATAAATCTGGTCGGTTAGTGAACAATAGATCAATTGTGGAACCAGAGTTATCTACATTAGAATGAGGACGAGTTATAAACTCTACCAGTTGGTTGAAGTTAAGTACGTTGGAAATAACATTTAGTCGTTGTACGTTAGGAACAGTGGTGTTTACATCGATATTGAAATCACCTAATAATGCTATGGCAAGGTAGTTATGGGCAAAAGGTAAAATCGATTCCAGTACAGTTTCATAATAATCAAAGAATTTGGAGTTAGCATTTGGTGGTCTGTATAAACACCCTAATAGAATGGTACCTCGATTACAAGATATTTCGACCCACAACAATTCAAGATCAGGGTGTTCAAATTTACAACAGCGTGAAGGTTTTAGGTGATTTGATACAGCAACAAATATACCACCGCCATGTCTGTTACGGTCTTTTCTAAACATTGAGTATTGAGGATTCAGGTTAAATTCACCATCGAGAACAGTTGGGTCTAGCCAGGATTCAGTTACAAAGGCAATATCAATGTTGTTAACAAGCATTTCCGATTGAAACAAGACAAGCTTATTGACAAGGCTTCTGGCATTAAATAATACACAATTGATTTTTGAGCGTTGCAGTTCTGTACTGTTGTCAGAAGACTTGGGTGATGTTGAACCGTCAGGGCCGGGATTTGGGTGAACATCACCAGAAAGTTGAACTTAAAAAAGATGAGGTTGAGTTGGGGTAGTATGTGATCGGGCATTTACCAAATCTTCTACGACGGCAAGCGTTGATGGTGGAAGTGCTAGCAGGTACATGATGGCGAATGACGTGATGATCACATGCTGGAAGTACTAGTAGCTGAGGCTGTGAGTCAGTGGAGAATCTTGCAGTTACTTGCTGGTGCCTTGGTGACAGAAAAATGTCAAATTTGTTGGGAAGTTTTGTCCAGGAATCAAAGTTTAAATGGTGGGGTAAGTACTTTATCTTGACAAATAGGCTTGGTAGGCAGGGAACAAAGGCTGGCATCATCGGGACAAAGGCTGGCATCATCAGGGCAGAGGCTGGCATCATCAGGACAAAGGCAGTGATGGTGATCACAATGGAGGCACTGAAGCAGTGATCCAATGGTGCAGCTTGCATGAATGCATGGTGTGAACTGTAGCTGAATCCACTCAGATTTATCAGCAAACTTGCTGGCAAAATTACACCAAAACTTGCTTTTGGTTCCCCAAATGTTGCAGGTAAACACACCAGTAGAATCAGCATAAAAAGCCCTTTCATCTGATACATGATTGATGACAGGCAAATGGCTAGAACTGGTGAGGAAGACTCCAGAAGTCAGAGCCAAAAACAGAGCATGCAGCCAGGCCGCCATCACACCTTTGGTTATCACAACTTTGCTCAGCAGCCCGGGGGGGGGGGGGGGTGCAACCCCCACAACCCCCTCTAGATCCGCCCCTGCCAGGAGTTGACATTCGTTTTTGATTTAATCCATAGAAATGTATTTTAAAATCCCAACCTTCAGCTCCTATTTTTAAAATTTGCAGTGGAAACGAAACGAGTTTGCCGATACAGGAAAATCAAACACCGGGAAGTGTGAATGGTAAATATCATAGGAAGTACCGATTGCATGAAGTGAGAACAAGTCTTAGCTATCTAGTTTGTACATGTAGGCCTACATGTACATGTCAGACCCCATCTGTGAAAGGAGAGTGCCCCTTTAACATGCTGACTAGACCTAGTGCCCCCCCCCCAAAAAAAAAAAAAAGAACCACCCCAAAACAACAAAAACCATTCTATCCTCGGCCACGACGTGATCAAGGTTTTCTCACTATCCAAATTGTTGTTGAATTTATTGTTGATCGTTTACTGAGTCTCCTTGTCCAGATTGATTATCAACCAGAAAAAATATCACTGCGCTTTCAGAAATTTTGGATGTTTTGAATGTTATCATTGATCTGCTCGTGGCTTCCTCAATATCGTGATACACTTTTGATTGAAAAGTCTGGACAGCCATGGTTAAATAGTTTGGATTATACGTGCACTCGTCATTGTATATTGCCATTTGTATTTCTTTGTGTACCATTGCCATTATTATCATTTTCATTTCGGTGTCCTATTGTATTTATATTTTCTTGCTTGAAATAATCTCTTGACGAAATCCGACTGATCGCATACTTCTTCCGATTAATGAATAATGATCACTTTGTTCTGATTTTTTTTGTCGGTGAGAGGATCAACATAACGCAGCCGTCTGTGTAGATTCTTCTAGAGCAACGTTCCTTTGTTTAACCACTAACGAAACTCGGGTATAAAAGAATCACAATCTCAATTTTTTTGGGAAAAATTTGTTAGGAAAATTATTTTGAAAGCAGGGCGCGCGGGAGGGGGGGGGGGGGGGGGGCGGCTGAGCTGACTTTGATGATCAGTTTTATGACGAGTTTTGAAGCTGTTTATTAGCCACTATTTTGGGAGGCTTTTCAAGTTCCACTTTTGCCTCGAAATTCATTATAAATGTTTGAACATTTTAGGAGTTTCAGCGCCCAATCTTCCGCACTGCAGCCTCTGTACATCACTGTTGGACCTCAGCTATAAATACACTAGGAATTACTTAATAATGATTTATTCGGGAATATTTTACACATTAAAATACAAATATATACATTAATACAAGAAACTAAAACACTTAAAAACAACACTGGGATTACATGAAAACAAACAAACAAAAGTCCCCAACACTTCAACAAACAAACAAACAAACAAACAAACAAACAAACACCCCAACAAACAAACAGAAGACAGAACACAGACAGTGTAGGGCTGCCTAGGAGAAATGATAAAAATGAAACAAAACACTGTCGCCAAAAGGGCGTGTAACTGCAACCATGCACAGGACATAACACGTACGCAGCTGCACAATGTTCGCTTTTCTCAGAAGAACAATGAGCGCGGAGGCAAAGAATGGCAAAACAATTGATGATGAAAAAGATTAGGCGACACAAGAATTTATAAAAAATGCTGGGCCTGGGCTTCTGCTTGCAACCATGTAACTCAAGCAAATGCCACCATGACTTGTACCATCATGAAAAAAGACACATTGTGATTTACAGCATTCCATGGTGCATTGTGAAATACTGTTTGGCCACCAATTTAGATTACCTTGTGAAATGCTTACTCAGCTTTCAGTACATACAGTGTGTAAGACCCGGTCTCTGCTTGGCTGTCACAAACTCAAATTGGTCCAAATTCTGCGCTGAAAGTGTGGTGATGAAGTACAACATTGACGTGTACTACCCGCACTATAACTGTGAGCAAAGGTGTCCTAATTGTCCCATAGTCCCGTCAATGAAAATTACACTTGAAAAGAAAATTAGCCAATTTCAAATAATGAATATTCAAATCTAGTTTACAACGCCCGTGACTTGATGCCTTGACATTTGACAACAGGTCTGACGTTCTGCTGCCGATGTTGTCGCGTGAAAATTAGACTTCATGAAAACCGACTCATTGAGTCAGTGCGCAAACTCAGTTGGCGCCTAACATCCAAACAATGAGAAACACAGGGTTGGCCTTAGGGTATTAGCCTTTTAGAGGTATGGCGGACACAATAGGAGGGCGCTATTTGATTTGGGTATAAATACACAGGTTTTACCCAAATCAAATAGCGCCCTCCTATTGTGTCCGCCATACCTCTAAAAGGCTAATTGGATTAGGGTGAGAAATAGGGGTTATGGTTAGGGTTATAACTGTCAATGGTCCCTTAAGGAGACATTGTTTTGTTATTTTGTGTACCTTTAATAGGGAGACAAGTGACATTAGGGAGACATTTCGATGTCTCCCTAATGTCACAGTTAAATATTGAGAATTTAATGTCGCAAATTGGTTATATCGATAGAGAATGGTCTAAAACATAAATATACCGAAATTCGTTGGGGTAGGATAAGGGGAAAGTTGGGTTAGGTTACATTAAAGTTGAAAACAAAATTGTGCACAAGTCTACGGGAATGTCTCCTAAATGACCCATCGCCCGTAATTATTATTATTATTATTATTATTATTATTCTGGTTTAATAAAAATCCGATGTCTCGCAGTGTTGTGGCTGAGTTGCACATGGTTACAAAGTTAAAAACATTTACATACATATGAACAAAATTAACCAGTTACATTTATATAAAAACAGCATCATTAAAATTAAAGTTTAAATAGGAAGTAATCATGACAGTACAAATAACAAATAAAAAAAAGAACCTCTACCATTACATAATAAACAATAGAAAAATAAAACCACTATACTGCGCGACATGGCCAGGATTACTTTGAATTTAAACGACCGATGTAGTAAGGGATTGGGCTATTTTTAAGACTATTAGTTTTTGTCTGAAAGGTAGAAATGTTCTTATTATTTCGTAAATTTCTACCATGACTCTCAAATCTGGAAGGGGGAATAATGACTTAATGCGAGGATTGCACTGATTTTTTTCCTGCAAGACTACGACAATGATCTTCCCTTCTACTAGCTAATGTAACAAGTTTAAGAGTCCTATAAGAGCATCATCATAATTATCATAATCCAATCCTAATATAATTTTGCAAACTCTTTTTAAAATTTGCTCTATATCGCTACTCTGTATAGACCGGAGTGCCCAATAACACCGGTCTTTTGTACCAACAATCGTTGTCCTCCACACCCCTTCGCCAGTGGGGGGGGGGGGGGGGGCGGGCGGGCGGGGGGGGGAGGGCGGGCGGGGGGGGGGGAGGGCGGGCGGGCGGAATTTTTTTTTTTTTTAATTATTTTTAAATTTGTAATTTTTTTTACATTCCCCGGAAGTCCAACTTTTAACTATACACAAAGTAAAACAAACACACAAATGTTGTTAGGCCGATAAAGAGTTTAATATACGTAATACAGCTGCCTCTTCAGCGATGGCCGCCGGGTCCTTCACTCCACCCGAACAACACATTAGGCTGCCAGTACTGACACTGTCTCCTGGGGCTCAACAATGTCACTCTATGGACCACTTTTTGGTGGACGCGACCTTTGTGTGTTTCAGCTGTATTTGAGCTGGCTCAACATTCGACCAAAAACCTCACGAAGTTTCGATGTGGTAGCCACATTGCACATACAATCAAACAAGACGTTTACACGCAGTTTGAATGCTGAGCGTGTATTAAAGACGCCATCTTGGCTTCCCCTGTGCATATACACGTTCAGTTGATGCATTTTGTTTGAATATTTATTATTTAATCGTTTGTGTAAATATACAAAAAAAAATCCAAACTAAATATTAAAATATATAGTGATTAAATAATATAATTAGAAAAATGTTGGGATTTTATTTGTTCATACGTTCATTTCTCAAAATGCGATTTTCATAACCTTTTAGCCTCGTGCGTTATACATGTATGCACTGTGGCCACTCCTTGGGATTTTTCCCAAGATCTTGGAAATTTTGGTGGGAAAAATATGGTTGCACATGCGCAAAGGCTTATTCTAATGCTCTTTGCACATTGTTTTTCCATCGCCTTGGGAATTCTTGGGAATTTTACTGGATGAATCTTGGGAATTTGAAATTTGATGAGTGACCACGCTGCATTTGTGTATTTCTGGACCGCGTGTATTTCTATCGAGATATTTATTGTGCGAAGTATAGTAACACACTGATACTAGAATATGAACTTTCAAACTCTGGAGTAAAAGGTAGGGTCGTGTTTGTGCATTACAAATAACAAAATAAAGATGGAAACGAGATTGGAACGAATCAACCAGCGAAATCAATTCGAGTTTTGGGATAAAATTGAAAAAAACAAAAAATTAATAATATAAAACCTTTTTTGGCGCGGGCCGAAAAATAGGGGCGAGCGGTCGAGGACAACCAAACAATTTTGTTTGGCCTAAGGGAAAGATCTTTTTGTACAGCGCCCGATGAAACGCTGTTGCGTGGCGTCATTATTTTGGTAAGCACTTATCCAGAACCACCAAAATGACATCGTCATTGAATAGGCACAAGGCCTTATTGAATAGGCACAAGGCGCGATGCGCGCGACGATGTCATTTTGGTGGTTCTGGATAAGTGCTTTCCATTATTTTCGACTATGGTGAAGGGCGCCCCTAGCGTTGGATAGGTAAACGCGTGCTTGCGTCTGCAGTGATTCCACACGAGAAGTACAGCATCGGGTGTAAAATGCGAGCGGGATTTTCATTGATGAAGAAAAACTTCACAAAGATGACAAAATGAAGAAATGAGGAGACAAATAATAATATCCCGGAGGTACCTCCATTATAATACATGCAGTTACATGTTTTATTAGTGACATGATTTTAGTGATATTTATAAATCAGGGATCGGGAATACATTTGTACAATGTCATTTAGTTATGTGGGGCGATGAGATGGGCCAATACGCAGTCAATTAAGGACTGAAGTTTTTTTCACATGTGAAAACCAGATTGAAATGTTGAGATATTGGTTTTAAGGCCAACAAAATATATTTTCGGTCTCTGGTCAGCGCGCGCGTCGATTTTGATCATGCGCGTCAATTTTTCCCCCAAATTTTCCGCGGTAGCTACAACAGCGCCCTCTATTGCCGCAAAAAACCTCTGGTCCCATCCCAGCCAGCAATTAAAAACCACATTGCTTTTTATGGTCTAAACATAAATGCAGCATACTCACATTTACACAAAAAATAAAGCAATGTCTAAAAGCTGGCTTGAACTTTAATTTATGTCCGTTTACAAAAACAGGTTCTGTTGTTCTGAATGTGTAGCAGGGCTTTTAGAGGCAAAGTCCACATCATAAAAGTTGTCTTGGCTGTAAGGAAAAAGCATTTAGGGTACCTAGGCAAACGAGGAGGGCACCTACATGTAGGCAAATGAGGGGCACCAAGCAGATGTGGAGGGCACAAGGCACATGGAGGACACCAAGGCATGGGGAGAGCATCTAGGCAAATGAGGGGCACCAAGGAATGGGGAGGGCACCAAGGCAAATATATGATGGAGGGCACCAAGGCATATGAGGACACAAAAAAGCAAAATTGTACACACCTTGTCTGTACTGTGCAAGCTTTTAAAAAGGGCAACCCCCCAAAAAAAAAAAAAAATAAAAACGCAGCGACGCATCAATTTCGGAACTTCAGTCTGACCAGAGACCGACTATTTTTTGTTGCCGAAGTTGGCAGGTATCAGATTCTATTCATTCCTTATGGGTGGACAATATTTTTGTTAATGTATAAAAAGAAAAAAAACGTCTTTGTTGTAACGGGAAGTATCCATAGTTGAGTTGCTTTTTAATGATAAGGTAACAGTCATGTTGAAGCATCTGAACAATAAATGAAATCAAACTTTGCTCCACTCGAGAAGTGTTAATTTCTGTCAGTGGTCTCACTAGTAATACTCATAACTGCTACTTCAGACAGTCATTAACAAAGTAAGACACACCGAGTAATACGATTTTAAAAACAAAATCTGTTCATTTTTATTATATCATTGAAGATGAATCAAATTACAATAAATAAATATTGTAGTAAATAACAAATGTTTTATTTTTGAAATACTTTTTAACGATCAATTTTTCTGAGAAATAATTTAGTTTTGTGAGATATGTACCGTTATATTTGTTTCTAATGATATTTGCAAAAGGTGGCTCTCCACAATTGAATATCAGAAATATATGAATTAATAAATATATGAATAAATAACGAAAGAAAGAAAGAAAAGGGGAGGGAGGAAACATTAAGTATGGAATGTTAAACCAATCCTTGTCAAATTTTGTTGGGGGTGTCATTTAGTGCAATTAATTCAGTGCGCCTTTTTATCCATTGTAAACTACAGAAAATACTTCTATCGGTTGCAAGTTTTACCTAGACCAAAGGTATGAGGGCGCCCTTCCCCATGAGCAGCTACTTCCGGGTGCACCACACTCAATAAAATCCCCTTGACCTTAGTGTAAAATCCACTAACTTCACAGTGAAAAAATCCTTTTCCAGGAGTCTCTCAGTTTTTGTGACACTACTGAAAATTATAGCTTAAATCTTAATCTGTCAAATTCTTTTCATTTTTGGCACGTTAGCAGTTTATCATTTTTGCTAATTATCCCCAGAAAGTAACACCCCCGAAAAATAATGAGGTTTTTCCCAAACCGGCTAGCTGCCATTTTCATTGCCAAGCCAAATAGGACCAATTTTAAAGCCAACATTTATCGGGTAAATCAATTATTGCCAAAGAAGTTGAACGATTGCAACGTAACTCGTAGCGACCATCATAAAGTAAATTAAATATATCCAAAAATGTAACTGTCCTATTGTACACTATTTTTTTCAAATAATTTAGAAAAACAGGATATAGGCCTAACAGAAATGGGACGGTAATTATACCAATCACATTTGGATCTCCACTTTTAGAGATCGGCCATCTTTAACTTATCTGGAAAAAAATACTTGTAGTTAGAGACAAATGAATAATATAGCAAAGACGGGCACTGATACTCCTATAATAACAGATTTGACAACCTTTGGAATAATATTATCAAGACTTGCAGCAGCATTTTTAAAAGACCCAACAATATTAAGAATCTCCGATTTAGAGGTAGGGTTAAAAACAAACAAACAAACAAACAAACAAACAAGAATTTGTGTTGGACTGACCAACAGCTTTCTTGACATGATATGACTTTCGGCCTACTCCATTGTTGTAGCAGTGAAAGAGAGAATTCTCAACTTGGTTTTTTAATGAAATGTCCATATTCATGAGCCAAAGCGTGATGTCATTCTAGACAGAACACGTATCTCCATAGCTTTGTGTACAAATATTCATCACACTTTCCTAGATTTTTCTGGAGTAGGTTCCACTTTGTACTTGATTTCTATGTTAAACAACTTGTGTGGGCAATAGTTGTGGTCAGTATTTCTTCAAAACTGTTATGGGTGATTTTGAAGGATTGATTTTGTGTACTGTTAGTTATGCTCTTTTGTCAAGGATTGCCGTATATGGCAAACAATTAAGGCCCTCTTGCATTTATTGATGCAAGAATTTTCTAAGAATTAAAACAACCACCACCTACCTTTCACTTCCAACGAAAACAGTATTCAGATCTTGTTTGTATTTTTGTTGTAACACATGCGTGAGCTGAATGTCCAGTTTGTCCACTGCATGTTTTCGCGTAGGCTACATCACGATACGCCATAATATTATAAGTTCTCTACTCTAACCCGACATCGACTGGAATTTGGCTGAACTTGACGTGCATCACACCAAAAAAGTTCAGTCCGAGGGTTTCTACTTTCCTCTTCTCCAAATCCACGTCTCTTTTTTGGGGGGAGGGGGATGGGAGGGGGATGGGTGGGGGTGGGGGGGGGGGGGGGGGGTGGGGAGGCAGCAGGGTGCACTTGTTTTTGTAGGGGAAATTTCAGGCGGAATTATCTTAATTACTTGTGGACAACCGCACAAAGGGAATCGGGGGGGGGGGCATAGTAACCAAACTAATGCTGAAAGAATGAAACAAAAATCAGTCGTACTAACTTCGACATTATATTTGGTCGTCACTCGTATTTTTGTGTGTGAAAAACATCACTCAATGGCGCTATTAAACTTTTCTCCGGTAGGTGGCGCTATGAAACTTTTATGATGACCACTGAGTTGTATTCTCCCTCCTGTTTTGTAAAGAAATCAACTGAATCAAACGTGTGGCACACAATGGTAAAAACAAACCACTAAAATTCGTTCAGGTTTCCCTGGCATTTTCAGAATTTCGCCGCCCCTTGGAAAGCTTCCTGCTAACCCTGTAAAATCAAAGACTTGGCTTTTCGCGGGTTCCGTAGTTCTTGCCCGAACGTTATTAGACACTGGTCCTCGGCAGGATTGATAACTTGGAAATTGTTCATCGGGTACCAGTTAAAAACATATGCACTCGTCTCGTGCTTTGCTATGCCACGTTGTCTAACGGCTGGACACATGAAAATGAACAGTCAACCCACACTTTGATTAAGAAATTCATGTACAAATTGTAAAGAGTAAGTAAAATTGCCTACAACAGGAGGTTCGTGTGACTTTTAAGGACTCAAACAAATACAACATGGGCACATTCTGGCTGTGTCTCGTCATTCTGGCGGCCTTCGCCGCTGTGCTGGACGCGACCGAGTTAACGTTCGAGTTACCGGACAACGCCAAACAGTGTTTCTACGAGAAGGTGGAGAAAGGCCAGAAATGTACTCTGGAATTCCAGGTGAGCTTACAAATTAACGAACGCAGTAACAGACTGTGTACTTGTCAAAGTCATTGTCGGGGGAATTTAAGCGAAATTTATACTTGTCTATTTGTCTGCATTCAATATGGCTTTGTGGAAGTATGGCACCCAGACGTTTCCATGTGCAGTGTGGTAGGTGGGGAGATTTGTAAGCACCAGACTAATTTTAGGTTTGAGGTTAAAAAAAAGAATTTAAGGGAGGAATGCAGTATCCCAATGTTGCTGCTTCATACCATTATAATTTGAGTGAAAAACATGAGCTTGGGACAGTTGCATATCCAATTTGGTTCATTCCAACTTAAAAGAAAAAAAAGAAAAAAAAAGTAGGGCCTAGCCAAAATTGTTTTTGTTCCCGCCCCCTCCTGGCATAACTCATCCTGGATCAGACCATGGAGATCAGACTGAGAAACTGCTCAAATTTTGGAAAGATTTTATGTTGAATAATACCCCCTACCAAAATCTGTCAGGAACAGCAAATCTTGAAAAATAACTATCCATCTGTGTTCAGAATTGTATAAATAGGCAGATTTGACTGTATTGTTATAATTTTTGTAAAATAAGTACCATATGTTTATTTCATAAAGGGTCCCATGTTTACAAGCTTTGCTTTTTTTGGGCCCCTCTGCAGTCTTCACTCCTCTGTTAAATAGTATTAATATTTTGATATAAATATATTGTTTGTGAATACTGTGGAAAAATAAAGAACTGAACTGAATCATAAAAAAAAACGGCGGCGCTATTTGCAATACCCAATCTTCTGTCAGCACTGTGACCGGTTTATAATTTGTTTATATATATTTTTTGATCATTTATTGGCAAATAATTGGTGTTTGTTAATTGTTACTATTTTAAATGACTCCTAAAATTATATTTATATTGATAACAAATTGATATGAAATAAATGAGGCTCACATTTTCAATAAAAAAATGTAGCAATTAGCAATATGGTCACAACTTTTTAACTGAAATTGTCCTCCAAAATGACCCAACATTTTAATCAACAAAAATCCATAACTTTGCACAGGGTTAACCTTTCATGACCATTGACCCCTCATTTTATTTCTAATTTTTTACTCTTTCCAGTGATATAATATTTAAAAGGATTGAAGCAACTTAAACATTTTCTGAATCTGCCTAGTATAAACACTTGGCACAACCTTTAAATTTGAGAATTTTTTTGGGAAATTTTCGTGAAATATAGGGGAAGAAAGTTTGTGTTTTCTGTGTTAGATGTTCTTGGCACAGTGCACAGTGTATGCCTAATTTGTTTTACAGATTTTGTTGACATAAATCTTGAAATAACTGGTTATGCCACATGTTTAGACAGTTGTTATCAAGGAGGGTTTGTTAATTTGTAAGATTTTGCTGTTCCTGATCCATTTTGGTGAGGGGTATTCAAGTAATATCTTTCCGAGATGAGTTAAGGATGCGATGTTTTAAAGCATTTAAACAGAAAAATCCATTTGCAGTTTTCCCAAATGTTTAAAAGGAACCGAGATTTTAAAAAAATGGGACCTTTTTGTGATATCAAAGTCATACCAGCCTTTGATTCATGCTTAAAATAGAATTATAAACAAAATGAAAAAGAACTACACAAAACTCCATAGGTTAGGGGTGTGGTCAACTCGCAAGTTGCGATAGGTCAGTTGCTCATATTCTAGGTTCCCCTTTCTGGGCCTTAGGTCTCAAGTATCACAGCTAACAGAAATAGACTTATGGTGATAGAATGTTACATGTAGCTATATTTTGCCTCTATCTATTTTGCCAAAATGTGAAAGGTTTATGAAATGGATTTGTTATAGTTATTTTTGCAATCATCACGAACACGCTACTTGCATCTGCAGGTTGTCACTGGAGGCAAGTATGACGTAGACGTCACACTCTCGGACGAGGATGAAAAAAAATTCTTGTACAAAGAGAGGAGAAAACAGTACGACACCGTCACCTTCACACCCAAGGAAACACAAGTCTACAAATTCTGCTTCAGCAATGAGTTCTCCACGTTTGCACACAAAGTGGTTTACTTTGACTTCATGGTTGGGGAGGAGGACCTTCTCCGAGGAGCAGGGGCTCACGCCACAGCGCTCACACAGGTATGGAGGGAGGTAGCTCCATTAACCCTAACAGTACTCAGCCTGTCAAAACCCAACAGCATGTTTTGTTGGAATCTGTTAGGATGGGTACTGGGCCCAAACTGACAGTCCTTTAGATTGAGTTTGGCATACCACCAGAATTGGAGTCCAACAATTTGTGTGTACAGTTTACCATATGGTGTTGGAATTTGAGGGGTTGAGGAAGGTTTCCAGTAAAAATGCTTTGGGAGTTGGGGTTAACAGGCCAGTCATCCATATCCTTGGACACAGCCCCTCATAGCGTTTCATCCAGCCACCTGTTTACTTGTCCAGGGGACAGGTAAAAACAATTTGACAGGCAATTTTTGCTAAGGCTGTTCGATAACCATTTATTTTGAAACGGAAATATCAGCCAACAAAATTGCGATATTCGATATTATCGTTATGACGTCACTTTTTCCTTTACAAAAGAATGGAGGAATAAATAATAAAAAATACATGACGGAAGTCACCACGTCATTGTGAGATCGGGGCCAGCAGGATTGGGCCCGCCGGGATGGAACTCATGCATGCCCGGGGATTGAGCTCAGGTCTGCTCATTTTTTAATATCGGGGCTACCGAGGTCGCGAATCGGGGCTGCTAAGATCGGGGCCTGGGTTGACAAGGCTTCACTCGCCGAGTAGTTGGAGTACTGTCATTTACCTTCAGTTGGCTTCTTTACTGCACTCCAGAAAGACGAACGTTTGTTTATATTTCGGCATTGCTGATTAGTAACAGCTGATAATTAATACCATGGACGATCACGCGTGAGCTTTCAAAACGATCGTATTGTATGTCTTTACACCAGACAGCCATTGTACATGTACAATGCATGCCACGCACGTGCGCTAGAAGGCCGGCCATAGCCCAGGGTTTTAGTCTTTTCTCAAGACTAAGTTTGCTACGTGTTAGCGGAGTGTATGTGCATTGTACCATGGTAATAAGACAATGGCATTCAATGTGGCTGCTTGCATTTGACCAAGACTACACCAACAATGCAACGCGCACGCGCAGGTGCGCTATAGGGGTTGGCCTTATTTCAACAATTGCCATACCCTATGTTTCAGTCTTTTCTCAAGACGAAGTTCGCTACGCGTTAGCTGCCTGTACGTACATTGTACAATGGGAATAAGATGGTAGCATTCAGTGCGGTTGTTTGCACTTGACCAAGACTACACACACCATGTACCAACAATGTCATGCAATGCATGCACGTGCGCTATAATGAATGGCACGTCGATATGAGGGCGACGAAGTCATGCCGGGGTTTAGAAAAACTCAAAGAAACTGAACATATTTAGTCCATACGTTATGTACTACTCTATCGCCAAATTTATTGGAAATAACTGGAATTTTGGGCAAGGTAAACTGGACTAATTCACACTTAATAATACACATAGAAAAATCTAAAACACTGCGAAAAGCAACATATTGCAATATTCTTCGGTATATCAAATTCCCCGATATTCCGTTTTTTTTAAAGGGGCCGATACGATTTTCGATACGAAAAAAATATATAAATATCGGGAAATATCGTCATATCGAACAGCCTTAATTATTGCTAGTAAAAGCACAAACCTCCATTTTGTTTACATTAATGTTAACCCTTTCCTTACCACATTGTTTATTGGCTTATATTCCCCCAGTACCACATTCTTTGCTCAGTCAAGCATGAAACCACACAGGAAGAAGCCGACAGATTGTTCAATGGTTGTATTTTCAACCAAACATTGCATGCAGTTGCAGCTGATGCATGCAAAACTTTATCCACTAGTATCAAATATTCGAATATTCGGTCAAATCTAGTTTTGAATAATCAAATACTAATTTATTCGAAAATGAACAGCCCCAGAGCCCAGTGAATTCCAGGGGTCATAAAATTTGAAAGAGTGAAATTTGCATTTTATTTGCATGCTTGATGGCATCCTTGGTGAGCCCTTGTGCAATCATAAATTCTTGCTGCTTACGAGTTCACACATTGTGCTCGTTGGACCATTGGTTAAATACACATACATGTATCAGTAAACCTAGTTTTTGTTTTGCATATAATTACCGTCACAGTTGGAGACGACCTGCGTATCAATCCATGAGAACCTAAAGGAGGTCATCGACTACCAGACACACCACCGGTTACGAGAGTTCACCGGAAGGGTACGGGCAGAGCACCTGAACCACCGGATCCAGTGGTGGTCAGCGGGTGTATTTATTGTCATTCTCATCGTGGGTATAGGCCAGGTCATCGTCCTGAGAAGTTTCTTTACGGAAAGGAGGCAAACCCCGGGAAAAATATGAATTTTTCTCACTTTTTTTTTTAATGGATGATATTCATAAATACCTGGGACAGTTGTCGGGATTCAGATCAGTTTGAAAAGCCGGTCGTGGGACTGTGCTTAATCGGCCGAGGAAGGAAAGGGTTGTGCTTGCCAAACATTCCATACACGGTACTGGACGCACAAAAGGGCCAATGGGATGATGAAAAAAATGTAATATGGGCAGGTGTTTGCTATGCATGCTTACAGCCATGGTACACTGTTGGTAAAATGTCTTGATATCAATGTCAACTCAGCGGGAAGTCGCATTCCTGGTGTACATGTATTTTAAATTGTTTGTGGAGAACCTTCCGTGTGTGTGTGTCATTTTGGTTTGTACTGTCACGATATGTTGCCTGAATTTGGAAGAATTACCAAAAGTGTACCGTGGCTTCCACTTCAAACTGTTTTGGAGTAGTAGTGGGTTTCTGTCTGTTTTGGTGCAACAAAACAAACAGATATACAAATTATAATTTAGGTTTTTCGACAGAAGCAACGAAAAAGGTATTTATGAATACAATGAAACAAGTGCCAAGTCAGTATTAAACGGAGATCGTAAGGCCGGTCAGTGGGCATGGCCATGAGTCGGTGACTAAGTCGAAATTTTTTTTGGCCATCCCCACCTGATTGGGCGCAATTTTATGGCTGTGCTTACTGTAATCGAAGAAATGTGGTTATTGTAAGTGAAGAAGTGCTGTCTACTGCAGCAGAAAATTCTGAAGTAAGGGTGATCGTATTTCACAAGTAACAGCAAAGCATGTTGGCTCGTTGGCACCTCAAAGGTGCATCCCGACACCTAAGGATTCTGTGCTGACAGGGTTAGTGCGTAATTTCTGACTTAATGTTCTAAGCAGAAAATGTTGGCTCGTAAGCGCGGAGTTCTCCTGTTTAGCAGAGCCATGAAATTGGGCCGTGGTCTTAATCCCATGGTTAAGACAAACTTGTCACTTTTTCTTTATCTGAGGTTGGCTCATTAATTTCTTCATGCATTACAAAACCACCACCCCCACCACAGCAAAATGTACAGCAACTCTAAATTCATCACGTTCGGTGGTAGTTTCCTATGTGTGAAATGAATGAGCCAGCTTTTAACGAGATGGTAATTAAGCCTGTTCGTTCACGGCTGTTGCTTTCTTTCTTATTTTATTTGTGGGGATATACATACTTTTTTTTTTCTACTAGATCTGCTATTTGCATTGAAAGGGATTAGATTTGTTCTTATACGTGCAATTTCAATGTTGTTTTTTTCTGGGAAAAATCATTTAACACAAATATCTTTATAGTTATCAATTCTGTAGTGTCCTTGCCGCTTTGTGGCTGCCTTGTAGCAAAATAGTCCAACTGAACTGTTCGAGTATCTGCAAGTAATATGCAACATTTGACCCCTGAATATGCTCCCAAATCTGTCGCAATCCACTCCCATGTTTGATGGGTTTTGATGGATTCACGACTGTGTCGTCGTGGCACAATTACTTTACATAGGGTTTTATGTACAAGTGGAAAGAATGTTTCACTGGTTTACCACATGGTGTTGGATTTTGGCGGAAAAATGCTAGGGATTAAGGGTGAAGTTGTCAGAATAATTTGGAAAACTCCTTTGGGTAATGTTAGCCCTAACCTTGCCGCTCGTGTTTAGCTAGGACTCTGTTGTATCCAACAAAATCCAACAGCCAGAACAAAGGGTCTTTTGCTCAATGCTTACAACCAACAAGATCGGCTGGGACTCTAAAGTAATCCTGTGAATTGTTTTTACACAGGCTCTCAGAAAGCACTGAGCATAGTGCTTCACACACCACGTCGGGAAAGGGCAAAATTCTCCCATCTAAATCCCCGACGCAAAAAAAACCCCATCTACACACAAGATCTAACATAAATTGCATGCTTCGTCGGTTTATTGTTGGATCTTGCTGCATTCAGGATTAGGCTTAATAAAAGAATATGATTGTAAGATGCCGTCTGTAAGATATAGGCCATTTCCATTATTCCAGTACACTGCTAGTCTTGGGGCAAGACGTTTTAAAGTAGAGATACGCGATGAGCCGCTGCTGCGAGAGGGGGCGTTATCATGACGAACCATTCTCAGCCACGAACCGCCAGTAACAATGTCTTGGAAATTTCGTAAAAACCGTATTGCATGCACGCACACACCTGCTTAGCCCAATGAATGCAGCGCGCATTACGTACTTTGCATAATACCTAAAATTACATTATGCATAGGTCTAACCCCTGACTATCGCGCGACGAAACTGATCAATTTTATATGTACAGTACACATTACATGCACATTGTACATGTGGAAAGACTCGCTGCATGAATCATGTCACTGCAGAACTTGAGCACAACATGTTTACACATGTAGCTAGCTAGCTAGCTGTCAATGTCACACGCAGCCGCTAGCCGGCCGTCCTGCAGCTCGATCTGTTATCCAGCCCCAAACTTTCAGCCAGTAGTATGCGTAATAACTTGCTAGCTGCCAGACTATTGTGCAACTTCATGGCATCTTTTTTTCGTATATGTGCGCGTGCGTGAAGAGAAAATGTTCGTCATTTACATACATAATTAGCACATGCGCACTAGCTTACCCCCTTTTTGGGGGGAGATTTTACGAAATTCCACGAAATTCCTTAGACGTTACTGGCGGTTTGTGGCTAAGAATGGTTCGTGATAACGCCGTCTGGCGGCGGTGGGTTATCTCTACGTAACGTCTTGCCCTAAGACTAGTACACTGCCAGCATTGCACATACTTGTACATGTACATAGATGTTCTCAATTTTGGCCTCACTTCATGCTGTCTGTTTGGTTTAGTTTATCCCAGTAACAGTTTTTTTTTTTTCCAGTAAAACAAATATTGGTGTACTTTTTTTTGGTTGATATTTCTATGATCTGAGAAATTGTTTCACGCGCAACCAAAGTATAGGCTGCGGAGTATAAGCCGTGCAGGAAAGAAATGTCTATGCAAAGTTTTTTTTGTGCTCGATATCCAAGTTTTTAATAGCAAAACCCTAGTAATTGATCAGGTTTTTGCTTCTTCACGCGTGTACTCACTGGCAACCACTACAGAATTGGTGTTATCTAAATAAGATTTCATCTTTTTTTTTTAAATGCACATACCAAATTATTGAAGTAGAGAACTATTACTGTAGGGAGTTCTTTAAAACAAAAATTCTATGGCCATCTGTTCGACAGGGCCACATGTTGAGTAGTCTGATCTACGGAGCAGTTAGAGAGTAGATGTCCAAAGAGTGTTGTGTAAAGTTACAGAAAAGAGTTTAAAACAAGATTTTCTGCGGATTTTCTTTAGGACAAAACCTAGCGGACGATTAGTGTCTACGAATTGTATTAGATATATTAGATTATTTGATCTGAAGTTAGTGTCTGTGTTTATTGAATAGTGTTTAATTGTGATCTGTGGGGATCAAGGTCACAGTGGTTTTCATTTCGTCTGCTGGCTGTCTGTTAAGCATGGGTTTAGACATTTTGGAACATTTTGAAAATTCAAATTCAAATTTCAAATTCACAAGGGCCATTTTCTGTTTCGAAATGTACATGTGTGTATAGATATTTTTGTTTGAAGTTGAATTGCATGTACATTGTACATGTAGTTGTATACATGTACAATGAAAATATATCACGCTCTTACAGTGACACTTTGGGATGTATTTGCATATTATGTAATTATATTTGGACTTGATAAGCTTGTTTATCAACTTTAATGTGAAATATGGACAAGCTGGACAATCTTTATTGTTTTTTTGCAAAATGAACTAAATCAGAACTCTCTATCCCTTAGCACCCTCTTTTGGTTAAAATTGGCCATTGTTAAAGTAAAAGATTTGTTGCTTGTTTTTCCCGCAAAGTTTTTTAGTGTACAGTAGAACGCCACAATAACAAACATCCACAAAAACAAAATGTTCTTTATAGTGGTCGTTAATTATAGTGAATAATTTTATATATTGAATTCATCAATTTGGGAGCCAAAGTGGATCTTGGTATAGTGGTGTTTCAGATAGTAAAGTTCTACTGTAATTGTACATACAGACATGGACCGACGTAAGTTTCACTCCTCTGTGCCACTTCAGTAATGTGTACATGTATGTTGTTATGAACATGCTTAAATGTTCTTTTGTTCCTCTAAAAATTCGTGTTTTATAAGGACAGTAATCTACTTTAGAGGCCCGTGGTCTAGATCTTAGATGCTGTGAATGGGGCTTCGCCTTTACCTATGTTGTTTTACCACTGTGCTTTAGAAATAAAATAACTTGGGGGGGGGGGGGGGGGGGGGAAACCGCGATTGAATAGCCAGGATGGCGCTTCCAGTTCGGTGTAGTGATTTTAAACTCCATGGCAGGAATTGGGTTCTAAAACCCATTTTAAGTTAGGACCTGACGTTTCAATCCTTTCAGAATCTTTCCCATAGGCTCGAGAATTTCATATGTTGGAATGTTCTTTTTAGTTTCAAATAATGTTCCCGGGCTGAGGTTTTATTCGGTTAGCTGTCAAAGCCGAGCACACAACTGTTTACACAGATTCTGCTCAAACAGGTTGCCAGGTCAACAGGTTGCCAGGTCAACAGGTTGCCAGGTCAACAGGTTGCCAGGTCAACAGGTTGCCAGGTCAACAGGTTGCCAGGTCAACAGGTTGCCAGGTCAACAGGTTGCCAGGTCGCCAGGTTGCCAGGTCGCCAGGTTGCCAGGTTGCCAGGTTGCCAGGTCGCCAGGTCGCCAGGTTGCCAGGTCGCCAGGTCGCCAGGTCGCCAGGTCAACAGGTTGCAAGGCTTTATTGTATCTGCTTAGCAACATTTTCAGTAGAGCAGTTCTCTGAAGATTGACGTAGTTAAAGGCAGTGTACACGATTGGTAATCCTCCAATTTTTGTAATACTGAATTATTACGAAATACCTTAGTAGACTGTAAGTTAATAGTAGTCTCAATCATCCTGTGAAATGATGGCACCAGGTGTGCTATCGTTGTCAAGAAAAGTAGACATTTATATCGTTTTCCAACGATTTCCAGCTGGAAATCGTTGGAAAACTGCCCTGTAGCCTGTAGCCTTTAGTCAAGGCGCACGTGGCTACCCGGACGAGTGGCACGCCCCGGACATGCTGCGCTGGCATGCATATTCGGGCGCGTCACGCGTCCATGTAGCCACGCGTCCATGTAGCCACGCGTCCATGTAGCCACGCGTCCATGTAGCCACGCGTCCATGTAGCCACGCGTCCATGTAGCCACGCGTCCATGTAGCCACGCGTCCATGTAGCCACGCGTCCATGCGTCCATGTAGCCACGCGTCCATGTAGCCACGCGTCCATGTAGCCACGCGTCCATGTAGCCACGCGTCCATGTAGCCACGCGTCCATGTAGCCACGCGCACCTTCGACTAAAGGCTATCATCCGCCCGACGGGTGAAAACGAGCGCCGTTTTTCTCTCGTTTTTTTTTGCCATCCAACAATGCAAAACTTTGAACAGGTCAGTGGAACGATATTTCCTATAAAATACTAACGCCCAATCTGCCCATTTCTGAAAATTGCAACAATGACCAATTATGTACACTACCTTTAAGACATTTTTACCGTCCTAACTCACTCTCCTGAAATGATTTGTATGGCAACATTACATGAAATTGAACAAAAGTTTCCAACGAATCGGAGCTTAGACCTAAAACATGAAAGGAAGTAAATTTTCTTGTTGGATTTTGTTCTGTAACCAGTCATATTTTGTATTAAAGAGAAGTATATAATATTCAGATTTGGGGATGCTGTTTTTAGCATTAAAGGACTGCACAAAGGTGTTTAATTTAAAAGAATTGTCCTATTTCCTGTTACTTTCTTGTAATGTGTTGTCGCCATTAATGTGTTAGATGTAGTTCATAAGTGGTTTTGTTTGGGTCTTTTGTTCTGACAGTGACATGTTAAATCCGGGCTGCAAAAACTGAGTGACACGCGTGAGAGTTCAGAGGGATGTTTACACTATAAGCGGAGCGCCACCTTCGGTTGGCGCGTAGCCAATGATACGTACCATGCATGGTGGATTTTTATACATGGAGGTCAGTGGTGTGGTGGATGGACACGTCGCGGCTGAGTTCGGGCGGTCTGTTCTTAACACGAGTTCCCTGTTCTTGCGCCCGGGCCGAACGGCGGGAACGCGACCCGGGAACATTGCACTCGATACAAGATCACACACCACCGACCAGTCGGGGGTTTACAAGAACATGACGCGACGTAGAAGACGACCAAAGATGGCGGATGATTTGACGAAGCATAAAAAGTCGGCGTAATGTTGCCTAAAATTCCCTTCCAAACGTTTTGAAAATAAAGCTTTTTCTGAACAAACTAGGGGAAAATGCAGTCTAAATATTGCGCTTCCGTTAAATTATTTTGCGTCTGAAATTCAGGTTTTTTGAAACGAATGCTTGAATCATGGAGGTAGGAAAAGCCAGCGATAGAAGGGCGCTCTTGGCTATCGGGCGTTCGAGTGGCCAGAACACGAACGAAGACACGAGTTGTTCCTAGATCCTGAGCAAACGAGAACAACTCGCCTGTAACCAAACGGCGCTCTAGTACTATCTTTGCCCGAACTCAGCCAATGTGAAAATTTGTAAGAATTGACAATAGCGCCCTCATTTGGCCAAAGATAATTCCGTGTGTGTCGTGTGGTACCGAATGTGGCTGCGTTCATTGGGACATAAGCGTTGCTTGACTGATATGGGTCCAGTCTACGGTTAAGTTGTAAACACTGTCGAAATCGTACGGATGGACACGTGTACTAAGTTGTAAACCAGTCTTCAGGTCATGTCGATTGTTAATACAAGTGAATAATAATATACACAAGTAAATTTGGTAAGTACTCATGATTGGCAGTGTTTTTTTCTCGTGTGCATTGACTTTTGGAACAGTGTATGCTTCGTCGTGTTCATGGTGTTCGTATTAGTTGTGGACTCATTTAGTCATTATAAACAACACTGTAACTGTTTTTGAGTGCAAGTTGGGTCCCTCGCGCAAGTTTAAACCATAACTTGCGGGCGCTGATTCGTTTTAATAAGCCAATTCGATGTCTCGGGTGCGTAGGGAATTGTGGGACAGAAATTGGATAAACAAACCCATGTACGTGGGCGCGCCATTTCGTGAGGAAGTCCCCCCCCCCCCCCCCCCTTCGGGAAAAATCACAACATTTTTGTTCTGAGCGATAAAATGCTGATTCCAAAACCAAGTTATAGTTTATTTAATTAATGGGGTTTCCTATGATGGCAAACATTTGAACAGGTTTGGAAAATTTACACTTATAATATGAAGAAATCCAAGCTGAAATGGAAAAACGCGTGTCCAAGACGTGCGTTGCTATCAGGCGGAAAGGTTTGTTTATCCAAAAAGAAAAAACCGGTCGTCGGGGAGTTGGTGCATGCATGCGTGAGCGAAACATCGAACTGGCTTATTCTTGTATAATTTGTATGGTAATCATTACCTTTAGGACACCTATTTTTTTTACGAGTTCCGTTCAAAACTGACTTTTGCAGATGACTTTACAGTACCAAAGTGACTTTTGCAGGCTAAAGCAGTCTTTTTTTCTTCAGATTAACTCATGTTTGTTGTAATTTTGAAACGCACTTTCAAAGAAAATGTGACTTTCCTACCTTTTTTTGCAGTCAGAGACGTTGCCGTTTTACCCCATAATTTCCCTCATAAATCAAAACCCTGCCCTCTTTCCACAAAATTAAGCTTGCTCATATCCAACATATCCTAATAGCGAACTATTTAGATGATTCCAAGCACACAGAGTGCCTTTTCCTGCCTGTATTATTGCAAAATATTGAGGTATAAGTTCCGAAACATAAACCGTCTCCTTCATTCTCTTATATGGAACGGGGTCCTAAAGGTAAGGATTACCATTTTTATTGATGCACTGAGAATTTACAATTGATTTTTTTCAAAAAGAGGAGGGCCTTTTTTAATTTATTTGTTATTTTTTCCAAGATGGCTGCCAAGCATTTAAATTCAAAATGGTCAACAGAAAGGTTTTGCTGTTCTTGATCCATTTTGGTGGGGGGGTATTAAAGTAAAATCTTTCCGTTGTTGTTGCTGATATGGTGCTACAAACATACTAAAAAACACTTTAAATATGTTCAGTTCTCTTGTCCAACATGTCTCTTTCATTTTAATGCGTCTTGAACAGGGAAACACCAACGGTTGCCTGAATTTGTTTTTAAATGACGGCCATCTTGAAAATAAAACATATAAAGTCCCTCTTGCTCCTTTTTTTGAAAACCTAGACGTGAAACATGTTTGTATTTTTACTCGGCCTAACAGTTCCAGGAGCAGTTGAACTTGAAGTAACAATTTCCATCCATTTGTAAACACTCGACCACAACTGCAGGTACATTTTGATCAAATGTTCTCATACGTGAGAAGTCCATATGAATTCATTCAACTCTGCAATTACACCCAGCATTGCGTGTTCTTTGGCAAGATCAAAGATATTATTTATGATATTAACTGTGAATTTTCCTGACATCTTTTTCCTCCAGGTTTGACATTCATTAAGGGGTGCTGGCTCCACATTTTCAATGAGGATGGATCTACAGCTGGCTGTTGTAATTGGTCTTCTTGTTAGCTGTGTAATCACACTTCAAGTTGCAGCTGCAAAGAGAGATTTACAACTTTATTGTGGAGGTAAAGCCAAGTAAAGAAAAAAACATGTTTAGCTTCCGACTTTTTTTGAAAAGGAGGTGTTTTTTGTAATTTTATTATTTACATAAATTACAAGATGGCCACCATTCTTTTTAGAATTTCTGACAACTGTTGGGACAGAAGATTACAAAAAAGCACCAAACATGTTGGACAAGGGAATTGAACATGTTTACATTGGTTTTAATAGTTTAAGTAAGCTTGTCATTTTTTTTCTAATGGATCGGTTGACATTTTTTGCATTTTTTTTTCACCTCATTTTAACTGGTAAAAATACAAAGGAAGCAGGCGGGGATGCTAAACATGTTTGTTTTTTACTTTGCCTAATAGATTATTTTCCAGCAATGAAATCAACTGTGGATTCCAGGTTTGTACTGTAGAAGTCAAGTGAAATACAATGTAGTTTAACCAGGATTGCCGTTTGCTTACATAGCATGTACAGTAGCATCTGTCATAAATTTCAGAAATGGTCACTGATAACATCTGAATAAGTGTTTTGAATAGTGTAATGTTGAGGTATTTAAAGGGAAAGTCCACCCTGAGTTTATAATAACATAATGTTGAAGAACGTTAATTGCAATTGTGACTTACTTTTTATTTCATTTTGATTGGTTTCGGTAATCGTATAAACCGGAGGTTTTTCATAATGCGCCTGCCGTCATGCCAGCCGCCCTTTTGCTCTGGAATATCAGTACATCCGAGATACTGTGACGTAGTGGCTGCACTACCAAGCCGGCCGGCCGGGTACCCGGCCGGCCCCGCGGCCTGAGCTGTGCGAGTGCAGTGAACCATTGTCCATACATGCAACACACACGAGAACGTGGCAGCGTTGTTCCTTGACGCACGTCTGTTTTCCATATTTCTGGCGAATTTTTGCCTGACTGCTAAAGCAAAACTCGGTCGTGCTGTAGTACAGCAACATCATGACGATTTGGCAAGCTTTTGGCTGCTCAAATATACCAAATTCTCTAAAAGGTCTCAGCTTCTTCCAAATTCCCAATCCCCTTAAACGACCGGATATTTGTAAGACATGGCTGAACAATATAGAAACGCGACGACTTCGAACCAGATTGCTTTGAGGAAAATCGGCAGGCAGTTCTCCTGGGGTAGGCTAAGAATCTTTGAGATGATGCAGTGCCTAACATATTTTCTTTCCGACCAGAACAGACTTTGTGCTCTTCTAAAAAAATACGAAAAACCATGATAAATTGCAGCACGTCAAGTCGAAGTAAACATCAGCCTTACGCGTACACGCAATAGTCGGGCGCCTTATAAAACATACGTATTCATATGCAGTAAGCTGCATCTAGGTGTGATACCAGTGCATACAGCACGTAGCCAACCATGGGTTTCCATTGAGGTGCGGACACTACGTCATAATCTCCCGGATGTCGCGGGAATTTCGAACAGTATGGACGCGCCCTTTGTACTGCTGAATGGAAAGAAATCGTAAATATAAAGGGCGCGTGTGTCGTTCTCCATAACAAAGAAAATCCAACTCTTGGCGCAGTCTGTATGTTAGTGCTTGTTCTTTTAGACTAGATAGAATATTATAGAGCCTGGAATTCTCCTTTATGTCATTTGTGCATGTGTGGCTGGTTGTGTTTATTTTTACAAAACAGGCCCATAATTTTACACTATCCATAGGCCAAAGAGCAGAGCTGTAGTCGAGTCCCTGCAAAGTCCTTTTACAAGTCCTTTCGCAAGTCCAGTCAGAAGTCCTTTCATAAAGCTGGTCACAAGTAACTACGTGTAGATGAACAATGACAAAGGAATGTCTTTGTTAAAGCTCATTTGAATAGCTTGTGATTGGAATTAGGACTGGAGGGCTTGTGATGGACTTGTGATGGACTTGTGATGGACTTGTGATGGACTTGTGATGGACTTGTGATGGACTTGTGATGGACTTGTGATGGACTTGTGATGGACTTGTGATGGACTTGTGATGGACTTGTGATGGCCTCGACTACGTCCCTGTCAAGGGAGAGGGGCTAGGAGGGGCTACAGCCACCAAATATTCAGATCAGAACCCAAGATCCTAGTTTATCTAGAAAGATGTTTCATCCTAGGCATTCATTTGGGGTACAATATACTACAAAATACTACACAATCTCTCATACATATGCCAGTGTAGTAAGAATACTGCATACAGTTTGCTATTAGTCGTATTTACGAGTGTTTAGTGAGGTTAAGGGCCGGTCACACTGGCCACGAAAACGATGCGAATAAACGCTCTCTATTGGTGGGTGGAACTTGCGCGTGGGTGGAACATGCGTGACAATTCCACCAGTCAATGGTGTTTATTCTCACCGTTTTCATTATTGTTGTCGTTATCGTGTCCAGTGTGACCGGCCCTTTCGGGTTAAAAAAAATGTTTAGTATCCTGTCTTTTTCACCCAAAAAAAATGAAAGAAACCTTTTTTTACTTCTATTTTTAGATACTTGCACGCAGTATTTCCAAAGGTGACAGCCTTCGTTTTAACATTTTAAACACACAATCAACAAATATTTGCATGCAGAATAATCTCTTTTCTCTAACATTAATAAACATAATTTTAATTAGTATTGCTAGCTTTTTCTCACTTATTTTGTTATTTAACTTCTAGTGCTGTCTTTGTAAAGTGTAATTGTTCCCCGTTTAATTTTTTTTCACAGTGGTGGTCTTCAGTTGACAAGCTCATGCTTTTAGAGACCTCTATCCATAGGCAATTTAAAATGTTAGATAATTATATTTGTCCATGTATGTGTTGGTAAAAATTTAAGATTTGAATTGAATTGAAACCAAAAAGATGGCTTCTGCTGACAGTGAAGTCCACCAAACTCAAACCACATTATAAAGCAGTAAAAAGCATGTTGAAGGAAAACAAAAATGGAGCCTCATAACCTCTTGAATACAGACAACAGCCATAGCCGCGGTTTGAAAAAGACCACCTGGCTGGTTGACATCTATAGGCGCATTCCTGCACATACTCAATCCATTGATGTTTCAACTACATTCTTGAATTGAGTGTAATGAAACTAAGCTTTCATAATAATTGTTATGCTTATATAGCGCTTTCCATCGTATCAACGATCTCAAAGCGCTTTACAATTATTATTCATCGGGCCCTGGACCACCCTGGCAGCCGATATCAGCACTTAATTAGCCTCGACCCTCTCGGGTACCTATTTATACTCCTGGGTGGAGAGAGGAAATTGTAGTTACATGTGTAAGTGTCTTTCCCAAGGGCACAAACACCATGTTCTTGGCAGGGTTTGAACCCACGTACCATCGTACATGAGGGGAGTGGCTCCAAGTGCGATGAATTCAGTGTGGTTCCTATTGTTTGTGTTTACGCTTGGCTGCTCAGCCCTGTTCTTGGCATACCAGCACCCCTTCAATAACGGACAGACACAAGGGGTAAAAAGCAAGTTGGTGTGATGCTAAACATGTTTTTTAATTTTATATTTTGCCTCACAGGCAGTTCACTGTGCTATTTTTTGTTTTCTCCTCAGCATGCACGGCTATGGTGGATGAGATCCAGTTTGCCATTGGTGCGGCAAACCCCTTGGAGACAATAGAAATGGGTTTTAGGATAGATCCCCAGGGGCGTCAGAAAGTCAAAAAGGTAGGCGGGGCCTCATGTTTGTTAGGATTTTAAGGACCAAGAACCCAAAACCAAATTATAGCTAGGCAGTTACTATAGAGAAATGAAAGTAAAAAAAAAAAAAAAAAATGTGAGATAAAACTTCTGTATTGCTAGAAAAAGAGCAATTTAAAATAAATTATCGTCAAACAAATCACAAAGGAAACTGACAAGGTAATTTGGATGAATTTTCAAAGTGAACAAAGAAACCTGGCAGGAGCGGGATTTGAATCTGCGACCTCTGGATACGGTATGTACGGTATTGCTCATACCGTAAGTACTGGTGCTCTACCAACTGAGCTATCTCGCCCTTGTTGGCGGTCTCCCAAATTAGATGGTCTCCCAAATTAGACACTAACAATTTTGGGAAGACCACCAGCATAGGGCAAGATAACTCGGTTGGTAGAGCACCGGTACCGTACGGTATTCCGGATGTCGCAGGTTCGAATCCTGTTGCTGCTAGTTTTCTTTGTGCACTTTTAAAGGAATTTGGAGATCTTTAACCCTAACTCTCCAGGGCATGTTTGCTAGAACCCTGCCAGACGCATCAGATTGCATACTTTGTCACATTGACTCGTGTGCAGAGTCCAGCAAAGTGAAGCTGTCAGCACAGATGCAATGTGCTGCGTCTTGCAGGGTTAGGGTTAAAAAGTGAAACAAATTGATGGAAAAAATTCCAAAATGAAGAAAAAAAAGAACCCCCAGTCACACTAAAGGCCTATTTACACACATGGTTTTCTATGGGGTTGTTTACATTAAGAGCGGACAAACCGCGCGGTATAGCGATAAACCGCTGCGTTTAGAAACCAGAGCGATTTTCCAAATATACCGCGCTGAGACTGCGCGTTCTGACCAATCAGCGTTCTCGTTGGATATGACGTCACGATCAGCTGCACGTCTCTAAAACAAAGATGGCGTCGTACGGGAGTAGCAGCACTGAGATTTTGATCCTGGAAGTAGAGAAGTATCCTCAATTGTATGACACATCACTAGATGCCTAAAACTACAAAGATGCAGTCAAAAAGCAAGACATTTGGGAGTGTATAGGAGTGAGAGTGGACATGCATGATTTTGGGTTGAACTAGTGCCAAGATTTCTGCAAACTGACCACGCGACATTCTGAAGTACCCAAAAAAAGATCTTTATGACTATCTAACTCTCGTACTAATCTGTGGTATTCCCCAAGCTCTGTCCTTTTCTGAAGAGTTTCATGAACTCAAATTCTTCGTTTTTTCTTTCGCTTGAGACGCAATCTTCTCGCCAAGATCAGAAGTAACAGAGCTTCCTCGTGCCTTCGATTCTTTTTGCGGGGCGCCATTGTTTTTGTGGAATGTCGATGCATTAACATAAATACCGAACGGGTTTCCGCTCGTGTGTAAATGTAAAATATCGCGCGGTATACCGCTTTCCGTTACCGCTTCCCGTTACCGCGCGCGTGTGTAAATAGGCCTTAACACTCCTGAGGACGGACAGAGCACACTGTCCGAAACGTCGAGTTACACACTCACCCCGGTTCTTTTCAGAACCACACTTCTTCCTAGAAGAGATTATTTCACATGGTGTTACCCGCAATCTCAGTCTCTCTCATATCGCACCCACCATGAAAAGCTTCAAATCGTATCTAACCCCCAGTACCCTAAAAGAGTTACTATTCCAATTTTGCTTCAATTCCAGATTCCATATGCAGGTTCACAAGTTCACCTAATTGAATTGCTGGAGGATATTTGCAGTAACATGAGAGATTATGCAGAGAGCAAGGATCCTGAGACCAGTGTCAAGACGTATGTGCGTTTCAACGCAAGGAAAGAAGGGGACCCTGTTGAACTCAAGAACGTCTCCATCAACAAAGACATCAGTAAATCATTAGAAGTCGCTGTTAGTAGTCAATTCTTCAATACTTTAAGATAATAATAATAATAATATTAATAATAATAATAATAATAACCGGCATTTAAGAACGCTCAACATAGTAAACTATATCACATTGCTTACACTATTATTACCCCTGCTCATCAGGGCCATTAATCATTCCTGAAGCCTTCTCAACTCCCTGAGGAGTATACAGCCCCGGCTGCAAGTTAAGCGCACATGGGCTAATCAAACACATAACCATCACTGCCCTCACAGGTACCCATTTACTCCTGGGAGGAGAGAAGCAACTTGTGACAAAGTGCCTTGCTCAAGGACACACGCACCATGACCCCAGCTGGTCTCGAACCCACAATCTGCGGTATAACTGAGATCTTGAATTCGGTACACTAAGCCACGAGGCCACAGCACTCCACACAGATACTATTGCTAAGTTTATGTGTTAGGACAGTAACCTTGAAACTCAAGCGGCTTATTTTGAAGCTGTCCCTGGTTGGTAAGCAGGATGTGTGGGGGAGGGGGGTGTGGGTACAGGCTTTTTTTGGAGTGGACGGAATTGTGAAATTTTGGGAAAAGTGACTCTGGTTTTTTTTTTCAGACCTGGAAAAATATAGGATAAAGGAGAAAAATATTTGGAAAAACACCCTTCCCCACTCCCTCACCTTAACTCTCCACTGTAATTTTTAATTTTTCACACATGTATTCTGCTGTATTCTGTACTTTGTTTGTTAACCCTAACTCCCTAAGGTGTGTGGAAAATCATATTAAAATTGGAGGATTCAGGACTGTTAGGGTTAAAGCTAATGGTACAAGTGGGCTATGAATCTGGGTGGTTTTGTTTTTTTAGAGAAGACAGTAGATTTATTTGTCTAAATTCTGGCTTGGGAAGTCATTAAAAGACATTCAGTAACTTTGATTTTCTTTTCTCCAAAAATGCCGTTAAAGCTCAGAATTCTCTGCATCCAAATGATGAACTGGGAAATAAAAGCCACTTTTCCTAATTTTGTGAATAGGAAAGTTAGTCACAGAAAAAACCCTTTTTTCTTGAGTCTCAGTAAACTGTTTTACCGGTGGTTGTTGAATGACCACTAACCTCGTTCCATATTCTGGATGGAGAGAAATACAGGCCCAGAAAGGTCAAGGCAATTTTTTCCTTTTAAAGGGCACTTGTACAATTTTTGTACTGGAAAATCAAAAAGTCTGGGGGAACATTTCAAGGGGTACCAAGGTATTTGTCAGTTTTCTTAGCTTCGAATAACTCAATATTTGTTTTCATGTTTTTGGGTCACAGTGCCAAAATATTGTTGAAGAGCACGAGGAAGAAATAGTACAAACCTTTACAGCAAAGGAGCTGGATACAAAGACACGAATATGCCACGAAATTGCAGGTAAGTGTGCAAGTAATAACTGCACATGTGCACAATGACCTGTGACCTAACGCGCGCGTGTATGAACGGGCAAGGCGGTCACACAACGCGGATGTGTTAAATTCAATAAGAATGGCCATTCGCGTAACATCGTGTGACATTACGTCAACCTTTGACCTTCGAGATACCGAACTGGCCTTTTTGTCACGGGTAGTACTGATCGTTTGTTAATTTAAACATTCCCTTTCCAGTGGGATACTCCTCTCGGGAACACTGCATGTTCCCAACTACATGTTTATAGATAATCTTGGTTCAAGACGGGATTTTCAATTGATTCCCCTCATATACACACCTGACAGCAACCGGTAGAGGGCGCAATCAATATGATCCACTCACACGAGCGAACTATCAAAATTCCCATCTTGGGTACTTCAGCACTCGGATCCGGGAAATTCCAAGCAAACCTCAAGTATGTGTACACTGAAGACCATGGCGTTTAATCATCTTCAGTTTGTGTATGCACGAGGTGCGTGAATGCTGAAGTTCCCAAGATGGGATTTGGATAGCTCGCTTGCGTGAGTGGATCACCGTCTACCTTGGCTTTGTCAGGAACTGGCGTGCATATGAGGGTATCAGTTTAACCAGTTCGCGTCGGAGGACGAGTTAACACGTACTGGCTGTTTTAATACACGGGCACGGCTGACGGGTTAAAACGTCAAGCTTGCCTCGACTCGCCTCCGGATGACATCTCAACACGCTAATCCCTCATTTGTTTTGTACACACACACAAAGTCCGAGAAGTCTGTGGAGGCGGACCGTGTGTTGAACTTGAACTTGGCCGCTGTGCACGACCTGTTCTACAATTTACGCTCCAGTGCATTGGGCACACTGGAGTATTGAAATATGAGGTTTCAGCAAGAAATATTGTACAAATACTGTTGAAATGACTCGTGCGAATCAGTATTTGGCTGCTATATTTTGATTTTTTTTGAAAACCAAAATTTTCGGCAAAAATAATCCCGTCTTGAACCAAGACTAGTATGTAGACCAACGTTCCCATGTTGGATTACCCAGTGCTCTGAAATGGCAAGAGTGAATGTTTTAGATTTGAAGGGACAACAGAATTCAAGTTACAACAAACCCATACCTACCTAATTCCACCCAGCCCCTCCCCCCTCAGTATTGATCCAAATGTTAGCGCACATGTCCCACATTTATTTTCTTTGACAGGAGTTTGTTCTGGGCCAGTCGCGGATGATGAAGGAACGGGCAGCTCTGAAAAGGCGGAGCTCTGACACAAACACAGACCTCAATTACCCAACAGGAAATTGTCTATTTACCAAAGTACTTAAATGATGGCCAATTAGGAATCTAAAGTTAAGGTTTTGTGAGCGGAATTCAAGGGCAGGTCCAAAAAATAGAAATAGATAAATAAATAGAAACCCAACCAATTTGATTTGCAGTAGTGCATGTAGTGATAATTGAAAACGACAGCATCAGTTGCATACATTGTCATTAGGCCTATTTAACCCCTTGACCCCGGGTTTTAGATGGGAGGCGCCGGGGCACCAGGCCGGGTTATGCAGCCAAGCAAAACAGAAACAAGAGGCTTGTGCAGCCAAGCATAACGTACACAATACCCCAATAATGGATTGAAAGTGCAGAGATTGACACAAATAGAAGTCAACCGGCCTGGTGAAAATTTTCAATCTGCACGTATTTGTGTCAACCGTACGCAAGGGGTTAAGTTAGGTGCTCAGAATGCAGCATTAAAATTGCCCCACCAATGTCATGTAGAATCCTAGCCGCCCTCCCCCCCCCCCCCCCCCCCAATTTTTTTTTTAGATGCCGAGATCTTTGATCCGATTGTAGATTTACATTTTCTCTGACCTGCTTCACTGTCGACTGGTATTGACTTTTTAACACCTAAGCCTCTCTGTCTATAAGACCTACGTTGTACTGTGGTTTTGTATTTTCCCTAATTCCTTTGTCAACCTACCATGATGTTGCGGATGTGTTATTGTGTTGTGTTTAGAGAGAACCATATTGTATTATGTCCAAATCTTATTTTGATTTTGGGTTGAATCGGTAAAGAAATTATTTTTGATTTAAATTTTGATTTGATTTTGATTTTGTTTTGCTTGGAGAAAGGATTTCTTATTCTAGATATTGTTTATTCAAAATTAGTTGAAATTTGGAAATCTCAGTGTTGCTTGTTTTGTGTGCACCTGTTGTCTTTCATTAAAAGTGAAAATAAATATGGGGTACAAGTTTTCACTCATGCTTTGATATTATATAGAGACCAAAATCATTTTCTTCAAACATTACAGATTATTTTCCCCCACAATCTAGCTGTTCGAAATCTACAAATCATTTAAACGTAGTATACACGATTTGCTTTTGCTGTAATTTTCAAAAATAAATGGATTTGGGGGTTAGTATTTTATAGGGTGCTAGCAAATAGTGTAACACTGACCTGTTTAAAGTTTTGTGTGCATAGATTCTGGGAAAACAGTGAAAAGAAATTCCCTGAGCATACTTTAGACAAGACGGAGCAATTTATAGAGTCGACAAATTATCGGGTTGGGGGAACTGGACTATTTCCAACGATTGTCGGCCGACAGTCGTTGCCATGATTTCACAGGATGTTTGACACTGCTATTTACTTAGTCTCACGCGGTATTTCGTAATAAATCAGTAGTTTTGTTTTTTGATGTTTGCAAATGTTGTATACTACCTTTAATGAAACAAGAAATATTAATTGACAAAGATTTCATACAAATATTTAACTCTACCAAAAAAGTTGTTTATCAAAAATGCAGAAAGATTTGTTACCTGTGAGTTAACACGGATACGGTCCGTTATTCCATTGCCATACAAAAATAATTTTAGACAGACTGGTGTAGTTAGCAGAGGTTGTAATAATTGTGCACATTTTACGTATTTTTGCCTCTAAATAAAATTTCTCTAGATTCTTTTGAAAATACATGTATGAGTGAATAGTTGTGTGGTGATGATCTTGATATCCCATCGCAAGAGGGCGTTTGTCAAAAATGGCTTATTTTTTGTTCTCATCTCCACTGTGTGGCACTAGCGTTGACACATCGAATGGTACTGATGCAGCCTGGAAAAAACAAATGACTCGAGAACTATGCGTCCTCAAGTAGGATCATACCTGTTACAGTTACCAGCACTAGTGTAGATTGAATATCAAGAGCCTGTACGAATTCTCGTCATTACTCCGTCATGATTGGTATTGAGTTGTAACTAATACCCGTAGTTGACCGGAGAGAGGATAATTAACAAATACACCCACCGTCACCGTGGGGGATCGCTCCCCCTGTCCAACCCAAAGGGACCCCCTAGAAAACCCGGTCATACTCATCGGCTCTAGGGGTGTTTTGTGTAATTTCGCGAGGATCCGGTTCCATCGTGTTGTCTTAATCGCGGAGGCAGGAACAAAACTCTGGGCCATGGATAGGATAGGAGCAAGACGAATCAGATCCTACTTGGTGTTTCTTGGTCCTTTCTTTGAGGGGGTGGGGTGAAAGGGGGAGGGAGGGGGTTTACACGGACGACTAAACGGAAACTGTGGTAAGATGCTACTAGCGAGGTTGCGGGCTGGTGTCGGATGTGCATGGGATGAGTAACGGAGATATCTTGTTGCCGTCGTTAACCTTCTTGTCCCCCTGGGGAGTGACCATCCATTGAGTGGCTGTAATGATTGGTCAGTCTATTACCATACTCGATCTTGACCAGTGCTTTCCCCCCGAGTATCGTTGCATCCGGCAATTCTACTAAAGAGCCAACAGGAACTCCAGCATAGCTGCTATAATACCATTGTTACTGTCAATCATAATAGTTTTATCTTGTAAAATCTTCTTTATCCGGGTGTTCCTGTTACCTTAGTGTAAGGATTTTAGATATCGATTTGTCGTACACTCTGTCGTAGCACATCCATGACCAGTAAACCGATTTCAACATTATAAGGCCCATATATTTTGGATTCGGGGAGGGGGAGTGGTGTGGGGATGAAGGTGGGGCAACTATCCCACCTACCCCCCGCTGGATACGCCACTGTGAGGGACCATCTTTGTCAGTAATATCCGGCATCCACGTCACTTTAAATTTCTACTTCGTCGTAAAAACAACAAACGGTTGACCACTGCCTGCACACAACGGATACGAGGGTTCCGTTTATTAAACTTCTGTGAATTTCTCGTCGTTACTCACGCTTTCTCGAGTTTTCTCGTTCACTGCTTAGACAACGGTTCTAGACTGTTTTGCGTGGTTGGGGTGGGGGAACGTGGCATAATTTATTATTATTTTTTTGGGGGGGGGGGGGGGGGGGGTTGCAGTAACCAATGCATTTGGAAAACATAAGTATATTCAATGTAACATTTTCTGGGGAGGGGTTTATCTGACATTCCCGCCGCGTAGAACCATACATGTAGCGCCTCAATACTACATCACCCGTTTCTCATCACAGGTGACAAGTTTCAAGAAAGCAAACTCAAAATACCAGATATTGTCCATTAATAAGATTTTAATCGATTTTTTATATTTACAATTACCAATTATTTACATCTTTCAGAATTAAATCGACTATCATTCTTAAACACGTATGTGTCGAGTATAGCTTGTCTTTCATTGCGTTTCTTGAATTGAGTACAAATGTTATATGGATTTTTTCCATCAAATACATCCAAAATGTTTTCTTTGACCCAAACAGTCCTGAATCTTCCAATTTTTAATACGATTTTCCACACACCCTAGGGGGTTAGGGTTAAGCATATACAATGATAAATAATATGCTTATCTGCTGTGATTTTGTATTATCCAGGCCCCATTTCTTAAAACTGCTTAGTGAAGAATATTATTTACTAAGCAATTATTTTCCTTGCTGAGCAAGAATCTGCCGACAACCAGTCACAAGCAGTATATCACATATAATTTGGGCTGGTAACCTGTTTTTGATTTAAGCAAAACTTGTTTGCGTTTAGCCTGTGCTCAAGCCGCCGTGTTTTCGGTCACTGGTTAGTTCGGCCTGCATGCCTTCCCTGACTCTATGTGATGTACAATAGAAAAGTTGAAACCTCTTGTTAAAATGCCTTTCTTTAATTTCACTATTAGGCCCTACTCAACATCATCCAAAACGGATGTACGATGCCTTTAAATCGGTTATGGTGCAAGGCGATGCAGAATTGTTTTGTTTTGTTTTCAAACCACTTCGGCAAAAGCTGCCCCGTTCTCTTCATACTAAAATCCACCATATATTTCGGATTAGTTTTAACACGTTCGTTTTAAAGTCTTTTCCCCCCTCGGCTGTTTTCAATCAGAATGTTTCCCATGGTGTTTACAATTATCATGCCTTAGTTGGGCCACATCGTGTTCTTATGTCTTTTAATAAAGGAAAAAAAAAAACGGACCGTTAACAATTAACGTTTTAAGTACAAAAGTCACATGTTCAAGTACGGTGCATTGCGGGGGCTGCGGAGGGGGCTAAATAGTGCACGGGGGATCAAAACGGATTATTCACCCTCTCCCACAAACATACTGAAAATTATAATTTAAAAGAATTAAACCAGGCCTATGGTTTGACTTGAAGTTCTCTCTTTGATACCCGACTTGAATCCGTGTGCCTCCCGTGTCGCCACTAAGAAAATACCTTACAGCGCCGCGCCCCATGCCGCTTCAGCTTCCAGGCACCCGCCAGAAATGCTAAATTGCTACCTGGGAGAAGGTCAAACCAAAGCTGTCGTATAATAGCCACATTATGCCCCTCCCCCTCCCCCTCCCCTCTCCCCCTCCCCTCCTGTTGTCTTGGACACCCTGCTGAATCCAACAAAATCCAACGACAGCAAGTTTTGAAGTCTTCTGCATCCGACAACATCCGGCTGCCGGAACATTTTGTTTGCTGTGATTAACCAACTCCAACAGATATGCCCATAGTGGATTGCTTTATTTAGAATGGCTAGGGATTTTAAAGTATAGGTTTACAGAACCATTCTGACCGATCCGTACAGCCGATTTTGTAAATTGAACGGCCGTTTCCCCTCTATGGTTCAATAGGGCTGTTATCTCCCGGACGAAACTTTTCAATTTTCGCAGTTTCTTACGAATGTCGATACACTGTCGGGAAAATGTCTTTTGTGCATGTGCTATAGCCAAGCGTTCTGTAGGCTGATAGTTGCATCGAAGTTGCTTGTAAAAATTGCCTTGTGTGACAAAGAGACAAAATAGATGGAGCTGGTAAGCACACAAATTTGCTTAGCATGAAAATTCTTCCTTGTGTTGTATATTGCTTGTGACTGGTATTAATTATGCTGTTGTTTGCTTAGCATGAAAATCACATGGATTTGTGGCTGGTAACCTATTTTTATTAAGCAAGACATTTTTGTGCTAAGCAAATTCTTGTATTTAGCAGCTCCGTGAAATTGGTTCCAGGCCAAAACTCCATGTAATTTGTTTTATGCTAAGCAAGCAACCGCTGAATGCATGCAGTCGCAAGTCGTGTATATATCAGTTGAAAATTTGGTTGGTATTCCTGTTTTTGCCAGTGCTTTCCGAGAGGATGTGGGACAAAAATTAAGCGGGAGGTCGTGGGTTCGAGTCCCGCCCGAGTAAGCCTGTGATTTTTTTCCCACAGGTTCTCGGAAAGCACTGAGCATAAACTGCTTCATAGACTACGCCGGGAAAGGGCAAAACAGCTCCTTGAAATTGGCACAAGGCCTTTAATAGGCTACACGGTTCGTTTAACCCCCTCCCCCCTTCCCAATATCCAGTTTTTTCAATGTGCTTGACTCATCGCTGCTCGGTGGAAACTACCGGGCCCGCCCGCCAACGACGCCCGTTGCGAGGCCGCGGCGGCCGCTGCCACCGACGCCGCGTCCTTGGTGAAGTTCAGCGGTGGCAGGCCGCCCGTCAGCCCAGGTGGTGGGTAAGGAGCGTATGCTGCTGCCGTGGCCGCCGTGTAGGGTCCGAGCGGATTGTACCAGGGGGCGAGGAAGGGCGCGGTCCAGAGGCCCTGACGCTGGGCAATCTTCAGGCGGGCCATCATCTGCTTCTTCCATTTGGTTCTGCAGTGGAAGTAAAAAGAGAAAGAAAGAAGAGTTTTTATCTATTAAGAGATATTCGTGCCTGTTGACTTAATTTTAGATTGAGAAGGTACTCGTGGTTGTGTAGGCCTACATGCGTGTCGTATTTAGGGCCGAAGGTTTTTTTTTTTTTTTTGGGGGGGCCTTTGAGACGCGTGGTGGCAGCAGACACACCGGTCCTTTTGCATTGTTTTCACCAGGCGTGCATGCTCAGAACTTCGCGCACATGCCCAGAACTAGCAAAAAGGACCGGTTTGTCTGCTGCCACCAGCGTCTCAAAAGTCTCCCATTGGGTACTACATGTATATGCAGGTACCGGTAATCGATTTTTAGCAAAGAATTAAAAAAAAAATTGGTACTGGCAATAACTTTTGTACTCGTATCTTTAAAAATGGCAACAAATGAAAATTGACGGTTAAAATAAGCATGCTATAGGCCCCTACTCTTAAATTTGGTTTGACACAAGCGGCTAAACAGGTTTTTTTCTCTACATAACTCGCACCATGAAAGCCAGACGGAAGCATTGTAAAATATAATCAGCAATAAGTCAATTAACTGTGTATCCTGAAATATATCAAAATAAAATGTCTGTCATATTATTGTTGTTATCATCGTATCACATGCCAAATTAATGCTGCTTTAATCTGCGCACACATCTCCTAAACCAAAATTGAAATTGAATTAAGCTTTTATTCACGGCCAGACAAAAGAAAGACGGACAGATAAAAACCCTCTTTTGATTGCAATTTTTTAAGAATCCAAAGAAGAAACGATCGTGTAGAGTTTTCTCCAGCCGTCCATCGCAAGCACACGTTATAGATCTGTTCAATGAAGCGTAATTAACCCTGATGGCGAGCAGCTTAAAAGCCGATATTGTCCACCGGTAATAATGATGATTCTCCCCGGTGGCACGACGGGCGAAGATCGATATTTCATCCCGGGCCACAATGCAAATAATTCCTTTGGCGGGGCCTGCACTATACACAGTGGCCGTTCCGGACCGAGATAACGCATGTTCTGCACTGCACAAAGCCCTTAATACCGCCCTCTAGAGCTTAGGATGGACACCCACTCCATCGGACACGCCAAACGACAACAATGTAATATCCCAAAGATACCGATTGTACTACAATATTGGTGCTAAATTAACACCATACAGTATCTATTTTAAACCATCCGTCTATTATAGAAACTGCACGGTGTTAATCCAACACCCGCGGTTTTTGCAGTGTACCAATCTGAAGTATTTTCCTGATATAGCCTATGACAAAGGTTAACAGTAAAAACAAAAACTCTTTAACAATTCATATCTTGATATTGTTTCCATCCTAATAAATAAACAAATATGCCTGAAGAGCCAAAACTGACAACAGACAGTGAAAGCCACCCAGCCAGCTACCTTGCCACCCAGCCAGCCAGCCACCCAGCCAGCCAGCCAGCCACCCAGCCAGCCACCCACACAGCCAGCCACACAGCCACCCACCCAGTCATGTAAACGGGTGCAATCGTGGACCTCCCATTGTTCCTCTTTTGTTTATACTCTAACTTTTTCGGAAGGCCTCCCATTGGTTTTGTACACGATTTTCAATCGTGGACGTTAGGTCAAACGTGGACCCTTGTCTACGTCCGAATTCTTTTGTCCTAGGTCCACGATTGCCGGCATATACAAACTCACCCACCCACCCACCCAGCCAGCCAGCAAGCAAGCAAACATGCATACACACGAACACACATGGACAGAGGAATACAAAATAATGTAACAAACAGGAAACAACATAGCAACGAAACTGAACAAATTAGGTTTTCCACCATTATCAACCATTAACTGCGTATTCGTCACATCCATGGACGCCGCGCCGGTGACAAATATTGTGAAAGAAACGCAAAGCATTGTGGGTAGCTTATCATAACCTCGGGTAGTTTACTGTATGCGCACGCATCGTTAAAAAAACGGAAGTGTTGACCCTGGGTTATTCAAAATCTGTCCAATAAGAGCTCACAAAACTTAGTCATAACCAGCACCTTTTAATAGGTTAGTGCGTACACGAGCGAAAACTCCGTATAATTTGCCATGCAGTGTATTAAAATAATGAAAAATGTATATACAATTTGACTCAACATACTAGATGAAATTACATTAATTTTCATGGTCACTGTTCTGCATGTGGACTCTTGAGAATAAAAAACGATATCGGATTTATTTTCATTTCAGCGGTTTAATGCTCCCGGGTGTACCAACAAGTTACTCGACACCGGCCGTAAAGGAATGGTGGATGTTGGGTAACTATCATAACACGGTGTATCTTACACCTCACTCAAGACGGCACCCTTGTATCCTCTGATCTCACCCCGGTGTCGAGTTGTCCTTCCCCGTTACACAATCTCCATCTCCAGCTTGACTATTAATGGAACACATATAGTTGATGCTTCCTTGTCAAGGGAGAGAAAGGCAGGAGAAGGGGGGGGGGGGGGGGTAGGGTGGGGGGGGGGGGGGGGGGTGCTGCGTCATTCGGCCAAGATTTGCCGAAGAACGGGACATCGACGCAGCGAGGAAAATCATTTCGCCACGGAGATCGAATCTGCCGCGACGCCCTGGGCAAGTCAAGAGCGGTGTATAAATAACGCTTATCCACCTTTAGATGGCTCTTGAGCAAAGGGGAAATGAAGACTGACTGAGCCCGGTAAACACGGCATCTTAACCAAGCCCCCCCCCCCCCCCCAGAGCCACTTTGAAAGCCGATACCTGCGCATGACGACATGAGCCAGGTCGGCCGTAGACACTCCGGCTCCAACGACCTGCAACACCGGAGAATCGGAACCCCCATTTCTGAATTTTCTTGCGTCCGCCGGCCAAGCACCCGCGTGCAGCAAGAAAACAACCAACACGGGAGGTTCTGTTACATCTTCCCAAAGAGAAACAAGATTGAAGATTTTTTTTATACTAGTAATGACGGCAGAGCAAGTACCGCAGAGGAAGGAAGGAAGGATAAGCGTGCGGAGCTGGGAACGCCGGCGGGGGCGTGTTGGCTTGCAAGCCCGCGGGGCCGTGTCTGTACGTCTGGTGTTTTCTTTAATTGCTTCGAATTCTAATTACGCGGAATAAAGAGCAGGCGATGGCCGTTTCAGTGCGGGCACGTGCCGGTCTGGAAGGAAGCGTATTAGGTGGCTCACCTGCTCGTACAAGGCATGCCCACTGTTTAGTATACAGAGAAGAAAAGGAGACAAAATAGGAGGGAAACTCGGCAGTTTCCGCAAGTTCCGCACTTGGCACGCGCCGACCCCGACCTTAAAATATCAGAGTCGAGTTGGTTAAGCGCTAAATTGACGCTGATTAACTCGGTACACGAACTCTTTAGTTAGAGTGTCCGTTGGTAAACTGTCTGTAGGGTTAGTGGACCAGTAGCGTATCCAGCTTTTTGTGTCAGGGAGGGCAAACAACGTCTGAACCGTCTTAAAACCGTCTTAAAGACACTACACTGTATTTCCTTTTTTTTAAAGACGCCTCAAATTCCTGGGGGGAGTTCCTTCCTTGCCCACGCCCCCCCCCCCCCCCCCCCCGCCGGATACGACACTGCAGTGGACGCCCACTGAAAGGAGGGAGTAGAATGAAGTTGCCGCCCCTCCCCTCTGGCAAGGGCCTGTCCCCTTCGACTCATTTTGGCCGGTGATTCTGAGCACTGCAGAAAATGTGCCACGTCCACATTTTATGTATTGTCCTACCCGTATGTAATTATTTAGGGTTTTGTCTGAAGTGTCTTTATCTTGTTTGTTACTGAATAGACCCAAGACGTAATGACGTCACGCTTTGTTTCCATGTGCACTTTAAAATAATCCTCTCGAACACATTTTGAGTTTCCACTTGTTAAATCTCTGTTACAATTTTCTCCATAAAATTGCTGTACACTATACATCCCATCTGCATAATATTAATTATTAAAAAGTTCATTGTTTTTGGTCACATTTCATTTGTGCCTTTTTAAAGATATAAATACACAATGTGGCTACTTTCCAGTAAAAACAAAACAAAATTTACTGAATTTAAATTAGCTGTCATACCGCCCCCAGTTTTGCCCCAAATAAGACATGCATGTAAAACTTTCCCATTTTTCCTATTGAAAGTGAATAACAAACGAAAATTCAAAATCGTGTACATTTTGAGAGATACCACATGCATTCAAAAATATAAAAATTCGTTTGCGCGAGCAACTTGATCAGCATCCTTCGATTTAACAGTGAAAACAAAATCGAGTCGATCAAAATGTTTAAATGAGTTTGTTTAAATGAGTATGATAATAAAAAAATAATAACTGCACTATTTAGCATAATGTCACGCATATTCAAGACTCGTTTCGCTGAGAAGCTCCGAAGTGACGCTCACAAGAAGTTATACGATTAGGCCTATGTTTAATTATTTTTTGGTACACTTTTTAAATGTACACTATATAGGGAAAATCATTTAATTGTTAACATAATACATAATTTGAATCTTGAACCAGCTCTCAAAATTAACGGACACTGGGATTATTGTCATCTTAAGACGCGTGAAGCGGTCCTGAAACTCATGAAGAGTGAAGGATGATACCTTTCTATTTAGAGTCACCGCATTTTATCAGAGGTTCATGAGCTTAATAATAAATTGATTCTTTGGATTATAAGCAAGGTTGCATCCGGCCGAAGGTGGCTCACTACAGCCTCACTATCCGGAGAAGTGAGGCACGCCTGTAATTCAACCAGATCGCCCGGGCTGCAACCGACAGCGGCGCTAATTAGGGACAAGCTGAGTACGGAACCCTGGTCTTTTCCGATCCGCAGCCGAATCTTGGCCGAGCATTGCCCGAGGCGACGAGCGGGCCTGGTCCGCTCGGGGCCCCCTAGCCCCCCCCCCCCCCCCCCCCGCACGATGCCCGGCCAATTGATTGTCGGTCTCCGGCGGGTTAAACGCTCAATTGACAACCCCGATGTGTCGTGTACGCTCGCCCCAACAAAACAACTCCTCACGAAGAGAGAAACATAAACTCCGAGAGACCTCCGTGTTTCAATTTGCTTCGCCTGCGCGGGCGGGCTAGCTCGTTCACTCGCTCCTCCGAGCCGAGCAGAGCTGAGAGATTTTCTCCCCCTTGAGGAAATCAATACATCCCCTCGCCGTGTTCCGTGTAATAGTCCCTCACGCTGTTTCCATTAAAGATTATCGCTCGGCTGATGGAATTTGTTTTAGTGTAAACGACATAATTAATAAGCCATTTCCTAATATCATTGGGTCATTGATTCGCCGATGGAGGGGGCCCTGGTGCAGGCAAGTGGCGCGCGAGGCGAGCCCCTCTACCCCCCTCTCCCCCGCTTTACTCCAAAATAGCTGCGAGTGTTGTTCACTCATTAGCAGTAGGCCAGTTTTGGAAGGCCTGATGATTGCGTATGCAATCGATTTAAGAGTTTGGCCACCAGAGTCAATACGATCCCCTCTGCATGCGCTGCAGCCAGGCAGCGTGCGTGCCGAGATTGTGGCTTTTTAATGGAACACGGAGCTTTTTCAGCTGACGGGGGACCGTGTCGCCGCAGCATCGATCGGCGAGCCATCCTAGCTAGCGAGCTGCAAACTCTACAGTTCCGGGCCAACTATCTTAGCTAAACGACAGCGAAGCACGGTGCATTATACGGTGCGCCACGTCATCAGTGCTCGCACGACTCGTCTTTTTGAAATGGACTCATCGCGTGAAGTATATGCGCCAGACAATTTTTTTTTTACCTCAACATATTTTCTTCACGCTTGAAACAATAATAGAGTGAGGGCAAATGGATTCCAAGCTTCTACCAGTGGTCACGTTTCCTTTTAAGGAATACAATTATTTCATGCCGATAGAATGTTCCTTTTGCAAAAAAAACATCTTGTCAACAGACCTCAATGGGCCTTATACATGTACTGGAAAGTTGAAAACTTAAACGTATATATAGACTTATATTTTATGTAAATATTCTTGTATTTGTGTAAATATTTTTGTGTGCATGTAAATCTTCATTTTCAATTAAAAATGTATGCAGGGCCCAATGGAAACCAGTTTTATACTATTTTGGCACATCCTGGGTAAAGAAATGTAATAAATAAATGGGCAAAGATGATGTTACGCAGCTACGGCATTGACAAGTAGACATTTGGAAAACTTAACTCAATCGGCAAAAGTCTTCAAACTGAGCATGACGTTACGATTTCAGGGCGCATCTCCAGAACAGTAAGCCAGACAATGTCGCAAGAGCATAAACACGTTTGGAGAACTTTGAAGCATTTTAGCAGGTAGGGCCTTTTGTTTAAAACAATCACGGCATTGTTAAAGCTGACATTGCCGTACCGTCGTGTGCATTTAACCGTACGCTGGAATTTAGGATTTGTTTTATGGAAGTTGCCCTATACAAGGTTTTAAAGCCACTCTACAACAGAGGTGGTGGGGTTGGCCACATTTTAGGTTGCCATTACGGTTTTCGTGGGTGCAGATCTAAATATAGGATAAATCTTCAGTAGGTAATTTCGACCGCTGGTGAGACCACCTCCCCCTTTAGCGATGTAGGAAGAGTATTATGAAACTGTACATAAATCCTAACAGGCTTGAGTGCAACCGCGGGACACCGCAGATTTACATTGACGGTTACATTGTGGCCGAAACTGCGGTGTCCAATGAGTGTGTGGTGATCACGTTCCATGGTGTAATTGTATGTTCGCCAGTTATTGTTCCGAAGTACTTTTGCATGGTCTCTAATATTTATAATGCGTAAGTTATAATCGTTAATATGACGAAGTTCCTGCTTTTTGTCCTTACATTTTTATGTGCAACATTTGCAAACATCAAAAAACGAAACAACTGAATTATTATGAAATACCTGAGTTGAAATAGTATTCTCAAGCATCATGTGAAATCACGGCACCTGGTGTGCTGTCAATTCTGTCAATTTCCAGCGATGGTCGGCCGACCATTGCTGGTTTTTCAAATACAGCCCCGAATTTACCAACTTTAGTTAGTCAACATTTTGGTAAGTCCACAATTGGTTCCACATTCGTGAACAGGTGCAAGCCCAGCTAGTCTAGTTTCCCGACTTGATAATTCCCCGACGTCTATAAACTACTCCGTTTTGTCTGAAGTAGGGGTCCGGGAACCAGACTACAAGAACAGCATTTTTTCCCTCTTTGTTTTCAGTTCAGCATCTGTGCACACAAAACTTTCAACAGGTCACTGTTACAGTATTTGCTATAAAATACTAACTCCAAATCCATTCATTTATGAAAATTACAGCAAAAGCAAAATATTGTACATCACCTTTAAAATCAACCCACTGCTTACAAGCAAATTGCAGTGCACTGAGTACGGGATCTTGTCTTAATTGTCTTGAATCGAAAGGGTAATAAAACTTTAACGTGAGCTTACATGGTGTACCAGACTGAAGCATAATGCACTGCGACTAATGGCTTAACCCATTTGTACGTCATGTCGCAGAAGAGCCAATATCGCCCTCAATCTTGCTGCGGAATGGGTTGATGGATGAGATCAATACTTTAAAAAGGTTCCCCAGAATTAGAGTGTAGGCCCCCCCCCCCCCCCCCCACACACACACATTATGTAAATACCGGCAATCACGGACCTTCCCTCTTTTGTTTATACTTGAACTTTTTCGGAAGGCCTCCCATATGTTTTGTACACGATTTTCAATCGTGGACGTTCGGTCAATCGTGGACCCTTTGTCTACGCCCTAACCCTTTTGTCCCTAGTCCACGATTGCCGGTATTTACACACGCACACGAGCCTCCTATGACATATCCTCGGGAATTGATCCATCTTTAAAGATACCATGCAATATGATTTGTATGGCTTAAATTATATGACTCGAATTCATGACTAAATTTCCCCCTCGTAATAATATAGGTTTTCCCGGCTATTTTAATACATTTATCATTCGAATTCACCGTCTTTAATATTCAAATTCGTCCATCAGCATCGATTTAGTGCACTTCCAAGGTTTAATTTCGTCTTTTGTCATACAATTTCAATTGTTCAATCGAATTCAATCCACGAACACGCATTTTCGCGAGGAGTATTCAATTTCGTCTCGTCTAAGCCGGACAGTTTTATTCAGAAAACAAATTCGTCTTTTGCCACACAATTTTATGATAAGTTTGTTCAATTTCGATACACTTCATTACGACATCTTCTGCAGAAGGCATAAAGGTCGCAGATGAGGATAATTTCTCCACTATTTTTCTGTTCTTTCCCTGTTATTCATAAATATAGGCCTATTGCTTGTTTCTTTCGAATCAATTTTCTTAAAAATATGGTACAGACTCTTTATAAGATGCCTACACAGAAATGTAACAAAGGAAAATAAGGGCCATCGACTGTTGTTTTTTTCACTCTTTTTATTCATTATAAAACTGAAAAGAACTTTGTTTTGCTGTCCTTGTTAATTTTACACTTTTGTTGTAAATGTATTGTTGCAGTTTAAATTAAAGTTAACATTATAAATGTTGGGAGACCGCCAACATAAGGCAAGATAGCTCAGTTGGTAGAGCGCCGGTACGGTAACCCGGAGGTCGCAGGTTCGAATCCCGCTCCTGCCAGTTTCTTTGTTCACTTTGAAAATGTTCACTTAATGTTAAATTAAATGCTTGTAAATAGCACACGCCAGACTAATTTACTTAACAACAGTTTCAAAATTGATTGGTATAAGACGAATTCAATCTCTGAATGCTGCCATTCGGCAACAGCTTAGACGAATTTGATCTGGAATGACGAATATTCTCGACACTGTGCTTAAATGTGGTGACCGCACTTTGAAATTGAAAGGTAAATGCGATTTCGCTTTGGTAAAAGCATGTGAATTTGTTTCTCAGACGAAATTGAATGTTAGAGTTGGTGAATATGAATGAAAAATGTTTTAAAATAGCCGGGGAAAACCTATATATAGGCCTAGTCAATTTATTGTTGGTTTGTATACCAAGGATAATTTCAATATTCATGAGCAGAAGCGTGATGTCACCAAAGGCACAATCACAGTGTCTCCATACATTTATTTAGATTAGGTTAATGTTTGACTTGATTGTTATAGGCGCTTTGTGTTTTCAACGTCACTGGATATTAAATAACGAGCCTTGCCCTAGTGAGAACACGCGTAATGTGCACGCGGGCTTTAAGCTATTCTAAAGTATAGGTTCTTTGAAAATGCATTTCATTAAGACAAATAAATACAGACAGCGAACAAATATAAACAGAGTCAATGTATACTTCATATGCAAATGCAGAAGATAAAGCCAAGACAATGTAAATGACAAATGACAATGTAAAAATTGAAACAACTTGACCGAAAACATGCACAAAACGGACAAAAAAATACACCAGTAGATAAAAAGGCAGCAAATCAACCGACAAATTGGGGCGGGGGTGTTGGATCTGACAGCTTACCCTCTTTGGAAAAAAATCAACAAACAAACATTCAAATTTACCAAAATTCCACCATTCTCTTGTGCCCTGGTTGCCCCCTCCATTTCCCTTTCAGTTTAGCCCCGCCCCGTCACCAGCCACTTGGTAACCATAAACTCGCCCCCAGTCCTACACTGACCTCCTGTTCTGGAACCACGTCTTGATCTGGGTCTCCGTTAGGTTCAGGGCCATGGACAGCTCCAGTCGTTTGCTCACGCTCAGGTATTTGTCGGCCTTAAACTCCTCCTCCAGCCGTTCGAGCTGCTTGGACGAGTAGGCCTGCCGGGGCTTGCGGTCAACCCCGGGCTTTCTGGGTCTTCTGCCCAGCGGCTTCGGTCCTATAAAGAGAAATGATCGCGTAGAAGTTACCTTGTTTCGCGTCTAGACTGAAGTGAGAAGGGTTGTCGGGTTGTCCAGTGTTGCATAGATGGAAATACACAATAAAGCAACAATTAATAAACGTTTATGCAAGTGATGTTATGACTCAAGATTGATTGCACTGCGGTTAAAACCGTTTGTCCCAGACAGTTGGCTCAGCGTCGACTGCAAGCAGTACCAGTACTTGGATGGGAAATCACACCAATGTACTGCTTACGGTGCCTGGCAATAATCAGTGCACTGGTCTGGGGCATGACAGGCCCTTGTTCATCTCAAAAGGGTCGCGTCCTTCGGATGGGACGTTAAGCCGGAGGTCTCGTGTGCTCTATAGGATCAGTGCACGTGAAAGAACCCAGAGCACCTGTCGTGAAAGAGTAGGGGTTTGCCCCGGTGCTTCTGGTCCCCTCGGCACAAAGATGGCCTATTGAATCGATGACATAGCCACCATCTATAAATTGAAGCTGTGATTATTATTATTAATTGGCATCATGATCAACCTCACATATATTTAAGAAATATGTAAATTTTTAATTTTAGAACACGGACTTCATTGTGTATCATTTATACAATTTTAATGATAATTGCATGATTAGTCATCAGTGGTTTTCGAAATGATGTAATTGAAGGTACTTGAGTATCGCTTTACAGAAAATCTCCCAATGCGCTTCACGTTTATGATATTTCCCCAGCTCAATTGGTCATGAGATCAGTTTTGTGCCCAATGCAGTTTTCTACCCTCATTTATACAGAGTTGTAGTATCGGTAAAGTCGAAATCGTTTAGTTTTTTCTAAAGTCCAAACCGATATCCCCAAACGTCCCCACAGATCTTCCTCAGGCCCCCAGGGGGCCAATCGTTGTTGCTAAAATAGCAACTTAAATACACAGTCCCGGTGAATTGAATTAGTGGGATGCGGAGTTAATGGAGCGAGTTAAACGGGTAGCATGGTATATGTGATTAGGCGGCAGGTGTTCGTGAGGCGTGCGTGCGCTGGCCAAGGTAAGGCATGGGGGCCAAGTGCGCCGGGTAACGGCGGACACCGGAGGTGTAAGAAGGACTTCAGATCATTTGTTTTTCTTTTAGACGAAGGCCAGTACAGGCCAGGGGAAGTGCTATGTGTTAGGAGTTCACCATAACCTTTTAAAAGGGTAAATTTGTAACCATTGGATTGACCTGAAATAAACAAATCAACATATTTAGCTGGCCTAACGTTTCGAACTTAAGCAAGTTCTTTCCCAAAGGTTTCTTTAGGAAAGAACTTGATTAAAGTTCGAAACGTTAGGTCAGCTAATTTTGTTGATTTTAACCCTTTTGCAAGATAAGAGCACGATTGAGCTACTTTGCGGTAAAAAAAGAAATTCTTGGCTGAAATCCATCACCTGCAATTTAGCCACTAATTTGACCCCGAATAAGACTTGCCGTGAGTGAATTTGCAATAGAAAATAGAACAAAAACTATAATGGTCCTTCTTTGAGTGATATAAAATCGGCCCTCTACTTTTGTACAGGAGAATGGTGCCCCAGGGGTGGGGATTTGGTCACTTTCAGAGCTACAACCCCCACATCGGGGGTGGGGAGGCGCAGTGGGGAGGGTGGGGAAAAATTGAATATATACGGGTATAGGGTGATTTTAATGTATGAATTAGGGTTACATAACTTTCATGTCGTTGGATTACTTGTTAAGAGTTGTACTGATGTAGACATGCACTGTTCCATGGTTATATTAAATTTAAAAGGATTACGTGTAATATAGGTTTTCCCGGCCAATTTTGCAAAATGTTCATTCATTTGGATACAGAGTTAATTCAATTCCGCCGAGATTTTGAAAATCGGTCTGAACACGCGTTTCATTTTCGCTACCAGAGCGTTCCATTCCATTTCAGTTCAACCAGTTAAGTGTTTGTGTAGAACCTTTCGTTTATGTACAATTGGATTCATTTACAAAACTTCTTTTTCGCTTTTAGTGGGCGAAATTAAAATATTGACCATTCAATTTCACATTTTGTATAATGGCATCTACACCAAATACAAATTAAGAGTTTCTTTTTCATTAACCGTCAATCAAATTAGCCATAAATACATCAATTTAGAATGAAATTATAAGCTGCATCATGCATTATTGATGTATAGAAATCTCTGTAGTTGATGGAGTAACATCAAATTAAGATCAACATTCTCAAGCTTTTTTCTTATTCAATCTTCACCCGATTTTTAAAATTTCTTTTTCCATTATTTACCTACACATTATATTTATTCTTACACCTCTTTGCATTATATTCGGTCAAATTCCCCTTCACCAGCCACTACTGACTATATCTGAGATCAATTTAATTTTGTGACAGACTTTAGCCCTCAGTAGGTTCTCTGCATTGCCAAGCATCGAGGGAGATAACTTTGTGCATGAGCATACTGCTTGTGCAATTTTCGTGGGTGATTTCTCCGATGTTGTTACGGCTATTTCCTGTAAACATAGATCTCCAGACTCTGCAACACTCTCAAATGCATAAGACGGTTGCGATCGACATTTATAGAGGTTCGTCTGTAATGGCCTGGTGCTACCATCACGTACAGGTTGATTCAAATCGAATATCAAATGAAGAGTAATATCTCATTTCAATTTCTGCTTGAATTTATAAGATTCTGTATCAGGTATTCTGTGATGTAATCTGCTATTTTGAATGAAATAAACTTACTTTTGTTTGCACATTCACGAAAATGTATTCCCGAACTCGGCTGTAAATGGAATGCGTAAATGAATGCACAGGTAACGTAAACGGCCGCCTGTTTCTCAAAACCGTATGCACGGACAATGAAAACGATTGAACTTTCGTTGAATTGAAACGGGATTAAAGAAGCGCATTCAAATTCAAACAAAAATGAACGACCGAGTTTCAGAAGTGAATGAACATTTTACGAAATTGGCCAAAGAAACCTATATTAAATTTAAAAGATTACGTGTAGTACCAAAATCCAATTCGTACTTTATCCATCCACCCTAAAAAAGTAGCTATCAGCAGTCTGATTGGTAACGGTCATTTCTTTTATTGATCCTGCATTGTGGCTGACCGTTTAATTAAGGAAGACAGCTTCAATTAATAATTCACATTAATGGCAACTTAATACAAGGACAATCTAGTTTTATAGTTTGTTTGGGTGTCATGTTCGTATAAAGCGTTCTGATCATGTCCATCGAACGTCTTTTTGTTAGGGGTATAATAAGGGACCTATAGGCCTAGTACAAAGTTAATTAGAGTTGAAAATCGTCTGATAAACGAAGGCACTGTAAAACATTGCCCGTATGTTTTTACGGTCGAGTCGTATTTAAATTTACTGATAAACCGTATTGGGTACGGTTAACAAGTCTGTAAATACTGCCATTTTTACGGACACCGTTTTCTTTCTTTTTTGAAAAACGGAAAAAAATTAGTACTCGAAGCTCGTTTGCCAATAATGAACTGCAAATTAACACAAATGAATGGAGTGGGACCAGACTAAACAAACGTAACTTATTATATATTACTTTGAATAGAGTGTACAGATGCTACGATAATCTACTAAACACTGGAAACTGAATGATGTCGTGCTTTAGCTATATATTCAGCTTATCCCGCCGTTATGAGGTCATAGTTTCATATGAACAATTTCAATATTTGAATTATACGAAATGAGATAATGAGAATCTTCACCTATGTTGTAAAAAATCAAAATTCTATTGTGAAATTGTTTGAAAAAAACATATTATAGTAAAGAAAGTGTATTTTTGGACTAAACACTGCAATTTAACCTGACTTTTGTGAACACAAATTTCCTCATTTCTGATTGGTCATGCAATTGCTACGTATAATGAGCGGCCTTTTACGGGTTTGCCCGTAAAATCTAACGCGCAGTCCATTTACGGTTACTCACAGTCGGTTGAAACATTGAACTACACACGGACAAATGGTAACTTGGTGCTGTATCGCAGGTAATCGACTTTTCAGAAAGACTTGTGAAAAGATCATTATAAAAAGGCAAAACTGAAAAATCCAAGTTACTTGAAATGAAGGCGTTGTTGACAGAAGTTCACTTTTGTGCAACTGGGTCAACGACCACAATCGGTATCATAAGAGGCCCTGAGGCTGTGTGGTTTCGCGACCAGTTAATCTGCCTCTAACTGGGTCCGCGATCGATGTTGGCCCAGCAAGCAGACAAAAAAGGAAGGTCAAAACCAGCACTCGATCCTGCCGACGGAAAATAGCCGAGAAAATGACCGGTGACACAACAGACAGTCAAAATATATCTTGGGGGGAGAGGTGGGGGATGGGTGGAGAGGTGGGGGATGGGTGGGAACTCGCGGCATCTTAACATCTTAACGCAAACCACTAACAAGTTTCGTGGAATAGGGATGTTGGATACGATAATGATAGCGCGATCCGCACCACAAGATGATGTGCCACTTGTTTCGCTTGAATGAATGGAAGACATTTCAAAGGATGTCTGGAATGGCCAGACGAATCCAAACTAGACAAAGAACGGCCAGATTTTTAAATAATGTGGTGTCTGAACGGTTGCTTTGAAAAATGATGCTATTAAGCGTTTTGCCTTAATAGTACCAGTCTCAGCCAAAGCGCAGAAACAAAATAATTGTCAACTGACTCAGCTGTTCGCCAGCTGCTCTCCTTGAAAGAATGTGGCACTTTTTTAAAGGCCACGTTTCGGAAAAAGAGAATATGAGGTGAGGGTTTACTCAAATGGAAATGGATCTTTCGTCTGTTCGCTGTATGAACACATCAGCATTTTCTGTTTCGCGGGCATATGCAGAATAAAATATGACAAAGACAAGCGCTTTGATAATAGAAGAAGCAGATAACTTTCTTTTTTAGTTTGTGTGCTTCTTGATGCTACTCGTTTTCAATATTCTTTGTTTATATTTAGAAGGCAACGGTGGTAGGTAGCCTAAGCCTATTTTTGTAACAGAACCATCTTTTAGAGAAAAAAATGTAATCAAATTTGCTCGAATGTCCTATATAAGAGGTAGGCCCCTAGAACAAATACGGTACTCAGCAATGAACATTATGGGAAAAAAACATAACATGCATGTAAATCGATGGTGATTAATACGCGGTGACAATCGATTTGCTTTGGTCGCTAATAGTGTAAAGCACTTAACGCGAACAGGGGGCTGAACCCATGTACTTTCATGAACTGGTTTGACGCGAAACTCTGGAACGAACCCCACTGAGCCAGAGGTGCACCCAAGGGATGGGCGTGGTCTTGAGGCTTCCTCCTCTTAATCCTGTCAATGCTTGTTGCAATGTCGATTCGCGATGTCGATTCAAGATATTCTCTTAATTCTTCGGAGAGAAATCCACAGACTTATCGCTTGAAATTATAGGGGTAAAATTGGACTGTTTGTCCCTATACAGTTACAAATCGCTTAGAGTGAATTTTCACTCATATGACTGCAGAGAGTTTCAAATGTATTTTGATAATCTTTTCGATAATCTCAAATAAATCTCTTCCCTGGAGATTGATCTCGTCTTGAAGATTGCCAGGCGATGGAATTTGAGTAAAATTTAAACAAATCCCTGTTTCTATTGTTTGATAAACTTTTGAAGTTTGGTACCGTGCCCCGATTGACCGATACCGACAGTTAAAAATCGATTCTCCTGAAGTAGTTAATCTTGTAAGCTGCCTTTATACAGGCATATAACCCAAAGGACCTATAGCGTAAACTCAGACCACGTATTACCGGGGAATGAGGCTCCACTTTGCGGGGATGCAAACTCTAAGAATGGCTTGCTGTGTGACCACATGAATTGATCTCTATTGCATGGCTTCGGGTGTTTAAGAGGAACCACAAACTGACGAAAATTCAATTAATGAAATATCATGCTACAGAAGTAACTAAACGCTTGCACTTAAGACACCCGGTATGCATAAAATTAGCAACATTTTCCCATTATGTCAAGTGCCTAAAATCGCATACAATCTGTATTTTTTTGAAGGGTTTGGTAGTTTTAACTTGTCGGGAGAAGCAAGTTCTAAATTTCCTCGCCAACTCTAGACATTTTTGCCAGCTCCGTACTACGGGCCCTCTAATTTAGAAGCGTCGTGGACACAACATTATACATTCTGAAAAGTTGTCTGAATTCATGAGCAAGATGTCTCCGAAATTCTGCAGGACTGGTGAATAAACTGAGAAAATGTCCATATTTGTAGTATCATGTGAAGTGTCTTGACTACCGGATTTTAATCATTTTTTGTGCATGGCTTTTGTGTAGAGAGTAAACATGCATAATCTTCTCCGGGTACGAAAGTGACCACTTACCTGGGATGTTAGGCCGACCGAATCCAGCTGCCTGACACCAGGAGGACCAGACGGGCATGCCTGGAGTGGCCCCGTACGCGTACTGCAGCGCGGCCGTTGACGGGCTGCCGGCGCACCAGTGGCCGGGCGGCGGTGGTAGGCCCATTGGTCCACTCACGACCGGCACTCCTGTTTCCCGGACCGCGGTCGGCCGGACTAAGTGGGTCCCCATGTCTCCTCCGGTGCTGGGGGATTTGGGCCGTCCCCGCTCGGCATGAGTCTCTTCAACCTCTCTGCTCTCCTGTCTGTGGTGGTGGCGGTGGTACGGCGAAGTTTGTGTCTGCGAGGAGCCGAGGATCTCGGCAATGGAGAAGGAGGATTTGGCAGCGGACGGCGGGGGGAGCTCCCCGCTCCCGCTGCTTTCCCTCCCACTGGAGTCCGGTGAAGGTGTTGGTGCAAGGAGTTCCAAGTTGCTATCTGTGTTGCAGTAACTCTCCTCCCCATTCATTATACCAACCTCCATGCTTCAGCCTCTAAAAGCAAACCGCTTCCAACACCCGATTCGAGAAATGTGCTGATGTATTATTTTTTGTATAAGTCTGAGTCTTCTTCGCGCTTGTTTAACTCTCTTACATTGTACGAATTGTGTGGCTTTCTTACATCTATGTTCGTGTGACTTAAACACGTCTATAGTACCGGTATAGGTTCTTTTACTGATCAACAAACATATTTTATCTCTCTTTTTGAGTCCACGTCTGGTAACCAGGAGAGTTCACAGAAAGCGCCCAAGTACCGCCGTTAAAACGAATCCGTGTTTTTGATATAGACCCATGTCTGGGATATTTAATTCTCGTAATATTTTAGGCACGGCTAAGCCCTCGTAAAGAAAAGTCGAATGGCGAATGAGAGTGATGGAAACACGGAGACGATCACCACACAGCGCGGCCGTTGGACGTGAGTGGCTGGGCCCGGCATGAAAAATCGATACTGCCGCTGCTGCCCCATTGGCCCAGCGAAAAACTCACAGCCTCGGCGCAAGTGAATGAAAAACAAATCACACAGTATTTTTTAAAAACTATTTTCAATTTGCCCAAGCACACCATGTAGTAATTGTAATAATTATTAATACCCCACGTCGCTCAGCCTTAATGCAGTTTAACTTTTTTCTGGGTACAACTTCAGGGATACTCATAGCCTGCCAGGAAAAGTATACACTGCTCGAGATACGTCAGATGACCCAAACACGAAAATATTCTCACTTGATTAATTATCTCAAGCGCTTCAAGTACGACATTGTATGAGTCATTGAACACGGAGTCGAGCAACTTATTAAGGGTGTTCTAGGTCAGTCTTGAAAACTTTTAAAAAGACAGATCGCAACTGACGTAAAGGGACGCCTGTTTATATTGAAATCACCCAGTAAAACGCTAAAAACCATTATAAGTACAGTGTATAAGGGCTACGATCAGGGTTGGTAGGGTTGGCGACATTGTGAATTGCCAACCTAATCACCCTTACGGTTTTCCTGGGCCCAGATCAAAATAGAGGATAATTCTTCAACAGATTCCAGAGAAACTATCACAATTTTCAGACCTATTTTTAGACCCAGACGGGCTAACTTCCACTGTCGGTGAGACCAACTTACCCCCTGTAATGTTTTACTATTTCTTTTAGGAAAATGCTTACTTTTTTACTGCAGTGGAAGTTCGGGGGCACGATGCGAATGATCTCCCTTTGACAACAAGTGTTTAACTTCGTGTTTTGGCTTCAGTCGCGTCAAGTCTTCGGCACGGCGCAAACAAAAATGCAGATACGTTGTGAACATTTGACAAGGTGAAAATAATGCCTGCCTCATAGCCCTAAATATGCCATGTTTTCAAATCAGCTTTGCCGGCTAAATCTTATAAAAATCTATGCCGAACTTGGATAAACATTGCGAATAAAACTATTTTTTATATTGTGGGTCAGGGGAAACATGGGTGATGTAAAAATTGAAAAAGTTGTAGTCTTTACCACAGCCACATAGAATTGAATCGAAATGAAGGCTACATGCATCATTGCTCGCGAAGAGTATTTTGTTTCTAAATTTCGGGATCTCATAGGCCCAAAATAAATAGCTGGGTTGCTCTCTGCGACCGACCCTAAAAATCACAAAAGTCTGGTAGCGTTTTTGTTCTTTTCTTTTTTAAAGGAATTATTTAAATCTCGCCTTTTCCTGCACAAAATGCACACGTTTTATTAAAATCATTGTCTTTAAATACAGCTTTGACGGCACAATCGTGCATTTCGCCATCTCACTTTTAAATAAGTTTACATTTTGCCTCCCGACTTCTGAGATACACGACATGTAGTATTGTTTTCATGTATGTAAAAAAAATCGACCGACCGACCCTCCCTCCCAATTGTTCCCATTTAAGGGCAACATTCCTTTTTGCCTTATCCCATTAGCCTTTTAGAGGTATGGCGGACACAATAGGAGGGCGCTATTTGATTTGGGTATAAATACAAAGGTTTTACCCAAATCAAATAGCGCCCTCCTATTGTGTCCGCCATACCTCTAAAAGGCTAATTGCAACTCCATCAATTTACGACTTTTGGCCTTTTCTCCAGAGGGCGCCCTCCATTGAATCTTCCTTTTTTTTCCTATGGAAGGAACTCCTGGCGTGGTTTTACATCATGGGGAAGGGCGGGGTATTTATTGTTTGAAAATCACCAAAGGAGGTGGGGGGGGGGGGGGGTAATCCAAAGTTGGGCGAACCATTTCTCTCCTGGAACACCCTAAATGCTTGGTTGATGCAGACTACGCCAACAAAGCAAGCAGGACAGTAAACAGAGAGACCAAAAAAAAAATCAAAAAGAAATCGGCACGTGTCGGTCAAGCATACTTTAAACTCACCATAAACTTGTTGCATCCTATTGTATCCTGATCGAACGAACAGAACTGGCAGGGATAGATTTTGTATGTGACAATCGTAAAACGGAATGGAGCATTTGGTAACAGATCTACATTCTTATTAGGCATCACACACTTCACGCGGTCTCTTAGGCGCTATTTTTACACTATGCATCAACCCTTTTTCAACGGCGGCGGAACACTTTAAAAGTAGGGGGAAAGGTCCCAATCAGTGTCTAGGCAGGATGAAATTATACCTAGTGGAATTCGAACGAGACGAACCAGCGAGCGCAACATTACATGTTCTCTGGACGTTTCACAGGCATTTTACACATTATTTTTCACCCATTTAACAGCGTTCGAATTTCACGGCGGCGACTTCCGTCGATGCCCTCTTAATTGCCACTTTTCACGGCCATATGTACTGTACTCTATATTAGGCCAAAAAAAAACCAAACTTCTGTTGCCCTTAATTGGGAAAAATCGGGATGGAGGGTCGGTCGGTCAATTTTTTAACCATCCATGAAAACATCAAAACAATCCTACATGTCGTGTAACTCGGAAGTCGGGAGGCATCAAGTAAGCTTATTTCAAAGTGAGATGGCGAAATACACGATTGTGCCGTCGTAGGTGTATTTAAAGACAATGATTTTAATATAACTTGTTCAGTTTATGCGGGAAAAGGTGAGATTTTGAAAATTCCTTAAAAAACCCAACGCGACCCGACTTTTGTGACTTTTAGGGTCGGTCGCGGAGGGCAACACCTATTTTGTTTTGTCTTACTTTCGCCGAAGTTCCCTTCTGCGAAAAACGCGGCGGGGTCTGCTCTATGACAGGTATACATGTTCATCGTGCATGTCGAGTCCATGTTAAACCGTGAGTACATACGCACGCGGCAAAGTAAGTATGGACTGTTCTTTAATTATTTCTGTGGTCCTTTTTATGCGTTTCTTCACTAAAAGAACTTTATAATTTGCTGTTTCTGTTGTCTTCTGATGCAATTTAAATTAAGGTTAAATTAAATAAATTTAAATAAAGCATCACGTCTATAGCTGCCATTTTCTTTTGGTAACTCTTCTCTCAGTTCATACCTACTTGTTGGTCTGATAAAAAAAACAAATCGGCATCACGAAGTTACTGCTGCACTTTTGTCCCCCAAGTGCCAAAAATCAATTTCTGAAGCGAGTATGCTTACCCTTGTTGCAATTTGTCAAAATTGGAGAAAAAAAATGGAGGTCATCACCCAGAAATCCAAATTCCTCCCTGCCTTAATTACGAAAAAACTTTGCCCCGTCTCCGTTGTCACCTGATGCCGGCGTTTACTTAATCTCATATTCCATAACGCGCGATTTTCCAAGTAGATTTTAACAGAAACACTCAAACATGACATCATCATTATCCCTCGGTCGTTCCACCAACTTACAGCATCCCAAATCGCTAAAGATGGGTCCACCTGCTCCCGTCGGCCATCCCCCTTTTCTAAGTAAATTGTGCCGGAAGCGTCCCCTCACCGCTGAAATTCTTTTAAAACAATGAACGGCGCATTGGGGCGCGGGACGCGAGCGCTGAGCCGGCATACCCGGTAATCTTAACTCTCCTGCCCCGCCGCAACAGCACCAACCAGTGTCCCCCCGCTAATCATTATTGTATGTAATAAAACACTGACATGCTACATGCCCCAAGTCAGCCCCCTGACTACAATAAATTTGACGCCATTGCAGATAAAAAATGATTGGATTTTAATGAAGTTAATCGGACCGGCTGGTTTGTCTTCGACTCTAACCTCAGGCCCATACAACCCCTTCGTTTTTTCAATGCTGTTACAATTTTCTAGATTTGTTTTCAATGCAGTTGGGCCGCTTTTGTTAATGTGTAAAGGCCACCATTGTTGTGAAGCCACAAGACATCCATTTAATTTTGAATTAATTATCAATTGAACGCAGTTTGTGTTTTCGGACATATATTTTCAATTGCAGCTCATGAATTGTATTCATATAAAACATATTACTCAAACTCTAAGATAGAAAGTTTCAAAACTATCTCGTTAGTTTTCGTTCAGTTGAGAAAAAGAGTGAAAACACACACACTTTAAAATATTTTTTGTCGTTTTGTCTAAATGAGCACCCACCGATTGAGGTATATTTCCACGATTGTTAAAGTTTTTAACCATTTACAAAACCAATTAAATAAAACTGGCTTTCAAGAACCACGTATACAGATTAAACACTGAAGTATTTCATAGTGAACAACACCTTCATTTCACAAATTCAGCATGACACAAGAGCCGGTGTTAACCGCCCAAACTCCTTTTTGTCACAAAGAATAAAATAATATAATTTCTCATATTACCGACATTCATTCCACTGTGTAATTTTATTGATGACGAATAGCATCTCCGCCCACCATCCCCTTTATTCAATTAGGGGGGAGAGTTTTCACCGAGCAGCGAATGGCCACGATGTGAGGATCGAACATCCAGAAGTTTAAACAGACGGGCTCGAATCTTAAGCGCTTAATTCAGGAGAAACAGCTATCTAAATACGGGAAATTGTATTATACCTTGATGGCAGTACATCACCAACTTTATTACACGTCTAGCTATACAATACAGACCCTCCACCCATTCCTTGTCATAATTACACGGTCCCTGCCCAGTAGTCTGCACATTTAACCCTCTTAATCACATCAGTAAATGTCAAACCGAATCCGTTAATGCAGTAATTAATGACTAGTCAAAGCCAACGCGAGATCGTTCAATAACTACTTACATTACAAGCCTGCCGGTTATAGAATTAAGCTGAAATTAATAATAAAAAAAATACACGAAACTTATACTTGAGCAGTATCAACAACAAATGCCCCCACTTCACCAAATCCAGGCATTAACTCAGCCCTATTGATATTGAAAGACCAAATAACGAAAATCTCTTCACCTCACTATGGTGGCAATTTATTTTTTTATATCAATTTTTCCCCCGCGTCTCTTAATTCCGTCGGCTGCGGACGAAGCAAATGTCATCAAACTTCAAGTACGGTTAAATTCCCCCCGCGAATCAATAATGAAATATATGCCACTCGAGAACAACTCTCCATTAGGCTTCCCCCTTTGCATCGAAAGAGGCGAAAGGGCCGAGGTAAGAGAGTGACAATATTGAATCAGGTGGAGCCCGCGTGTGGACACAATCTTCCGAGCTTCGTTTCTTGACGTTTCGATTTTAATCTCCACAGGCCGGCTGAACTCCGCGCGGCGCGGGGCGCGGCACGCAGTCAGGATGTAACGGTGTCCAGTAATAAAATGTTGAAAGATACGAGAGGAGCGCGTGGGGGTGTGGAGGTAAAAGGGAGTCTCATCCTTGGAAGATGCGGCACTATGCCCCGAGTGTCATCAGTACACACAGTGTACTCATGGCATTGTTTGCTGTTCTGAGCCGGGGCTCTGGGGCACTAGGACCAAGGTACGCGACGACTCAGACAGTTCCAGTTCAAACATTTGCTACATTCCCAATGAGATTCAAGTAATTGCCCGTATCGGTTTCACTACCAAGTTTATCCACTTCATGCTCGATCTGAAGTGCTATTCGTCACAGGTTGCTTGCAGAAAAAGAATCAAACAGATACACACAGTAAATGCCTATGTTTCAAACGGATACAACTCCTACCGGTACCATATAGAATAATAACTGTCAGTTTGCTAGATCCATTAGACTCATTGGCCAAATATAAAAGCAGTCGTTTGCGCGTTTTCCAGTGACGTCATTAAGAGAGGCAAGTCATATCTAAGACTTCTTCGGCCGGATGCACCGGATGCAACCGTTTCGAATTTTGGAGAGAAAACAAGAATAAACAAAGATTCCATTAATATCGCACTGAATATATTCACAAGATAGCGATCCGGACCTATAGGCCTACACGCACAAGATGTATATGTTAATATTCACAAGATATGCAAAATTTAATAATACATCCATGGACTTATAGGCTTACAGACGTTATTGTGTGAACTATATATACAGGATATGCAAGAAATGTTAATGTAATGAAATGTCCAAGGAACTGTACGCAAGACTTAATTTAATGTTATCCATGCATGGAATGATGTATAATGATAATCTATGGTCGTATTTACAAGCAGCTTACCACTGAGTAAGTTAAACTTGTCCAAATCAAATGCGATGCTAGTTAGAATGTTGCTTCATCAAACTGTTCATCGACATCACAAGTTGTCACGGGATCATGTTTTAATGTTTTATTCTCAATAATATTGAGTATTGATTTCAGCTATTGCAAGAGCCGTCTATTTTTTGGCTAAATTTGCAATGCTTATCGATTTAAAAATACTTTGATGACAAATACAACATAATAATTAAACCGTAAGTTAAAGGTAGTGTACATGATTGGTCGTTGTTGCAATTTTCAGAAATGGGCGGATTTGAAGCTTAGTATTTTATAGGAAATATCGTTCCACTGACCTGTTCAAAGTTTTGCGTTGTTGGATGGCGGAAAAAACGAGAGAAAAACGGCGCTCGTTTCCAACCGTCGGCCGGATGATAGCGCGTGTGGCTACCTGGACGCGTGACGCGCCCCGAATGCCAGCATGTCCGGGGCGCGCCACTCGTCCGGGTAGCCACGCGCGCCTTGATTAAAGGCTACAGGGCAGTTTTCCCAACGATTTCCAGCTGGAACTCGTTGGAAAACAATATAAATTTCCACTTTTCTTGACAACGACAGCACAGTGCCTTCATTTCACAGGATGATTGAGACTACTATTAACTTACAGTCTAGTAAGGTATTTCGTAATAATTCATTAAAAAATGGAGGATTACCAATCGTGTACACTATCTTGAACAATTATCAAAGATGAAATAAAGGTAATGGTGTATAGGCCTATGTCGTAAAAACAACATACATTTAAATGACGCAGATTGCACATGTGTCAGTATAATCGTCAGCGGGCGTCAACATCCAGATTTTAGGCACGTTAGCACAACACTTTTCCGTTTCTTGTCAGTTGGTTTATCCATAATAGTCTGTGGGACGAGGCCTTTTTTCGCTTATCACGCGATCGGGTGTGCAGAAGGTTTTCTAATATTTCTTGTTTCATTGATCAAAAATAGAAACTGCAAACAAACCTTGTTCCCACATTTTTGTGTTGTTTGGAACATTGCAAATAATTGTGTTATTAACATCAAATTCGAGGACGGAGCCATTATTTGTGTGACTAATATGACATCGAGAGAGGATGAAAATCAACCAACGATATATGCAAGGTTTGTGTGGTGCCTCAAAAGAACCAATCAAATCGCACGTTTTATCTACGATCTTTGGTTTTTTATATACCGTTGACGCGTGCGTCGTCTGAAGCAGACACTAGTTCAGTTGTGTCGCATGCATTTTCCAACTGGCATGACTGGAAAAGGTGACTAGTTTATATTCACGGAGCACAGCTGGTCACGTTTCCTGGAGTATCCCGACATCTGGAGGGCCTTCACAAAAAGGACCGCAAGCTAATCAATAGCATAGCAAGGGAGTTTATCGCCAGAACATGTGTCACATCACGTTAGCCATGTTAGCCGGTGTATAGCGTGAAATTTTGTCACCATGAAATATTCTTGCACAGGCCTTAAGACTTAGTGATCGATGAATCGATTACTGGGAGAGTAGTCGGTCACGTGAGAGGGTTTAACCAATAATAGGGAAGAGGAGTCGGATATTCATAAGACACCGGTGGTCTATCCAGTTCCTTTTTGTATGCGGTGTCTGACAGAGCAAGTCTGTGATTATTCTTCAGGTTTCTTTGGCAAAAAGGCAGGAGGATGTAGCCAGTGGTATTGATTGCTCATATATACCAATGGTGGTACATAGGCCCCACATTATATGATCAAACTTAGGCATTATCAAGTTTGAGGTCCTCATCATTTTAATGATTTCACAGGCATCAAATATGTACAATGTATAATTTGTAGAGATCTTTACATTTTGTTAAAACAAATAACAATGGTAGGTGGCTTCCTTATGCGGTGGTCCAAACAAATCACTGTAACAAGACGTTTGAAATAAAGTAAACTGTAATTACATGTACATGTAATAATAATAATAATAATAATTAGAAAATAATAATAATAATAATAATTTTCCTCAATTGCCGGATAGGGCGACACATAATCCTGGAAAAGAGTGGGTTAGGGTGACCTGGGCCCAATTTCATGGCTCTGCTAACCACAGCTTTCCGCGCTTACGATCACCATTTTGCGCTAACAGAGCTAGCGGAAAAATTCTGCGCTAACCCTGTAAGCACAGAATCCTTAGTTACGGGATGTACGCATGCTCAGGAGCCGAAATTCCCCGCTAACGCGTGAAATACGCTTGCCGTAAGCACAGAATTTTCTGCTACAGTAAGCGGGGATTTTTCGCTAACGGTAAGCAGAGCCATGAAATTGGGCCCTAGTCGAATAGGGCGACACATTAACTGTCGCCCTATTGTAAAAGTCGCCCCTTTGGAGTGTTTTTTTAGTAAGGCGCGTTGGGAGAGTGCTCTAAAAGGGCGACACTCGTGTCGCCCAAATGGAGTTATTTCGGCAAGAGTCGCCCATTTGCCGCATCCAGGAGATTTCTAATAATAATAATAATAATAATAATAATAAAAATAATAATAATAATAATAATTATAATAATAATAATAATGCATTTATATAGCGCCAAATTCATCGAGATGCTCCATGGCGCATAGTACACAAAATACACAGAAAATTACACTTAAATTTATATTAAATTACATAACATCATAAAAATCAGTTTTATATAATTACAATTATAAGAGATGGGCAAACGCCTCTCTAAACAGAACATTTTTCAATTTACTTTTAAAAACCTCAAGATTTTCTGTCTTTCTAACATTCCGATCCAATTTATTCCACCATTTTGGAGCCACAGCAGAAAACGCTCGGTCACCAAACGTGTACAACCTTGTTCTTTTATACTGTAACCTAGTTTGATCAGTTGACGAGCGTGTGTTCCTGCTTGAGGTAGAACTCAAAGTATGAAGCAGATCCTGAAGGTAATCGGGAGCGATACCATTTACACATTTAAATACAAGAAGACAAACTTTATACACAATTCTATAATTTATAGGCAGCCAATGCAATTTAAACAAAACTGGAGTGATGTAGGCCCATGTAGGCCCTACTAAAAATCAGTATCATTTGTATTTTTAAAATCATATGAAATCTTGCTCCTTTACTGAAGTTATGTTCATGACAAGTGCATGTATTCCCGATCACAAGGCAAATAAGGTTCAATAATGGGGATTTCATTGTAATACAGTGAATATCTAGTATGCCCATTGCTTATGTCCTACACGAGTCTGTTACATGTTTGAGACTTAAAGGGACACATTGCCTTCAAATGTCATAAAATTTTGCTGTTTGGAAATGTTCCTTATCTTTTATAAGAGTTGTTCATGCAAAAATACACTTATAATGTGTTGTAATTAGTGAGTAGTGATTATAAAACAAAAAATTGGCCTCTGACTCCTGACATCTGACCCGCGAAACATAAACTTATTTCCAGTAGTAAATACCACCGTCTAAATAATGCGCAAAATACGCTGTCTTTAGGCTGGCGCCGCAGCCAGTGGCCTTGTAAACCTATCAGATGATCGCCAGGTACCATTCTCTACCTCGCGACACATATCGCCAGTGCTGCGGCGCCGTGCCACAGTACCTCAAAATGGATCAACAGAATGTACTTCAACCAGCTGCGACTGGAAATACGACTGGTGAACATGGTCCGCCATTTTGTGGAGTCAAACATTTGGTTCTACAAAATGGCGGACCGTTATTTGTCACGAAATTAAACAAAAACCACGCAATTTAAAGGGATAGTTATGTGAATCTTTATATTCTACTTTTAAAAAAGCTTCCCAACCATATCCATTTAAGTTTTATAGCCCAAATCGCAAAATCCAAAGCAATGTGTCCCTTTAAAGGAAACATGCTTCTCAAATTGACCGGATCACATTTTATTTCATAAATATATTCATTTATATGTATTAAATGTGAATTAAAAGCCAAACTGGTTCAAGTGAAGTTTTAGTGTGATTATTTGCCGCTCAAAAATTTACCCCCCCTTTTTGAAATTTGTTGAGACTCAAATTGAGGGCGCTGTTCGTGACGTAGACCGAGGCACCGAAATTCATGGATCGACTCGATAGTCTGGACCCGGCCCGTATACACACACTAGGTCTACACGTGCAATTTCGTAAGTTGCAACAACAACTAACATCGAACTTACCCTGATTTTCTCACTTTTAGCGAAGGCTCCTCGGGGAATGGGCCGTTTAACTGCTTTCGCCTATATCTTACTCACATCTGGGAACTTTGTTGGGATGGCAGTGGACTTGAGTATATTTTTAATGGTCATCCCAAAGGATTTGAAAATACCAGTATCGAAACACGACGACTCAAAGTGGTCGCTACATAACGCTGAGAAGCTGCTGGGGCCGGACCACTTTGGTCTTGTCACCTTCACTTTCGCCGTCCAAATTCTCCGATATTTCGCATCAGTTGGGAATAAATGAAGGCTTACTCTATCCGTCGTTGTTTTGCTGCACCCAGCAGCGAAAAACACTATATTTTGCTTAGATTTTGGACGAAGAATTTTCGTCGTACAATGTACACACAATGCATACCCGTGATGAATAAGTAATGTGCCTCGATCTACGTCACACACTTATGTTAATGAGGGTCCCACTCAGGGGGCGGAGTAGCTTGGACAAACATTTTTAAAAATTGTTTTCTCATATTTAATCTGGGAAATAATTGTCTCTGGACACAAAATATCATTGTCAAGATACTACTTTATTGTTTTAAGCAGGAATAATGCAATATAAATCCTAAATCATGTTTCCTTTAATCATTTGTACTGTATAGTGCATACCCTTATGTCACAATATCTAGTTGAGTGGGTTTTTCGGATAGATTCTTGGCAAACAGTTTTTTTCTACTTAGTACATCATAAAATTATCAAAAACATTTTTTGCGGCCATCTTGGTATAATGGCGGCCATCTTGAAATCTGATGTCAAAAAGCTCTATTTTGCTCAATAATTTGCTTTTTTTTCCATATTTCTTTGTGAAAATAATTTTGTGTGTGCTCTGACAACTCTTTAATATATTAAATCAACAACTCATAACCCAAGAAAGTTTGAAAATATATCACATTGAACAACCAGCATATTATTAAATCAAGATCAAGTGCTGAAATATATTTAAAAAACACGTGGCAGCCATTTTGAGCTTGGTAGCCATCTTGAAGCATATTTTAATCAATGTAATGTGCATATTTGACTGAGATCATTGATCATAACAAAGTAATGAGGTAAAGAAATATAAAATATTTAGACAAATCTGATTTTTGGATGTTAAAACTACTAACATTTGCCGCCATTTTGAATTTGGCAGCCATCTTGGTAATGACATGGCAGCCATTTTGAATTCAGGAACCATCTTGGGTTATAAGTTGTTGATTTAATATATTAAAGAGTTGTCAGAGCACAAAAAAAAAATATTTTCACAAAGAAATATGGAAAAGAATAGCAAATTATTGAGCAAAATAGAGCTTTTTGACATCAGATTTCAAGATGGCCGCCCAAAAAATGCCAACAACAATTTTTGATAATTTTATGATGTACTAAGTAGAAAAAACTGTTTGGCAAGAAGCTATCCGAAAAGCCCACTCAATTACACAAGGGTATGCCCTAGTACGTGTACATTTTATGTATTTATAACCAAATCTCATTCCTTGTTCATTAATGGATAATGCATGACTCCTGTACAATGTGTATTGTAAATTATAAGAAAAATTCAACTCGGTGTAGACAACTATTTTAAAATGTCTTTTGCAGTAAATGAATGGGATTTTTAGTAAATTATTCAATCTGTAAATAAGACAGAATAGAGTGAACTTACAGTCCAACTTCAGACATTCATGTACATGTATTTCAATAGTGTACACTGTCAAATCCCAAATTGCGTGTTCAGAAGTGTGTAAGTGCATTTTCAACCGTATTTTACATGTATGTATTTGTTATTTGTATTTTACAGTCATATTGTAATTCACACACAATGTTTATTTATTTCTTACTTTTGTCTCATGCAGAATTCGGGCGTGTTTTTGTGTTAGATTTTATCATTCCCAAACAATTTGTGGATGTGGGAACAAAGTTGTTTCGATTATTAAAGTACATCATAATTTATAGAACTGGACATTTTTATAAACTTCTGCACACCCGATCGCGTATCTCCAAAACTAAAGCAATTTCGGCATCTTGTCCCATCCCAAGGCCCAAAAACATTGTTGTTTTGCCCTCGGACCGACCGACCGCGACCGTAAAAGTCGACAGATTCAGGGTCGGGTTTTCTTTTTTGAAAAAAGAAATTAAATATCAATAAGAACACAACTCAGCCTCCCTGTCTCAAAAAGTGTTTGTACTTGATGTTCCGTTTTTACTTTTACATGCGTATTTTCATGTAAAAAATGAAGTGAAGCGTGGAGACGACTTCGATCCGTCGCGGTCGTCAAAGCTTCATTCGGGTTGCAGAGTAGCCTAGCTAGAAACCCTAAACTTTGGGTCTAGGGAGGTCTAGCAAGAAACAAAAACAAGGACAGCGCATGTGAAAATGCTGTGTACACGTCGTACACAACCAATTCAATCTCTTATAGACGTGTATGAATATATTGAAGCGAATCGGCAAAAACTTCGTCGTGTCTCTCGATGTTTACACAACAACCGAGAGAGAAAAGCAACCAACTCGCTTCTCCCGTTAAAGTCTGTGTCAGATTTGTCTGATAAAGTCTCTCTGTTAATAATTCGCGCGTATTCTTTTGATTGATATATTGGGGTGTCGGGTGTATGGCCTATTGGTACTTTCCTCGCCTACCACCGCTGTGACCTGGGTTCGAATGCCACCAGGGCCGACTTGGGGATTGAGTTTTCATTTCCAGAAAGAACTAAAAAAAAAAAAATTCATCAGTCTTTGTCTCCGTCTGCATTTAGCTGTCTGTCCATGAAGTGACTAGGCCCATGTCTATCTACATGTAGGCCTACATCTATTTCACGTCATTAAATTTTGCAGCACAATGTTCCTTACCCCCAAAAAGTCTGATCCATTACGCATGGGGTAATTATAGGATTTCAGCTGCATCAGATGATGCAATTGAGAAAATCTGCGCATCCGAATCGTCGCACTTACCTCAAGTACTTTCAGCTACCTCTTACGTATTCAATGGGACCATTTCTTTTGGAGCGCAGAGCTATAAAGCGCAAAACCGTGCACATTCAGGATGTGCGCAATTTTCCATCGATGCCATGCTTTGGCGAGCTGCCCCCCCCCCCCCCCCCCCCCGCGCCATTCTCTCTTTTCTACGTCCCCATCCCAAGCCATCCCCTCCCACCCAACCTCTCCAAGGGTCCATTAACACTAATGTATAAACAATAAATCCATCTCGATCGCCAAAGGAGCTCAGGGGCATATAAAAAATGCATCGGCTCCCATTAAATAAAGCCCACTATACCAGTTCAATTTTGAAGCTGTAGTACGAGGAATTTGCACAAATCGGGGAGCGGAAAGTGTTTTTAGCGCGTCCACACGCCCCTCAGCTAAGCTCTATCGCTCTGAACTCCGCCGGCGAAGTAAAACTGAGTGAGCAATGTGGATACATAGTCACGTTTCCGTCGCCTGTTGTTTTTTCTAGGAGTAGCTTGGGCAGCGATGTAGTCGAGACCATCACAATACACAATACCATGCACAAGACCATTCATAACACGAGCTTTTTACAGGCACAAGTAACAGGCATAAACCATGACAAAGGAATGCTTTTATTACATTTCATTTGAATAGCTTGAGACTTGAATTAAGACTGAAGGTCTTGTGATGGTCTTGTGTTGGTCTTGCAGGGTCTTGTGGTGGTCTCGACTACCTCACTGAGTTTGGGTATACGCGCGTGTCGCCACGCTCGCCGGCTTCAATTCACACCACAAATATAACTCCAGTTGGATTATGCAGCCACGACCCACCATGCGTCGTGCGACGGGGGTAATTTTCAACCCCAAACACCCAAAAACATAGAGCTCGGGCCTTTCGTTGAAAAAACCCCCCAAAACTAAGAGTTCTTTCTTTCAACCACGGCAAGCGAGCCCCGTTTACATTATTGCTATTCAATTATCTATAATCTCTTGGCCGAAGCTGAATCAACATGACCATCGATCAGCGACATTTCGGAAAATACCCTTAATGGCAACTGTCTAATTCATGCCATTAGAAGCGGGGAGCTGAGATGCTTTGCCAGGCAGACCGGCGGTTTGGCGGATGGGATGACTGGCTTTCTGGGCTCTCTCGAGCTCTAATCATCTGGGGGCATCTTACTGTCGTCTCTCTTTTCTTCCTGCTGTTCATCGCGGCGGGTTGAGAGGACCCAACTGATTCAAGACGCGTGTACAGCATCAACAATTTTGCTCCTAATGTTGTTGCAACAAGACTGGGAATTTCCCCGGACAATTTCGGACACATTTTTTTTTAATTCACCAGATTTTCTTACCCCTTTTGAATTACACGGGTACAGTATCCATATAAATGGGGGAATTTTGAGCTGTCAGCTTCAAATTCAATGTAGAGTACATTTATATTATTTTAAAAAGAATACGGCATTAAGGCTTTCAAGCATTTTGGCAAGGGGAAAATGAACGTAACCCATTTAAAGTGGGACACAGGAAAAATGTCAATAAAATAGATTGCAATCAGTTTTATTCGCAACAATAATTCTGTTTGGCCAAACGATCAATTAATATAATCAATACAATCAAATTGGAAAGGATATTCTATAACACACGCGTATATAAACAATAAATGCCGGCCGGCAAATGCAAAGTTCAAAACTGGAGATCGGAACGTGTCAATGTCCACTCTGGGCAATCCCCAACGACGACTCCTACGAGACAGCAGGGTAACCCCAGAAGGAGATGGGCAGAACAGTTGATCAAACTCAAGCTTGCGAACTCTCTTCACAAATAGTGCTGAAGTCTAGAGGATCCATCCAACACTCGCCTGCAGTTGTTCTGTGTCTGGCAATTGCAGGCGGTTAACGCTCGGTGAAGCAATCCACCAGATTTACTTGGTTACTTGGGGACTCTCTCTGGTTGCTCAAAGGATCCCACAGTCAGGACTGCATACGATACTTAGACATTTCTGAGGGTAATATAAAATAGAACAAAAATACATGTACAATGCAGCACACCTGCACTTACATGTAATATTATGTACACGTCTATCCATGTAAAAGCACAATAATTGCCAATATAAATTATGTTAAAGCAAAAGCACATGTAAACTACACGTATCAGGGCAATAGTCTAACCATTGTCATGTATCACAAATTCAATTATTTTGTGTTGTTGCACTTATTACACATTACTTAAGCTAATTATTTTCACAAACAATGTCGTTAAAAGCCAAATTTGGTAAAACAAAAACACAATAAAAAGTTAACTTATGGTTTCCTCACAATATAAAAATGTAATCTCAATGTACGAAAACGTGATCAGGGCCCAATTTCATGGCTCTGCTAACCACAGCTTTCCGCGCTTACGATCACCATTTTGCGCTATAAACAGCGCTAGCGGAAGAATTCTGCGCTATAAACCCTGTAAGCACAGAATCCTTAGTTACGGGATATACGCATGCTCAGGAGCCAAAATTTCCCGCTAACGCGTGAAATACGCTTGCCGTAAGCACAGAATTTTCTGCTACAGTAAGCGGTGATTTTTCGCTAACGGTAAGCAGAGCCATGAAATTGGAAATGCAGTTTCCTATCAACCTATTCGATATGAGATTTGCAATCGATATTAAACAATAGCGCATTATCCCGTGATTATAACCATCATTAGCATGTGATTATCCACAGCCATTTGCTTTTAGCGATACAAATTTTCTTTTAAAAAACCCCAAAATACGGTGACGATCTACATACCTGAGAGCCAACAGTAGGCTAAATGAGTTGCTGATAATCAAATCACAAGATGATAATCAAGTGACACTGAAAAAACAACTTGAACGATGAAATGGTTCGCGATACTTTTAAAGCAACGTTTCTGCTGACGAAAACTTTTTGGCTACACAATGGCGAGGAGATTGCAAGTTCCCCGCTGTCGCACGAGGGCGCTGTTGCACTTTCGCTGTAGCCGAGCGCTGGGCTACATTAATCTTAAACAACACCTTAGATACACTCACGGATACAACCTGCATTGTCTTACATTTTGTCCAATATTGTAGAAAAATAATATTATATTGCCAAAATTAGTGCAGTGCGAGTTCGGTAAATTAAATGGCGGCGAACTATTTCCAACGGGAATGAAAAACTAGCAAGCGCATCTTATTAGAAACAGATTACCAGCCAGAAGTCTATGTATTGTTATCTACTGGTCTGTGGCCTCTGATAGGTTAAACTACTCTTGTGACGTCACTCTATTCAGAAAAGTGTCGATTCTTTTTCAAGAATGTACAGTTAAGTTAATTGACTTTAAATTCATCTCATACCTCAAAGCATTAGTAAGAATGGACACGTTTTGTTCCCTTGAAATCTTGACAATAGGTGAAAGGGACGTAGTTTAAGTCGGAGAAACGACTCAAAAGGTGGACATTCTTTGATTGGAATAGGCTCGGACGCTTCGCGTTCTCGCCCATTCCAATCAAAGAATGTCCACTTTATCGTCGTTTCTCCTTAACTGATCTGCTGTTTTTTTATTAAAGAGACTGGCTGCAACGAATTTCCCAATCTAAGCATTCTTTCTGGAATCTATGTTATTGGAAAGTAAGGACAAAACCGACACTCTGTTTCTGAAAATAGACGTTTTCATGGTATGTGCCGATGTATGAGGGCGCTGTTGTAAGAGGAAATGCATGAGCAAGTTCGATCAAGGACTATAGTTAACCATAGTTCGACTAACTCTGATCGAACGCACGCTAGTCGACGATGGTTGGACTAGTCTAGTCGACGATTCGCGACCAGCCTACCGAGGTTGGTCGCATCGCTGGTTACCAATAGCCGTTTTAATAGCACAGTGCAGAGAGGACCAGTTATCAGAAAAATGGCGAAAAAACGTAAATATTCAGTAGCAGTGAACGATCGTTTTGTTACTTTGTCTTTATTTGAACATGTTGAAATAATACACACGTTACCACTTGTGACATTGTTGATATACTGAGCAAATATCGTCCGTGTCCGTCGCTTTTATCTATGAACTCGTCCAAAACGTAAACAAATAGCCACCGCCATTTTCTCATGGTCGCGTTGACATGACAATCGTTCGACTAGAGTCGTTCGCACTTCAACTTCAGTGCTCATGCGCTACGTACGTCACGAACCAACCACTAGTTAACCATTGGTCCCTGATCGAACTTGCTCCAAGCTGAGTTCGGGCGAGTTGTTCTTGTTTGCTCAAGAACAACTCGTGTCTTCGTTCGTGTTCCGGCCACTACGTCCGATAGCCAAGAGCGCCATCTATCGCTGGTAACCACGCAAAATGTAATGGCTGCGCCCATGTACGTTATTCAAGCATTCATTTCAAAAACCTGAATTTCAGACGCAAAATAATTTTTAGACTGCATTTTCCCCTATTTTTTTAAGAAAAAGCTTTATTTCCAAAACGTTTGGAAGGAAATTTTAGGCAACACATTACGCCGACATTTTATGCTTCGTCAAATCATCCGCCATCTTTGGTCGTCTTCTACGTCGCGTCAAATTACTTCATGTTCTTGTAAACCCCCGACTGGCAGGTGGTGTGTGATCTTATTCCGAGTGCAATGTTCTCGGGTCGCGTTCCCGCGTTCCCAGTTAAGAACTGACCGCCCGAACTCGAGGTTCAATTCCGACTGAGATGACGCGGAACCTTTTTTAAAGGTTCACGGCAATCCAACCCCGTAAAACTCCGGGATAAACCTAGGCATCCTGGAGGTTAACCCCCTGTGATATCGTCAAAGGTACTCAATGACAAAACATAATTAAAAAAAGAAAGAATATGGCCCAAAAAAAAGTGGCTAACGAACACTTGATTAAAGGGTAAGTACAACATTGTTAGAGAATTGACTTCAGAAACGACAACAATTCAAGTCTCATTTTATAAAACAATAACCCAATGAGGATGGGGCAGGTCCTTCCCGAGAAGACACCGGTGCTTATGAATAAGGACATTTACATTTGCATTAAAACAATAATAGATTTGACCAAAACATACTGAACACATCTTCATTATTTGCAACAAAGAGGGGGAAGTCTTGACATCATATATAATGCAGATTGACGAGACCATTACTGCAGCCTGTATAAAAAAAGAACCTTTTTTTCTCCTTGCTTAATTAACATCTTCTCTTCTATTTGACACAAACGTACTCAACTTGACACAAAAGTACTCCTTTGCCACTTTATGTTGTTTTAATAGCCCTAGGCCTATATACTTCACCTAATTTCATGCATACGTATTAGATAATTAATGAATGAATTAATAAAATATAATAGAATTTAAATAAACTGACAATGTTGCAGAAAGAAGTTTTTCCGGTACGGTATTCCGGAGGTCGCAGGTTCGAATCCCGCTCCTGCCAGTTTTCGTTGTTCACAAAATGTATTGAAATTTACCTAGTCAGTTTCCCTTGTGGAGTGTTTGAAAAAAATATAAAAGTTGTTCAAATTATTACAAATTCACCATATAGGGCATACAGTCAACCGCTTTTACGTGAGCTAAAATATTTAAGCATAACAAACCTAAACAAATACAATGTACCAACAAGCATTGTTTATGTATGAGTCTATAACTAATTTACTACCAAGTTCCTTATTCAAATATGTTTGTACTTAACTGCAACTTACATAACTATTAACACCCACGTGTCTACGAACTTACATCTCCACATACAACAACATAGAATATCCGCCTTCCAATACAATATTAAATACTCCGGACCTAAACTGTGGAATAATTTACCATTCTCTCTTAGATGTTCAAGGTCACATAATATTTTTATACGTAAACTTAAATTGTATCTTATGTAATATAATATATGTGTCTTTGTCCTTCGAACTTTATGGTGATCTTCGTATTCGTAGCCCATTACTCACAACTTTAATGCTTAGTTAGTCTGTTTGTGTAATGGCATGTCTACTACAAGATATGATTCAGGTGTTGCCGCCTCTGCTGGCCTTCATATCTCATTCATAAATGCCTCAGTGAGTTTCACTATCCCTATTGGTCGAGAGCCTGTCATGTGGGTGTGTTTAAACGGTTGTTTAAACACGGCTGGAAGTTGTTTAAACACGGCGCGTCATAACCAGCTGTTCTCAGCCGATACGCAACAGGGAGAGCGTAGTAGGTGCGCGCACAAGATGTACTGAATTTCATAATGTAAGACAACGCTAATCCACGCGTATAAAACGCTGCATCCCGTGCGTGTGCGTACGCGCACGCGACAGACAGGCGCGGAGCGCCTTCACGCGCATGTGTTTTGTACTGAGCAAATGGGAGAAAAAGTGGGGTGAAAAAGCTTCGCATTTTGTCCTTTTTACGGGATGTTTTTGCTTTTTTCGTAAGAAGGCATTTATGAATGGGGATAAAAATGTGATGACCCGGTCTTTACCAGTCAATAATAACCTCGAAGGGTCGTGACCGCTGTTAATGGACCTCGCCTTCGGCTCGGTCCATTAACAGCGGTCACGCCCCTCCTCGGTTATTATTGACGTGGTAAAGACCGGGTCATCACACTTTTATCCCCTTAATTAAAACTTCATGCGAAATGTAAATTAAAAGAAAAATGTATATCGTTGATCGTATGTATAAAGCCAAATCGGAATAGGGTTTTTTGAGGCGATGGTGGCGAGTTGTGAGCATGCGCGCGTAGTTCTGTGCATGCGCATGACTCTTAAATGTACTCTTAAATGGTTTCATTTCTGCGCAGGATTATTGTAATTCTGATGTGCTTATTAGGGATTATTCAAGTACCTTTCATTTCATAAGGTGGATATGCTACTTTGATTTATAAGTGATCGGGGGAGGGGGGGGGGGGGGGGGGGGGGGGGTCATGGGCCTCAAACACAAATGGAAATATGTTTTGTTTTCAAAGACAATGTTGTGTGCACAGAGCTATGGGGACTGCTGTGCCTCTGTTGCTATTTATCATACTTTCGCTCATAAGGAAATTCGCATTAACAAAACAACCCAAATTAAGGCCTACTGGAAATTTATACCAAGATGACAGTAACGCTAGCCTATGGTCTTGTTAATAAAACAATGGTTGTTCTTCATCTCATGATCTGGTCGCAGTTCCGACGTCGCGCCTCCAACTTTATACCCCCCCCCCCCCCTCCCCCCCCCCCCCCCCCCCCCCCCCCCCCCCCCCCCCCCCCCCCGACGAGGAGATTGTTCCAGTCCAAATCAGAAGCATAGAAGCAGAAGCATCACGAGAGGGCGTAAACATTTTCGGTCGCCACAGCTGGGCACACTCGTGATGCATTCACCCAACGCACCTCAGCCATTGTTTGTTCGAAGTAATCGGCGCATTGTTACCGCAGAAACTGAGGTGCCGTTGGGTGCATTCCTTTATTAGTCCGACAACAAAGTGAAGGAATGAGACACTTTTGAGACACTGGTGGCAGCAGACAAGCTTTGCTCTTTGAAGTTCTCGCCAGAAATACACGTGCGTGCGCAACGAGGCAAACACCATCGGTGTGTCTCCCCTAGCCACCAGCGTCTCAAAAGTCTCGCACTTTAAGACACACATTGCCCTGAAATCCTAAAAAATCCCCATGGTAAAAATTATACCATAATGTATACCGGTGTCGTGCCAATAGTGTCCGGTGCAATAGCATGCGCTTATGCATGTGTGCTTGTACACGTGTACATGTATTAGGCCCCCCTATTAATACTATTCTAGGGAGGACAGAAAAGAGGGTATAACAAAGGGAAGAATACTGTCCTCACGATTATTTCTTTTGTCTGGAAGGTGTCATCACACGTAAACGTGTGCTTAGCCTATGGGGATGGGTTAGTGTGTAGGAACAATAGAAAGTCCCGACGTGACCAGGATGGTGGGGAGAGTACTACTGGCTTGCAGAAAATGCACAGTATTTGGCAGAAACGGAGAGTTTTGGCAGGACCGGTAAACGGACAGTAATTGGCAAGAAGTGACAGTATTTGGCAAGAATGGACAGTATTTGGCAGAATCGATAAACAAGTGGTAAAATGGACATTAATTTTGGCAGGCCAACTGTCAACTGGCAGTAATTTGCAGGAATGCACACATATTTGACAGGAATTTGGTTCCTCAAAGCTTCTCACGGTTTACTATCTGTTCAATACAGTTATTTAATTATGTAGGACGGCTTAACAGCTCAACAGCAAGCAACGTTATGCACGCTAAACGCGGACACTATTAATTAAACGATGGACTTTATAGGCGCATGACCAATAAGATACCAATATGCTAATAAGCGGACATGTATTTTGCACCGGAAACCTTTTGGCACGACACCGGTAATATTTATGGAGAAATGTGGGGGGAAAAACGAAGCATTTGACATCCGGACATTCAGATTGGCGCCGCACGTAGAGCAGCCTGTACGCAGCAAAGCAGATCAAGTGCTCCACTCTGAATTTTCAAATTTTCCGAACCAAACAGGCATCCTCGAAATGATTTTCGTCTGCTCAGTAATTTTCAGACAAACGGCGCATTTTCAATGGATGGTCGTGTATATTATTATGTTTTACTTTTAAATGATCTTTCTAACCACAGCAATTTTAGATCGAACGCTTTTTGTATACAGCACATTTGGGCACCTCCAAAAGGCCCTTTAAAGTGCTTTCAAAAGAATTTATAGAATTAACCTAAAACAATGAGATAACGGAATATTGATTGTAATACCCGTATTCAGAAGTAACAAAATATGACTGGAAATCGTAACGCTGCCCAACGCCAATTTTCTCGCTAAATGAAGGTGTTACGGTATAACACGCATTCTCTTTTCTGCTGAAATTATACCGAACCTCTAGGGGGCAGTCTAGCAGGAAGGCGAGCAACGGTAACATTGATCTCGATCCTGAAACAGGCATCGGTCCGGGCAATCATTGACCACTGGACACTGTGGATTGGGCCTAGCTGTAGTTTTGAAAGAAATAAACAAAACGAGGAAGTGTTATTAAGGGTTCAAAAATATTTGTTGACTTGAATCAATGACATGTAATCATAATATCAATTAATTTATCATCATATTCATAATTTATAAAATCAGACTTTTGAATTTAGCACTGATCTTAATTCGGCAGTAAAGGATGACGTCACACTTTAGGCAAAAGCTAAAATCTCCGTAACTGACTATTTGAATGGCTGTCCGATGGACGAGCCGCGGCGCAAGGAAACACTGTCTTGAATCGAGACTAGATTGCACGACAAAAATGGCGTCGTGTTATGAGAGTTTGAATCCATTGATTCTATGTAAACTGGATACAGTGGATAACACGAAAGCTTGAGAAGAACAACTCACTATCTTTGACGCAATCAACGTAGTTATCTGGTTGGCAGGTGCACAGGTAATTCTCAGTCTCATCCGATTTCTTGAACATGTAGTTGAGCTTTAAAAAAATACCATGTACGTGTTGATAATTTGTACAGGACCAACAGATAACAAGAATTAGCAGATTAGACTCTCGGACCATTTCTCATAATTATATCGGCTCTTGGATTTATGCTAATGTGGATTTCCATAATTATCCATTTGATATAACAGGACTTTTTTGTTCCTGAAGGCAAATATTTAAAAAAATTATGTTTGATATTATGCAATTACCAGTGGGCCAAATTTTGGTTCCTTTTAGTCGCCCAGACTTGCACATGTTAGAGCGCCCTCTTTGTAAAGAAATAGCCATGGGTATTGCAAAAAGTGAAAATAGACTGGTTGTAGGTTCCTCTATTCTGACTGCGATTATGGGACCGGCAGCGGGTAGTTCTAATCAAGATATACCTGCCAGAATTCTGACAACTTTATGCTAATTGGGATATTTTTATTTATATACCAGAAACACATTGCCAACATAGGGCAAGATATCGCCAAACGATATCTATAAGTAAAAGAAAAAGGTCGCATCCTCATTAAAGGAAACATGATTTAGGATATATATTGCATTATTCCTGCTTAAAACATTAAAGTATTATCTTGACAATGACGGGTGGGGTAAGCCTTCATTTATTTCCAACTGAAGCGAAATATCGGAGAATTTGGACGGCGAAAGTGAAGGTGACAAGAGCAAAGAGGTCCGGCCCCAGCAGCTTTTCAGCGTTATGTAGCGACCACTTTGAGCCGTCGTGTTTCGATACTGGTATTTTCAAATCCTTTGGGATGACCATTAAAAATATGCTCAAGTCCACTGCCATCCCAACAAAGTTCCCAGATGTGAGTAAGATAAAGGCGAAAGCAGTTTAACGGCCCATTCCCCGAGGAGCCTTCGCTAAAAGGGAGAAAATCAGGGTAAGTTCGATGTTAGTTGTTGTTGCAACTTACGAAATTGCACGTGTAGACCTAGTGTGTGTATACGGGCCGGGTCCAGACTATCGAGTCGATCCATGAATTTCGGTGCCTCGGTCTACGTCACGAACAGCGCCCTCAATTTGAATCTCAACAAATTTCAAAAAGGGGGGTCAATTTTTGAGCGGCAAATAATCACACTAAAACTTCGCTTGAACCAGTTTGGCTTTTAATTCACATTTAATACATATAAATGAATATATTTATGAAATAAAATGTGATCCGGTCAATTTGAGAAGCATGGTTCCTTTAAGTGATCCCCACAATGTCGCTTCCCAGTTTGTATAGTAAAGTTGGGGTGTGGCTATACGGCATTATCTGTTTATGACTTCGGACTATAGTAGACTGCCAACAATAATTGGGCAAGATAGCTCAGATGGTAGAGCACCGATACGGTATTCCGGAGGTCGCAGGTTCAAATCCCACTCCTGCCAGTTCACTTTGAAAATTCATTCAAATTACCCAGTCAGTTTACATTGTGGTTGTTTGACGATAATTTGTTTTAAAGAGTATACCGCTACCAACTTGTATATAGCCATCTGGCGCTGCAGCATCGGTACATCCGCAGTCCTTGTTGGTGACGCAGATGGCCCCGAACATCCATGCCGGTGCCTGTTCCACCTTCATCCCATCTGGACAGCCACAGCCTATCTGGCAGGTCTCGTCCCCAACTACCGGCACGCATTCACTCGCGTCTTTCTCTCCGTTATTAGCTCGATAGTCCTTGCAGCTCTGAGTGTTGCACGGATTGGTGCAACCGAAGGGGGACAGACCTTCGCATTCGACTGCACGGAAAAGAAGCGAGGTTTCGTTTCAACCAGTGGCGTATCCAGGTTTTAGGTCATGGGGAAGAATCGCTAAACAAAGTCCGCGGGCACGGGATATTTGTGATGCCATGGCGCTTTCGATTTTTCTACCCCCCCCCCCCCCCCAAACACACACAAGTTTGTAAACACCTTCCATCGGTGACCTCCTATTGTTCATACTTTTTGGCAAGGACCCTCGTTGGTTTTGTACACGATTTTCAAACGGGGGTATTTCTCAACCGGGACCCTATTGTCCTCTATTGTTAAAGGTCTCCTATTGAATGCAAAAAGAAACCCTTGTACACACAGACAAAATAATTAAGAACAGTATAAAAATTGTTTGCAGTAAGCTGGAACGCACGGTCTGCTGATGCGCTTCACAGATTTTTGTGAAGGAAACGCACATCATTCTGGGTACCATGACCTTTGCGAATTGCATGCAGGATTCGCTCGTACCCGCCGCCCAACTGGTGACCCTTCAGCAAGTCACCAGTCACACAAAATCTATCCATACCAAACAGAGCTCAAAGCGTATGAGACGTTCCCATCGCCCTGTTTGGGCAGTGGGTACGAGCGAAACATACCGCTCCTTTTCATCAGTCGCGGGCATGCTTAGAACTACGCGCGAATACTCAGATATAGCAAAAAGGCCCGGTATGTCTGCTGCCACCAGCGTCTCAAAAGTCTCCCATTATCGGCAATAGAATAACACTGGCTCCCCTATGGCCCTCCCCTCTCGAGAATATTAAGTGTTCTGGTGATAATTTCCTTGAAGCTTGAATGTTTAAACAGTAACCAACAATATGCTTTATGTACGCTCTATAGACGGACTCTTGCGTAAGGGCATTAGCCTTTTAGAGGAATGGTGGACACAATAGGAGGGCGCTATTTGATTTGGGTAAACCTTTTGTGCCATACAAAAGGTTTACCCAAATCAAATAGCGCCCTCCTAATGTGTCCGCCATACCTCTAAAAGGCTAATGGCGTTCAGTATGGGTAATCTGAGCATGTCACATCAGAATCGGGGGGCGGGGGATTTATAAACGATTCAAAGAATACTCACGATAGACGCATGCGCATATCTCGCATCCATTCCCATCAAGTTGTAGAGAATGATCACACTGAACATTACATGGAACACAAGTGGCTGTTTAAACAATAAACAGAAACCATTTAAAGATATACATTCCGTGCTTTAAAAAAAAAATTTTTTTTTCTTCTAGGCCTAAATATTTTCTTCAATTATTGTATGTTACCAAAAACACCTTTCTCTAGTTTTGATCATCAACAACCCTCCAAAAAAGGCTTTAATTCTCGGTTGCTCTCGTATATCTAATGAACACAAAGATCCGCACAAATTATTGCCGGACCGCATATAATTCGGCATTTGTAAAGAAATTACTCGATAACTAAACGTGGGTTGGGTGTTTCTTACGATGTCTCATTCAAAAGTGATTAACTGTTGTGTTGCTATAGAAAAATAGCATTAAAAATAATTTCAAGGGTGACACTCAAAATGAGAACGGACAGTTTATCTTTAATTTCCTTTTTTTGTCTATTTTGTTCAGTATTCTTGTCATCAAGGCTGGATTGAATTGGCATAAGGCGCAGCCCGTCACCAAGGGGTGGGGGGGGGTGGGGGGGGGGCGGCCCCCTGGTGATTAATTGCCCCCCCCCCCCCCCCCCATCTGTCAAACCATAAGCATAAATTGGTGTGGTTTTGTTTGTGATGTGGCCCCCATATGAAGCACTCTGCCCCCCCCCCCCCCCCCCCCCCCCCCCAATGCCTGGAGCTGGGGACGGGCATGTAGGTAGTCTTGGTTCAAGACGCGATAACCGGCCGCCGCGAGAGGGCGTTATCACGACAAACTATTAATAGCCACGAAACGTTCGTGGCTATTAAGTTTGTCGTGATAACGCCCTCTTGCGGCGGCCGGTTATCGCGTATACGTAACAACGTCTTGAACCAAGACTAGCATGTAGGCGTAGCAAGGTAATTTTGTATTGGAGTGGGGTACGTGTAAAAGGGCACTCGATATTTGAAAAGACGACCCCCTCGAAGTACTATGACCTACATAATTGCTAATAAAATCCCTGGGGCGTATTGACGTCATACTTTGTTAAGGGGCGTGGTTTACATCAGAGCCAGGTGGAAACAGAGGTCTCGTGGCACATTTAATTGGGATTTAGGTCAACACCAAAGGACAGCATTGGGTCTCGGGGTCCTTGGAGAAACCTAAATATGCCAATATATTTTTCATGATACAATCGATTTTCCCACGGGTATTAACAATAATTGTCACAACAACACGTACGGGAAGACCTTGGGATCGCCTCAGAGTGAATAGTTTTCGGTTCAAACAACGGAGTACAGATGTCTAAATATAACATTTATAGTGTAAAAGCCTCTTCAAATTAAATATAGGTTTTCCCGGACGATTTCGGAAAATGTGCACATTAATTTGTAAAAGATGCATTTGTTTTTGTGCGAAATAGAATGAACGTTCACAATCCCGTTTTCTATTTAACAATTGATAATTCTATTTCCACAAAGGTGCGTTCAGCAGTAAAAAATCAGCTTACGATTTCCAGAATGTGCACTGAATTTAGTATATTGATAATTCATTTTAGCGCGAATTCGAATGCACATCTGGAATCCTGTTTTCCTCTTAATTTATCATCAATCTATTTCACTAAATGTGCAGCCAATTTCCCGCGCAGTTTTTTTTTTTAATGCATCCCTGGTCAAGCATTGGAATTCATTTATTTTTTAAACAAAAGTAACATATGGGGAACTAAACCAGGTGGTCTTATAGTCTTTTGAAACATACAAAAAAATAAGCTGAAGAAAATTGTTCTTTCTTTGCTCAGCATTTGCCACGGTCGCATCATATAGCAAAATTTCACAGTTTACATACTGGTGGGCCTCCTAAAATATCCAATATTGGTAGACAATCGAACTGATAAAATGAGAGAGAACTTTATGAAATACAGAAAGACATTAACATGCAATTAAGACAAAGAACCACCATCAATAAAAACAAACCCATTAATGATCAATTAGGCCTACAATACATTCATTGATTAATTAATTAATTAATTAAAGTTGTATCATGAATTTTATAGGCCTATATACTTTATTTAAATTGAATGCAGAATTTGCGAATTTAAATTATAAGAAATAAAGAAGAATATTCAATTCAGGCCGTGTCACAATGACAAATCGAATTGCTGCGAAATAGATTGCACATTCTTAATAATCGGCCACGCATACGTCAAACCGAAAGCCTAATCACGTATTTGTAATCGTTTAAATGAATTGTTATGCACATTCATATATTTGAATGATACAAAATTAAATCGAATGCTAGTTTTTGCCAAAATGAAACCGGGATATACGTCGTTCTAAAAATCAGCGCGAAATTGAATTCAAGTTTTACAAATTCAAATGCACATTTTGCGAAATTGTCCGGGAAAACCTATACTAAACAATGAAAATAAAATGCCAAGCTCAGCTTTTTAGATTTGAGAAGATATTTTGCGGTTGAGGGATGAACAATTGAGAAGAAAAAAAACAAAGACGAAGAAAATGAAGAGTAGACGCTACTGCTCATGGTGGTAGTGGGGTCGAAGAGAATGCCGTCATAATCGCAATGATAATGATACAGGGATAATTAGATAATTGTATAAATAATTATGGTAACTGCACAACCGTGACGACCCGAAACCCAATCCCAACTTATCACCCTAACAAAATTTTCCAGATAAACGATTTTAGGCCACAAGGAATACAATACTATTTGCGACGAAAATTTTTTGTTTAGAAACACGTTATCAAAATGTCTCCAATGTCTCCGATGTCTCCGATGTCTCCAATGTCTCCAATGTCTCCAATGTCTCCGATGTCTCCGATGTCTCCAATATCTCCAATGTCTCCAATGTCTCCAATGTCTCCGATGTCTCCAATGTCTCCGATGTCTCCGATGTCTCCGATGTCTCCAATATCTCCAATGTCTCCAATGTCTCCAATGTCTCCAATGTCTCAATGTCTCCAATGTCTCCAATGTCTTCAATGTCTTCAATGTCTCCAATGTCTTCTATGTTAGGGTCTTGACAGCATAAGGGGGCGGTGAGTTGGCTCACCAATGGTGGAAGTTACCCCGCCTGGGTCTATAGGTCTGAAAATCGGGATCATTTCTTTGGTGCGGTACCTGTTAAAAATGTATCCTCTATATCTGGCCGCCAGGAAAACCGTGAAGGTGGTAGGGCTGGCAACCTAAAATGTGGCCAACCCCACTACCTGTGTTGTAGTCCTCTACCTAGAGTCGCTTTTAGCCTTGTATTGGTCGACTTCCATAAAAACATAATAATAAAATAAATTGGTCTGCCTCTAAATGCCTCATTTGGTTAAATGCATGACTGATTGATAATCGAGATTGATCATCTGTATATCGCATACATGCTTCGAATGATCGTTAGAATGACTGATACTGACCGGTGTCTTTGGAAGTAGTAGTAGCAGAAGTAGTAGTAGTACTAGCAGTTACCTTACTTCCATCGACATGTGTTCCTCCCTGACAGTCTATGGAGGAAGACAGGACCTCGTCATGACGTAGGGCATTTGAATTAAAGGAATTTGAACTTGAACTACGGCAGTTGCCGTAAGCCACAGATCACTATACGTCCTCAGTCCCATTGAGTACTGTTCCCACATCTGGGCTGGTGCTTCTGCTTGTCACGCGATCGATATAGTACAGAAGCATACTGTTAATTTAGTTGGAGAAGAGTTGGGCTTATCTTTACAATCACTCTCTCACCGGAGATCTGTTGCTACTCTTAGTCGGTTCTTATTATTTCATGATAAATGTTCCACCGGCTTGTCCACCTTGGTTCCTCATGTTAGGATGTTTGAGCATGAAACTCGGCTTTCCACCTGTTCACACCAATACGGTACTCTAGCTGTACCCTTTTATATAGCTCCATACCTCGAGTGGCTTTTAGCCTTGTTTGGGACGAACTCCCCCCCCCCCCCCCCCCCCAAAAAAAAAAAATCACCCTTGAAAAATGTGTGCCTCAAACACGAAGCATTATTTTAGCCAGTGATAACAAAGATCTTGGTACAAGTTTTTCCGAATGGTAATCTAAAACCAAATTTAGCCGTGGGTTGTCAGTAGTTCGTTTGCGAAATTTTTTTCCAGCCTCTTTCTGAAACAAAGTGAGCTGCGATGATGTATAAGACAAGTGAAAGAGAAGGAGTGGATGTGAGAAAGAACAGAAAATGTGATAAAAGAAAACAGTAGAGCATGCACATGCCGCCAACTCGCTTGCTAGCCGAGAGTCGGCCAGCCGGGGGAACATGGGGTGGGGTGGGGGGGGGGGGGGGGGGGGGGGGGGTGGCGAACCAGCCAATCAGCCAACCAAAGGCGGGGGTAGCCGCAAACAGAAAAGTGCCTCAAAAATGTGTAAATCCTACCTCCGGCCTGTACGAACAGCAAACTGTTGCCGAACAGGAAGACAATCAACAAACCAGTCATGACGAGGGAAAACGTTGGCACGCCTCTCTTCGGACAGAAATGTATTTTCCCAAATGAGCAGTCTTTGGGCATTTATGAGTAAAATGAGTATATATATAAAATGCAAAAATGAGTATATATAAGAATCAAACACTGCCAAATATCGATCACAGGATAACAGGGCTGCATGCTATATATAGTAGGCCTACATTGATTTTTAGCGCTTGCGTAATGATTAATGGCCAATAGCACACCGTGATCAAGCAAACCAACCAGCTTTTCGCCCAGTAACGTGATTTACAGATGACGTCACTAACAGCCAATTGAGATGGATACGAACCCAAAAAAACTGCCAAATATCGATTACTGGCTAACAGGGCTGCATGCTATCGATAGTACTTATATTAATAGCGCTTGCGCAATGATTAATGGCAAATGACACACCATTATCAAGCAATCCAGCTTTTCGCCCAGTAACATAATTTGCAGATGATTAAAGTTAGGAGGGCCTGGCGTTTCGGGTATAAAAAAAGGAGAATCTTTTCGAATTATTAAAGGGGGCGGGGCTAAATGTGGAGCCTTTCCTACTCTGCCAACTCTCCCATATTTTGCGGACTTTTATTATAAGTATTCAGACAATAGCAGTTACAAAATACAGGTAAATTAAGAAAGTATAGAACAATTGACAATCCGGGAGATTTTTAAGTTGTGTCCGGAGTCGAGAGGGGATGGACCAATTTTCCGGAAGTCTACCGTAAAATCAGGGAGAGTTGGCAGCTCTGCCAGTGGTGTAGCTAGAGAGGGGCGGGGGAAGAATTTGTAAAGGGGTTACGCCTTGTCATCTGTTTGTTGATATGCGTTTGTGTGGACGTAAATGTGTAAAGGCTATTGAGAGCCCCGCCCATTACATAGGGCCTACCATACATCTCTCTACCCGCTTTTCAAAGTATTTTGCGGGGCACAACAAATTCGGGACACTTTTTAGGAAAATTTAGCCCCCCCCCCCCCCAACACACACAAGTGTGTAAATACCGGCAATCGCGGACTCCCTATTGTCCCTCTTTTGTTTGTACTTTTTCGGAAGGCCTCCCATATGTTTTGTACACAACGAATTTTAATCGTGGACGTTCGGTCAAACGTGGACCCTTTGTCTACCCTTTTATTGTGCCTAATCCACGATTGCCGGTATTTACATACTCACACACACACATGTGCGTTTTACTATACTTATGAGGACTTGGGGTGTTTTCTTCCATTGTTCAATTTGTTTTTACTTTAACTTTTTCTCAACATGCCCTATAACTTAGGTTTGTACATTAATTCTACCGAATTCTCCTCATTGTTATCACTAATCCCCTATTGTCCCAAGTCCTCAGTCGTAATGGATATAACCTGTACACCGAAAAGAACATACATACGCCACTGGTTTCAAATCAAGGCTTACACACACACCCCAAAATATTGCTCGATCACTTCAGATTGACGAACACATGTTTTTTTCCAATTTGTGTACCCATGGAGGAAGGCACCACCACTGCACTGAGCTTATTTTAATAGACAAAAACGCATTCGGAGAATGGCGATGGATCATGTCCCAATAGAGGGCGCTTTAATTGCATGATGATGGCAGCAGGCGTCCGAATGGTCTGCGGACATCGACACACAGGGTACGTTGACGGCAATTTTGTTTAAGGAACTGTAACGTTATGTGGAAATATTAAATTCTACTAGGCCTATACCTAGGTATTTTTCACATTTCCGGCCTAACGATGGTATCAAGTAGGGGCTTATGTTAGTTAAAACATATAATGATATAGCAAGGAAACAGATTGTTAAAACAGGTTACCATTTACCAAGGCCATACCGCCAGCTTAACATGCTTAAGACATTTTCACAAGGATTGAATCATTGTCACAATGTCTTGTGACCATTGTGATGTCTCAACTTCAAGCTGGCGGTATTTGCGATTATGCTGCGTTCCAATCACGTCGTGTAGCTCGTGTTTACGAGATGCTTGCACCAATGCGCACTCGCAGTACAGGTCGTCAAGCAAGTCGTGAACTCGAGAAGAAAATCCCGCCTCCAGTTCACCACTGGTGAATATGAGTTACCAGACTTGTGAACTCGTGAACACGACGTGATTGGAACGCAGCATAAGGTCTATGGAATTTTCATGCTAAGCAAACAACAAAATGCCAGCCTAGCCACAAGCGATGCACTTCACATCCAAATTTGATTGGCAATCCTGTATTTACCTAGTCCGAGTAACTTGGACTCTTTATCGCCTTTTTTAACATTTGGACATGATCTGGCGATAGTATTAGTAGGGTCCAAGAGGGTCCAAACCTTTTCGACATTCTCAATGCATTGTGGGTTTGGAGGCCAAACAAACCATGTAATTTATACACAAACCTATGGCACTGTGAACCAGTCCAAATATTAATTGATTTTATGCTAAATATCTGTCATGAGTTGAGCGATACCCTTTTCACATATCTTTGCATGGAACATAAGGAAAATAATAACCAGAAAAATCTATTTTAAATGGCAATAAAAATAAAGGAAATAATTGGGGAATCCCTTTCAGGGTACCAGTTACTGATGAATGCAAATTTCTGGAATTAGAACAGCTAATAATGTCACAGTATTAGCCAATCAGAAGAGGATTTTTGCAAGCATGACAACGAACATGTGACCAATGCGACCAATCACGTCCGTTCTAATGTGCTTGCTCTTCTAATGCCAGTTATGGCTGATGCTGTTCCCATGATGCTTTGAGAATGTCAAAAAGGTTTATTAGGTTCTTGTGTTAGGCCTCCAGACCAGACTGGAGCAGCGTATTCCACCACAGGGCGGACAATACTACAATAAATAGTAGTGAGGTCTTCTCTGGTTAGGCCATGATGCTTAACCCTAGCAGCCCAAGCCTTTTTACTAGAATCCTTCCCTAACCACACAAACTCCAACACTGTGTAGTAAACCAATGGCACATTCTTTGTACTTAGACAAAATCAGGGCATCAAGTCCAATGCAAAGTGATGGTGCCAAGGCTCTACAGTACCCAATCACACAAAATTCAACACAAATGGGGTGTTTGATTTTGGCAGGTTATTAGGGAAGGTTAGGGTTAAGGGTGCGCAGAATGTAAAGTCTAATGTTGGCTCGTTTGACCATGTAGTTAACATGTGACTTTTGAGCCCTATTTCAGGTCAGCTTGTAGGTAAACTCCACTTGATTTCAACGCCATCCAGAATGATAGGTACTGGCCGCTGGATTTCGCGAAAAGCAAACGTCCATGGTGACACATTTCTTGGGGTTCAAACGCATTCGGTTTAGTTGAAGACTAATCTTTTGTCAATTTAAAATGTGTTTTGGAGGTGTTGACAGTGTGTGGATGGTGATTAGTATGACCCCTATTACCTATGTACCTAGGTCATGTAGGTCACACAGAGTGCCGTACTCACTGTGCTATGTCTTTAGCCACACAACTAACGAGGGGAAGTGCCTGTGCATATCTCAGTTAATTCAGACGCACAATATGGAGCAGAGGCACAGTATGGGGATTGGCATGATCCCCCAAAATGTGGTCAATAGAAGACCACCCGAGACTGTTCTTCCAAATTAGTTTTTACAAATTTGAATTGACTTGCTAGACCACTAGACCAGCACTTAAATTTGTATACTCAGTCCCGCAGTCCAGTGCGAATTTTGAGCCTTGTAATAACATCGGTCATTAGACTGCCTTATCATTTTTTTCTGGCAATTTTACTAAGGGCCATATCTATGAGTAAAAACATTTAAACTCACAACATGTGCTTGCTGTATTATGACATTCTTGCCTAAATCTCTTTCATTGTATACAGTCAGACATACTTGAAGTCAGCTCACATTGGCAATGACCTCTACACAACTGGAATGGAGACGACGTTGGAAACCAGACCTAACGGCCCAGGTCTGGCAGCCGTTTCAAATCGACAAACAGAGGGTCCTTGTCAAATGTCTGTTCCGAGACGACCACTATGAGCTACTCATGTACGACATGGTGACCATGTGGTTTGAAGAATGTAGCCGGACGGCGTTTGAGCGGAAGGCAAAAGTAAGTATCAAGAGGATCTCGTTTCCCCCGAGAGTGGCTCTACATGTAGTTTTGCTGTCCATAGTTCTACCCAACCCTTCCCACTTCCATGCTGTTAGAAGTCAAAGGTTATGCTGAGCCAATTTGCTTGCAGAGTTGTACTCGAGTCCCTGCAAGGCCTTTCACAAGTCCTTTCGTAAGTCCAGTCAGAAGTCCTTTCACAACTAACTGGATGAATAATGACAAAGGAATGCCTTTGTCAAAGCTCATTTGAATAGCTCGTGATTGGGATTAGGACTGGAGTGCTTGTGATGGACTTGTGATGGACTTGCGGGGACTTGCGGGGACTTGCGGGGACTTGCGGGGACTTGCGGGGACTTGCGGGGACTTGCGGGGACTTGCGGGGACTTGCGGGGACTTGCGGGGACTTGCGGGGACTTGCAGGGACTTGCAGGGACTTGCAGGGACTTGTGATGGACTTGTGATGATGGACTCGACTACAGTCGAACACCTTTATAACAAGGTCCTTGGGACTTTACAATTTACCTTGTTATAACAGGTACCTTGTATTATCAGTAATGGAAAACAAAGAAAAACAAAGACTCGGGACCTATTTCTTCCTTGTTATAAGCAGGATGTTGTATTAACAGTGCTCTTATTATCAGGGTTCGACTGTACATCCCTGTTTGCTTGCTTGAACCACACTGTAAAAAGGAGGTAATTAAAAGGCTAGATTTGAACCCTTGAGGGTGAGCTTTAGTTGTCTTGTGTGTCATTTTTTTAGTCACATGCCCAGGATATGGTACATAGCCACATAGGGTCCAAGACAAACCGATTTTATTTTTAAAAGGTCTTTCAATCGAAATAAAAAAAAAATTGTATAAATGGTTCTGAAACAATGAAAAAATGTGACCTGACAGCACAAAATGAGAGGAAACTCGCACTGTGGTTTTTCTGAGTTACAAGCAGAAACAGACATTTTTCACTGAAAAGTCAATTTGGGAATTTTAACACTGTATATTAAAAAAAACCTATCCTATCATATCTCAAATTTTTAAAACTGAATTAATTCTTCAAATATTTTTGGGGAGGATTTTTTTTTTTTTTACTTGGGCTCACAAACTGTGAGCTTCATTTTCTCAAAACAGGGGGGGGGGGTCAAGACTCTGACAACTCCAAAAGGTTGTATCGGGGGCTAGGAATGAGATACCACAACACACAATATATCAAATTAACAACCCTCCTATACTTATAACTATCACAGCCTATTAACAATTCTAAACACCAACTCTCACAGTTTGTGTGTGTTTCAACCTGTCATTTGATAGGTTTTGATCTGTACAGCAGCTGGGTCGATTTTGGCCCTGAGAACAGGAGGGTTAATGTTTTTAACCTGTACTCAGGAAATACTGTAATCCTCATTTCCAGGTTTTATGATATTCCAACCATTTTTAGGGCCAATGATTTTCCGTTTTAGTGGAAACCAAACGGAATTAACGGAATTGGCCTCTTTCATTGTGCATTTATTTACATGTATGAAATAATGTCAAATGGAAATGAAACAGATTTGTGTACACTGTTCTAATGGGCGAAACGGAAATGAAGATTTGTCAAAACGGAAAATTGACTTTTCTGAAACGGAAAATCATTGGCTCTACATTTTGTGGGAACAGGTCACAAATGATGTATTTTGATGTATCTTTGTGTTTTAGTATAGACTTAACCCTAACCCTGCCAGACGCAGCACAGTGCATCTGTGCTGACAGCTCCACTTTGCTAGACTCTGTACACCAGTCAATGTGACAAAGTATGCAATCTAATGCGTCTGGCAGGGTTCTAGCAAACATGCCCTGGAGGGTTAGGGTTAAGCCCTGTCCGCACTGGTAGTTTACCTATAAAACCATGGGTACTTTCCCATTTTAAGTCCAGTGTGAACAGCCTGGGACATTTTCCTCTCAGTTAACTTTTCCTGAGTCCAGCAGTAACTTCTACTGGCCAAGCGCTGCCCGGTAAAACTAACCAGGTCAATTTTCCCGAGACGATAAGTCCAGTGCGGACAGTGCAAGTCGTTAAAAGTGACACAGGAAAGCCTGATATATCCAGCCAGGGTATGAGGTCTTGTTACATAGGGGCATCACACATTGGCTTTGCATTGCTTCACTTCAGTGCGTCGTGCTTGGCAAGTTTCCAATCTTGTGCGTTGTTCCTCTTTTGGTCGCAATCATGGCAGATATTATTGATAGTGTTACCAGTGCATCATTCCTAGATGATGATGATGTCGATGTTGTGTCTTACGACAATGTTACTAAGAATGAAAAGTCCCACGCGCTTGGGGGTTGGGGTCAATGAAGTCATTATAGTACCAGCTCGGTTACTTCTACCATGGTCTCTGTATAGTTGAAAGTGCCAGTGGAAACATTTATCAGTAAAATCTGACTCAAAAAAAGAAAGCGATCAGGGACACTAAACCTGTTGTAAGTTCTATTTTGCCTTAACCCTAACCCCCACGAGGTATTCTCTGAGCACCCTGCCAAATGCAACAGAATGCAACACAGCTGAAATAAGAACCCTGCCAAATGCAATGTTGCACTGTGCAGTGAACTCATCTGTACCAGCCTTGTTGCTGGAGGCTTATACATTTATAATACTAAATACAAAAGAATGCATCAGACCAGGAGACATGCCTTGACTGCTAAATGCAGCAACTTGTTACCATTGGTGCATTCTGTTGCATTTAGTAGGGTTAGGGTTAATGCCAATATATATATCTACCGGTATATATATATGTAGGGGAATCAGGTTGGCGCAGTGGTTACTGTCCCCGCCTTTCACCGCTGTGGCCCGTGTTCGATTCCTGCCCTGGTCCACATGTGGATTGGGTTTTCAGTCCCTACCTGATTCCGTGGGTTTTCCCCAGAATATTCTTCTGGGGTTTTCCTCCCACCTCTAAAACTGTAACTTCTTCTCATTATCTTCTCTCTACAGGTTTCTTCAGGCTTCCGAGCTACAGTGCCTAGGGCGCTTTTGAGGAATCCTTGGTTTCATTACCAAAAAGAATGAATAATAATAATAATAATAATAATAATAATAATTATAAATCTCCTGGATGCGGCAAATGGGCGACTCTTCCCGAAATAACCTTATTGGGGCGACACGAGTGTCGCCCTTTTAGAGCACTTTCCCAACGCGCCTTACTAAAAAACACTCCAAAGGGGCGACTTTCACAATAGGGCGACACCAAATTGTCGCCCTATTCGACCAGGTCACCCTAACCCACTCTTTTCCAGGATTATGTGTCGCCCTAACCGGCAATTGAGGAAAATTATAAATCTCCTGGATGCGGCAAATGGGCGACTCTTCCCGAAATAACCTTATTGGGGCGACACGAGTGTCGCCCTTTTAGAGCACTTTCCCAACGCGCCTTACTAAAAAACACTCCAAAGGGGCGACTTTCACAATAGGGCGACACCAAATTGTCGCCCTATTCGACCAGGTCACCCTAACCCACTCTTTTCCAGGATTATGTGTCGCCCTATCCGGCAATTGAGGAAAATTAGAATAATAATAATAATAATAATAATAATAATAATAATAATAATAATAATAATAATATATATATTATCGATAAATAGCTAATAGGACGACCGTCCCATAGACTTGTGCACAAACTCTTGTAAACTTTAATGTAACCTAACCCAAATATTCCCTGTTCAAACCCCACAAAATTTTCATTTTGGACCATCCTCATTTTGGACCATCCTCTATTGATACAACTTATTTTCGACAATAAAATTCTCAATATTTAAAGAGGTTCTACGTTAAGCCGACTGTCAAACAGTCGCCCTTATGCCACCGGTCAACCTAAGGCCTGAAAAATCTTCAAAAACGGTCGACCTAATTGCGAATTAGTATATATATATATATATATATATATATATATATACTGACGTTTTCCAGCATAAGGCGACCGGTCGCCGTATTTCTATGGGCTTGGGGCGACCGACCGGCTTGGGGCGACCGATTACCGGTCGCCTTAAGGTAAAAGCAATAGGAAGAGATAGGGTTAGGTTACATATATTTTAATGCAGAATGCCCATAGACCGGTCGCCCTATGCTGGAAAAGGGCGTTATATATATATATATATACTGACGTTTTCCAGCATAAGGCGACCGGTCGCCGTATTTCTATGGGCTTGGGGCGACCGACCGGCTTGGGGCGACCGATTACCGGTCGCCTTAAGGTAAAAGCAATAGGAAGAGATAGGGTTAGGTTACATATATTTTAATGCAGAATGCCCATAGACCGGTCGCCCTATGCTGGAAAAGGGCGTTATATATATATATATATATATATACTGACGTTTTCCAGCATAAGGCGACCGGTCGCCGTATTTCTATGGGCTTGGGGCGACCGACCGGCTTGGGGCGACCGATTACCGGTCGCCTTAAGGTAAAAGCAATAGGAAGAGATAGGGTTAGGTTACATATATTTTAATGCAGAATGCCCATAGACCGGTCGCCCTATGCTGGAAAAGGGCGTTATATATATATATATATATATATATATATATATATATATATATAAAAAGTTACTCAGCTGTTCTAAGAACCGCATGTCATCATTTTTTTCTTTCTGTCATTTCCTCCGGCAGAAGTTAAACCCCAACGTGGAAGCTCCACTTGCCACACTGCTGCAGCATCTCAGGGATAACCTGGCCGACCAGAAGAAGAAGTCCACATACAGCATGGAGCCACCCAAGTCCAAGGACCAGAGTGGTATGGTGCTGAGGCTAGGTTCACAGCTGACTGGAGGGGTGCCTTTCAAGTGGGAGTTTCACTGCCAGGAGGCGGCCAATGAAATGGTAGGCCTTCCAGAGTTGTAGAATTTGTTTTGAGCATTTATACAATGTGAGTAAAATGAAAACTGATTTTACCAGATTAGTACAGAGCTGTTCATTTTCGAATAATTTAGTATTCGAATATTCAAAACTGGGTTTGACCGAATATTTCATACTTGCCGATCAAGTTTTTCAGTGCATGCCGCACCGGTAAAAACCATTGCACGTAAAAGCAAGCCGGTGTTTTACGTATGGCGATTGATATTATGGACCGTTCAAACAGCATTTTTTTGCATGCCCCTGTTGTATCAAGGGTTTTACGGACGGGAACAATAAACCTCCCTCCACAAAAAGTTACGATTGACAAAAATGTGGCTCTTGACACTGCTAAGCGCCCTAACTTTTCTATTAAAATAGCATCAGAGTCGTATTTGTACGTGCATATATATCTTTTCGAATATTCGAACTGGCAAAATGGTATTCGAATATTCGCTTGACGATCGAATATCGAATATTCGGTATATTCGGGACAGCCCTAGATTAGTATCAGTGTGTGCAAACACAGTCTGTAGGCTCGTGGTGTTTACTGATGCTGATCTTGTCCAGTCAGCAGCACTTACCCCTAACCCCTGTGACACCTTTACTGGGAATTCTCCTGAACCTGTCAAAAGCTATTAAACACTGTGGCACCTATGGCACAAAACCTAAGGCACATTCTTTGTACTTGGGACGGTTAGAAAAATGCCCAATCTACATAACTATTCGTCTGATTTGGTTATAACTTTGTATGTGGGTAGACCCGGATGTGTTATAGATGAAATTTGAAGTGACATCATTATGTGTCATGTGACTCGCATTAAGTTGCATTTTTTAAATGTCAGTATCTACAGAACTTAGTTCCAAACACATTTTTAACTCTTTAAACAGCTGAAACAACCGAGTTGACCAACAGACACTTAAACATATTTTAATCGTTTTTTGGTTTACATTCTCGTGATTCTGGTAGTATGCTCTTCATTTGGCCACGCCCCTGCTGACCATGGTCTCAGAGCTATGCCGACGGGAGGCAGAGCTTCACCGGATCCTGAAGAGAAAAGATGCAGAGATAGAAGACTACAAGGCAGCGGGAGGGAAGGTGTCAAGGAGTGAGTGAGCCAAGCAAAGGGGTCGGGGGGGGGGGGGGGGGGGGGTTGAGAGATAGCAGAGAGCTGGATATGGTGTTAGCGAGGGGATAAAAATGCAATGACCCAATCTTCATGTTAGTAATGGCTAAGGGGCATAGCCACTCTTAGAGGGCTCAGCTAAAGGCAAGGTCTATTAATAATCCTTCGCGTCTGGCTGTTATTGAACGAGTAGTGATATACCTTGATTGGGGGTGTGCAGCCAAGTGTAAACACAGACAGTAGGCACTACACTGAATAGAGTGGATTTATTCATCAGAGTCGGAGCCCCCTTTTGTGTAAATCAGGGGTCGAATTTCAGGTAGAAAATCTACCAGACAGCTGGGCTAGTAGCACCAACAAATTTCCAGACCAGAAGGCATTTCACAAGACCAATGGTAAAAATAAGAACACAGTGTTTTGAATGAGTGTGCTGTTTTGATTTGTTCCCCTTTGCCGACCTTGTTGGGGGAGGGGTTAAAAATGCTGTTTTGATTGAAACTCCCTGCCTCAAAACTAAAAATGGCTATTTTAGAAATTATGGGGCTTTTTCAGTTCATCAGATTTAGAAAAAAAATGAACTTTAGGACTACTTCGGTCAAGAGTTCACTAGACCAATGCTCAAATCACTGGACTCGGTCCAGCGATCCAGTGGATATTTCGATCCCTGTGAATGAAAGCTTTTTTTGAACAAGCTCCATCTATTCATCACACTCCCATTCAAGAACAATATAATTAAGAAATGAATGGATTGAGTAAGCACAGTAATGCGCCTATAGGCATCAACCGGCCAGGTGGTGTTTTTCAAACCGCGGCTATGGCCGTCGTCCGTAATCAAGAAGTTCAGAGCAGCCGGGACCCTCTGAGATTATTGGTAAAGATTGGGACATGACATTTTGATCCCGTTATAAATGCCAGATAAGATTTGAAGCTTTGCATGGTAAAGATAGCAATAAGATAAGTTTTATTTTGGATAGCACCATGTGGCAGCTCTCTCTTGTGAGTCTGCTGTGAGACTGTCTGTCGTCGGGAGACGACGGGCAGAGTATACTGTCTGAAAAGTTAAGTTTCCCCCCGTTCTTTTCAGAACCCTACAAATTTATAAGAGAGTTGCCATGTGGTGCTACCGTAAATATCTTTATATTATTATAAAAACATTTTTATAAAAAAAACCCAAAAAACCCAAAAATCTTTTTTAAAAGGATAAATATGAAGCTTTACAACCCTACCTTTTTCTTCAATTTGAACAATGCAAGACGTTTGCATGCGTCAGAGTTGTATTTGAGTCCCTGCAAGTCCTTTCACAAGTCCTTTCGCAAGCCCAGTCAGAAGTCCTTTCATAAAGCCGGTTAGAAGTAACTGGATGAACAATGACAAAGAAATGCCTTTGTCAAGGCTCATTTGAATAGCTTATGATTGGAATTCGGACTGGAGGGCTTGTGATGGACTTGCAGGGACTTGCAGGGACTTGTGATGGACTCGACTTCATCCCTGGAAATTGTAAACATTAACCATTTCACATTTTTCCTTTTACAAGTATTAAATCTGGGAAAAGAATCGTATATTTCATTTTTAAAGTGGCTTGCCCGCACATAAAATATACAGCATTTTACACACATGCATCAGCTTTGTCTGTCCTATTTATATAGCTCCATTAATTTTTATGTGTGTGCCGCAAAAGCACTCTACGTTGTGAATCGGCTGAGAACTGGTCGTGCAGTGCTGTGTTTGAACAACTCGCACCGATGATTTAAACAAACCCATGTAACTCTCGATCAATAGGAATCGCAAAACTGTCTGAGATATTTATGACTATTGCAGAACATTAATTTGTGGGAGTTGAAGTTTAATTGACCATGCTTTTGGATAAGATTAACATGCTCAGAAACGAGTCAGAAATTAATCTAGATGGTTGTATATTTCGGGAGGCCAAAATTTTTTTGGAAAGTGGCAGACGTATTAACCCTAACCCCTTGGGTAACTTTACTAGAAAGTATCCTGAATCCGCCAAAATCCACCTATTTTGTCATGCACAAAAAGTTGGTTTTGGTGACTGCTCAATATGGAGGTATCCTGAATCCATCAAAATCCTGCAGTCCCGCTAGGCTTATACAATCCTCAATCCATCAAAATCCCCTAGTTTTCAATATAGAGGTATCCCGAATCCGCCGAAATCCTCCAAAACAGGGGTATGGATTTTGATGGATTTAGGTAGGTTAGGGTTAAAGTTTGATTTTTGAACAACAAACTTAATTTAACACTTCCAGAATGGTCCGGAAGGGAAATGGAACTTTTTCCTAACGGTATGTTTTCAGAGAGAAGAGGCACATATTTCCAGTTGACACAGACCCTCAGTTAGTTGGTGTTCTGTCTTGCCAGTACATTGTGCTGAATTGATGGAAACCGTTTTTTCTTTTCTCTAGAGCATCTCGAAACTACACCATTTGATGGCAAAGCTTTCAAAAGTGACATGAATTTTTCCAAGGTGAGCTGGTTTTGGTATTTCCCTGTAATTCCTCCCGACATTGATCCCATTTTCAAAGTGAACAAAGAAACTGGCACGAGCGGGATTCGAACCTGCGACCTCCGGGTTACCCAATTTAATAATAATAATAATATTAATAATGACAGATACTTATATAGCGCCAAAATCTGTCTAAAAAGACGCTCATATTTAATCAAATATAATGACCATTACATTCCCTTTTAAGTGCGTAAACAACACGCTCTTTTCGAAATGCAAGTCAAATTTTAAGAGCTGTTCTGTAGCCCGTTTCGCAAAAACTTCGCCAAAGCATAGGATTTACACACTGAAATGTTGCACGGCTCCGCAACATTCTTGCGCTGTGCGCGTAGCTGTTCAATGTTCTATTTTTATTTTACACATCGTATAAGAAGCTGAGTATGCCTTTTATAATGACTGTTGCATTTTTAAAAAAACATCTCACAGGTAAACCTGTAGTAGATGATCATTTGATTAGCCACAGAAATAATGTAGACAATTTGATAAATAACTTCAGTGAAGATAGGGTTATACAATACTGAGGCTGAGCTAGTTAAGTCGTCATTTCGGGGTTTGTGCAGACCAACTTTGGCCATAATTATTGGTACAAGTCGGCGACTTTTGCATGCCGTAAAATTTATTTTAATAACGTGATAAATGTGCAACGATGGCGATGAAATCTTATTGGGGTATCATGGTGCTTTAGTGTACTTAGGGAAGACATTTTATTACAATCACCTCTCTCCGCCCAGGAGTAAAATGGGTATCTGTGCAGGTAGAGAACGGATTGTGTCGATCTCGAACGGCTGCACAGTGATCTCATCTCATGACCTGACGAGAAAATTCCGGCTTCTGTCAAGGAGCTCATTGCCTGCCGCTGTGTACCGACGGATTCAAACCGGCCATCCGCACGTCGCAAAACCTGGGGCCAATTAATGGATTCAGTAACGCTAGTTTCTGTGCGTATATTTATCTGCCTATAATTCTGTGCTGACGGAGTAAGCAAAGTAATCCTGTGTTACCCTCATAAGCGCAGAATCCTTTCATTAGGGACATGCGCATTTGCACAAGCTGTACCTTTTTTATAACCCGCGAAATACGGTAACAGTTACCAGCAGAATTTGATGTTATAGTTAGTGGTGATTCTTCACATACGGTCAGCAGAGTCGAGAAATTTGGCACCAGTGGTTGAGGTAAGATGTCTGCACTCCTTAGCAGGAGGTTAAGAGTTCAATTCCTGCCTAAGTAAGCCTGATTTGTTTCCCTGTACATTCTCTTTTTAACCCTTCCCTTACCCCATTGTTTATTGGCTTATCTTCTCCCAGTACCACATTCTTTGTTCACAGTCAAACATAAAACCAGCTGACTGCTTGTTGAATGGTTTTATTTTCAACCAAAGATTTCACCCTAAACAAATGATTGAATGAAAAGGAAAATGTTGTGTGTAAGGTTTGTTCCATGAAAATGTCTCTTTCATATGGTGTAAAAATCGAAAGTCATAACTGCTAAAATAGCAAAGTTACGGCTGTTTTCTCTTCTGGCCCACTTTATCAAACAGGAAAGTTGTTTGTCACATGAACCAATGGCACTCCATACACATAACTCTACCGGGAAACTTCGGATACAGTTTTCTCAAAATATTGTAATAGTGACACATGAATTTGATAGCACCATTGAAAAGATCCGGCTGTTGGTTTATAGATCATGTATGGACAGCGAAAAACACAAGCACTACAGTTCATTGAAACACGGTGAATATATCTGTTGTTTGGATACTCTGGTGTGTGGTTTCCTTGTCGAGTAAACTCAACATTGGTAAGCAACAGGGGTGCTGTGACTCGTCGAGTTTACATTGGTAAGGAAAGGGTTCAAGTACAACGTTGCACTGGTTATACTACAATGCCAAAATGGCGAATCTGATTTAAATTGAATAACTAACTCTGAATAAGACAGAAACAAATTAGCAAATGCATTGATTTCCACTTGACACATTAACAGACATGATATGCAGATATATGTAAATTTATGCTAATGCATCCAGCACTAATAACATATGGGCATTTAGACTATTAAGGATGTGACGTTTACACGTTTAAACATTTAAATGGAAAAAATATCAAATCCGTTTTAAAAAATTTCCCAAACGCTTACCGGTAAATGGAACTCAAATTTCAAAAATTGGACCTTGTATTTACGCAATCTACCCGGCAGCTTTATTTTCAAAGAATCTACAATATTTGTAAATCTATTTAATCTACAAAGCATTAGAAATGCCTTTAGTACTTGATCACAGTCCAAGAAGTTTAATTGATACATCTCTCAATGACCGGTAACCATCTTTTGTGTCAATGATACACAGTAATATACAATTAGATGTGTTTGATGTGTTTAATATGCCGCTGGGCCAAGATCAATGCTCGGCGCGGAAATGTTGACTACAGGAAAGTTTTGCTAAACGTTTATCAAATTAAATGCAGACTCCCATCCTTAATTTAGACCAACAACCAAAAAACAGACATCCTAAAATTAAGCAGATACAAAACAAACCTGTTATCAGCACTTCGTTTTGAAACTGTTGTCTTTTTCCCCACAGGCATTTGAAAGCCAAGTTCAGTCTGTGGGAGATGCAGCATTTTCAGGGTCAGGCCAGGAATTGTATCGACAGGTCATGATGACAAACGCATGGCTCAGCCGGCCTGCGGAACAAGGTTTGTTAACCCCTCGTCGGGAATTTCTTGTCTGCCCCTGAAGCGACATCCCCTGGCACCTCCCTCTGTGGGTGCGGAATTAAATCGATGCACAAAAAGTTAACCCCATCTGGCCGGCTGTTATTAATGGGGTGCTGGTATGCCAATACGAGCTTGTGTAGCCAAGCGTAAAGGCAAACAATAGGTAAACAATGGATTGAGTACACGCAGGAATGCGCTTATAGATGTCCACTGACCAGGTGGTCTTTTTTTTCAAACTGTGGCTATGGCCGTCGTCTGTATGCAAGAGCTTGAGGCCATTTTTTCCCCCTGAAATGGGATTATTGAAAAATTGCTGCACAAGTATAAATTGTCAGTATTTTTCTTGATTTGGCATTTTAAGTGTCGGATACAAACGGTGTAGGTTTGAAAGTTATGAACTTTTTAAATTCCAAATAAAGACTCAGTTTTTACTGTTTTAAGTTCTGGAACACCCATACTGTACGGACACCCATACTATAAGTATGGAAGTCCCAGATTTCCATTCTTGTCAAGGGCATTGCTTGCTGCGTAGAAAAATGTTCACATGTTTTTCGGCCCAATTTCATTGACTTGCTTAGTAAAAACTTTTTGCTTAGCACAGAAAAGTTTTGCTTAGCCTAAACGGGTTACCAGCCAAAATTGCATGTATTGTATGTGACTTGGGACCGGTTCAGGGGTCGTTTTTGCTGAGCAGGAAAATTGTCTAAGTTATGTTTTGCACTAAGCCTCTCCATGAAATGTGGCCCTGGTTGCAGGTTCTTGATTGCAGGTTTTCCTACTTTTCCTACTTTATTCTTGAAATTCCTATTTTTTCCCCCTACCTTTTTGTCCCACAACTACGAAAAATGAAATCTCACTGTTACACACTGTCATATGAAAATTACCCAATGAAGGGCTTGGGTGCAGGAGTACTGCAACTTTACTTCCAAGAGCACAGGTGAGGATGGACCACAATTGTTGAGTACAGATTATGCCAAATATAGTCCTACTTTTGTCCTTTCTTCTTTTATTTTGATATTATTCTCCTACTTTTTTTCACCTGGATGTGCTGGAAAGCGTGTGATTGGCAATTTTGGACTACAGAAAATTCAGAATTCATTTCCCAGGATTTTTTGTGTGTGTCTTCACAGCCAGTTCTGATGATGAACTGTCTGATGACATGTCGGGTGACGCAGGCCAGACGGCCGGACCCACAGGTCCCTCTTGGGCTAGTCGGTTGCCGCCTTCACTGGTTGCCAATGCGCAGACAGCTGGTGCAAGCTATGGGTCGCCCACCAAGTCCGTCACTCCGAAGGGTTCGCCCGTGAAAGGTTCACCCGTGAAAGGTTCACCCGTCAAAGGAGCCGCATCGCCAGGCAGGTCAGCCGAGGTAAATGGGAACTTACAAAAACTGAAATCGTAATGCCTCCAGTCATAAAAACCATGTCCCGAATGGCAAAAATCTCGGGAAGCTCAGTGGTTGAGTGGTTAAGAGACATTTGCATTATTAAGCAGGAGGTTGTGGGTTCGAGTCCCATCCGAGTAAGCCTGTGAATTTTTTTCCTCACAGACTCTCGGAAAGCACCGACCATACAGTGCTAAACAGGTTGGGAGGGGAATAATCTCTTCCAATTTACATCATCCCCGACACACAATTCCATCTTCCCATTCTCATTTTCTGTTCGGTTTCTTTGAGAAAGTATTTGCTAGGAATGGACTGACTTGCCTCCTAACTTTTATCCTTCCTCAACAGGACACGGAGCTTATGAGACGCCAGGCGCTTGAGAGGAGACTAGCTGAGCAAAAAGCCAAACAAGAACAACAAGTCAAGAAGAAAAAGAAGAAGATATTTTGAGCGGGTTGTTTTACCATCTCCTGAAATACATTAGGATTTACTGTTTCAACTTTTGTACGTAAATTGCAAGATTTTTTATAAGTTTCAGGTTTAAATCGAGCAGTTCACAATACAGTGTGCTGCCCAGCAGTTGCCACGGAGAGGTCATGTTCAACTTTAAGATCAACAAATTAACCATTTGAGTTTCTTTGGCTTTTTGGTTTTTCTGCTTTTTTTTAGATTTTGAGTTAAGATTTTGTTATTAGTATTTGAAAAACATTCGGAAGCCTTTCAAGTAAAAGTAATCATCTTATGAATAGTTTGGTTGCGGTACCTGCTGCTATATCAGACTCGAACCAGCCAACCGACTCCGGCAGCTGGATGTTCGAGTGGTACGACATCTGCACTAGAAAGCAGGTCGTGGGTTCGAGTCCCACCCGAGTGATTTTTACCAAATAATCTCTCGGGACAAAACTGAGTATACAGTGTTTATAAAAATACGTCGGTGAAGGGCAAAACCCAATATATTGAATTTACATCACCCTGTTGCAAAAATTCATCTTATGAAAAAAAAAACAATCACCAGCCATCAGGAGAAAATTTCCAACAAAAATCTGACATGTCCACAAGATATTAAAAACTGCCTGTTTCTATTTTGCTTCGTGACAGAGACCGTTTCCCCTGACTATTTATGCCACAAACAGCAAATTTTCTGTATTGTGAATCTCCCGAATTAAATCTGTGAAATCATTTAGATGTTTCTTAACATAATGGTCTCTATCAATGTATAAACAAATTGAAGTTCAATGAAATGAAGTATTCATTTTTAAGCTCAATTCTGATTTCCTAATTTTCCTAGTTTTGAAAACTTTCCCATAAAAGTCATGGTTGTGTAAAGAGTAGTGCAGTGCTTAACATTAGAATTGAGGTGGTTTTTTTTGTGACAGAAGTGTTGTATCTGCTTAAACCTAGAAAAAAGTAGGAGAATTAAAATCCACTTATTAAAGGGCTGTATTCTTGACTGATTATAGTGCTAACAACATCATTTGTGGTGTCCGCAAGAGAAATCGGACATTAGTCGCATGACCTGTTTTTGAGTAATTGCAATTTATATGAAAATCGTCAAAAAAATTAATCACGATTCCTGTTTCTGTCAAAATACTGTAGTTTAAAGCATATTCAATTCAAAATACCTGGTTTGATTTTATGTTGAGACCATTAAATGTGTACAATTTGACATTTTAGTCTGGCGTACTTTCGAAAAATATTGTGTAAACTACGTATTATTTTCCATTCACAGTGCTGAATTTACGGCTCTATTCAAAAACCAAAATATCGTAAAACAGTAATTTTTGTCACCATTACAAAGCTTACATTATATATTTTATTATGGAATGGAAATCTCATTTTTCAAAATGTCCAACTTATGTCTGATTTCGCTTGCTGGTGCCACATTTGGGAGATACAAAGAGTTAAAATGAACTTTATTGAAGTAAATTTACATATTGAGTAAACTATATAGAGTACCGAAGTCTGACGTCAGTTGGCATGACAACTGGTTCCAAACAAATGTAAATTTCGACTGTTCCTTTGTTAACAGCCAGTCATGCAAACACATAAAAGTATTCTGGTTCCAAACGTTGCATTGACGTCATCACTTCGATGCTCTATAAAAAAACATTGTGAAACGAATCAGAAGATCTTTTTAAATTGGCAAATGAAGTACTGATTACATTTGTGTATATATGTACAATGTATTCCCAAAATTTAATTGGACAGCACAACATCTGCAGTCAGTAAAAAATATTGACTTATGATAATTCTTGCACTATAACTTATTTCTTTATAATAATAATAATAGTGATAATGTGTAGATAATGCACCCATAATCTAATGCACACATATCCACCATCATTATTGTGCTAAAGGTACTACACTATTACCCCTGCTCATCAGGCCTGTCAATCCTCTGCCCTCTGGGGGGTACACAGGACTAGTTGCAAGTTAACCCCAGCTGTTATTGATGGGGTACTGGTATGCCAAGATGGGCCTGTGCAGGCAAGCGTAATGCAAACAGAAGACCAAGCAATGGATTGAGTATGCACAGGAATGCGCTCATAGACGACAACCGGCCAGGTGGTCTTTTTCAAACCACGGATATGGCCGTTGTCCGTATTCAAGAGGTTGAGAACACTTTGCTGATGAAGCATTATGACCATCACTTCCCTCACGAGTACCTTTTTTAGTCCTGGGTGGAGAGAAGCAATTTTTGACAAAGCATCTTGCTCAAGGACACAAGCACCATGACCCTGTTGTGTATGTATTAGCAAGATTCCGAGTCCAGTGCACTGAGACCATGAGGTCATTATTGCATGAATGTAATGCTTAGAATTCAGTTTATTTGTATCAATGCCCATTACGTGTATTTGGGTCACAGTGTGAATGGACTCGTTGTACAGAGCGAATCGAAACAAAAATATACCGAACTGGAAGACTAGATATGTTCCATATTAATCGATCTGATGTCATCAAATCAGTAACGGGTCACAGGTTGCTGAGCATTTGCTGAGGTGTTTATAGAAAACCAGTTAAAACCTTGTGTCAAAGTTTGTGTAGGATTGAGTAATGTTGACTGGGTGTGAGTGTGAGTTTGTATATGCCGGCAATCGTGGACCTAGGACAAAAGAATTCGAGCGTAGACAAAGGGTCCACGTTTGACCTAACGTCCACGATTGAAAATCGTGTACAAAACCAATGGGAGGCCTTCCGAAAAAGTTAGAGTATAAACAAAAGAGGAACAATGGGAGGTCCACGATTGCACCCGTTTACATGACTGTGTGTGTGTGTATATACATGTTATCCTTTACTACTGAGGAATTGGAACAAAGGGTTACATAAGAGAACAATATACAACCGAGGACGTGAGCCCAAGTCCTGATTAGTTTTCATGTACAAACCTTATGGGACATGTAAAGAAAAAACGTCCAAACAATGGGAACAATGGAAGAGAACAGCAATAGTCCTCAGTAAGTAGTATAGTAAAAAAACAACTGTGTGTGCATGTGTGAACACACAATCGTGTTTTTATATACTACTGAGGACAATGCTTTGTGTTTCCTATTGTTCCTTTAATACAACCCAACCCAGTAGACTAAGCACGTATTTTTACGTCCGAGGACCGATTTTAACAAGAGACTGGTTAGTGACCGATCATTTTAAAGAGATCTCGGGCCGGCTACATAATGACACTAAATTTGTGACGCCAGTTTCATTAAAATGGGCTATATTGGGGGGTTAACTTCGTTGTACCTTCCTTCGACTCCCCCTGTAGGCCTATTTCTATAAATAATGAATTTGAATTGAAATAATAGCAATTTATCATTTTTGTATTATATAATAATAAATGCATACAACTCATTGCAAGTGCTGCGGTCTACACAAAAAGCCTGTAATTCCAGGACGTTTGTCGGCTCGGTCTCAATAAATTACAAAAAAACAACCAATACATCAAAATCGTTATTTCTTATGTTTGTTTTAAATTGTTTCAAAACCATTTATAGCATTTTTCTTAAGTTAATTTTTCTTAAGTTTTTTTTACTTCTGCGAACCGCGAAGATAGTCGGGGGAACCCTTGTTATTACTCTACGCACTTCCGATCGAGCGCATTGTTACTCGATCTTCGCAAGGTAGCGAAACATCAGCGCTAGTGTATGTAGGCCTACAGAGTTTTTATACAGCAATTGGATTTATATAAACCCTATGTCGTGGGCGTGTAACGTATGTTGATTACCCAAAGACGTATATTGGTGGGCGTTTAGGTTTTACGTTCTGACGCACAGCCAGTTAGAGGAAACCCTGTAATGTCTGAATGTCAGGTCCAAATACTTTATAGGCAATTAAAATGTCAGCCCCAGCCATCAACCTAACTCATCGCGTTAGCTGTTAGGCTAGGAGATGTAATGCCTATTAAAATCATCAGGGTTTCGTATGGAGATTGCTAGAAGCAACTGCGTGGGTATACCTTGGCTAAATGGATAACCGTATGTAAATGAAAGAATGGGTTCCGAACTCGGGAACACAAAATGGCTTAACACTAGCCCCCAGTGGGATCCAATTTGGAAGGGCGCTGGTGTCGTGAGAGAAGATCACTTGGGGTAGAGAAGTGTATCTTACGAACCAACTACTTCAAACGACGGCATCCAGCATACCTCGGAAGAAGTAGAACAACGTCCCCTATCTTACTCCTTTATAATATAATGCACGCATGTACGGAAAACGTGACGTCATTCCTTCGTAGGCTTTTGGGTTGGGTTTTGGCGCACAGTACATGCCTTTTTACAGATGTGGTCCTAAAAATCAGGAGAAAAAATGCTTTACCTTAGAAATAGCCACGCCTCCCCCTCCCTTCCCCTACTGAAAACAACATTGGAACGCAACTGGCTGTTGCCACCACGACGAACGAGGCAGAGTGCAGACGATATGTCCTCTGACGTCACGTGTTTACTTTTATAATTGCCATTCTATTTTAGGGGAGGGGCTGGGCTTTTTACGAGTCCTAACCAATTAAGAATTAGGCATATCTCCTGCATTCAAATATAAACCATGCGCGGTAGGGGTGGGGCCTGGGTGAAGTGGGGTTAGCGATACCCCACTTGTAGTAAAGAGAAAATGTAAACTAAATTCCTCAACACCCCCCGGCCGACCATCGTTGATAATCCCATGACGTCTATAAATTGCTCCGCTTGTACGAACTCAGAAATAGGGTCGGGGAACCAGACTAGAACAGCAGTTTTTTTCCTTTGTTACTTTTCCCAGCATCTGTAATGCAGTATGCACACAAAGCTTTAAACGGGTCAATGTTATAGTATTTGCTATAAAATACGAACCCCCAAATCCATTCATTTCTGAAAATTACAGTAAAACAAAATGTCTCTACCTTTATTGTACAAACCCAGCATTCCCCAAGTGTTTCTTTTTCTTGGCAACTTGAATAAATTATCAACAGGAGCAACAGAAATGGTGCACGCTACCTCACGTACTCATTAAATAAAGATGCTCCCTCATCTCTTGTTAATGATTGAAGGCGGAAGACAGAAACTAGTGACGCAGATCTCCATCAGTCCTGACGGTTGTAGACCCCCCCCCCCCCCCCTCCCCCTCCCCTGTTTACTGATGGGATTTTGTAGCAATACATTCGATTCATACATTCGTAATGAGCAAAAATGGATCATCGTGGCTTAATGATGTCATAGATATGTTATAAATAGCAACGAGAGAAGATGGAGGATTAAGTGTACGTGACATTATTTTACGTCAACTCACTCCTACGCCAATCGGACAATGTTTTAGTTTAATCTTGAATCATTTCTTCAACCACACGGAAACGTGCCGAGGAGAGAACGAACGGTCCTGCTCCATTGCTCATGTACCGTTGCCACAGGTGCCTAGTGATCTGGTTTGTTTCTCGGAGGTGGGGCAATACAAAAAAAGGAAGCCATTTTTTGGTAGAATCTCATAACAGCATTTGAAAAAGTCCGTTTTTAACACTTAAAAAATCGAGGCATTCAGTATTAAAAGTCATGGATTTTTTTTGGAGGGGGTGGGTGGTGATCTGAAGTTTTGGTGGAGGAGGAGGATAATCCTTAGTCCCATGTGTCATTCGACACATCTTTGGAAATTACCCGAGATTCTTCAAAATGACAGTGTGCGGGATGTTTTTAAATGGTTTTGGTGTCATTGCTATCTTTAAATGTAGTGTACACGATTGGTAATCCTCCAATTCCTTTGTACTGAATTATTACGAAATACCTTACTAGACTGTAAGTTAATAGTAGTCTCAATCATCCTGTGAAATGATGGCACCAGGTGTGCTGTCGTTGTCAAGAGTGGAAATCTATATTGTTTTCCAACGATTGCCGGCCGGCAATCGTTGGAAAATTGCCCTCTATAACAAATGACAGTAGCCTTTTATAGTCAAGGCGCGCGTGGCTACCCGGACGAGTGACGAATTTGATCGGTCACTGTTAGGCTATAACTACATTTCCCTTTAAAAATGCTCAGATTACACCCAAAAAAAGTCCTGACCATTGATTGCAAGCCGTATCATTTTGGTGCTGTCGTTTGGAACCAGAAGTGCAATGCAAACGAATGGAGTCCGAGCGCTTGTAACTTCACACGCTATCCATAGAGTGCCACGTATTTGGATCCGGAAGTAATGCGAAGATGATATTGGCTTCGCGCTCTCAATTTTAACCCCTCCCCGCCCCGTGTCCTCTATACCTCAGAAGCGATCGACGCGAGTACAAGGGAAAGTCCCTGTTGACCAGAACACGCACGGCCATGGCAGCTTGCTTGTAGGAATTCTAGGGCTTTATTTCCTAATCTACCACTTATGATACAACCGCAATATTGACACAACACGAAGCTTGACAAATCGATTTGTTTTACACTGGGTGAACATTGCAAAACAATGTTTTGACGGATTTGGACGCGTGATATCCTAGCCTGAATGTGTGGTTTTCTTGATGATGTTTTGCGGTGGATGTGGCGGTGTTAATAGCATTTTTTCGGTCTGTTTGGCAGAGTGTTTTCCGTTTAACCTCTGATTGAAAGCTCATGACCTACGAGTTGGATGTTATGTCCTTCCTGTCAGTTGTTGTTGGTTAAGGTATCGAATTTTGAGAGCCTGAATGTTTACGTATGATTGAATTGTTTATAGTTAAAAAGGCGAAACGCGAATTTAACTTTTATTTGGCGAATTTATTTTGACCCCCCTCAAAAATTCCTGGATCCACTCCTGAAATTCTAACAAAGCGACCTTCGTTTAAATTTCTCCCATGTAGCCTATACCCACGGCATAGTTTTATCGTAAAAATGTTCAATTTTTTTTGCGACTTGGGAAAACCTTTCACACAAATCAGGACCTATTGACCGTCACATGATTGCAGGAAGATCGGACGTATACGCGATGTCATCGAACTTTTCTTTCGGGGTGACGGTAATTATTCCCAGGGTACCCTGCAATGCAATAATGTGATGTCATGAAATGGCCGTTCGGCAGCGGAGGCTGGGTGTAGATCCAGACTGAATGATGAACGGTGAGTCTAGTGGATCTGGTTTCAGACGATCTGGAGCTCAGTGAACGCACTGACATCGCAAGCCAAGATTATGACGCCAGTCTCGAAATGGAGTAGACGGTTTTTACAAAATGGTTCGCACAATGCTAATTACGGTATCTGGACCAACGAGACAGTATTTAATATTCTGCGATACTAGATCGATAAACAGTCGCTGTCTCTATCCAAAATAATCGTGTGTTTTTCTAAAATCGTAATCGTGATAATAATAATTGGTATTCTTTAAATCCATTTCACTCGTATAAAATGTGTTTGTCGGATATTTAATACTCTGTGGCATGTTATGGCTATTCATTGTAACATACGGGGACAGTTTTGAAACATTTATGTAATGGCATTTTTCATGAACATTTCGCGCCATTGCTTAGTAAAGCTATAAAGCTTTTTGATTCGTTTCTCCTTGCGCCTAACTCCTTTAAAAACTTGATTGCCTCCCTTTGATTTACGGAAAAAACCACTTTCCCAGCTTTCAGTTATGTTTAAACTGTTGATCGGTGGGGGGGATTTATAGGTATTGATCTTTGGTTACCAGCAGTATCGGGAAAATACTATGAAACAATTGGGGTAAAAACTTAAAAAAAAAAAATTAAAATTTGGTCTGGAAAATTTGGATTACCCCCCAAGTAAATAAAAAAAAATATTAAAAAAATTCGGCATACGGGCCTACAGGGTAATTCTGCACCATCATCTTCCGAATCAGACCGATTACAGGCCAGGCTGTGATGCGCCGACAATTCCCGCGGTTTAAACATCAGCCCAATTTGGAGTTCAGAAGAAACAAATCACGTCTTGCCCCTGATCATCGGCCGAGTAAGTCGCGGTTTTACGATCAGCCCAATTGGATTTCAAGACTATGTCCCGTCCGCGTATCAGCCCGGACGATGAAAGACTACAGCGAGAAGACTAGCTGACGGGTGTTTGGGAGTTCGCTGAACGCGGGGAGGGGATCGGGCAAAAAAAGTCTGGGCTCCCCGGACACATTGCAAGAAAAGAAAGTAGCACACGGAATTAAACAAAAGGTGATAAACTGTGTCCATGGCGATCTGTTGTTCGGCCTAATTTTTAAATTGTGACACATTATGGACACCGCGAAATTTGCAACCTGTTTATTTAAGGTTCTTTTTTTGTCTGTATGAAATGTATGCACCGCCTCCGCAGTGCGCGTGATCGCATGGCATCCTCGGCCTAAAAGAGTGCGTCAGTTTTGAAAACGAAGACAGGCCTCAGACATGGCATAAAATGGTAGTCATTCAGTAACCCCAACCACTACGGTTTAATTCCAGTTGTGTCTCTCAGCGATGCAACGATACGAGATATAAAAGCCCAAAGAAAAAATTGAGCGGGAGAGAGAGAGAGGGGGGGATATTCTACACGAGGGAAAATAAACAAGATCATTGGCTAGCATGCGGCTTAGGGGGATGGAGTCGCAGGCTGCGTCGTGAACGACTGAGGGGATAGCGGTGGCGCTTGCCGGTCTGGCTAGCTCCCAGCTAGCCGTGCTGGGCCGTACAGCCGTGTCATCGTGGGCGTGCGGTGGCGATCCGAACTGCATACCATCACCTTGGCTTATTTCATCTCCCTGTCTAACTCTCTCCTTCTCCCGGCGTGGATAGGTGGAGCTCCGGTCCTAATCTTGCTCGCCCCCTTGTGTTCACACCTGCCGCATGATCATCGCCTGGACATCTTCATTGCGTTGTTGGAGGAGGGCATCCATCGGAGGCCGAGAGGTAAGTCGGCTTTATAGCTAAGTTTATACACCTATTGTTGACCTCACTGCGCAAATTAATTTGCAAGGTTGGTGATGTAGCTACTATTAGCCCACACGGATTACAATAATAACAAGAAAGTTAGTGACTGCGCAGTTAATGAACACTGCCAGCCACGTGGTTGAATCTGGTGGGGGAAAAGGAGTCGCGCGCGAGGTTATTTATGTTAAATTAAAAGGATTAAATTATACTATCCATGCTTTTCAACAAATTGTTTTTTCTTCTAAATATTTATTCCAACATGTTTTCGAAAAGGTGACTTTTTAAAATATTGTTGACGTATGTAACCCATCCAAAAAGGCCTTTATTGTTTTCTGCTGTTGCGTGTATATACACAGTTCCTGAGTTATTGTCGGGTCGCAAATAATTAGACATTTTGTATTAGAATTCGATAACTAAAATCGTATGAGTTTTTCGTTCGATTTCCCATTCAAGAGTTATTAACTTTTATATTGCTAGAAAAATAGCAATAAAATATATAGATTTTTCCAGGTGAAGCTGGAAAACAGGACAGTAATTACCCAGAACTCGCAAACACGTAATTCTTGCACAATCGTGAAATAAATTTGCTGCCTTTCAGCAAAACGAATTTCCAGTAAAATTTCAAGTTAATTACGTTCAGGGACACCTTATTCCTTTAATAGAAATAATGAAGAGAACTAGGCCTATGTTGAAAACTGTTTTTGCTATACTTCAAACGCAAGGCATTTTGTGGCTACTGACTGTTTAAAGCTGCTTTGCCAACACTATCAGAGTGTATCACCCTGGAACAATCCAAATTGAATTGCTTATTTAATATTATATAGTATTAGATTAATTATGAGCTTTTCAGTGAGACATTGGTGGGGTAACTAGGGGGGGGGGGGGGGGCAAGGGAGCACGTTCCCCTCAGGTTCCCCATTTGAAATCTTGAAATGAACACAAAATTATAAAAGCCGCAATTTATTTACTTCAGTGTCCCCTTGAATAGAAATGTTTACCTCCAGGTGCCCCCCCCCCCCCCCCCCCGAAGTTTTGCCCTAGTTACGTCACCGTGAGTCATTCCACAAAATAACCGACAATAAGTAATTTTTTTATTAAATTTCAAATGTTTCATTGGGAGTAGAATGCTTTTAATTCCTACAGTATATTAATATGGAGCAATCTTCGCGCGTAGCGCATAACAAAATCATACCGGTATATTTTAGGAAAACCGGATGGAGTGCACAGTGTATAGGAAGGGCTTTTTTCGGTAATAAATACATGTATAGTTCTTCCAGAATTCGGGGGAAATCCAATGACTGAACTGAGGTTTTCAGAGCTCGGGCATGCATAGCAGCCTCAAGAAGAGTGATTTGCAGTAATTATAACCAGTTGGTTTTTTGCCGCTATAGGTATGATGTAGCGTTGCTAGAGACAACACATTGCAGGCAGTTTTCGCACTGTGCATGATTCAACTTGTAAACCTGTGAAAGTTTGAACGTAATCCGTCACCCGAGTCGGGAAAAAAGAGTGGAAACCGTTCAAACAGTGATCAATTGTGCACGTTCATAATGTGCTTGTTTCGATTCTTGAAATCGAACTAAGCCACGGCGTTTTTAGAGGTCTTCGGGTAAAATGTTCTCGAAGATGACGGCATCCACACAGAAATATCTACTTGTGTCACCTTAAAGAGTTAGCCTTCAGATTAAAAATAATAATTTAGTTTTTACCACAGCTATAACATACCTTTAACCCCAAAATGAGGTCACAATCTTCGGCTTTATTTTTAGACTACATCGGTTGAAAGTGACTAATTCCGAAGTCGATCCAAGATCAATTAGTATTCATCGATTCAGCGCCATTATGCAGCAGACATCCCCTTTAGACGGTTAGTACAACATGCTGCGAGGAAGAAGACAAAAACAAGGTCAGTGTATTGCTGTCTTGCAGTTCGTGATTAGACTAGCCTATTTTTGCGACCCGTTTCATCCACTGAAACACGAGCCTTTTTGATTAAAATAAGGGAGCGAATTAGACTTTAATTCGGCACATCGTGAATTGAACTGCCCTGGTTTTAGTTTTACCGCGGGATTAGGAAGGACTTCAGAACATATTCTTGTGAATTTTCTTTATCTTTTGATTTTTTTTAATTCATCTATTTTACTGCATGCGCCAGTTTTTGCCTATCCGTATTGTCGGTTAACTTGGTTTTAAGGGGCGGCATGCAGTGTAATACATAAATGTGATTTTGTGACCCAACCTAACAAAATGACTTAAAGGTTTTATGCTGTTGCCTGAATTTTCAGAAATGAATGGGGGTTATTATATTTTATAGCAAATACTGTAACACTGACCTGTTTAAAGTTTTGCGTGCACAGATGCCAGAAGAACAGAGAAAAATTGCCGTTCTTGTAGTCTGGTTCCCTGACCATATACTTCAGACAAAACGGAGCAATTTAAAGACGTCAGGGAATAATCAGGTCGGGGAACTAGACTATTTCCAACGATGGTCGGCCGACCATCTCTGGAAATTGATACACAAATTCCATTTTTCTTGAAAATTACAGCAAACCAGCTGCCATGATGTCACAGGACTATTATTTAGTTACAGTCAAGTAAGGTATTTCATAATAATTCAGTAGTTTTTGTTTTTTTATGTTTGCAATACCTTTAAAGTCGCCAGAGCTACCCTTTGAGTTACATGCCTTAAATACATCTTACAGAATGTACATCAGGATGTCAAACTGAGTGATAAATTAAAATGAAGAATTCAGTATGTTCTTTTGATGGTGTTAGGTGTATGGTTTCAGATTAACACCACGCGGTATATCTATATCGAACGAATCGGGCTGTGTGTTCACCACAGTGTTTGCAGTGTATATTATAAAGGGAATAAATGTCCTTAAGACTCATTTCGTAAAATCCACTCGCACTGTCCGTTTTTTTTATCGCCATCAGTGTTCTTTCGTGTACTGAGGAGCTTTTCCTACACATCGCCCCCACCCCACCCTCGCTTTCCCTCGCTCTATCAATCCTTGTATAGGGGCCTGTATACCCCACATGTAAGAAATAACGCTGATATATCTCCGTACCGTGTCTCCCTGCTGCTTGAACTTTTCAACCTGGAAATTAGGCAGCATCAATCACGTCTGATTTGGACTTGATGATGGCGGACTGGGGACGAGTCTACTTCTCCATCTCAAAGTAACCCATTTTCTATAATATCCACGCGTCTGCCTGTGTCTGCGCATTTCAATCATCTTAGACGCTACTGAGATAAGGGAAAAAATGGAAAGAAAGAAAGAGAGGAGGAAACAAGAGAGAAAAAAGGAAGAGCTTGGGGTGCTGACCCGGGCCTATTATTACTAAGCTCTTTCTGTCGTTGTAAAGAGAGGAACACTGACAGACGTATCTTGCATCTTGCTAAGGAAGGAGCACTGGAGAAGATGAGATGATAATCATTATCTTCTGTCTTATCAAGATGGGATGTTTTTGGAGGGACGCGCGGCGGAAGGTGTGCTATGTGAGAGAGAAATTGCCCCTGGAAAGGAGCTAAATGATTACTGGCCGCAAAAATATCCCCCATCTATATTTGTTTATAGAGGAGGTCAAAGGAGGGGAATCTCTAGTCTCCGGAAGTATTTCATTGGAAAACAATACCCCGACTCAACAATTTTTTTTCATCGCATTGAGCTCCAGGTGAATGGAGGCAGATAATTTACTTTATACCTCCGGAGGATGGGTTGGCTCGAAGCGAGAATGCTCGGATTATTAAACTGTTCAGTTGACGGCTCCAGTTTTTTGTTTCCAAGAGCCAGGCTGCCGGGCTTGCGTGACTAATTTCAGAGGGTGCGTGCAATGCCAATGAGTATTAAACACAGACAGGAGGAGGGGAAATAACGAAATTCTGACTGTATTCTTCCAGTCTCAGACAAGGGGCGGATACACGGCTGGACGCCTCGGGAACATTTGAAGAGGGAATTTTCAACAGCACGGGCGGAAAGTTAAAGAGAAGGGTTCGCGTGTCGGTCTGGTTCTAGTCCAAAATTTGAATCTGACCTCCAATAAAAAATATAAAAAATCCAAAAAACCAAAAACAGACAACAAAATAGAACCATAGTCTCTGAACTATCTCACCAATTTCCAAGCCTATCACGCATATTTTAAGTCGGTATCCCTAACACATTTGAGAGTACATTTAATATTTCACATACATGTAACCACAAAACACTGAAGATTCTCCCGTGATGGACCAAAATTGATCACACTGATCCCAGCGATTTAAATGGCATTTTGCATTAAACATTCTGCATCAAATTAAAAGGGGCTGTGTTTAGCATGAGGCATCAGAACATAGTTGTGCACCTTTGGTTGTGTTGGGTTGTGTTGGGTTGGGTTGGGTTGGGTTGGGTTGAGTTTGTATATGCCGGCAATCGTGGACCTAGGACAAAATAATTCGGGCGTAGACAAAGGGTCCACGTTTGACCTAACGTCCACGATTGAAAATCGTGTACAAAACCAATGGGAGGCCTTCCGAAAAAGTTAGAGTATAAACAAAAGAGGAACAATGGGAGGTCCACGATTGCACCCGTTTACATGACTGCGTGGGTTGGGTTGGGTTGGGTTGGGTTGGGTTGGGTTGAGTTTGTATATGCCGGCAATCGTGGACCTAGGACAAAAGAATTCGAGCGTAGACAAAGGGTCCACGTTTGACCTAACGTCCACGATTGAAAATCGTGTACAAAACCAATGGGAGGCCTTCCGAAAAAGTTAGAGTATAAACAAAAGAGGAACAATGAGAGGTCCACGATTGCACCCGTTTACATGACTGGGTGGGTTGGGTTGGGTTGGGTTGGGTTGGGTTGGGTTGGGTTGGGTTGAGTTTGTATATGCCGGCAATCGTGGACCTAGGACAAAAGAATTCGAGCGTAGACAATGGGTCCACGTTTGACCTAACGTCCACGATTGAAAATCGGAAAACTGCGTGTCAACTATAAAGTCCGTATGTAGGTGCATACACATCAACACACAAATTAATTGTTGCATGTAAAAGCACCCTCGAAGGCAAATTCGATGTACAGGCAACCCGCTATACAAGCAACTCGTAGCCGTATTTTTACCAATTGTGGTGTACGGGATTGCTGATAATTCAGTACCAAGGGTGTTCATGCATTACAGAGGGTTTCTCGCCGCCAGAACCGTCAAAAAGGAAACGGGTAATCGAAAACCCATGTTTAGAGATATCTGAATGGTTTATTCAGACCAAGAAGAATGGGGCAGGGTGTACATGAACATGCATTGCGTGTACGGCTGCTCTCCGTCGCCACGTCTGCCCTGGATAACTGGAATGCTTTGTTGGGAGGCGGGTCAGGCGACACTTTGGGTATTGTCTTACCAAAGGAAAAGGTACACGCCAACGTCACGAGACCGTATTATTCGGTCCACTCCCCATTCGGGCTCTCATTCATTGTCAAGTCCGGTCTTCTAAAATCTCATCCATGTGTGCGGTTTTGTGATATTGTGCTGATGAACAAGTTCGCCAGTACGTCCCTGCCTCACGTCCGGCCGTAGAAATTCAGCCTCGCAATTTGGTGAGGTCAAGTTCAAAGGTCAACTTTTGGCGCGAAGACACATTGGGTGAGTTATACAAAATCTAAAACGTGAGTCGCGAGGATTTTAAACAGAGTACAACACAACATTGTACATCTTCTTCTTTTTTGATAGAGTGGCATTATTCTGTGTTATATAAGAGTATGAAATTCAACCTGTAGCCTACAGTATAGATCCATGTATAATTCTGCAATCAACAATGCGTATCATACATCAAGATATGTCGCAGTTGAACTCTCGTAACGCGTGATTGCTCCCTAGTCGTTTGTAGACACCTACAAGAGCACTGAGATTCTGCTTTATGTGTTCTTGGAGAGGCAGATCTAGATTTCCATATCTTGGGTGGTTAAAGCGCGCGTACAGCGTATTCGGTTGTATTTTTCTGGATTCGGAGGATGGCAGTTTCAGATTCCAGCAAAGTAAACGCCAGTTTGAAATGTGCTTTTTTACTATAAAATATTTTGAATTAGCGGGGCTAATTGTATCGGTTGTTAAGCGGGGTGCTTTTAATGTCCTTTTAAAATGTAAGAAGTATTGGGGTTGCTTTTGCTTTCGATATTTAATTATTGTTAACAATTAAAAAAAAAAAAAGCAACTTGCCCCATCCCCATTTGGTATATACGTTACGCCCCTCCCTAAATGCGCCACTCACTCTACTTGTGAAGAAAAGAAAGCAATTAGATAAACCATTGTAATAAGTAGAAGGCTACGTGAAATTTGTAGGTTACCAACGACATTACTTTTTTTAACAAAGAATAAATTGATTTCAAAGTGAGGCCAGCGTTCATCTTCTTGAACAGGTAACAGCTGTTTTGGAATGACCAGTCGTTTTATCGGTTGTAATTATTTGGGGAATCATCACGTGAAAAACAGAATCTTCCCAATTTGGTATAGGTACTCCAATAAATGCACATTTATCGTGCTGGGTCCCAAATTCGCGCTGCCCAATATTCGCGCGACCAACTTTCTCGGCGCGTAACTTTTTGCACGTAGCACACACTGACATCAAATTTGCTGTCATGGTCGTTCGTCACATTATCTTCCTTCTGTGTGTAGTTATGTGGAAAATAAAAGCTTTTCCGGTAAGTATTTTGACAAAATGCAAAAATAGAGTAAAATCTTACCATAGACTAAATACAAAACACCGCTTGTTTAAATTTCCCAAAAGACTACTAAAAATTCACTGCGAGCTTCCGGTCAGTGTTGCACGACCAGCTCCGACTCGTAAATGACGTCTTCAGTTTACTTTCGCTAAACAACAGAGGGCGTTATCAAAAATATGGAGCCTGAGAAAAGACGTGCGCTTACAATTGTTTACGATCTTTTTGCGTAGATTACCGATATCATTATTGACTTGTTGTTTGTCGGCATACATGTCTTAAAATTAGGCCTACTTAAAATGCATATGACCAAACTTAATACGTTTGTCGTGTCCAAAATCACATGCAATGTACAGGACTAAAACCATTATTTTTTTTCATCTCATTGGAGTTCGGAGACTCCTTTTATTCAACCTTTACCCCGCATGCGCGATTTTATTATCGAATGCAGCTACTGGAAAAAAAACCAGACGAACTTCTCGTGTAGGGGAAAATTTGTCTAGAAAATCCTAATCTTTTGAAAGGAAAGATGATTAATGTGTACATGTTTCCTTTTTCCCTGAAGGGTCATGCTCGCTACCACCCACGTGTTTGTAAAATGGCATACACTTTTTATGTAATCTGATTAACTTATAACATCAAATACAATGTGATTACGCTCGTTTACCCGCCATCCAATAATTCACTGGGCAAGACGTTCCCCGAGCCGGGATGACATTTCGATTTTCTCCCTCTCGAAGGGCAATGAGGACAGTTTTGTGGGAAGCAGTCTCCGAGTTTGTATTAAGATTGCTTGCAAGAGGCTCAGTTTAATGGCATGTGTCTTAGCACAATTATAGTGCTGACTTGAAGGTAATAATATTGTATATTATACAACATATATAAACATTAAAAAACAAAACTACTGAATTATTATGAAATACCTTACTTGACTGTAAGTAAATAATGGTCTTAAACATCCTCTGAAATCATGGCACCTCGTGTGCTGCCATTTTCAAGAAAAGTGAAATTTGTTTAGCAATTTCCAGTGATGGTCGGCCCACTATCGTTGGAAATAGTCTAGTTCCCTGCTCTGATAATTCCCTGACGTCTATAAATTGCTCCGTTTTGTCTGAAGTATAGCATCAGGAAACCAGACTAAAAGAATAGCCTTTGTTTCCTAGCATTGTATGCGCACAAAACTTTAAACAGGTCAGTGTTACAGCATTTGCTATAAAATACTCACCCCCAAAATCCATTCATTTCTGAAAATTACAGCAAAAGTTGTATATACCTTTAAAGAATTGCCCAAGTTGTCCCTATTATTATAATAAACCCGTTGCTGTGAATTAATCGTCATGAAGCCCTCTCGGAGACTGGTTCCCAGTCCTTCCATGATCATTCTGACTGACTTCGAATGTATAGACGAATCCGGCGACCAACATTAGAAGCATTTACTGCGGTGGCATCACGCTCGCGTGCGTATTTTACGCACGCGCTCGATGCAGCTTCGACCAACAGGGTGTTTACAACTTGCCAAAATGCGCGCGCGACTGAAATTAAAGAACGCGCGCAACCTGCACGCGAGCGCGGCACCGCAGTAAAAAAGGCGTCGGCGAATTCCGGTATAGGGAATGGCCATAGAATTAAAATGCACCTCCTGTTGTATGCAAATTAGCTTAATTTGGTTTTTTAACCCCGTAATGCATTGCGATGCTCCCAACCGTTGCAGAAACTTACCAAAACACACGCGCATTCAAGAAAATGAATCTCTCCATGCTTTAAAACCATGTGGGAAATTCTTACAGCGCTTGCGCACACAAGGGTCAATAAAAAAGCACCATATCTGCACTGGCTACTGGGTCCCCGTGTGCTCCTTTTTTTTGGGGGGGGGGGGGGGTGGGGGACCACTCTAGCCCTCTCGTAGATTATTTTTGTATTCTCTCAGTTTGGTTCCATAGCTTCGATCCACCAATAAACGAGAGTCACAGAGACTGATCAAAGGTAATATATAACATTAATTTTGCAAACATAAAAATAACCTACCGGTACTAATTATTATGAAATAGCTTAGTTGACTGTAGGCCCTATAATAGTCTAAAGCACCCTTTGAAATCATGGCACCTGGTATGCTGTCATTCGCTCACAGTAATTTTCTTAATAATACTATTAATTATTTGCTGCGTTTGCGAAAATTTACAGTTGGGAGAGGGGAGACTGGGGGGCTCCCCTCCCCCCCCCCATCTCCACCCATTTCTGAAAATTACAGTAAACGCAAATGATGTATAGGCCTACTACATTTAAGTAAGCTTATTATGTAGAGTGGCCAGGTACTTACCTCGCCTTCCCCTGTGACCCCGGTTCGAATCCCACTGAGTTCATGCGAATTGGGTTCGTCTGCTCCTACTTTATCGCGTCAGTTTTCTTGAGATCTTTCTAGGTTTTCCTCCCAAACCTTTAACATTTCATGCACTGAATAAGCTACACAGAATAAGCAAGCGTTACGAACTTACTTATGAGAAACAGACGAGATATCAATTTGCTTCTGAAACTCCAAAACTATCATCTGAGCAAAATTCAACCGATAATTAATCAAAATCAATTCACATCACGTGGCTGGTGACGTGTTTAAAAAGCAAGATTTGCTTGTTTTTTCAAAATAGCAGATTTTTCTGTCATTATCATCTGTGTTAAATTGAGCCGCCGTGTTCCACCGAGCTACGATCACATTGCCATGTAGCCTGTACTTTCATACATAAGAAGTGATTAATAGCCAATTCTACTGGCGAATCGAGTGTTTAGGAATCCGTAATTTAATATTGAGATGTCCTGCGACTTTCCATGCCACAGACAGTTTGTGTATGCCTGTTAAATAAATCAGACACCTCGTCAAACCTCGCCGTTTAGGATCGGAATCTTTTTACTGTATAGTTGTGAACCAAGAGACTCGAGTCTAGACTCATTTTTTTAAGGTATGATATATCATTGATACATGTCGACACAGTTGCAGGCACGGGCGTCGCTAGAGGGGGTGTGGGGTGTGAAACCCCCACTAGTTGATTTTGTCGGCAAATTCGTGTTTCTGTCAGCAAAATTGTGTCGCGGTCGATAAAGTGCACGGTGTATGATACAGTTGTCGTAAGTATTCGAATCGAGATATGTCACAAATTTCATGGCGCTTTCAGTGTCATAACACTCCTGCCCCGGCTACATAAGTCATTAGCGTACTTACAGGTTTAAACACCGCGCACCCCCAATATTTAAATCCATTTGATGTTAGACACCGTGTTGAGATGAGACGTTAACGCATGTCCCCTCGCGCGCCTGCGACCCCTTCTCTTTAACTTTCCGCTCGTTGTGTTGAAATTCCCTCTTTAAATGTTCCCGAGGCGTGCAGTCGTGTATCCGCCCTTATAGTCTGAGACTGGAAGAATACAGTCAGACGTTATTTCTTCTATCTGTGTTTAATACTCATTGGCATTGCACGCTTCCTCTTAAACAGTTAAGATCCACGTATTTCGGTCATTACTGCGTAAATTGCATAATAATTCCTAAAATGTCAGGTTCAGCGACAGGGGGCGCCCTGTCACACTACACGGCAGAACTGGTGGTACACGGTATGTGGTATATTTTCGGGAATTTGTTTTATAACCTCAGCCATATATGAAAGTGGGTTTACTTGTTCATGTTCAAGGGTAATCGTGACCAATTGTTCGAAACCCACACTGTCCACCAAATCAGGCTCTTTTTTTCAGCGAATGGGTTGTTTACAAGCCCCAAGGGCTATACAAAAGTCCAGGAAATTCCCTTTAATTAAACACAAGAAATGACATTAGTTGTTGCAGCAGTTTCCCTTATTTATTTTTATATTTTTTTTCATTGGCATTCTTCGGATGACTTGACGCTTACTCTGTTGTATCAACTGCCAACAATGATACGTCACTCAAACACTTTTCGAAAATGTTAAATGACGTTTGTACAATAGCTGACAAGCCCCCGTGTGTGCTTGAAGCGTTCGCTTCGAGTTTTGACACACTGCCAAGGAAAATCAGTGATAAATAAACACTGGGATTCGGCGTCGAAGGCTGCGGTACTGACTCCGGCTGCCAGATCGTACCAACGCCACCCAAACATCCACCCCGTGCACCGACGGGGGCACCGGACTCGCTTGTCCCGGTCCAAAATGCGGACAAAAGGCATCGCTTCAGCGGCAACAGCTTTTCACGGTCAAGTTTACCGTCCTGGCCTGTATGCCGGGCCGCAACCTCGCCTCCCTTTTCACCCGTCAATCACCCCTCGCCCCTCCGCTGAGCCTGTTTTCCGCACCATTGCCTCGTAAAGTCTCCAGCGACACACGATTTATTCCGCTAGATATGTGACAAGTTTGACTGACATCGCGAGAAAAAAAAAAATTTCACTCCCTCTCAAAGAAAAAAGTGCAAACGGAGGTGGCATGTCGTGAACATCTCTTCGTCTGTGGGACGAATCTCTTACGGCATCCAACAAATTGATTCTTCAGGACATTTTTGGACAATTGGAATTTGTGCGCAGAGAGAGAAGATTTTAGCTTTTCATTATTGGTAGGCCCCCCTATATCACTCAGATCGTCAGCCTGGATGATAACGAGGATGAACATTTTGATCATTCTTTATTAGCATGGTACATGCCTGTGAAACATTATCTTAAAATGTTCCTGGTGACTTGTAATTTCTCATGACATGTAGGCGCTGATATCTGAGACAATGTACCATGCATCGATGTCACTCTAACTGCAGTGAAACCTACTACTGTGGCCACCTCTATAATGTGGCCAGCATGTGATGGTCTCAACCAAACACACACTGAACAAACTCAACCTGCACGTTCTGGTAACTCGCCCATTGGGGGGGGGGGGGGGGGGGGGGGTGGTCCCTTGGGTATCCGCGCGGTTTGACTTTAGACGTTTTCGATAGATCAGATTTGTCCGGAATAACCTTTGACATTCAAACACGAAACCGTTTCTTATTTTCTTGTGGCCGGGTTAATCAGGAATCTGCATAGTTCAAACTGCATAGTTCAGTACCGAAAAAGATTATATCTAAATTCATTCTAGATCCACAACTAAATCATGGCTCAAAAGCTTGACGCACCCCTTTTTCTTTTTAAAAATGAACAGTGAGAACGATGAACAGCCTGGACACGGACCGAAAGAAGACAAAGGAACAGACAAACGGACGGCGCACAGTTTGACGGGAACTCTGTTCACTTTTCCCATTATAAGTTACCGGTAGCCTACTGTCCTGCAATATAATACAATTTTGCCTAAATTCATACGCAAGATGTAATTAACACCTGGTACACTGACAAAATATTGGGGGGGGGGGGGGGGGAATGGGCAAAACCTTTTGTACCGGGAATTGGTTCATATTTACCCAATATAGAGCAGTTGTTTGCTCTATATAATAATTATAATAATTCATGGTGTATTATTCTATTCTTTTGCCGCCAAAAGCGGAATTGCAGATTAGATACATAAAATTTAAACCTTCAAATAACACCAAACTTTATACATAACTAACTTGGGAGAGTGGGGAGGGTGGGAAGGGAAAGGAGGGGGGGGGAGATCTACAAGGGGATAGGGAAAATGGCTATGCATGATAGTAAGAACAATTAAAAATATATATCTATAGAAAGGAAAATATACAAATTGGATGGAATATTACCTTACAACCATAACCAATTCTCATCATTATATTATTACATGTATAAAACTCTCGAAAAAAAACAACAGATATAAAAGAAAGAATATATTGGAACCGGTAAGGACAGGGGGTGTGGTTACAGATAGGTAGACAACAGGGAGAGGGGATCAAGGGAAGATAATAAGGGGATTGGAAAGGGAGGGGATGGAACGAGATCAGGTTAGGTAAACAACAGGGGAAAACATATCAATAGTGGCAAGGCAAAGACAATTAGTGATTTTCATTCCAAGTCTTTGTCATATAAATGATCGGACTATTTTGGTACCGCTTAGTCTTACAAAGGTAAGGATAATTTGTTGGAATTTCTGAGGTCCCTATGATGAACATCTCTCCTACTTGGTGGCAGCCAGCTGCTGAATTCTTTAAATGCAGTTAGTGATTGAAAAAATGTGATGCACAATATCCAACTGTCTATTCCTGAAGTTGGGAAAGTGTAAACAACCAGCTCTTGGGACAATTGACGGCAAGGATTGGGCAAGTTATGTAGCCTAACTTAATTGGTTGATGAAGTTGGTATTTTAATTGTTGTCCTTTGTTCTTACGTCTAATAACGTCACTTAATTATCTGAAGATGCTGTGGTTTTAGGGTGACTGTGCTACCGTGAACAACAAATGAATTTGCTAATTTGTTAGGACTAGATAAGTTATGACTTTTCCAATGAGACCCCCCCCCCCCCCAATTCTTTTTTAATATAATTTTTAAAATTCGACCACCGATGTCACAGATTAAATAAGTATCAAATTTTGAATTAGAAGCGGACCGCTCCTAATTCCCACAGTATATGTCAATCTTCGCGCTTATCAAATACAACGATATATTTTAGCAGATTTGAAATAGATTCCACGGTGTAGGAAGAGAAAGTATAGGAACATAATTATTAAATTGAAATTTTCTGCCCGAGCAAGGACATAACGACTAGTTTTGGTTCTCGGGGATTTTTTTCCCTGGCGTCGGTTTGAAGGAACGAACTTCAGCCCGCCACTCCCTAATTGCAAACACCAGAGGGCGGACAACATCATCAGCCAGATTAAAACCCTCCAGATTAAAACCCCCTGTGTCACGTATAAAAAAAAACCAATCTGCTAGATGCGGGTTTTATTTTTGTACGACCATACAATGTCCTGATATAATATTCCACCCCGATCATTTCTCGCCTCGTTGCGGAGACCTGTAAGTACCCAATGGCCTCCAGATGTTGACACTTCTATTCATAGCAGATTGTCGAGCGGACGAATCGGTCTCGGCCCCGCCAACAATGCAACGGAAACGTTACAGGCGATGTGGTTTTTTTTTTACCTGTTCGCTACATTTCACAGATGAAAACGTCTGAAAATTAGATAAGAGTCCCTTTAGACTTCACCACGGCCCAAGTTGGAACGAAGGGTGCGTGGTGTTTTTTTCTGTTCGCATTGAGCAGAAAGATCAAACATTTCTCACGATTGTATAGGCGTGAAGCACGATGATTTTAAACAGGTCAACGATAACATTCTAATTACCCAATTACATTTTAGTAACGAGTTGCACTCTTTGTTTTGGGTTAAGCCCACGTATAATGTCACATTCCCGACAGCGCATGTGATAACAGCGTAGGCGAAATTATATTTTCTTTCAGCCTGGACTTATTGCATGAAGGCCTATAGGAAATATTATCGAGAATGTATTTTCAAAATATAATTTAAAAAAGTAATTAAAAATTCAGACACGTAATATTGACAGTCAAAATACAATCAGTTATCGAGAATCGAGAATATCGTGGAGATGTTAAAATAGAAATGAATAAAAATTCAGACAACATGACATTGACAGTCAAAATACAATATATTTTCCAACAAACATGATAGAAATCCAAGTTCCTCTCGGAGTGATATGTTTAATTGCTTTGACTTAAAATTGATTTTTATATTAGGGCTACTTTTGTTGTATCATTTTGACAAATTATAGTCCCAAACAAGTCATGCATGCAAAACCATGAGTAAGTTTCCAATAGGATGGAAAACAACGATTGGAAATGAACATGTTAAAAGTAAAATCTAACAAGATTTGTTTCTTTCCTTTTTTGCAGAGGTCTGTTCCCAGAATGACAAGATATGTAATCGGACTAAATCCGTGTTTCTAATCAGCACTACGATGGATGTTGCTCCATTCTCATCCTCGCAGAGATCTTGGCGCTTACGCACACAGCTCACGTTTCCTGGCCGGGAGTTACTATTCTTAGAGACAGCGTAAATATTAATGTCTCGCCCACTTGTCGCTTCAGCCTCGCCTGTGTCACATCTCTTGGGCTAAATTGGACGTTACAACGAACGCGCGGGTTACTTCATCGTTTGATCTAGATGTAAGCTCTCAAACCAAGGAATTAATCGAGTGATTGGTATACAAACAGATTATGCACTCGTGTTGTGTTGTTTTGTGTGGCCAATAACCTAACGGCGAACTTGAACTCACAGGGAGACGTTGGGATTAATGTTGTGAGATACGCAAAGATAGACGCTGCCCCTTTTAACGTCTTAAACACATATTGATGAGACTACCTATAGTGACAACATGTAACATCACCACACAGTCATCACCAATGTGAGTTCAGTTGACTGCACGGACGGACGGACGGTAGATACACACGAGGCTCCGCGTCGGGTGTGAACGAAGTGTGTACTTTGCCGAGTGAGTCCCAACTCACGTGAGTCAAGCGTTCTGTCAACTCCAACAATCAAACGGGGCAGCCTTTGGACACACTGTGCTGACACTTGTCATGCGGGCTGGGCCAATCAGGGGCCGGCTCACGCCGTGCCGTCCCTCTTGTGTACACTGCAGCGCGTTGATCTTTGACGTGTCTTTGGCACTGGTTTGGTCCTCTACCTCTGGTGGCTTATCACTGCAGGGTACACTAAATCCCAAACGGGCTCACTACCAGTTCAGTTTCGCACCTGACCGCGTGCGGTTCCACTCTGCACCTGATTCGCTCCCACTGAACTCGGGCGAAGCTAAACCAGACTCGCTCAAGTTGTAGTGAAATAACCCTGGACACCTTCAAAAGCCGCCATTTGGATCGCAAAACCTGTACTAGCACACCTGCAACAGATCAGAAGATAACCGTAGTTCCACAGCGCATCGAGATATGGCGTGCCCATATCGGCAGGTACCATAACACACGTACACATAGGCCTATACAGCAACCCATCATCCTCCCATTTTAGCTTTGATGCAGACTATCCGAAGAGTTTCCACAAACTTGGTGGCATCATGACGCGTCTTGAAAAGCTCTTGCTGCCTGCCGTCCTTGCCTGTCTCCTACTAAGCTCTACCACGCTAGCCTGCACCGGGAGGTCCAGCAAGCAGACCAAGGGTCCTCGGCAATCCACCCCGTTGGCGCTCCGCCAGCGGGTACCCAACGTCTCGGAGAACACGCTGGGGGCCAGCGGTCCCCCCGAGGGACGGATCCACAGAGACAACCCCAACTTCAACGAGCTCCTGCCGGAGAATACAAATGCTGACATCATGTACAAGGATGAGGAGGGGACGGGGGCAGACAGACGGATGTCGAAGGTGAGTGCGTGGCTATATCACAGACAAACATTTAGCCCATCCGCCTCTGGCCATACATCTCAAAACTTTGTGATAATATTAAGTACGGCCGGAGGTAGTCGGGCTAGCAACCATTCTGCATAGAAATCTGAAATTCAAAATCAAGGCCGGTTTCATCTATTCTTGTGGCAACAAACGCATCAAGCTTCGGATTTCACAGTTAAAATGAAACTTGCTGGTCCATAGACCTATAACTAAGTTTGAAAGACTTTACATTTCCAATTAAAAATACGTAAAATCCCGACGTAAATAAATCTTTGATTGGAAGCTGTTCTTCCGCTAATTTGTTGTAATTCAACTTGTCCATGTTGTTCATTTGAAAAGCAGGGGATTTACAGTTTTCTAAAATAGATCTCTTTTACTTAGCAATGTTAGTCCGATAGTCGGTTGTCGATTTTCTACCATGTGCAATCTACGTGAACTCCTTAAAAGCAATTCGTAAAAGGCAGTTCTTTCTATAATAATATGATAAGGGTTGGGTAAGGCAGTTTGACTCGTCCACGACCAGTCCATGTTTCGTTTTCTACTAACATTACTGGTTCTGGTTTACAAATGCATACATGTACAGTCTACTTCCAAAAAATAATCAACAAATACCATCCCCCAAGAACTCTCCGCTCTAGTTCCAAAGATCTTCTCACTCCATATCCAGGCGCGGATCCAGGGGGGGGGGGGGGGGGGGGGGTTTGGGGGTCAAAACCCAACCCCCCCCCTGCTCGTTGCCAATTTATATATATTTTTTTTGCTTTTGCTTGTAGGGGCCTTCGCCTTGCAAATATAGGTCTTTTTTTGCCTATGGGTGAGAACAAAACAATGGCGCAACCAACGGTGAGAAAGTGTATCAGCCCCCCCCCCCCCCCCACCGCTTGTAAAAAATTTTTTTGCAGGCGGAACATTTTGGGAGTCACTTTTTCTTGGCAAATTTCAGAAACCCCCCCCTGCAATTCCTGGATCCGCCCCTGATATCCAGTAATCACCAAATCATATACGGTCAATGTGCCTTCCAATTCACCGCTCCCAAACTATGGAACAATCTCCCAAACCATATCAATAACTGTCTCTTGGATCAATTGAAACAAAAATCTTAAAATTCACCTGTTAAAACCCTCTCAAGCACTTAGAGACTTTAATAATTGTATTATGCGCTATATAAGAACTGTCTATTATTAGTATTATCTAAATGGAAGTCGCAATTCTGTGGTATTTTTCTTAGAAAGGTAGACTTATTAAATCTTGCTACACGAAGGGCAGCCGATATGACATATGTTGTCTTAAAGGAACCATGATATAGGATTTACATTGCATTATTCCTGCTTAAAACAATAAAGTATTATCTTGACAATGATATTTTGTTACCAGAGTCAATTATTTCCCAGATTAAATATGAAAAAACATTTTTTGAAAATGTTTGTCCAAGCTACTCCGCCCCCTGAGTGGGACCCTCATTAACATAAGTGAGTGACGTAGATCGAGGAACATTACATATTCTGCTCGAGCCAGCACCATTCATCACGCGTAAATTGAGTGTACATTCTTCGTCCAAAATCTAAGCAAAATATAGCGTTTTTCGGCCATGCCGACAAGGTGTGTGGCTGCTGGATGCAGCAAAACAACGAAGGATGGAGTAAGCCTTCATTTATTTCCAACTGATGCGAAATATCGGAGAATTTGGACGGCGAAAGTGAAGGTGACAAGAGCGAAGTGGTCCGGTCCCAGCAGCTTCTCAGCGTTATGTAGCGACCACTTTGAGCCGTCGTGTTTTGATACTGGTATTTTCAACTCCTTTGGGATGGCCATTAAAAATATGCTCAAGTCCACTGCCATCCCAACAAAGTTCCCAGATGTGGGTAAGGTACAGGCGAAAGCAGTTAAACGGCCCATTCCCCGAGGAGCTGTCGCTAAAAGGGAGAAAATCGGGGTAAGTTCGATGTATAGTTGTTGCAACTTACAATGTACGAAATTGCACGTGTAGACCTAGTGCGTGTGTATACGGGCCGGGTCCAGACTATCGAGTCCATTCATGAATTTCGGTGCCTCGGTCTACGTCACGAACAGCGCCCTCAATTTGAGTCTCAACAAATTCCAAAAAGGGGGGCAATTTTTGGGCGGCAAATAATCACACTAAAACTTCACTTGAACCAGTTTGGCTTTTAATTCACATTTAATACATATAAATGAATGTATTTATGAAATAAAATGCTATCCGGCAAATTTGAGAAGCATGGTTCCTTTAATGATTCAGCCTAAAGATCAAACACATCAGTGTGTGGCATTCGGGTATAGGTTAATACGTTAGGTATAAACTCTACTAAACTAATCTGACCGCTGGTGCGGGGCCAAAGCTTGTTGACTCTTCTCAAACAAACGGAAAATACGCGATATGTACACATCCCGGGCCCGGTCCAGAACCCGCGGTGGAAGCCGAGCGGTATGTTGGGGCCATCATTTACAACAATACAAAGATTTTAAATACTTGTTTTCGTTTGAAGTGAAAAGAAGGTGGAATTTTGTTTTACAATTCTTAGAACATGCTTTCATCAATATATACAAGAGGGCGCTATTTTGTCATACAAGGCACTCCCTGTCAAACGAGAATATGAAACAACAGTACAACAAATTCAATCCTTCAAAATCACCCATCAACAAAGTTTTGAAGAAATACTTGCCACAACTATATTGCCCGCACAAGTTGTTTAACATAGAAATCAAGTACAGAGTGGAACCTACCCAAAATAATGTAGAAACAAAATGTGATAAATATTTCTACACAAAACCATGGAGACACTGTGTTCTGCCTAGAATGACATCACGCTTTGGCTCATAAATATAGAAATTCACATCAGCATAAAAACCAAAATATTGAAATTTCTCCCTCTAATTTACTGCTACAAAGGAGGCGGGAATTCATGTAAAAAAAGATGTCCTTATACATGTATCCAAGTCATCACAATCCTATTGCATAATTCCTTTAACTATACCCGCGAAATGGATTTCTAATATAATCACATTAGGCTCATTAAAATGTGTTTTCAGAATCGGGAAAGGGGAGAGGAAAATGTCTCCAAAGTTCTGTGCCGATACTGTGAGTGGAGAGGCTCGGGTAGTCGCGGGGAAACTTTTTTGTTTTGGTGAAAGGTCGTGGACAGGCTTTGTGAGTGTACGTGTACGCGCCTTACAGTCGCCAGATCTCACCGTTTGGTTTGTCCAGGCGATCAAGTGTTGCGCTCACATTAACACGGAGGGGGTTTAATATGGAAATGAATTGAAAATATTTTCGTAGCTTTTGGGAGTCACCAGGCATTGTCCGGGCACACGGCACCGTGGCCTAGGCACCGGTACGGGGCCCATTTAGGACCACGGCATCGCGCACGAAGGGTCGCCAACGCAGACTTTTCACGGGACATGCAATCGATATAAAATTATTACTAAAGTAGAACTTAATTGGTTTTGTACTGTGTAAAAAACCACCATGATTCTACTTTTAAGTTCTAAGACTAGGAGACGATGTCTTTAAAGAAATTTCGGAAATTATCGTCAAACAAACCACAAGGGAAACTGGTTTGGTTGACGATAGTATAAGTTAAAAAGTCGTATCCTCATTGAGTGACCCCTACAATGTCGCTTCCTGGGGCTCTATTTCATAAAAGTTAGGAATATTCCTATCTTAGACTTAGGAAGAATAATTGTTCCTAAGTCCTGGACTCAGTCCAAGATAGGAATATTTCTAACTTTTATGAAATAGAGCCATATGTTGTATCTTAAAATTGGGTGTGATCCCTGGCTATACGGCATTATGGGCTTGTGACTTCTGACTAGCGTCCACAATTTGGGAGACCGCCAACACAGGGCAAGATACCTCAGTTGGTAGAGCGCCGGTACGGTATTCCAGAGGTCACAGGTGCAAATCCCGCCCCTGTCAGTTTTCATTGTTCACTTTGAAAATTCATTCAAAATTACCTTGTCAGTTTAGTTTTCCCTGTGGTTTGTTTGACGTGCATAAATTCTAACAGTTGTAGTGAGTACTTTGAGTTAATTTGCTACAGACGCAAGAGACTAAATAAAGCATCCTGAGTCGATGGTGTTGTGCTTCTCTAACCCTAAGACCAACCATTACAGAAGAGCCGAACCCGAGTTCACTGACACCATGTCTTGATTTTGGCGAACAACCGTTTGACCTTTTTCAAAACCTTCTAAGTTCCACAACAATGGTCCAGCTTGCTTGCTCATCTGCAGTTTCCCCTAATGCCTTTATTACATCAGCACTTCCCCAATAATTTGTCGCTGAGTTTACATTGAGTTATGAGACACACAAGAGCAATTCTGGGGCCTTTTTCTGGCCGGCTGATGAATGCAAAGGGGGTTTTTGGTGGTTGAGCAAACAGGGTTAGTCACACATACCTCGTCACGGTACAGCGACTCTCAAACGGAGGGGCCATATTGAGAAAGTACTGTGGAGGATTATCCGTGGCGTTAATGTGGCTTCAGTGATAACAATTTCAAAGACCCTGCTTGCTTTCATATCAACACTAAAATGAGTCTGCTGGATACGAACAATCCCAAAGTGGGAAAAACTCCGTTGTTTACAAGGCAGTTCAGAGCAAAACCGGTCAAAACGTTACCTGCTGTGTAATACTCTTTGAGAGTCCACAGGGCTTAAAGGGCCGGTCACACTGGTCACGATAAACGCCGACGATAACGAAAACGATGAGAATGAACGCCATTGATTGGTGCAATACGCGCGCGTTCCACCCACCAATAGAGAGCGTTTATTCGCATCGTTTTCGTTTTCGTCATCGTTATCGTGACCAGTGTAACCGGCCCTTAACGATCCAACATCATTCCAAACTTTTTTGCATTTGTCGTTGAGAAGGATTCTGCTGTAGGTTCGAAGCGTTAGATCCTCCTGATATAGGATCTATTTTTGATCATTCAAGTTTGCAAGCAGTTTGTAGCCGTATGTTAGTATTCCATTATTACAAAACAGTTCGGCCTATAAAGTAATGTCTGTTTCAGAGGGAGGGTTGTGGTCTCACCAACGGTGGAAGTTACCCCGTCTATGTCTGTAGGTCTGAAAATTGGGATAATTTCTTTGGTATCTATTGAAGATTTATCCTCTATTTAGATCTGGACTTAGGAAAACTGTAAGGGTGGTAGGACTGCATGGCAACCTAAAATGTGGCCAACCCCACCACCTCTATTGTAGCCCATTACTGGCGTTCAGCCTTGGGCGACTTCTGTAAAACAATTATTTATGAAATTAAACATAGAATTATCTCTGATGAAACTCTGCCAATAATAATTTTCTAAATGAACCAGTTCTCAGCACGATCCTATAGGCTTGGTGGTGGATCTCATTTTCGATTTCGTGACACCCATTTTCAAACGGCCAACGGACATGTATTTGGAAATTAGAGTATTTTGAAATAGCCATTCCGTTTCTCCCCAATTCACGGATTGTTAATTTCGAACCGGTCAAAAAGGATCTGTAGACACGTTTGAACTTCAAACTATTGTGCGAGATACCACATTGTTGCTCCATGCAGCAGTTCTACTTAAAGGTAGTGTACACGATAGGTAATCCTCCAAATTTTGTTTTACTGAATTATTACGAAATACCTTACTAGACTGTAAGTAAATGGCAGTCTCAAGCATCCTGTAAAATCATGGCACCCGGTGTGCTGTCGTTTTCAAGAAAAGTGGAAATTTATATCGTTTTCCAACGATTACGGTCGGCCGACAATCGTTGGAAATAGTTGCCTGACCTGATAATTCCCTGACGTCTATAAGTTGCTCCGTTTTGTCTAAAGTATGGTCAGGGAACCAGACTACTAGAACTGATTTTTTTTAAACATATGATGCACGATATGGGGCAGAGGGAACCCCCCCCCCCCCCCCCCCTCTTTTGTGTTGGTCATTGTGTTTGCGGAATCTCAGGAATTCTTTTCAGAGGTCTAGGGGGGATGTGTTAGGTAACAATAGTCTGGAGAGTGTATAGGGTATAGGGACAAAAGGGGGTACCCCTCTGCCCCATATCGTGCTGGGTATATATTTTCTCTCTATGCAGACTACGGTTTTCTCAGCATATATGCACACAAAACTTTAAACAGGTCAGTGTTTAAGTATTTGCTAGCACCCTATAAAATACTAACCCCAAAATCCATTTATTTCTGGAAATTATAGCAAAAGCAAATGGTGTCAGGCGCGGAACCGGGGGGGGGGGGGGTTTGGGGGTCGAACCCCCCCCCCCCCCCCCCCCCCTGCTCGTTGCCATTTGTTTTGCTTGTAGGGGCCTACGCCTAAAGTTGCAAACCAGAAACCCTACATGGGTAAGAACAAAAGAAAGAGGTTAAATGGCGCCACCAATGGTGAGAAGGTGTGTCAGCCCCCCCCCCCCCCCCTTGTAAAAAAAAAATCGCAGACAGAACATTTTGGGAGTCACCTTTCTGGGCAAATTTCAGAAACACCCCCTGCAAAAAATCCTGGATCCGTCCCTGGGTGTACACTACCTCTAACCGTCCACGAGCCGTAGAGGTCAATATGCCCCACGGGATAACAATCGTGAACAAATTACACTAACCTAATTCGAGTGATTTTAATAACTCCTCTTTTTTTTTGCTCGTCGCGACACCTGTACACGTAACCGCCAGGCCGGCGCTACTTGTCGTTTTCCCCGCGCGAAATGATGACGGGCCCGTCTATAAAGGAGACGGTTATACAAGGCCTCTGGCTCCAGTAAGGTATCTAACTCGTGTGTTTTGCAGTCATGCAGGAATTTATTTATAAGCACGGGTATATTTACTGTGCCGTCGAGAAGTGAATAATCGCCGCTTAAATGCGAACAGAAATACTTGGAGGACAGTGGCTAGGGCCAGTCCAAAGATCAAGAATCGTAGAAACCATAAAGGTTCGGAAATAATGTAAAAGTGTGTGGGGGGGGGGGGGGGGGGGGTTCTCAGTAGGTCGGGGTTACGCGTGAATTTGGAGCCCGCTTGATTGTGAAGTATTTGGGTTGGGTCAACAAAGCCATTAGAGGAAGTTATTGGCCATTATGCAGAGTTATGTCAGGTATAGTACACGTCCCTACCCCGATCATTCAATCATTTGGCTATAGAGTCCGATACAGCATGGGGGGTGCGTGCATGATTTTCCACTCGAAGGCTGTTTATTTCCAGAACTGAAAACAATAAAGTACCGTAAGTATGATTCCCTACACGTACTATACGAATGAGGAACCAGTTCCCGATTGGAAATTCCCTATTCCCTATCGCTATACCTTTCTATACGAATGAGGAACCAGTTCTCAATTCGAAAATTCCTTATTCCTTATTCCATTTGCTATTCCACACAGTTCCTGATTGGAAATTCCGGAATTATGTTTACAAATGCTGCTACATTTGCAGGCCTATAGAACCTACCAGTATAATTGGGATTTATTAGCAAATTTAGCCACGCAAACTCTGAAAAAAGGTTGAATGATACCAAGACCACTAATAGTTACCGAATAACTAACACGAGTTGGCGTAGGGCCGTAACTGCTATAAGAAATATTCGAGACGCATTCAAGTTGTACGAGATGGAGTGTTATCGCGCACTATATACACAGCATGTGATAGCAAGTTGTATCCCGGTAAATTCTAGTTGGCACGTGGCGAAGGGTACAATTCGAATTGCCCGGATTCCGCTCTCTGAATGAGTGCACGTGGCTGTAGCGATCGTGCACAGTTTAACGGCACAGAGAGCCGTGGTACAAAACGGACGGAGGTCATGCATTTTTTAACATCCAGGCCGTGACAGTGTATAGGTAAAACGGGCAGTTCGCGTCTTGATATGTAGTTTCAAGTTTACAGGGACCAGCCATCCATGCAATGATGCTCACTGAGTTCCTTTTAAAATGTATCGATAAATGATATGATGACGATGAAGACAAAAAATAATATATTATTTGAAGCTTTGCACAGTGGGATTGTAAGCTGGAACGCAGGTTTATGGTACACCGTGGAAAGATATCTCTTTTGTTGGGAAGTGTTGGCTCCTTAAAGAGGCGATAGTGAGATAAGGTCTCTGAAGTCAATCAGGTTATACGTAAAATCCGATCCAAACACGAAAATGTGATTTTAAGCTTTTTATAATTAAAAACATCGTGACATTTCATTCAGCAGAAGAGTCGACTTAAATCTGGTACTATGATACTCGAACCGACGCCAAAGAGTAAATTAATTAAATTTCCCACTTGTTCTGTCTTAAGTGTCTTCAATGCCCGAATTAGGCCTAAATATCGAATTGAAATTGTGAACTAAATATTCCTTTGCGCGTTTTTACTAACTGTATACTACGAAGAACTATAAACAACACTATTGTTCGTTATCCTTTGGGTTGGTCCTGGAATAAGTTCTTAATCTGGAATCAAAGGATCTGGGTCATTCTATAAATTAGGGGTCCAAGTTTAGTGTCCCCTGTTACATCTGACATGTATAAGATTTTGCAAAGCAAAGTACCTGCCAAATAAGTACAAAATAGTGTGAAGTCAATTTTAATGATACTTGATGGGAAATTATACAGGTCAGGTGTAACAGGGACACCAAAAAAAGTCACACTTTTGGACCCCAAATTTATGGAATTTTTTGACACAACCTTCCACACTTGGTCTCACCGACGGTGGAAGTTACCCCGCCTGTGTCTATAGGTCTGAAAATTGGGATAATTTCTTTGGAATATGTTGGATAATTATCCTCAATTTAGATCTGGCCCAGGAAAACGGTAAGTGTGGTAGGGTTGGCAATTTAAAATATCGCCAATCCTACCACCTCAGCTCTGATCATAACCACTTGGCTTTTAACCTTGGTGATTGGGTGATTTCAATGTAAAATTATTACGAAATTTAGCTGTCTGTCATCCAACATGGCCACAAGTCTTGACGGCTGTCAGATAGTCATCGACTTCCGCCGTGATGTCACAATTATAAAAGGGATTTCGTGTGTCACTGCAAGGTGGACTTGACAGACCTGTCATTCACCCGGGAATTCGTCCACGCCGTTAGAGCCATTAAAACGGCTCCAAAGGCGAGGTTTTGTCGCGAGAAATGGGAGAGGCGGACCGGTAGTCAGCGGGGCAGAAAACCCGCCACAATACTCCTGCATTCAGGGCACGGTGTTGTAACAACACTCATTACGTCTCCATCGGTGCCGCGCAACAAAGCCGCGCCATTTCCATAGCTGGGATGTTATTTTCCCCCATTACTTGATTTCTGCAGGAAAAGAAAGGAAAAGAAAGTGGTGGGGATTGCGAGCGAAAGTTCATTTTCACAGGTGGGTCCCCTACAGTGGGTTTCTTCAGCCGGAATTCCCCCGTGGGTGTCGGGGCTGATTCCGAACAAGGGGAATTAAAATCGGCTACTGTTGAGCTTCTATATTGAGAGGTTATACGGAACGAACTATCCGTACGCTGGTTTACGGCTCATGATGCTCTGAATTCTTAATCAGCTTTTTGCTGATGACGATCATTCTATATTTCTCATCTGGTGTGCACTAACAGTCCCAACTCATAAGATTGCGTTTGAAAGGCAGCAGGGCCGGTGTCTATCTTTAATTTGTTTAATGTTGACTTGACAGTGGTATAATGCGAATATACTGCTGGTTCAGATACTATGTAAGATACTAAGTAAAACTGACTAAAAGGGACAAACTAATGAAGATTCTCCAGGTACATTCGTGCATGCACAAAACGTGTTTGAGTTCCCCTGCCCTTTGTACTTACGAGGAGGTCTAGCGTACTGACACTCAAGACATGCATATTTCACCAATCTGCGGATGAACTCCAATATCAATTTACATCTAAAACACAATCAAGCAGCAACAATGAAATGGAAGCAGGCTTAGTTCGTGTAATACGTAAACTGTGAGGTTAGACAGGATGTCGAATAATCGTTTTTCTCAGACTAGGGATCTTCGTATTCCCAAATTGGATTGCAAAGCTGGCTTTCCGTATGTACGTTTTGTGGTCCGTTTCCGTTGCGTTGCTCGCCCGTATAGCCTTACTATGCAAAAAATGCAACGGAGATGCAACGGACTGGAAACGCACCTATGGAAAGCCAGCTGATATCACGACTGATGCAAGCATAGATCAATATTGACTTCAGATAGACAAAAGAATGCCGAGATTTTATGGGATTTTGAATTGATAAGTGTCTGAAAATCGAGGTCAGAATGGTTACTGTGGCCGGTAAACAAACTATAGAATAAGCTCTCTGGTCCACTTTGCCAAATCTCTTCAAGGGTATTTCCTGCCGTTACGAAATGTATCTGTTATCGACAATCGATTACAATCAAGCAGTCTGCCTAAATATAGCGCCCCCCCCCCCAAAAAAAAAGTTAAACCCAAAAATGTTTGTATGTTTTTAATTTTAGAGCAAGTTTTTTAGAGCGAGCTACCAGGACAAGATATACTGTATTTTTATTGATGTATCACATAATGTAACAATAAATATTGTTATATCTACGTCTTGGATACTGTATTTTTATTGGCCTAGAACGATCACGTATCCGGTCTATCAAAACGACTGGCACACTCCAAGCATGATATCACACATCAGCAGCCAGCTAGCTATTGAGCTGTATCATTATACCCACACAATTTTCACTCGCACTGTTGACGGTAGTAAACTATAACGGGAGCAGCGAACTAACACACAGTTAGCAGACGATCAGCTGTTTTGATCGCGTGATTTGTTTGAGTTAATTTTCGCCGAGCAAGGCAAGTTGTACTAAAAAAAAATGTTTTGGTGATACAACAAAACAATTGTTGACTGCTGTGATGTGGGGTATGACGTTTTTAAAACCCTCGGGGACACAGCACCCTCGGCGGACAATTGTTAAATATCAATCAATCAATCAATCAATCAATCAATCAATCAATCAATCAATCAATCAATCAATCAATCAATCAATCAATCAATCAATCAATCAATCAATCAATCAATCAATCAATCAATCAATCAATCAATCAATCAATCAATCAATCAATCAATCAATCAATCAATCAATCAATCAATCAATCAATCAATCAATCAATCAATCAATCAATCAATCAATCAATCAAATGTCATAATTCACCTGTAAAATGCTAAATTACAACACAGACTGCAAATTTTGTTTTTTTGTGTTTTTTTTCTCATTTTAAATCTCACAATATTCGAATAGCATGAGTGGAGCCCATCAGTAGGAAAAACAAAAGTATAAACATAATGGGTTTATCATGTTCCCTGTTCAGCAATAAATACCGAAAATGTTTGGGTTTTCTTAATGTACAGTTTACAGAAAGTAGAAACGTAAATATATTTGGGAGGTCTTTTTACTCAACACGCAATTGATAGGCCTACTAATGGTGAAGTGACTTTAAAATTCGAAGTATACATATACCATGGAGGAAGGAACACAATTATATACCTAATGATTCAGTTGTGATTCGGTTTGCTGCTATAAGACCTATTTTGTTCTATTTTGATTTGGTGGACGAGCTAAGTACGACCACAGAGCAAGGAAACAGATTGCTCTATGGTACGACGTACTGGTTTACCGCAAAACATCAACATTGTTATTTCGCAGCAATTTGAAGTAAGGAACGCGGCGGGACATTATGCCAATCAGAGTCTAACATATCACCTTCGACTCAAAAAAGTCTTTCAGTGTCATTTTTTGTAATTTCCACACCTAAAGTTAACTGCCAAGTGTTTTACGGAGCCCCTGAAAGGACATAGGCCTACAAACAAGAATGTTAATTTTTTTATTTAGTTCCCTCGAAACGTATACGGTACCGTATTTCGTTCTCTTAAAATGTATTTCGTTCCCTTGACATATATTTTATGGTCCCTCGAGAGATATTTCATTCCCCGTAAATGTATTCCAAGACAACGAAATCTTATTTCCAGAAAACCCAAAAGGCAACGAAATGTATTCTTGATACCTTCGGAGATGTTTTGTTGCCTTAAAATGAACGTTGAGGCAACGGAACCTTAATTCGATGGGGCGAAATAATGTACTTCGAGGGAACGAATCTTGTTCCGAGAGAACGAAATAACATTTCCAGAATTTTGTTTTTGTTAAATCGTTCCTGTCCCTTTATAGGCTTAATAAAAGTTTGATAAGCACAGGCCAAAAAGGCTACTTGAATGCATTGTACTGGGTTTGCTTCTGCGGCGAAACGTTTCTGTGTGGACCGACATACCAAACTTCCCCACCTCATTATAAGAGAGGGTTGGTAAAGGAATGCTTGCGTTTGTTTTGGCCCCAAAAGCAAACACGCATTGTACACGCTAAGGATTATAACAACTTTCCGTCATAGCAGTCAGTCGTTTCTGAATTGAACGGGGACACAGCAAATCTGAAATAAATACAAGCAAACAAAATACCAGATGAATAGATTTGGCCAAAGAAGAGGCAAGAATGCGGCTGCATGCCAAACATCTGGCTGTGAGTTTAAAAGTCGTTTGTGTGTTTTACGCAAATATGCCCGTGAAACCAAATATTGAATTTCAATTAACTAATTTGGGGTCGGATGTTTTCTTATAGATTATCTCTCTCCACAAAATAAATGAAGTTTCTCTTTAATTAACGAATCCGTAGCTGTGATCGACCTCATGCGTAGCAGCCATCTTAAAAGGTAATGTCTTTGTTAACATTGGACAGGCATGGATAGACCTTTTGTGCTTACATTGTTACAGAACTTGTAAGAACAAAATCCCTCGAAAATGGCCAACACGCAAAAGGTCTGTTTCAGACTACACTGAACAGTTTTTGTTGTAAAATCTGTCGACGTTGAGTTGTATAAAAGTACCGCAAACAACGAACCGGACAAAGAAATCATCGTTGAGTAACTTGATATTTACCACAAAAAATGGTTCCCTCATTATACAATAAAAAGCAAACATTGGTCCCTCAATGCGGAATGTACAACGGTATTGTCACACTTTCACCGCGCAAAAGGAGGGACGCTTTGACCGAAGAAAGGCGCGCAGGTCGGTCGCCTCGATCCCTCTACACCTCAAGGCGAGACCTGTAATCCGCCCGCCCGACGTTCTCATTTTGGGGCCCTGAAACCCCCCCCCCCCCCCCCCCAACAATAAAAAGGCAGAAGTGTATCGTAGGCAATGTAGTCTAATAATGCCCCCGCCGGTTTCGACTTTGCCCTAAATCCCCGTCTACTGTTTCTGTTTGAAGTTGGCTGGTTTATCCGTCTTTGGTAACCAGACAGCCCCATGCACTTTGTAGCATCTGAACGAGAGGCCACTGAACTAGATAATGGAACAGCCGTTATTTTTTTACAGGGCAACGGGGTATCGACAAAGAGCTGCTAAGGACATAATTATTAACTTTGCTCAATACAAAACATTTGGTTTAGCAAATGAAAAAAAATGAAACCCAAACTTCTTTTTGATTCATTTCATTTGTCTCTCCTCAGTAAATTAGTTTTGGTCGGCAATATTTTCATAATGACATCTCAGTAAAATTGGCTTTTGGTGCTGGATACTTCAACAAGCTCGTGACATGTATACGCTACCAACGTATGGTGTTAATTTAACACCACGTAGTACCTATGATATAGACATCATGGTATTCAATTAACACTACAGTTTTGCAGTGTAAAGACAGTAAGCTTTCCACTGATGACGTATAAATCTACGAGGTGCGATCAAAAAGTTCCGAGACTGCGCCTATAACAAGCAAAAGCCGTACGTGATTTAAATCTGGCCGCCAACCCCTTCAAAATAGTCCCCTTGTGCACCGGTACACCGCTCAGCTCCCAGCGCTCCTGCCACGCTTGGAATGCTCCCTGGAAATCCCGTTCCGTAAGCGCGTCAAGCACCATCTGCGATTCTCGCTGGATTTCCTCCACTGTCAAAACGGCGACCCTTCAGCTTGAACTTCTCTTTGGGAAACAGAAAGAAGTCACAGGGAGCCAAATCTGGCGAGTAGGGGGGTGGGGAGCGACGATTGTGTTGTTGCGGGCGAGAAACTCGCGCGTTTTCAACGCGCTGTGAGCGGGCGCGTTGTCATGTTGGAGCACCCAATTGCCAGTGCGCCACAGTTCAGGCCGTTTGCGCCCGATGTCAGACGTCTCAGAACGGGGCAGTAGAACTCAGCGTTGACAGTCTGACCCTGGAGAGGAATTCACGGCGCACAACCCCGCGAATGTCAAAGAAAACGATGAGCATGCCATTGGTTGCGCTCCTGACCTGACGCGCCTTCTTCGGTCTTGGAGACTGCGGGCCCTTCCACTGCGAAAACTGCTGTTTGGTTTCTGGGTCGTAGCCGTAGACCCAACTCTCGTCACCGCTGATGATCCTCGACATGAAGTTTGGGTCATCCCGGGCCTGTTGACGGAGATCCTCGCAGACTTTGACACTGTGCTGCTTCTGTTCAAGTTTCAGGTCCATGGTGAAATTGCAAATGCGCACGTACCAGTGGTCACAAAAATGCGTGTAACACAGGTGCTGATGTTGATCAAGCGATGTAACATGGAATACTTACTCACGAAGGTTATTGCTTACACCTGCTATGCACATTACTGTGCTGCGCTCCGTTCGTTCGCAACAGGAACAGTCTCGGAACTTTTCGATCGCACCTCGTACATCCAGTCAAACTGAAAGCCTCTGCTATATCGCACCAATGTGACTTCAGACCTCAATGGTCTCACCTCTTCAAGTGTTTCAAATGAAGGGGGTAGGAAACAATTTCTTTTCCGCTTTTCCGCCTGGCGTCGTTACCCCACCTTTGCAGTGGTTCTGTGAAGAGGTCTTACCTTGTTTCAGAACTAGGCAAAGTCTTGCCAGTTTCTTTCTTTCTTTCTCTCTCCGTTTCCTGAGTTATTCCTGTTTCTATAATTATTTTGTGCTTGCCCTTGGCCCTTTTTTGATCTTCTGAACTTAGCTTTTTCGAAGGGTACCGGAAAAAAAAAAACTTATTCATGAACCCGTGATCCTCATCCAATCTCCATCTTCAACTCTTCCAACACCCACTTAGCAGCACCCGCTATGCACTAGCATTCTGGAATAGGCTCCCGTCTAAACATTCAAAACTCACCCTTCATCAACTCCTTCAAAACTCAGTTCAAACTCATTAAAACTCACACCGCGGAGAACGTTTTGAAACGCTTCAATTAATTAACTTATTTATGTCCAAACCATAGGCCTATCTTATGAATGTTGATCATTAGGGCACGCATACGGATGCTCATTCATTCATTCATTCATTCATTCATTCATTCATTCAACAATCCTACCACAATGGTAGTTCATACAGATTTCAGTCACAGTGCTAACATAATTACGTATCTTGAATAAAACATCAGGCAAACCGTGACATGATCGTAGGCAGATTATTTTGCTTGATTTCTATCGGTTCATCTTCACACTCGAACAAAGCGAACTGCGAATGTCAGGCAACCAGAGTTCGCCAGATTATTTGCTCAAACGATATACGGATGACATTCAGTATTTAACACCGATAACAGTCGCTTACGAAACTGTCAGCCTTTGAAGACAAATGCTCCCCAGTTAAAACTTTCTTCATGAGTGTAGTTCGGCTTTCAGTATATTCGATAGTGGTCAGTTATTAGAACTCCGCATTTTCACAACTTCAGTTATGTTGGTTTAACACAAACAAGGCGGCGAAATACGCCAGTGACTTCAGTTCTTAAAGCTCAGCCCCGCTCGGCTTTTCTCACCTTTCGTGGACTAATCCAGTCAAACATTTACACACTAATAAATTATTTCGGTGGATAGGCCTAGACGGCACGAGATGAAAGTTTGTTTTCATTCTCGCGTTACGGTCCAACCATTAGGGTCTGATTGTTTTGTGAGGTGATAAAACGGGGAAGCAAATACGGCGGTAGTTTCACTTATACAAAGCATGAAGTCTCGCAACTTTCTCGCAACAATCACCGTTTATCACTTTTTATGTGAACGTCTGGGTACTAAACACTGACTAGTCTGGTTACGGACTCCTTTTAGTACCCCAGTGACAGTTTGCATGATCGACTGGTCAAAATTCGAGGTCAAATTTGTCATTGTTATTTTTGGTCATTAGTTGGCAATTTTTAACATGTTGTAAATGCTTCTTTTTCTTTCACCAAATCATTTTTTTGTGATTTTTATACCAGTTCAGCCCGTTTACAAAACGAAACAGTTGCGTAGAACGCCGTGTCGCGCAAGCTCTTCTGAGATGTGGCTGAAAACTAATGTAGGCCCTACAGACCTACTCGAACAGCTAGGTTTTTGGTCAACCTCATTTTATGAATTATTCATAATTTTCATGATTGTGGCTAGGGCGTTGAAACTCTTATGAGTTAAAAAATACATGCCTAAAGTCCTGAATCTTTCCGGTGGAACAAATCATGGATAAAGTTGCTAGAACAACATGGGCCATCTTTCGTCTTGTCGTTTTTGTACCTGTTAGTATTTTGTATACATATCAGTCAGGCTTTCTTACCAGTGCTGTGAAACTTCTCGAATCGGCATATTGCCGCGATTACTTTTCAGTGAAAAAAACCATACAATTTAACTTTTAATTTGAACTTCTTTTCTCTCTTTTTCTCTCTGTCATTAGTCAGATCTTGGCTGTCTCCAGATAAATTGAATCAAAGATGAGTACCAGGTTGTAACAGAAACGCTGATATACCAACAGGGAAAACCCTAACAAATTATAAATGATGCGTTTGTTTCTCTCTTCTTTTTTAGTCGTGCATGCACCCTCTCCCGTCCACTGTGAACACACCCCTACAAAAAGAGGTCTGCAATGTGTTCCTGAAAATTACTTTCAACAAATAAAGTTGTAAAACCAGATTCAATTAAACGGAATATCTGTCACGTTAGCTGGTTTTTTTTGTTAGTGAAATTTGCCACAACTTAGCAGTCTGGCCGCAACAACGCGCACAACCTATCTTAAAGTGTCTTAATTTTTACCCCCGGCCCAACCCCCTTGGGATATTAAAATAACATTTCCGCTTGTGTGCTCGACGTCCTAATTTGTATTTGTCCTGCCACAAATCCCTGGGCCCATTGTCGAGACCTTCTTTGTGATGTTCCCCCCCAACTCCAATGTTTTCTATTTCGTCAGTGGGCCTTTCACTCCGAACCGGCCCGTCCCTCAAAGTATACGGCGCTTTTCGTTTTGCCGCACTGATCTCTTTCCGGGGGCCTGTTGGCAAATAAACTTACTTGCCTTTATTTCTGGTTTCCTCCGCACTTTTCGTTTTTATGCCCTGTATTTCTTCGGGGAAGGATTTCGCTCAAAATTTGCCAACATGTCAATAGTTGTTACCGTCTGATCAGATTAGCAACGGAGCTCGTTAACTATATTTTTTTCAGGTCACAGTCTCTTTAAGGTGTAACAAGTTCAGACGGGTTGGAAAACACTTGCGAAACGTTTTATGAATTTAGAGACGGGTTTTTTGTGTTCCTCGTTAAACAGTTGATGTTCATAATTATGACGAATACCTCCTGATACTAGGCACGTGCTGTATGTATATAGCCCATGTACTATAGGTATTGGTGAAGACCAAATCATGTTGCTTGAAACGTTAAGGGCGCGGGATGAGGGTGAGGTGGGCGACTATGGGACATTTTCTGACGATAGCGGCAACATCTAGTTTCGTTGGCTTATGACGGAGGGGGAAAGCTCAACCCTCAATGCCGCCTGACACCGGCCACGTGCTATAGTCCATTAATTAATCTGCTGCCATTATGTTGATTGAAACATTGAGAGCACATAACGGATATCTTCACCTCACATTGTGTGTGCCCAAACTGCAAAGCTCTGCAGATAAAGCCACCTTCCGGCTGTCTGTAATAAGTTTCTGACCGAACTAAGCAGTCATGATTATTCAGCTGCCAGCTGAATAATTTGGGGTTGATTGACAATAGAATGTTGGCAATGGACACAGCTTATTGATTGGTCTAAGGAAGACAGTGGAGCATTTCCTGGCCGGCTGAGGGGTGGAACCCTCTAACGAAATTGGTAACACCAACGTCAGAAAGACTCCTTTAGCATCCCCACCCCAACCCCACCCTTCAAATTGTTTTCAATACAGAAATGTTAGGGGCCAGTTGTTTAACAAAATTAATGGGGGAAACGGTGAGCAACCAAGACAAATCCCCACTGAAGTGCGCCACTGAAAGAAGAACATGGCTAAAACCCTTTCTCGAAACATTGCTCACATATACAAACGCCAGATTTTCCAGCTCTCCCTGTTTTTTTCTGTTTGTCCAAATCAATTGTTTGAGCTGCGGCCACTTCACGTGCATGACACAAAGTTTAAGCATCAATCTAAATTGACAAATTTCCACTCAAAATTACACAAACCTTGCCAAAGTTTATTAGAAGAAGTATCCTGTTATTATATTAAAAAAAACACGTCAGTTGCGGTTGTTGAACGCAGTTGCCCCCGGCAAAGCACTTTTTTGTTGTTGAAGGGGAAAAGAGAAAAAAGAGGCCACTCCACAAACTAGACGAGGGGGATTTGTTCCAATGTGGAGAACAATTCCGGGGCACAATTCGCTGCCGTCCTGAATTTCACGGGCCGCTCAACACGTCAACACACTCGGCCAGTGATTGGCACTTCGTCCCGCTCCCAACGGCAACTCGTAGAAGAAAAAAAAGAATCTTTTGACTGGAGAAAATCTTCACATTTATTATTTGGGTGTTTGGCGTGGAGTGAGAGGTTTTTCGGTTGCATTGTTTGGATTGGGCGTCAGTTATGTACAATAATGTTTTAGAAATATCGGGTTGATGCTCGGAAGACAAAAATATTTCTTTCTTGGCTAAAAACAAATAATAATCAAATGGCATCATGTTTTTTGCGTGCGGATTGAAATGTAAATCTTTGTGGATGACCAAAAATCAGTTAATTTACGAACTACGTACCGGTATTTTTTTCCAAAAACATTTTAGGATTTCTTATTCATGTGGTAAATGTAAAGCACAAATTTGAGTAATGGTTGCGTTAGGGGAATAGATTTTGGAGGGATGGGGATATATTCCCCCTCCCACACTTTTTGAACGGGGTGGATGGGCTATGGGCTCCGTGCACAACTACCCCCTCAGCGGAAAGAAAAGGCGAGTTGGGGGTCAATATCGACGCCATCTTACCTGACTTCAATTTAAGTGTCTGGTTCCCGCTATGATATTCTTATTGAAAAAGCAATTATCGAGAGTCGGCAAACAGACAAAGCAATCCCACTGGTACATGAGTATCAAATGAACGAGGAGCGCAGTGCGTAATACCAGCGACGTACTCCCCATGGAAATGCGGTTGCTGTGTAGACAGCGCCCTCTTTTGGTGCGCACGGAGCCCATAGGGTCATCCCTTGGATTTCTGAAAAAAGGCGGAAAAGAGGAAACCCGAAGCCAATACGGAAATGTACATTTCACGTAAAATTCCCAGCAGAATTGTCGGAAAGAGGTTTAAAATATGTTTACGTGTACATGCATAATGGACAATAATTAATACACAACGGGTAATTACGGCGGATCACCCCCCCCCCCCCCCCCCCCCCGATTGTAGTCTCGAATCTACGCCCTTTGGCCCATTAGAAAAAAAGGGAAGGTGTTGTGACAGCTCGTTCAAAGAAAACAAATCAAAACAAACTATTGTGAGTGGAATTGTTTCACTCAGCTTGTACGGCAGAACTGTCACAGTTGCTTCTAAACTTTTTTTCCTGACTTGATAGGATTATTTTAAAATGGAATAAGTTATTCATCGTGGTGAGTAAATATGATAGCAATACTAGGATAGGATAGTTTTAATTACATATTTCCTTGAGAGTGTGACATTGTATACGTCACAATTCTTCATGAACAAAATGAAGCAATATTTTGGGAGGTCTAGATAAGTTTGACGAAAGACAATAAGCCACATGATTTGGAACGGCCGGAGGACTTTTGAGACGCTGGTGGCAGCAGACATACAGGTCATTTTCCATTGTTCTCACCAGTCGTGCGCATGCTCAGAGCTATGCGCGCATGCTCAGAACTGGCAAAAGGGGACAGGTGTGCATGCTGTCACCAGCGTCTCCAAAGTCTTGTTGCGAGGCAGCATTGGTAGCACCGACAAAACAGTCGCAGGCATGCTTTCTATGATTCAACATAATACATGAAATAGCAAATGTGTGTAAAATTTAGCTCAATTCGTCTTCTGGGTCATGGGGAAATAGTTAAACAAGCACGAATTCATGCAGGAGCCGCGTCGTCCACCTATAAATCAGCAAAGCATAGTAAATGTTGTAGCGCCCTCTTCTGTTGAGCAGTGTCGCGAAAACGAATTTGGCACAAGAAGAAGAAGAAGAACGCCAAGCGCCTATAGAGCTCCGTCTGCGATGCGACGCGGCTAAAAATATTCTGCTGCAACAGTGCTTTTGTACACATTCATGTGTGCTTATTTTAATTGTTGAAACCGAAATGAGCCACATCGTTTTTGGAGGTCTTCATATATGCAACTTTCTCGAGGATGAAAGCATTTTAAATGGGTATAGGCCTATTTCGGGACAATTGGTTCTGGTGTCATCTTTATAAACAAGCTTTTTGATCATTACCACAGCTATATCGGGCGGTCAGGTTTGTGTAGTAGTTCTTTCCTCGCCTTCCACCTCTGGTGACCCTGGTTCGATTCCCATCCAGGTGCACTATGTGGATTGGGTTTTCAGTCCCTACCTGATTGCGTGGGTTTTCCCCAAGAATAATTGTTCTGGGGTTTTCCTCCCACTACTAAAACTGAAATTTCCTTCGGCATCTTCTCTCAATTCAAACTGGGCCCTGAGGGAGCACAGTGCATTTGCACTGATCAGGCTACCCAGGATGAATAATAATAAATAAATAAATAAATATCATACCTTTAATTGGATGATCATTATCATGAACTTCCACTGTAACAGATTCCTGATCAATGGTGTATTAAACCGTCACTCAGTCTGCCCGGCAACTATTGATTATTGTATTGATTATTGTATCGCACAATGCCAAGCTCAATGCTGCAGTGCCGAACAATGATCGAACTGAACTCCCTCAAATCCGTATTTAATTCCCAGCTGGCACCGGTAGATAGCGATTATCAAACCCTTTCATCAAACCTTGAAACCAGGACACGGGACAGAAGGGATAGAATTGATAAACCGTAAACAACCCATTTAAAAAAAAAGGAATGACAGTTCGAATGTGCAGAAGAAATAAAATGTGGTACAAAGGTTCGGCCCGCCGTCCCGACACCCTTGAGAGTAGCGTAGATACGAGCGGTCAGTGCGAGCCTCAGAGCCGCACTGGCGAAGACATAACGCCCGCTAAGTTCACTTACGGTCACCGCGGAACTCCTTAGAGAACATAGTGTGAAAGGCAAAGCTGGCTTTAGATTTTTACACAATGGTTATCATCCAGGTCCGAAAATTTTGCTCTTGGCCACAAGGGAAAAACGGAGTGACCGCAGTTATTATGCTAAGAACGGTCACTGTTTTCTGGCCTCTTTTTCCTGTTTGTATGGGGCCTGAATATTCCGTGTTACCGGGTTCCGTGTTACCGGAGTCCACGGAAGTGGTGGGGCTTATCCGTTGGGCGCACTGGGCCAGCGGTGATTGCCCCCCCCCCCCCCCCCCCCCCCCCCCCTTCGAGCCGACGTTCGAATTCAGCAATTTAGAAAATAATCGACATGATGCACAGTTCTTATAGTTTATTTAATTATCGATGGCAACTTGCACAACTGAATCCTTGAAACGCGTGTTTGAGGCAGATTAATTACAGATGTGCATGTTGCGTCATCGTGGCAATTGAAAGATGATGGGCGAGTACGTTTCAAGATGGCAGCCTCCATTAATAATCTCGCCACTAAAAAAACTGGAATCGAGTCCAGATATGAGGGCAGGCATACCAGCTGCAGAATGCGCTGGATCTTGGTGGCTGTTGCGTAGGTCATAATGAAAAGAGAAGCCTGGCATTGATAGGAATATATATTTAGCACAGGACCCAAAATCAATCATCAAACTTAAGCAACACAATGGGGAACATATACTTCGTTCAGTTATATATATTCCCATAAGTCCCCTTTACAAGGGGTGGGGTGCTGCATTCCACAGTGTCATATCTTTTGCCAGCTTCTGCCATTTCTCCTCTTGTCCCTTCTCAAGTATTTTTTCCATCTTAGTCTTGGCATCCCTATTTTCTTTTCCCCTTCTCTTTGTGATAGTACGCTATTTTTAGCAAGCGCTCCTGCTATGACTTGAGGCACCTCTTAACTAACGATCTTCTGAGTGTTTAGTATAGTGTAGATAAGATATTTTCCTATGTACTTTTAGAGTAACTCTTCCTGCTTCTTTTTTACTAGATTAGTTTCCATGCATGACTGCACAGGAGACAATTAAGGGGGTCGGGTGAAATCTGAGTTGCGCCAACTGGTCCTTGCCTCGAATCAACCGGTGGAGTGGCCCCCAAGATCTCCTGATCTGACCCCTCTTGACTACTTTTTATGGTGATATCTGAAAGCTCGGGTTTTCACCACTCCTCCAGCAAATCTGGATGACCACCAGGAAAGGATAACTCGTGAAATTGACATTCTCAGACAAGACAGGGAGATAATTCGCCGTGCTGTTGCAGGAATGATGCGCCGAGCCCAGCTGTGCATTGAACGAGATGGTGGCCATGTTGAGGACTAAGACACCGTGGAATTTAATTGCCTTTTTTAATTTAATTTAAATGTTTTAAATAAACACGAAGTTTAAAAGCTAATGAAATTCTTTTTTGTCTCTTTGTTAGACAATGGTTGTGTTCTTTTAAATTGTCTCTTTCTTATTCAACCCTGACCAGTTGGCGCAACTCAGATTTCACCCGACCCCCTTAATTGTCTCCTGTGCAGTCATGCATAACTAATCTAGTAAAAATGTCACCAAAAGAAGCAGGAAGAGTTACTCTATAAGTACATATGAAAATATCTTATCTATATTGCTACAAAATAAAACTATGGCCAATTTTAAAAGTGTATATTTTATTTTTACTCACGCTGTATAGAAGCAAGCAGTAGCGTATCCAGCTTTTTGTGCCGGGGAGGGCAAACAACGTCTGAACCGTCTTAAAACCGTCTTAAAAACACTTTTTTTATGACGCCTCAAATGCCGCCGAGGGGGGGGGGAGGGTAGAGGTATAAATACTGCAAATTATCCTGCTCAAGAAAACAAGCACCATGATCTGCCGCTCGAGTCCTCCAGGAAATATTAACGACATTTTTTCACGTTCACCTCTCTGGTTTCATATACAGAGGTGCAAAGACAAACTCAACTCGCTGGCCATCTCTGTCATGAACCAGTGGCCGGGCGTTCTTCTCCGTGTGACCGAGGCCTGGGACGAGGACGGCAACCACGAGGAGGACTCGCTGCACTACGAGGGCCGGGCTGTGGACATCACCACCAGCGACAAGGACAAGACCAAATACGGCATGCTGGCCCGGCTGGCTGTGGAGGCCGGCTTCGACTGGGTCTCCTTCGAGTCCAAGACCTGGGTCCATTGCTCCGTCAAGTCAGGTGGGTCTTCATCGCAAATAAATACTTTCAATAGGTCATATTTTTGAGCGACCGAGGGCGCTGTATAACGACGCCATTTTGAACGATACGTACCGTACAGAAGTGAATCACTGATCTCTATGTAAACGGATAGCGCATCGGCTGTTCGAGTTGAAGCTGCCGCCCGCCATATTATCGCTCCCAACATTAGGTTTGATAACCTTGTGTTCAGGGTTTATTTTTCATCTTCGTTCTCAAGAGTACGAGTTAATCATTGTATTAATACGGAAACGATTCTATACGATGGGAGTACTAATATGGACCCTGCCAGATTCAGGTTTTCGTACAACACGCAATGACCAATTAACTATCCAGTTTACATAGAGATCAGTGCAGTATATTCCCGGGTGTTGCATTCAGTGTACATGTTGCTTTAACTCAAAAACTCAATTTTTACAATTTGTAATTTTTCAATAAAAGTAAGGTCAGTAAAATACCCAAAACACAAAATCTATGAGTTGGTATCGGCGACGGCGATTTCTCGTCAAGGTTGGGGGGACGGAGGAAAAAGCACACAACCAACAATAGAGTACCGAAGTCTGACGGCAGTTGGCACGACAACTGGCTCCAAACAAAATGGAGATTTCAACTGTTCCCTTTGTTAACAGCCAGTCATGCAAACACATTGACACAAAATAACAAAGGTATTCTGGTTCCAAACATTGCATTGACGTCATCACTTCGGTACTCTATTGTTAAGCGTTTTGTACTTGGTGTCTCTTGTGTATCCTGGGAAATTTTTGAAAATGTGTGTTAATCTGAGTATATTCTGGTGCACTGGTGCATGTAAAAGCAAATGACCCATAAAATGTATATCACAGGGGGGAAATTTTTTTTTTTGGGGGGGGGGACACTGCCATAGCCGTCCCCTTCCCCAACATATTGGGGGACGTGTCGCCCCGTCCCCCCGGGATCGCCGCCCATGGGTGGCATGCATACCATCAAAAATGGCACGAGCCATAATTTGCGCCTTCACGTTCTCATGTTCTTCTTAAATCCACCTATAGTACATTAATTTAAAGATAAACGTAAAATCGAAGAGTATAGAGTACCGAAGTGATGACGTCAATCAATGCAATGTTTGGAACCAGAATACATTCTAAACTGCATGTGTGTAGAACCATTGCCCCGGCAACTGACGTCAGACTTCGGTACTCTATTGGTTATTGCTATTTTTTTCTATAATTGCAACATTTCCTTCGCATTTATGCACTTCCTTCCAGCAAAATAAGTTTCAATATTTGTTTCACTTTGATTTCCATAACACTAGGGTCTTATTTTAATACCGGGACCGATGTTAGACAGAAACGCATTTTAACACGATATCTTGGGCACATTATCATTTAGTAATGGATGTAGGCCTTGCTGAAGTGCCAGCCATTTTTCCACCAACCCACCTGTTGAAATTTCAAAGGGAAATATTTGTCCATTCAAGAATTTCAACAATGTTTGCCTTTCTCGTTCTATTTATGTCATTGTCGAAGCTAATGGTCGTATTTACGTCTGTCGGTCGGCCTGATTGACTCAAAGGCGAGAGCAAACCACCTTAAACTTTGCTTAGCTCGGTGGCCCCTATCATTAGTCTGCGCTTTGATTAATTCCAAACCTACCGCAAGATAGAGGTGCCACGAATTCCGTTCGGAAGCACAAATGGCTTCAGTTTAACCCAGTTTATCCAGAGACGTAATTGTGTGTCAGTGTTTGCCAAGTGAGATATATAGGAGGGCCAACAACAAAGTCTCTTATCAGTCGAACAAAGGGACATTTCTTGAATGCAGTGACTATGAGGGTCAAAGGTCGAAGTTCGTGTTGTCGTTCGCGGAGGAATTTTGCGGCAGAGTGAACGGGTTCCATTGGCATCGTGTATTTCACAATCTGCTTCATGCACATAATATTCTATGAATTACGGAGCCAGTTAATTGACACCAGGCACATTTTTAATAATTCGTTCCTTCGAACGGTACTATTTTGTTCCCATGAAATATATTTCGTTCCCTTGCAGGCGATTTCATTCTTTCTAAGAATTAGTTTGTTTCCTTGAACAAAATTTGATTCTCTTTTAAGAACGTTTTATTCCTCCCCGACCGATTCTTTTTAATGCCTGCCCCGAATTTTGTTTTTGCTTGCAGAACCTGAATTTGATTAGTTATTAACTTCTGGTGAAGTAATTAACCACATGTCCACGGCCACAATTGTGATGTAATAGTGTTCTAAATAAAAAAATTCAAAGGTTTTCTAAGTGAAATTCCTTTTCCTCTCTCCAGATTCCTCGGAAGCTGCAAAGTCCGGCGGTTGCTTCCCAGCGCACTCCCTGGTCACTCTCCAAAATGGCCAAACAAGGACAATGGCCGACCTCCAGATCGGCGACAAAGTCAAAGTGGTCGACAAATCCAGTGGACTAGTCACCTACAATGACGTCATCACGTTTCTGGACCGCGACCTGAGCAAGGACATGCTTTACCGCGTCATCCAGACTGACCGGCCGGGCTACACGGCCACTCTGACCCCACAGCACGTGCTCTACGTCTCGGACACGAACTCTAGTTTCAGTGACAGCAAGGCTGCGTTTGCCAGCAAAGTCCACGTGGGCCAGTACCTGTACACCACAGTGCACGACCACGACAGAGAAGACAGGCTCCGGCCGGCTCGGGTGACCGGTGTGTCCACGGTCACGAAACCTGGGGCTGTTGCCCCCCTCACGTACCACGGCACTTTGGTCGTGGACGGTGTGGCTGCGTCCAACTACGCAGTGTTGGACATTGACTGGGTGTCGCACGGTGTCTTTGCACCGCTGAGGTGGTGGCACAACATCAGACAATACATTGGGACACCAGTGCAGAAAGGACTGCCCACCAGCGATCAAATCCACTGGTATCCTGCCTTTATGTACAGAATCACAAAGCCAGTCTTTGGCAGCTGGTATCACGCCGACGAGTTCGATGTGTAGCCATTGAAAAGGACCCTTTCGGGCGCCATCTGACTGACTGAATGTTTTTCAGCATTTGAGATAAATCGTACATTTCTTCAGACACGCCATCTCAGCGTTCAGACACCGAAGAGGACAACCGATGGGCGGAAAAACTTTTAAAATTTAGTGGCAGGCGTTGATCGCATTGTACAAATGTCACTAAAGTGACGCAAGGCAGCATATGAATTCAGTCTTGATTTTGTTAAATACAAATGTGATTGTCATTAGTACGTATTTACACCCATGGACTTGTTAGAGTGTAGATATAGGTTAGGCCTACATGCATTGGGCGCGACGCAGCTGACGAAACTCGTCAATCATTTCATAAAGGCTCGTGAACTCATTTTTCTTTAAATGTAGTGTACCGGTACATGATTGGTCATTGTTGCAATTTTCAGAAGTGGGCAGATTTGGGGGTTAGTATTTTATAGGAAATATCGTTCCACTGACCTGTTCCACTGACACAAAAACAGCGTTCGTTTTCTACCGTCGGGCGGCATTTGTTATAGCGCCCTCTTGTAAAATAAGCCTAATTTTTGTAAATGGGATCGTTTTCAATTGGTCACATAACATGTACAGAGGCCGAGGGCCGAGCGGAACGTCCAAGATCCACTGCATGCACTGGTTACAACGCGTCTCTTCGGTACACTACGCGTGCGTCCGTTTTCGGATTGTTAACCTATTTTTAGACACAACACGGATTAACTACATTCGGTCAATAGAGGGCAGTTTTCCAATGATTGTTACGCGGAACAATCGCTGGAAAACGATATAAATTTCAACTTTTCTTGAAAACGACAGCACACCAGGTGCCATCATTTCACAGGATGATTAAGACTGCTATTAACTTACAGTCTAGTCAGGTATTTCGTAATAATTCAGTACACTACTTTTAAAGATGCACAGTACATAAGGCTCTGAGAAGATTAATTCTAATATCGCAGATCCCATTTCAACAACATTCAGGTTATGCACTGTGCCCAGTTTTATTTGCTAAGCATACCATTTTTTACCTACGGAGACATTCGTCCATTTCACGGACACCGTAAGCAGTTTATACATCCAAAGAGCACGCAATGTTCTGAGGTAGAATGCTGATAATGGCGACAACAGTAGAAATCTTCACACATGCTCATGAGTTAGCAAGATTGGCCGTAAAATACGCTAACCGTAAGCGCAACTTGCTGTAAATTAGAAGAGAGATTTTGCCCTTTTTCGACGTAGTGTAGGAAGCACATGTATGCTCAGTGCTTTGCGAGAGCCTGTGTGAAAAAAAAATGGCTTATTCGGGTGGGACTCGAATGCACGACCTTCAGCCGGTACCGCGTAATCAATGTGAAGAGGGAATTTGCGTCGGGGATGATGTACATTAGAAGAAGGATTGTTTTATTTATTAGCACGACATGGAGATGTTTACAACCCGTAATCTATAACGTCCAAACTTTTTCTTTTTTTACAAAATCTACAATTTCACACGGGGAGTTACACATCTTCCTTCTGTATGATAGAAATATGACCTTTCCGTTAGAAAAACTACGTCTTTAAGCCTAAATTATATTTGCAGGCTGACGAAAGCAAAAAGAAAGTGCCAAAAAGAATCCCTAATACTATTGTTATATTGGCTGACCTATACGATAGGACTAAATGTGTTGTTTTGTTTTAAGTCGTACCAGTTTATCATATGCTTCGTATACCCTACCTCAAAATGTTGGTGAACTACCATTTCGCATTTAGTATATAGTAGGATTGGAGATCAAATCCTTCCAAGGACTCCAACATAATATCCAACCTATAAACCAGAATTAAGTTGTGTCGTGTAATAATTCACATTTTTCTACCAAATCTAAATAAGCGACTAAGTACAATGTACATTTCATCGGAAAAGCCACATGTATACGACGTGGTAATGTTTTCGCATGCCCCCACTTGGCAAACGCGGTGAACACAATGTGACGTCATTTGAACGCAGGTCTATAGAGTACTGAAGTCTGACGTCAGTTGCCGCGGCAATGGTTCCAAACACATGCAGTTTAGAATGTAGTCTGGTTCCAAACATTGCATTGATTGACGTCATCACTTCGGTACTCTATAGACGATGGGGCTTCTGACGTCACTTGTGTACATCTATATTGGAATTGATCGGCGGTATGCGCACCTATCGTGTTTTGCATAAAATCAGGTTTAGAATTTGCATGACGTTCCAGGTCAGATCGCCTTTGAATTATGTGACATTGATGTCACTCCCTAAATTTATTCAAAACACGATGCCTGCATGCGCATACCGCCGGGACATTTGAATTAAAACAGTTTAGATGTAAACAAAGGTCACATGGTCTATAACGTCACGCTCGTAATATAGATGTAACACGTTCATTTCAACTGTAGCTTTACATCGGTTAGTTTCTATTGTAAAGTTATCCATGTTTTTTCATTGCAGTCTTATTGGGGGGTCAAATTGGTTGTATACTTCAGGTAATCGATTTCAGCCAATATTTTAGATTTTAAAAAATGGTATCCACACTGTGCTCATGCAGCACTGGAAAATGACAGTTAAAATGAATTTTCTAAGGATGGTGTGGGATCTTATTTATATTAATAGTTTACCCCATGACCTACTTAATATGCATAGGGTTTGCCTAATTTGCATTTTAAAAAGTTGGTTCCTTTGCAGAACGGCGCTGGCAAGCAAATTGTAGATTACTTATTCCTGTCTCAATGGACTGTTCATTTTAAATTTTGTAAACTGTGTTTTATATATTAAGTCGAATGTTTTAATGCTTCAATATGCAAAAAAATGTACAAAATTAGATGTCGAAATTATATATATTTGTTTTAAGCTGTTGTGCATAAATGTAATAAATTGATCTCTTTCATCCGTGAGTGTTTTTTTTTAATGAGCGCCTAACATGGGTGTTGCATAAGTTGTGACATATATCAGCCTATACTATTCATACTAAGAAATATATAGATGTTATGGCCAGAAAGTATAGACAGCGGCCATCTTGAAGAAATCTTTTGATACAAACATAGACTGGCGAAATGCAACAAATCACACTTGTTCATGTAATACTACGTCAGGGTATGGCATTTGGCTAACTTATGTGATGATTAAAACCAAGACAGATAAATACTACGAGCTTTTAAATTAGTCTCTTGTTTTATTTAAGGCAGGGTTTGCAAAAAGGTCAGTTGAGAATTATAGGGCAGTCATGGATTTTGCCAGTATGAGCTAGCACGCCAGACATGGTCATCGTGCTCAAAGAAACAACTGCAGCCCCCACCCCAACCCTCCGCCCCCCCCACCCCCCCAAATAAACGAGGAAAAAACACGAGGAAAAAAACGTAACGCGATGGTGAACACTCTGCTCTCCATTCCGATTCTTTGACTATTATGATGAAATAGCCTTTGGGGGATATAGCGGACGCAATAGAAGGGCGCTATTGGAATTGGGTAAACAAAAGTGTTGTGCTGTGCAAAAGGTTTACCCAATTCAAAAGCGCCCTCCTATTGCATCGGCGCAAATCCCGTCTTTTTGACGGGAGGGGGAATTGGATCATCCCCCAGATTGGGAACAAAACAAATGCTGATTTTGAGGTTATCTTGTAACTTTTCAACAGTCAAAATAAAAAACGGAAAACAAACAGGCATAGGGACATACGCATAATTTGCATTAGATGTACACAGATGGGGTGACCAGACCTTTGTATCATAAACAGCACCCCTAGTGTCATATTGTCTCCAGTTCCACCCCCTCCCCCCCCCCCCCCCCCCAGCTTTTCGAATTTTTTGCCCGTTGGGATTTTTTGGTCACGCCACCCCCCCCCCCCCCCCCCCCAACCCCCTACTTGCCAACCCCCGTCCTCCCACTCGCCGACACGAATTTACGCCATGTCCTATTGTGTCCGCCATATCCCGAAAAGGCTAATGGCAGCGTGGTGATGCGGAGTCAATCTGACACAAGTTTATGAAGGGGATTTCGTACAAAAATGGCAAGTTACTCAGTTTGGCCTTAAGAGGGCGCCCTTCCATTATAGTGTAGAAAAGGGTTAATTTTAGCATGTGCGGCCCCTTTTCACGTGTTGTCATATATTTTATCATTACAAAATATTACACAAAATGTGTGCTCCTGGCATGCAAAAAGCGCTTTTATAGCAAAATAGAAGATTGTTTATAATTTGTTTATTTTTTTTTTACTAATGCGGCATCAGTTTTACTTTTACGACATCAGTTGCTGAAGATGTTTAGTTTTTCTATTTATTTTAAGTGAACAGGAAGTGTGCTCCGGCATGAAAATGTATAGCAAGGAGTCTAGTGCAAATTTTGTACAAGTTTGATTCATTTTTTTATTTCTCGCCAAATGTTGCCAAGGTTATAACGATGGGTTTCATTATTTTAGAAATGAGGTACAGACGACGTGTTCCATGACGTAAAACGTGTTTACAGCAAAACGGTAGTTTTAAATTTTACTTTATGCCAAATACTTTATACTTAATGCCAAAAGTTGCCAAAGAGCGGCATTATTATTTTATTTATTTTATAATTATGGAAGTAAAGGCTAACTCGGAACAAGACATACCTACAGTGAAGCGCTGTGGCTTCGTGGCTTAGTGTATCGAACTCAATCTCTCGGTGATACTGCAGATTGTGGGTTCGAGACCCGCTGGGGGGTCATAGTATTTGTGTCCTTGAGCAAGGCACTTTGTCACAAGTTGCTTCTCTCCACCCAGGAGTAAATGTGAACCTGTGGGGGCAGTGATGGTTATGTGTTTGATTAGCCCGTGTGCGCTTAAATAGCAGCCGGGGCTGTATACTCCCCAGGGAGCTGGGAAGGTTTCAAGAATGATTAATGGGCCCCATTACCAGGGGTAATAATATAGCGCCGTGAGCACCGTGGTCTTGGTGGATACGTGCGCTTTACATATGTCTATTATTATTATTATTATTATTAATTTGTTTCACTATTTTATTTAGCCTATGTAATTTCAACGTGCTATTTCCCCCCTCATTTAAATTTGTTTCGACCGACCCTTCCTCAAGGCCGAAAAGATATGAGAACCATAGAAATAAAAAGGGACGCCTTAGACTGCACAGCTTAGAGTCAAGCTGGGTGAGCGCACACAGGCGCGCGCACGATGAACCCCATGGCGGTCCACACGTGGTGGTTTTGTTTACATTTCATAATATCTGGTCACGTGGTTAAACAAAATATATATCTACCATTAAAATGCTTTAAAATGCCAATGCGCTTTAACTATGAGGACCATCGAGAAACCTCGCCCCGGTCTACAGTGTGAGTAAAAAAAACTGTACACTTTTAAATTGGCCATAGTTTTATTCTGTAGCAATATAGATAAGATATTTTCATATGTACTTTTAGAGTAACTCTTCCTGCTTCTTTTGGTGACACTTTTATTAGATTAGTTATGCATGACTGCACATGAGACAATTAAGGGGGTCGGTGAAATCTGAGTTACGCCAACTGTCAGGGCTGGATAAGAAAGAGACAATTTAAAAGAACACAACCATTGTCTAACAAAGAGACAAAAATGAATTTCATTAGCTTTTAAACTTCGTGTTTATTTAAAACATTTAAATTAAAATAGAAAGGCAATTATGCACGGTGTCTTAGTCCTCAATATGGCCACCATCTCGTTCAATGCACAGCTGGGCTTGGCGCATCATTCCTGCAACAGCACGGCGAATCATCTCCCTGTCTTGTCTGAGAATGTCAGATTCACGAGTTATCCTTTCCTTGAGGTCATCCAGATTTGCTGGAGGAGTGGTGAAAACCCGAGCTTTCGGATATCCCCATAAAAAGTAGTCAAGAGGGGTCAGATCAGGAGATCTTGGGGGCCACTCCACCGGTTGATTCAAGGCAAGGACCAGTTAATTGGCGCAACTCAGATTTCACCTGACCCCCTTAATTGTCTCCTGTGCAGTCATGCATGGAAACTAATCTAGTTAAAATGTCACCAAAAGAAGCAGGAAGAGTTACTCTATAAAAGTACATATGAAAATATCTTATCTATATTGCTACAGAATAAAACTATGACCAATTTAAAAAGTAACATTATGCATTTCAACATTTTGATATGAGAAGTAAATTTCCGATAGTGTACCAGATGAAATAACAATGCAAAATGGTGATTTAATAGGCGACATTTTCCGAGCCGCATACATGTAGTACGTATCCTGTACGCGTATCAAACCTAATGGTCCCTAATGTCATACACGTAGGCACCCGTATTTCAGACCTCTTTCCAACAATTCTACTGGGACTTTTACGCTGTGAAATTTACATTTCTGTATTAGCTCCTGGCTTCTTCTTTTAATTTTCCTCATTTCAACTTTTTAAAATTAACTTACACAAAAATCTTGGGGATGGGAATGATCCTATGGCCCTCCCCAGGTCAAAAAGTGGGGGCACTCAAGTGCACAAAATTCAAAATCCAAATCGCACAAAGTAATGCTGTTAATCGAGTGTTCAATGTTTGTTGTTGAAAAAGTTATAGAGTACCGAAGTGATGACGTCAATCAATGCAATGTTTGGAACCAGAATACATTCTAAACTGTATGTGTGTAGAACCATTGCCCCGGCAACTGACGTCAGACTTCGGTACTCTATTGTGGAAGCAATAACAAATATGTATTTTCTAGTAATCGTTTGTTTGCACCTAGCGCCACCATGCGTTGCTGTAAACCAATTTTTCAGTCCGCTGGTTCCACCCTGCCTGTCGACGGGTACCAGTCACAAGTACAGCGTGAGACCTGGTGATCACGTGGTTTTTCCTCTTTCCATTGGGATCCTAAAATACGGTCACCATGCCAGTAAGTTCCCTCAAATAGTCCTTATATTTGTCGATACAATTTATTATTATCGACAAGATATGATTCCTATCGCGTGAATAAAGGATCCGTGATAACCAAAATGATGTAGGATTTTCTGTAGAAGTGTACTAAAGGGATAAAATTGGCGATAAAACACAGCCATTTTGGAGTGCGTCACGCTGGTTTTCCTTACAAAAACACATGCAGCTATGCAAGCCGCGCCAGTGGTGGTGCAAGAAACTGGGCAGGTATTTTGAACGCCCGCGCCCGTGTACGGTGTAGCGTATAAACTATAATTTCTCAGTTGATACCTGGTTTCTATTACTATCCCCGTTCTTCTGCCTTGTCTGCAACGCAAGAGATTATTAACTTTTTAAGCGTTTGGAGTGTTAACAATTATGTTCATGATCAGAATCAGATGCCTGGTACGTGTTTAGCTAGCTTGAAAATTCCAGCTCTAGCCTCTAGGCTCATGACATGTGAGATTCGCCATTTAGAGCTAGAATGAATTCTAATTTCTATAGGGTTCGTTAGGGTCGGTTTAGATCTTGCCGATATCTTCCGTTTCCCTGAATATATCAACCAAACACTCACCTTGCCGGCTGAGTAGTCACTCATGCAGCTTGTCATCCCCTCAAATTTAGAATATGCTCAAGTTAATAAACCCGAAAAAAAAAATGAATTTTTCGTGCAACTCGGTGCATGCACAAACCAGCCGTGTACAAAGTAATGAGCGGATTTTTGAACATGAACGATGTTTTCCGATCAATTATCGGCCAGCGGCACATCGCGCGCCTCGGGGCTCGATATCCAACGGCTGTTTGCTGAAATACTGACAGCGATCAGCAAACAGCCGTTGTACATCGAGCCCCGAGGCGCGCGCAGTGCCGCTGGCCGATAATCGATCGGAAAACATCGTTCATGTTCAAAAATCCGCTCCATTACTTTGTACACAGCTGGTTTGTGCATGCACCGAGTTGCATGAAAAATTCATTTTTTTTTTCGGGTTTAACTTGAGCATATTCTTATTTTGAGGGATGACAAGCTGCATGAATGACTACTCTGCCGGCAAGGTGAGTGTTTGGTTGATATATTCAGGGAAACGGAAGATATCGGCAAGATCTAAACCGACCCTAACGAACCCTATATAGAATTCCTTCCAGCTCTAAATGGCGAATCTCATGTCATGAGCCTAGAGCTGGAATTTTCAGCTAGTTCTTATCTTTGCATAAGGCTCCACTCCGCAATACAATTGCGTTGCATAGCATAGCATAGCGATAGAGACGAGGAACCAGTCCAGCTGCTGTTCTGCGAGACCTATGTGTATTAGTACGCACGCTAATATATCGGCCAATAGAAATCGTTTTCTATCTTCGCCATGGACGACACTGCCTCAGTAACCCGGATGCCCGTACTCGATTTCTCGATTTATTGAACGAATGCGGTATTTTCAATCAATCTCAATCTATCATTAAAATGACGAGTCTGAAGTAAATACTCGAATAAATACTTGAAGAATGTTTTGATGAAGCCCGCAGATATAAAAATATAAAACGATGGCATGCATTTAAGATGATATCTGATGATTGCTTTCAAAGCTGGCAATGATCCCATGTGATGATGACCGAGCAGCCGATCGTTCCATACTTGGTCACGTGACTCAGTGGCGGGCGTTTTCAACATGTTCAAAGGCGGGAAATTGAAAAATAATGAATAATGAAAAAAAGCCTCATCACTTTTCAAAATGTCTCGGACAGACTGGACAGTAAACTCATAACTTTTATTCTCATGGCCTTAGGTTTGTTTAATGAATGTTGCACAACACATTGAAATGGTGTTACAGAAGTGCATTGCCATGCAATGTCATGAATGTTGACACTGAAAAACAAGTTGTGCAACTTTGGTTTTTCTTTTGATAAAAGTAAAATCATTGGAATTTTGGGCACACATTTACAGCAGAGTGCCTTGCAGTTTTACACACTCTGTACTTGTTAATGTATAGAGTTGGTGTAGATTTGATCATTTTGTTTCTTCACAAAATGCCGGTAGGTTGTGTTTCATTTTGAAATATTTAGGACATTTTTTGCTTTAACCAGTTCGCGTCGGATGATGTGTATACACGCAAAGGTTTTGTGGTATTCGGAACGGATGACTTATAAACACGCACTTGAGCGAGGCCGGAAATATCTGTCAGCGACCAACTCGCAGCGAGCGAGGCCGGAAATTTCAGGGTGTGCTACCCGCAGATGACGGCCTGAACCCGTCTGGCACCCAGGCTCGTAAAAAAAATCCCGCGCCTGGGTCCAGTGATTGTCAAAATAATCCCGACGTGAACTGGTTAAAAAGATTAAATGACTCACTTGCAGAAAGATTTTACTTTTATACCCCTGCAAAATGGATCAAGAAGAGAAAAAAATATGACAAAATAATCATCCATTTGTGTATGAATTGTATAAGGCCAAGTTAAAACAAAACACGTTTGGCATCCGGGGTTTTTATTTTTTTATTTTTTCAAAAATCTATTTTTTTTTTCGGCGGCAGATTCGTAATCCAAGTTTTTAAAAACAAACAGCCTTGGCTTAGATGATCTTGGCCATGTACCTTGTATGGTTACTTATACAGGTGTTCACGTGTTAATTAAGCTTAATTTCTATCTAATTTTTCGCGGATTTTGCTGACATAAATCTTGAAGTAACAGGCTGTGCACATGTTTAGACATAAATTTGTTATCAAGGAGGTTTGATTATTTTCCTAGATTTTGCTCTTTCTGACCCATTTTGGTGGGGGTTTTAAAAGAAAACCTTCACCCACTTGCTACTTAGTCAGTTCTCTATCATTTATTTAGCACTTTGAAAATTTATTTATCAAGTTATTTATCACCTGAATTTTCAAACGCTCACTAGGCCTAGTGGCTCCCTCAGATTTTGCTAAATTTATTTTACCAAATTTAGATTGACACTTAAAAATCGGACAAAAAGTCAGTCCTACTCAAAGGCTTTTGGGAATGTTTTAATGGATGTGAATTACTGCTGGAAAGCAGGTGCACAAAGCAGGTTCAGGAGGTACTTTTGTGACAATTTCTTGTGAGCAGTTGGAGCAATATTCGTTTCTCACCATGGGGAATTCCCTGCATGGGAAATAGCTATACACTGTGCTGTTATTGCACATCGCAATGTCAACTGTCATACTGTAATGTACAAGTAGAAATTAATGTAGTGTACATGTATGTCCTACCACACAATGTACATGTACATCCATTAGGTCATGCAATGACTATTTGCGCACGTGTAAGTGTCTTTTTCAAAGCAAAATATCTGTTCACTTGTTCTTTGTTTTACATGTACATTGAATGGAAATTTTACTTTAATACCCCGACAAAAATTAGACAGGAAAAGCAAAATAACCAACCCTCCTTGATAACAATCTAAACATGTGGCACAACCTGTTTTTCCAAGATTTACGTCGGCAAAATCTGAAAACAAAAATAGGCAGAAATCAACATGTAACTGTATGTGAACACGTTGAGTGACCATACCCAGTGCCAAGAACATAGATCTAACACAGGTAACAACAACTTTCTTCCCCGATATTGCACAAAGATTTTGCTGTTCCAGACCGATTTTGGTGGGGGTATTAAAGGTTAGTGTACAGGATTGGTAATCCTCCCAATTTTTTTACTGAATTATTACGAAATACCTTACTAGACTGTAAGTTACACATGTAATAGCAGTCTCAATCATCCTGTGAAATCATGGCACCTGGTGTGCTGTCGTTTTCAAGAAAATTGGAAATTTATATCGTTTTCCAATTATTGTCGGCCGACAGTCGTTGGAAATAGTCTAGTTCCCTGACCTGATAATTCCCTGACGTCTATAAATTGCTCTGTTTTGTCTAAAGTATGGTCAGGGAACCAGACTACTAGAACAGGTTTTTCCAGCATCAATGCACACAACCTTAAACAGGTCAATGTTGCAGTGATTTAAATCAAACAACCCTGCCGACTAGTCACCCACTCTTTGTCATTTGTCTTGCAGCTCGCCAGAGATCTGTTAAACCCTAGCCTCGAGTTTGAGAAGCGCAGGCACAAGAAGAAACGCCTGGTTCAAAGTCCAAACTCCTACTTCATGGATGTCAAGTGCCCAGGTAGGAATTTGCTGCCGGAAAAAAATGTACAACACTGGCAACTGTTGGGGAAATTTGAGAATAGTGTACACGGAGACAATAAACTCACCCGGAGTGAATTCTTCGTCCTCTAATTAGGCTGCATGGTGGACGATGTGTTTGTTATAAAGTTAAGTTGTTTTCCCCTCAAGTGTCAAGATGCATGCTAACAGTAACACCATAGCATAGCAAAGTTCCGGCGAAGTTCCGGGATGTCTGGCCTCACGAATGGGGGCTGGTACACACCTCAGGCTGTCCCAGTTGGGCTGAAGACGGGTCAGAGGTCGATGCAGGCTGGGGTGGTGCAGGCAGGGTGCATGGCCGGCCATGGGTTCCAGTGGCATAGCTGGCATTTTTCAAGCCAGGCTGTAACATGTGTAAGTTGGTAGTGGGGGTGCATGGCACCCGAGGTGATGATGGACCATGATGGAACTTGGTCTTGGAAGTATAGTGGCAGTCCAGCCGTTGGGGTGCGTTATCAGCATGATCAGGGGAGAGGCTCAGGGTTCGACCTTAACGCTGGTCCGCTAGACAAATTCTAGTCAAAACAGCGGCGGTCTAGTCAAAACCCTTTTCTAAGTAGTCCGGCGGTCTAGTGAAAAAAATGCCAAGATAAGCTAAGCGCGCGCGTCTTCAGAGCCAGATTGTCAACAGCGATCCCCGATTGCGTGGTGTTTACTCTCACTTCAGCTAAGGCTGTTCGATATCCATTTATTTTGATACCGAAATATCGGCAGAAAAATATCGCGATATTCGATATTATCGTGATGACGTCACTTTTTCATTACCGGAATTGGAAGAACGGAGGAATAAAAAAATACATGACGGAAGTCACCACGGCATTATGAGTTTGGGGCCACCGGGATCGGGCCCGCCGGGATTGAGCAGCAGGAACGGGGGGGCCGGTTTGACAAAGCTTCCCTTCGCTCGTTGAGTATTTGGAGTTTTACGACATTTACCTTCAGTTTGCTACTTTATGGCACTCCAGAAAGACTAGCGTTTGTTTCTATTTCAGCATTGTTGATTAGTAACACAGATGATAATACCATGGACGATCACATGCGAGCTGTCAACAAACGACCGTGTCGTATATTTTGTGAAGACGACATGACATTGCACAATGTACAATGGATGCGCGCCACGTGTTTTAATCTTTTCTCAAGACGCGACGCAGTTCGCTACACGTAACTACACCTAACTACGTGTGCCTTGTACACTGGGGAAAGACGGTGGCATTCAGTGCGGTTGCTTGCACTTGACCAAGGCTAGCAACAAAGCAACGCGCACGCGCACATGCGCTACAGGGGTTGACCTTATTGCAAACAATTGCCATACCCCTCGATCTCATGCAAGATGGTTCGCAAGCGTGTACGTCCGTACGTACATTTGTACATTGTACACTGGGAATAAGACGTTGTTTGCACTTGACAACGTTACGTACGGAAGGTAAAATTACAATGTTCCGTAACATTTGGGACCGGGTAGTACTCAAATTTGTGTGAAAACATTTACAATTTAAAGGGGAAAAAGCATGTAAATACAAGTAACTGCTAATTTATTTATCATTTATTTTTGGGAAAATTAACATCGTTAAATTCGATTGAATGATTTAACGTAACGATACAACATATGCATACAGCGGCATTCAACTGTTTTAGCACATGTACGTAGCCTCTGTTAAAGCCTGAAAGGATGTATTGCAGCAATAAGCGCACGTGTATAAGGATCACTGTGCAAACCTGCGTCTTGAGAAAAGGCTAGTCAAAAAGACGCGCATGCGTAGTTATAGTTTCAAAGCCGGGTTAGTGGGCGACACCGTGATTTGTAAGCAAGTGATTTCAATGTGGTATATATACGACGTTCGTGAACAATTGAAATAAGTGATCTCAATGTTATTGTCGGGTGCAAAGTTGTGTGACGTTCTATGATTTGTAGAAGTATTTGCCGTACGCTAGAATTTCAGACTTTTGGAAATGCCTCAGATTGCACCACACAGAGCATCTAGAATCCAAAATTTCCCGGGGACCTTAAGCGGGCCCCGGACTCCACGCCGTAAGGGCGTCGCGCTACGCGCTCGCATTGTGTCTGCCGCCCTGCTAAAATTTCAGGCCGTGGACCGGAGTTACTGGAATTTCGAGCAAAGTAAACTGGACAAATCCACACATAATGCGGCCAAAAAGAAACATATATCGCGATATTCTTCGGTATATCAAATTCCCCAATGGCCTTCTATTAAGAACCAGGTTTTGCAGAAGTGAAATAAAAATTCATTCAAAAAAATCCTGCAGATAACAAAACTTTTGGACAGTTTTGGCCAACTTTGATAACAGTATTGTCTGTAATGTGTCCTTATATACATACTTCTCTAAACGTAATTAAGGCCGATTCATGCTTGCCTCGCATTCACTGCACACGCAGCTCGCTGGTCTATTTGTAGCCGTCCTGAGTGGACGAATTAACACGCACTGCAGTTTGTATATGTATGCGCACTTTTTGAAAAGATTTTAAAGTGCTTGCACCCTGATCATATGCGTAGTCGGACAAACTGAAATTATTGAACATTTGATGTGTATAATAATAATAATAATACAGGCTCTTATGTAGCGCTTTTAGCAAGATCAAAGCGCTTTACAAATATTATTACCCCTGGTCATCGGGCCCATTAATCATTCCTGAAACCTTCTCAGCTCCCTGGGGAGTATACAGCCCCGGCTGCTATTTTAAGCGCACACGGGCTAATCAAACACATAACCATCACTGCCCTCACAGGTACCCATTTACTACTGGGTGGAGAGAAGCAACTTGTGACAAAGTGACTTGCTCAAGGACACAAGCACTATGACCCCCAGCGGGTCTCGAACCAACAATCTGCAATATCACAGAGATCTTGAGTTCAATATATAAAGTATGAACACTCATCAGACAATCAAACGGCTGGATGCGCACACAGTCACAGAATTAAACCGACCTTTAGCCCAACTTTTCTCTGAGAATCCTAGGCACCATATTTATGTTTTTTTTCTTTTCCTTTGTCATCAGGTTGTTACAAGATCACCACCGTGTTCAGCCATGCCCAGACTGTGGTTCTGTGTGTAGGATGCTCAACGGTCCTGTGTCAGCCGACTGGTGGCAAGGCAAGGCTCACAGAAGGTAAGAACAGCAAGAAATACTATGCTGTGCCAGTTGTGTATGGGGGGATGGGGTGGGGGGGGGGGGGGGGGGGGGGGGTGGGGGTGGGGGTGCATTCAGGATGATGGGGTGGGGGAAAGTCTCCCCCCCACCCCCGGAGATTGCAGTTGTACATATAAAGATTATGCCCATTGTATGTAGTCCCGAACACGCACGCGTAGTCCCGAACACGCACGCGTAGTCCCGAACACGCACGCGTAGTCCCGAACACGCACGCGTAGTCCCGAACACGCACGCGTAGTCCCGAACACGCACGCGTAGTCCCGAACATGCGCACAACTGGTGAGAACAATGGAAAAAGACTGCTTACTCCGCAGCCACCAGTGTCTCAAAACACTCCTATTGCCGATGTCCCTTTCACATTCACATAACATATTAACTCGTCTTTTTAAATACGTCAAGTTGTTGACTTAATTCTCACAGCACATTTTGTGTCATCCTTTCCAACTCTCAGGTTGCTCCTTCAGAAGGAAGGCGCATTAAGCCGTCTGTTTTGTTTCCAACTCGCTCCGGTGATCATGTAAATATGTCGCACCGTAGCGGGGAGGGAAGATCACAGTATGCCCCCCGCCTTCTGACAAGCCAAGCCAAGCCCCCTGATCTGACCCAGAACCGCACCGGACTGCCCTGAACCAGTTTGATCCAGTAGAGACCACTTGTGCCAAATGGAAAGAGTCCCCCAAAACTAAGCATGCTTCATTCATTTTCTTTTCACTGTCGAAATTGATTTCCACATTTGCTTCAAATCGGTAATCCATTGACAGGATAGGGGTTGACCCCGAATAATCAGTGCTTAATTTTATTAAAATAATGAGCCTTTTTTTGTTATTAGGAGCTGTATATCTTAAAAGCTCAGATTTAAACACAAAATATGACAGTAAGTCTAGAACTTAACAAAACGGGAGAAGTGCGAACTGTCAATGTGTAATATACTACCCGCTGCACTGTATTGGTTCTTGAGAAGTCATGTAATAAAATACTGTGCATCTTTCCTCAAAGTGGACTCCGGTGTTTATTTTTCATTGATGTCTTAACATGACTCTGTGGTGATGTTGCCCCCCCCCATCTCCCCCCCCCCCCCCTTCACAGGCACACACACCCACACAAGTGTGTAAATACCGGCAATCGCGGACCTCATATTGTCCCTCTTGTTTTTACTTTTTCGGAAGGCCTCCCATATGTTTTGTACACGATTTTCAATCGTGGACGATTTTCAATCGTGGACGTTCGGTCAATCGTGGACCCTTTGTCTAAGCCCTAACCCTTTTGTCACTAGTTTACGATTGCTGGTATGTACAAACTGTCGTGTTTTACTATACCTGTACTCATGAGGACCATGAATGGAACCCTTCTTTTGTTCCCTTTGTTTTTAACTTTTTCTGAACACGTCCCATAAGGTTTGTACACGAAAATCTTGCGAGGACTTGGCCCAGGTCCTCAGGGTCATTGTTATCACTAATCCCCCATTGTCCCAAGTCCTCCATTGTATAGCTTAACCTGCTCACACATATGAACACCTTTAATCATGGACCTCCGATTGTTCTAGAACCCTCATTAGTTTTGTACACGATTTTCAACTGGACCTTATTTTCCTCTTTGTTGAAGGTCTACGGTTTGAATAGCTATACAAACTCGCCCACACACCAATGAAAGAAAGTGCCATTTTTACAATTGTGAAAACAATGTGATTTTTTATTTGAATAAAATAGACAAGTTATAAATAAATGGTTCTCATCCAAATAGGGAGTTTACTTAAGTCCGAGCTGACCATTTCGCTCAGTTTCAAGGGGAAATGCATGCACTGTATGTAGTTAGTTTATTTGTTAGTTAGTGCATCCAAATTTTATTCTTGCGCGTCTGAAGGACAGTCCGCTAGATTAAAACGTAAGGTACTTTCTCGTCATTGATAGGCGAGGAATGAAATAAAAACCATTAAAAGAAGGGCCCAATTTCATGGCTCTGCTTTTTTTTGGCGAGAAATCGCCACCAGATACAACAGAAAATTCTGCGCTACCTTTAAGTGTATTTCGCGGGTTAGCAAGGCGTGTTCTTGCAACACGCGCATAAAGGTACATAGGTATTTCTAAGATTAGGGGAGTAGCGCAGAATATTTTTGCCAGCTCGGTTTAATAGCAAAAAAATGTAGGCCATTCGCACGGAATTTGCATTGTGGATTCCATGAAATTGGGCCCAGGATTGTGTCTCTCTTGGCACCGCTGATTGCTCTGGTGTTGTCCAACGTCCCATCTCAACTTCAACCCATTTTCTTGGCCACACTGCGCAAGACGGAGCAACCAATGCAGACCCAGCACGCCCAGACGACGACGACAGTTAAGAGGATCATCCGCTTGGTGCCGCCTCCCACCTCCTCATCCCCGCCCCCTTCATAATAGTAGTCATTGGGGTTGGCATCATAGTCCTGTTGGTGGGAATGATGAAACACTGATATTAGCAAACTAGGGGTGGATATATTTTGGTAGAGTAGGAGCTCATTTTTATTCCCTCAAAAAGTTGTCTAATACGTGATGTCTGGGGTGTCAGGATGAGACTCTATAAAGGAATTTCACATTAGCCCCTTCTGCGCACTTCCGGGTTATAAGCGAGAATGTCGGTGGCAAACAAAACGACGCTTTTCAGCACACTCATTCATGCATGAATTAATCGGGCCATAAAAGGAAGCGCAGGCGCACGATCAGCATAAAGTTGTTTACTGTGACATTGAGATCCTCGTTTTCAAACGCAGAAGTGCGGAGATCGGCGCTAAACTCGTCGTTGTGGGATTCCTCTATTGCCAATATTTCAGTAAACTTTGCAAGAATATGTTGTTTGCGCCACGTGGGTTGTAGAGGGCGACACCTACAGCTAGCAGGTATTGCGAGTTGAGCAACTGCAGATTTCGCACCAGAGATGGATGTCCGAGTCGTTCGTTTGGTTCAAAATCGAATGCACACCTCAGTTGGTTCAAGTGCATCTTGGAAATAACATTTGCCGATAAACATCACAACTTTTGCCCTGGCTATCGGAATTTGGGCCTACCGATTCTCGCCGAATCCTGAGTGACCCCGGGATGCGTGCGTCTTGTGTACCAGTACCGTTCTGACGTGAAGATGGAGCAATAACTTTTGGCTGGAGAGAGTTAGGTGAAAGTAGCCCTCTATTTGGGAGAGATTCCGCCGTCTGGTTAACGTCATTGAAGTCAGTGACCACCGATCGCCCGTTCGCGGAGTGAACGGGTAAGCCTGTAACAAAGAGTACAGTACACATCATCATATAGCATATTGTTCCTTAACATCATCATACATGTATAATGTTAAGGAACAATAGGCTAAGGATATTGAGGGGGATGAGCGGCTGAAGTCTGAGTTGACTCTGATAGCTTGGAGCGAATCGTATACGTACCGGTACATTGTATACTTGGGTTTAAATTAAGGACAGGGAACAAAATAATTACAGAAGATGACAATGCCCTCGGTTGTCAGATTGTCCTCGGTTGGGAAACGTGTCAGAGGATTGCAAAAAGGTTGAAGTACCGGAGGGCAATGGAAGTCCTCGATCTATACCATGATGATATACCAACTTGTGGGAACGAGGAAAGGGAAGATTTTAAGTTTTGAATTTGTTTGTTTGGGGAAGCTATTGTGAGAGATTCTAAAATTGTTAGGAATAGATTTTGCTTGAGGAATCGATCGTGCTTAACATACCTGATGTGCCGCGTTAGAAAATGCAAAAGAAGATACAAAAAGGTTCCCTTAAGATGCATAAAATAGACTTCATCACAAGACAGCTGCTGTTAGCAGAGTGCCTGAGTCGAGTGGGTGATTGGAAGACACCAAGAAAGTCTCTCCAACTAAGGCGATGAAGTCCTTGTCAAGTTAGTGGGTCAAGTTGTATTAAAGTACATTGTAATTTAATATAGCCCTATATGCCAAGCTAGAGAATCAGATTTTTATTTACTAAGCTTTTAAGTCTTGAAGTTGTTTGCTTGTTTCTAATATTCGCCCCCCCCCCCCCACCTCTCCACACCTAAGTGTTTCCTGAATTTATCTAAATGCCCAAACTTTCGCCACTGAGCCGTATTCTTTCTTCGTGATACATCAGTCTACAGATCAAAATTTGACAGTGAAAACAAATTCAGTGTAAAGTTAGGCCTAGCCTACTTACCAAGTGTCACTTTAGCAACAGCGGAGGTTAATAACATTACGACGCCAACGTAAACCAGTTTGCCTAGCACTTCCATTTCTGTCAAGTCGTCGTTCCTGTCAGTAATGCATGCAGTTGTGGTAACTTATCAGTCGGAACTAACCCATAACTTTCACTCATATACTTTGTCAGTATTAACATCACAGTGTTGAACCCATAAATTCCTCATGTAGGCCTACTTACTTGTGCAAACGCCGCGAAGAGGAATATTTTTTTTAAATAAACGCGCGTGCGACGCGGGACGTGTCTGCGCATCGCGCGTAAAAGCGTGACAGGCGCTTGGCCAATGAGCCAAACCATTAATCTCCATTATACAGACTGGATAGGACACCGCGTCGTGTTTGTGCACGAATGCGCGGCCGCGCAATGGCGGCGCTTGTAGAGGGTGGTAAACGCGCACTGTGTGTTCTTTTTATGTACTCAGTCTGGAAAAGTTGATTGTCACAAAAAATTCTTAGCCTAACGTCATGGGGAGTTTAAGCGCTCCCCAAAAAATCAGTGAAAAAGTAAATTGCTGTTCAATTTTTATCACACCTGTAGGCCTAAGTCATTAGAGCAGTTGTATAATGTAAATTTAATAATCGTATTGAATATTATTCGGAAATTACATCGTATTTTAAATTCTAAGCACCCATTGTTACATGTAGGCTACAGTGTATTATTTTATTAAAGGAACACTCACAAAGAGAGAATGCATCGAATATGTACCGGCAATCGCGGACTTCCCATTGTTCCTCTTTTGTTTATACTCTAACTTTTTCGGAAGGCCTCCCATATGTTTTGTACACGATTTTCAATCGTGGACGTACGGTCAAACGTGGACCCTTTGTCTATGCCCTAACCCTTTTGTCCCTAGTCCACGATTGCCGGTATATACATACTCCCATGTGCGTTTTCCTATACTCATGAGGACCATGAATGGAACCCTTCTTTTGTTCCCTTTGTTTGTACAACTTTTTCCGAACAGCTCCCATAAGGTTTGTACACGAAATTCTCCCGAGGACTCGGCCCAAGTCCTCGGTGTCATTGTTATCCCTAATCCCCCATTGTCCCAAGTCCTCTCTCGTATAGCCTAACCCACTCACAAAACGCACTGGCACACACACACGTAGTTACCAGGGCCTTTCCTATCAAGAATGCCAATAAGTACCGGTATGTTATAAGCGACCGCCCCTCGTATACATTTCTTTATTTTTAATTGTGTGATTAAAGAAGTTTCGTTTCTGTGCATTAACCTTTTCTGTAGTTGTAACGTTATATACATTGATATCAACGTTATAGACGTAGGCCTGCCGTTAAATAATAATCCCGACTCAAGTTTTCATCTTTCTCCGGGCAATTCACTGCCGCGCACACGTTAACCATTGTTCTTGTCTATTTTGACCAATTCGGTTGCGAAATCCATTTTTTCCAACGAAAATAAAGAATTAAAGAAAAAATGTCTTCCACTTTTTCAAAAACTCCGTTTGAAAGTGCACACAATGCAGTCGCGTGACATTCGTTCTTTACCCTCTAATAAAATGCGCACTCATGTCGGCGTTTAGACGCGGTGTCCTATCCAGTCTGTATAATGGAGATCAATGGGCCAACCCCATTGATCTCCATTTATCAGTCTATATAATTATGTATGGAGATTAGTGGGTCTTTATAGTATAGATTAATAGTATGGAAGCGTACACTAACATGATGCGAACAGTGAACAGCAACTCAAACACTGAATCCAGGGAAACTAAAAGCATTTTGTTGAATTGCTTATTGTTGAATTGCTGGTGAGTTAATTGTTTAATTTAAACAGTTCAATTATCCCTGCATGAAAAGTTTCTTATTTTCTTATTCTATATTTTGGACAGAGGTGTGTTATAAAACATATGGACTGACATAATTCGGTCACTACTGCACGTCTATGCCCCCCCTCGGGCCTGTGAGTGACCAGAAGAGGGTCCTATTTCCCTCGGCCGGCCTTCGGCCTCGGGGAAATAGGACCCTCTTCTGGTCACTCACAGTCCCTCGGGGCGCATAGACGCGCACTAGTGACCTCATTGCCAGTCCATAAGTGTATATTAATTATTATGTACTTAGACATAACAGTATTAATCAGTTTTGTTTCCAGTCCCCTTTCGTCTTTGAAATGTAATGCATTTTTACAGTGAATTTTAACATGTCCCTCCCACCCCTCTCTCCCGCCTCGCTGTTTATACGTTCACTTCTCTTCGCCAGTAAAATTAATCAGACAAATTAATGACTGGCCTAACTAAATCCATATAGGGTAGCATGAACAAGCTTCTATTGTATACAAAACGATTTGACCTTAAAAATGCATGCATGGTCGCTCAAAGGCAAAGGAACTATGGTTATTCGAGGTTTCCGCGCTGCCAGAAATTACGGAAATTCTATTATTGTTGGCATCCGCCATGTTTTTACAAACCTCTTGCCATTGTTAATATAATCGTCCGAATCCTGTCTGGCACTTATTTGTTACATTTGGTTCAAACTCCATATACAAGAATGCCTCCATGGAATACCCGTTGAGGACGAAACGTAACAATTATAGGCCCGTATGTCCGCGGATTTCGGTATGAAGGTAAAGATGACACGAACATAAAAGCCAAAAGCTGAGTTTATACCAAGACGGACCTAGGTTACCGAAGGAACTTCAGGAGACAAGAATGACGCAGCAACCTGCATGTGTGTAGCGTAAAGATATGCTCTATAGTATTTGTGCCGCGGTCACGATTATTTCGGTTCTCTTTGGATACTTCGCTGTAACATCTTCGTTTAACTCGGTGATCATAATAGAGTCAAGATTTCACCAAGGATTATGACTCGCCTTTGAAACAACCTGTTTCATCGAATAATTATGAAGGCCTGAATTGCACACGTACCCACGAGGGATTTACCCAGCCACAAGTCAAGCTACACTGACCTACTACGTCAGGATCAATTAATTAACCTTGGAAAGCGGTTTTTTATTTTTAAGTGCCGAGACGGGAGCTACAACAAACTATACGTTATACGAGATTGAAAAAAACTCTGGCGATAATCAACGCACCCCGTCCGTTTCCACCGCCATGCCGCAGTGGTCACCGTCCCAGTACTACACGAATCTTATGCCAGCCACCGCGGCCATGATAGCCCGGCGTCCCGCTCCTCAAGCCCCGCCGCCCGACTACGTCGAGCCCAGTGGCTCCAGCCTCGCCGTGACGACCAGGGGCTACGAGCACCTGTACAAGTTGCTGTTTATCGGTGACTCGGGGGTGGGGAAGACGTCGATCATTTGGCGGTTCTCGGACGACACGTTCAACGGAGCCTTTATTCATACGATTGGTGAGTATATACAATTTGTTTGCTAAGCTATATACAAGCTCTAGACTTATATATTGTTTTGTTTTACAATTTCAAACTTTGGCAAAACCAGGCTCTCAAAACTTCCAACAAATTTAGACCCATCCCCCACCACAATCGTGTTTTACTAATCTTATGATGAATTCGGGTGTTTCCTTCCATTGTTGGCTTTTCCGACACTGCCAGTCGGAAAAGGCCTTGTTTTTGTTCTGATTTTTTTCTTTTTCTTCTTCCTTCTTCTTCTTCTTTTAGTTCTGACCAAAAGCCCATAGACTTTGTACACGAATTTTGTCGGCGGCACTTTAGGTCTTAAAAAACCTCAGATCTTAACCAAACTTACCTCAAACCATGGAGGTATTAAAATGCTCAAACATAGACCCTAAGCTGAAATTGTATGTCGAAGAGTGAATTCATGGTGACGTCATCACGTGTCACGTGACGTCATCGTAAAGGTGCGTTTTTCAAGGGCCCATATCTAGAGAACGATTGCCTTCAAACCTGGTATGTTGCTAGTGTAGCTCGTGTTATAGATGAAAATTTAGGTGACGTCAAGATGACGTCATCATACGATTTTATAGTAATTTTTAAGTTTTTGAACTTTAAAGTTTCTTACAGCCATAATTATCTCACCAACAGAACATGCTAAATTCAAAATTCTTTTTGTAATAGCTTTGTTAGCTTCTATATTCTTTCGCATAAATGTGAAAAATGTGTGATGTCATCATGACGTCATCAAAAATATGCTTTTTTGAAACACATATAAGGGTAGGTCCGATCGTCATAAAAATGTAGGTAGATAGTGCTACAACCATGTTAAATCCGGGGTGACGTCATGATGACGTCATCGGCTGATTTTCTATGAATTTTTAGTTCTATCCAAAATCCCATAGACTTTGTACTCAAATTTTGTAAGTGGCACTTTGGTCACTAAACAACCTCAGATCTTAATCAGACTTAACACAAACAAAGACCCCAAGCTGAAATTGTATGCCGAAGAGTGACAGGGTGATGACGTCATCACGTGTCACGTGATGTCATCTTAAATGTGCATTTTTCAATGGCCCGTATCTAGAGAACCGTAGGTCCGATTACGCTCAAACGTAGTATGTTTGTAGGCAAGCATTTGTTGTTGATGAAAATTGAGGTGACGTCACGATGACATCATCATACCAGATTATAGTAATTTTAAAGTTTTTGAACCTTAAAATTTTCTTTAAGCCATATCTCATCAACAGAACATGCTAATATCGAAATTCTTTTTGTAATAGCTTTGTTAGGTCCTACATATTATGTAACAAAAAATGCAAAATATGTGCACCATCATAATGACGTCATCAAAGGCATAATTTCTCGTAATTTCTCATGAAGCCTAGTGGGTAGGCAGACTTGTCACAAGCAAGCAAAAATCGCAGTGACATCATAAAAAATAATGCGGAAAAGCCCTATGTTCTGTTCAGCGAAGAGACATAGAGTCCTAGTTCCCTTCATTTTCTCAACTATGCCCCATAAGGTTTGTAATGAATTCTCACAATACCGAGGACTTGGGCTAAGGTCCTCAGTTGTATTGGAAACACTAATCCCCACTGTCCCAAGTCCTCAGTCGTAATGAATAACCTATACAGAACACACACATCCTCACACATGTACCCATGATACGGGGTACCGGTATACCTCTATTGTGGACTTTACTTTCCTTCTTTTATTCTCCTTTGTCCCCATTGAAATCTCAAAAGCCATAGCGTTAACTCTGTGGGGTAGGTCGATTTCTAAAGACCCAATTGCGGGGTAGCATTGTTCCCATTGTTACCCTTTCTTCTGTGTACCCCGCAATGAGGCTAATGTAAGACCACATCTCAAAGACGGCATTTCACCTAAACTCCGAATACCGCATTTTCAAATATTCTGGAAAATGGTCCATCTTTAAGCGGCCTTTTGGAACAGAAGCCATTCTTGGAATAGGCCCTTGCTGAAATTAAGTGTGCCCAGGAAGGTGGGAATTATGAATATGAAAGAAACATATGAATTTTTCAAAACATGTGTGGTACACTTTCTTTCAAACAGAAGCTATTGTGCTGAGCCGAAAGGAATTGATGTATAAGAGAAGTCTTTGAAATGGGCCCTTGCGAATTGACAAATTATTTCATAAAAAAGACACATAAAATAATGTTCAGTATAATCTGTACAGCTTTGCTCATACCTATTCTGGAAATTCATGCAAAATTGGTATGTAATTTCTTAAAGGTACACATTGCTTTGGATTTTGCGATTTAGGCTATAAAACTGAAATGGATATGGTTGGGAAGCTTTTTTAAAAGTAGATTATAAAGATTCACATAACTATCCCTTCAAATTGCGTGGTTTTTGTTTAATTTCGTGACAAATAGCAGTCCGCCATTTTGTAGAACCAAATTTTTGACTCCACAAAATGGCGGACTGTGTTCACCAGTCGTATTTCCAGTCGCATCTGGTTGAAGTACGTTCTGTTGATCCATTTTGATGTACTGTGGCACGGCGCGCAGCACTGGCGATATGTCGAGAGGTAGAGAATTGTACCTGGCGATCATCTGATAGGTTCACAAGGCCACTGGCTGCGGCGCCAGCCTAAAGACTCTTACAGCGTATTTTGCGCATTAGACGGTGGTATTTAGTACTGGAAATACGTCTATGTATCGCGGGTCAGATGTCAGGGGTAAGCGGCCAATGTTTTTGTTTCGTAATCACTAATCACTAATTACAACACATTATACGTGTTTTTTTGCATGAACAACTCTTATAAAAGATAAGGAACATTTCCAAACAGTAAAATTTCATGACATTTGAAGGCAATGTGTCCCTTTAATATTTTTCGAAACTTCGTTGCCTGAATCCAGTGATTTCATAAAAGAAGAAAACCTGCTTTTGTCGAATGGATTCTAGTTTTCTATATGCGGCTGCTCTGATCGGGCGAATCGCGGGCCCTATTGCGAATCGCGGGACACTCCGCTGCATTATATGAATTGGTGGTGATAATGGTCTCACCTTTTCGACTGTTGTAGTCTAATCCAATCCGGTGTCATGCCAAAAAGTGTCCGGTGCCAAATACTGTCCGCTCATTAGCATACTGCTTTCTGATTGGTCAAGTAGGTATTACGTCATCGCGATACCGGAATCTTGCTAAATAGTGTCCGGGCGTACGTAGCGCGCGTGCATCCATCGCGTCATTCATTGCCGTCAAGCTTATGACGATAAAGTTCTCATTCGCATCTTTTAATATCATCTTTTTGGGTTTCAAGCAGACAGTATGATAAAATTTAATGGGCTGTCAAGAAAAAAAAGTGGATAAAACTCATCCAACGATTCAAAATAGTCGCTGGTACATGAATACCTTATAGTTATACGTATTCATGTACCAGCGACTATTTTTAATCAAGGAAAGGACAGTACGTATTTGGCAAGGAACGGACCGTATTTGGCAGCAATTTAGCGGACAGTATTGGGCAAGGAACGGACAGTATTTGCATGGAGAAATAAGACACATTTCTCCATGGTATTTGGTAGCTTGCTTTGTGTGTGTATGGCCTTAAGGGTGTTTGTGCTGTGCATATTGCATGCAACGCATGCATGAGCGGACACTTTTTAGCAGCGGTACTCATGTTTTCCGGGTGAAATACATAGGCAGAATGTCATCCCCGTGTTGTCACATTGTAAAGTAGTTCCCCTAAATTCTGAGTGTAACGCCATTGTGAAATTTGCTGTTCGTGCGGTTCATATCTTTTGTTTGTATAGTTATATTCGTTGAAATGGCGGAATCTCCACTGGTAAAACAAGATAAGTCGTACGACTGTCTTTTTAAGATTCTCGTTATTGGTGATTCGGGCACAGGGAAGAACGACCTCATGCATAAATTTGCGGACCCGCAATGCTTGGGTAGGCCTACTAGTACGTACTATTGGTAAGATCTATGACTAGATAAGATCTATTGCTATGTGCGCAAGCGATGTCATAATTTCCCATTTTTATGTGTTGGAGGCTGTTTTCATTTTCACAAAATTTAACATTTTTTTAAACTTTAATTTGAATCGTGAATAAATTTATTTTGATGAATGCAGGTGTGTTTTGACAGGTTCCTGCAGTGGTTGAGAACATAGCAAAGTGTTATACACGGCTAAAAGCCACTCCACTAAAGGGCCAACAGAGGTGGTGGGGTTGGCCACATTTTAGGTTGCCAGCCCTACCACCCTTACGGTTTTCCTGAGTCCAGATCCAAATAGAGGATAAACCTTCAATAGATACCAAAGAAATTATCCAAATTTTCAGATCTATAATTAGCATAGATCTAGAGGAATTCCTCTAAGTTTATGCTAATTAGTATTACCCGGTACCGGTCCCCATAATGGAGGGACCAAGAACCAGTCTAGTTTAGGAGTTCAAGGAAGAAGCGATTATAGTTTATCACATAAGAAGCTATCATCCAGTAGCGTATCTAGGTTTAAAGGGGCTGTGTCGTCGCACCATCTCGCGTTAACGAATCAAATATTGGAGTGCGCCCCCTTGCGCTTCATTTCGGTTATGTGATATTTTTAACCTCCGTCCGTTTGTTATGGCTGTTCTGAGAATTGGCTTTTGGAAACTACACCCCCTGGAACACGCACGTCCAGCGTCTGTGTACTGAAATACACATACGTGTACACACAGTCGTACTTCCCTACTACGTCCGAGGACGAAGCTTTGTGTTTCCTTTTGTTCCCTTGATATAGCCAAACCCCATAGACTAAGCACGTATCCTTACGTTCGAGGACCGATTTCAACAAAAGACTCTACGTTCGAGGACTGAAAGGATTCTTTGTGTCTCCTTTCTTCTCTTGTCCTCGGAGATATATTGCGTGCACGTACACTTATACTTATAAACAAGTAGCACACATCGTGGCACTCAGTTCTCTAAGAGTAAGATTATTAGAAAAAACGTTCAAATTTCATCTGTTTATTTCATAAAATTTCATTCACATGTACACAAGTGCCATGGAATATTTGTCTGAAAGTTGCATACAATTTGAGGTTGACGATATAGAAGTAGAACCTTACGCTGGAGAGAACCTATGACATGTACATGCCGAAACTCTTGCCAGAGAGGACGACTCGGCACACGGGGTGCTTGTCCATGTAAATGTGCACAGCAAAACTGCAACGTGTCTTGTCGCTGTGGGACAGTTCGCGCTAAATTTTGTACACAAAATCCCACAGGCGGGGTATCCGTAAAAGGGGCTATGTATTATGTGTACATTCATTTGGATGTATCTTGTTCGTATCTTGCTTGTAAACTTAGGTCGATAAAAAGCTTCAGGCTTATTTTGACCCGTCACTTTAATAACAAAATTATCATGCTACTAAAAGAGTGTAGTGGCTGTAGTGGCTGCAGACAGTTCTTTAGCAGCGAAAAAAAAAATTAAAATCTAGAACTTAGAAGTACACATTTTAAAAACAGTTGATAGATGGAGTTGAAACAACTTCACTTGGTCGCTATTCCAATGGCACTTGTCAACAACTCGCTGTGTGAAACAATATTTCCGCACATCAAGTCTACATGTAATGTATAGTCAACATGTACAGTACATACATTACATGTACAGTACATCCGATCCATGTACATAGAGTCTTGGTTTGCTTACATGCGTGCTTTTCTATGGCCCTACAAGGTGCCTGGTACCCTGAGACTACAATAGACTTGTGCGCATGTAAGCTAAGTGTGACGTCATTATGTTTTAGGTCTATTCTGAACTGTTACAATCTGTTATTTGCGTACATAATGTATTTTAATGAGATTTAATATCATAAATGTATTTGAAATCCGTCTACATATCTATTTATATATATTTCATCTCCTGCATATACTGTAAGCAAACCTATTTATAACTAAATTTGTAATTTTTTTTTATTACTATAGTATTGCCTTGCATTTTTTTATTTTTCATTTTGCATATATATATGTACATGTATTTATGTTGGCATGGCTACATTTGGAGAGCCACTCGATTGTGATTTAGTTCACATTTGGCAATCCTTCAGGGGTGTTACCATGTCATGTTTTGTTTTTATGTCATTTGTTCATCTGTGTACTGTACCTTTTTATGTTTGCCCTGAGAAATAATAAATGAAATGAAATGAAATGTGAATTGTTCATGTCATAAAAAGTAATAAGCGAATAATTCGTGCAAAACAGGTGAAAATTAGGGTTGTTTGAATATTTGTCGGGGCGTGTATTTCTTTGTTTCTTCGGTAGTCATCTTTATCATAGTGATGTGGGGATCTGTGCGTCAGTGGCGTAAACACGGGAAAGGAGTTCAGGGGCCCGCCGATTTGTATTTCTTTTTGGTTTCGTAAATTTAAAAAGGGGAAATTGTACACAAAGTGATGTTTCAAATTTCAAGCGGTGTTTGGGGCGGGGGTATCCCCCGTTGAGAAAAAGTTCAAGATGCAGTACTTCGTTGACAAATTCAATAATCATCCCCACTTTTCGACACGGGTTTACTCGCCACTGGTGAAATCTCATTTCATTGGCGTATATTATTTATTGGTAATAACTGTTATTATTGTGTTTATTATTTGATAGTGTTTAAATAACTCTTATGATGTAACTTTCCATAAAGTCCTTCCGTCAAATGTAACACAAGGTCGTGGACTCAATATCGCCCTCAGTATAGCTGTTTTACTTTGATTTGCTCATCATTGCACGCACAGCCGATTTTAGTCGAAATTTATTTCGATACATAGGCCTACAACTTTATTTTTGTATAGGAAGGGGCTGGTGCATTATTTATTTTACAATTATAAATACAGATTTACTTATTTACTTATTTTCGTTTGGTTCTGTCATGGTAAATTTTGGCGTTTGGCGGGTGGGGTGTCACGGACTATGTTCGACTGTAGGCCTATCGTATATTTTTGGTGGCACAAACACATACAAAATACTTGTACATGCAGTATGTATCATAACTACAGGATCATGCATGCAGCAGTCATTGCAATTGTAATCTGATCTGGCGCGCGCGCCCTGTGGGTCAGCGCGTGCGCGCCCTGTAGGTCAGCGCGCGGTCGTGGGGTATTATTTGCAGTTACTGGGTTCATCTGCGTTCATCAGTTCGGGATTCAGTGTACAGCCGCAAGCCTGCTATGATCGTGACGACACAGCCCCTTTAAGTCTAGGGTAAATATAAAAAATTTGTCTGCAAAGAGTATATAGCCCAATTTTTTTTCGCCCATAAAAATATTTTGAAAACCAATGTAGCAGTGGCGGATCTACGGGGGGTGTTTTGGGGGTTTAAACCCCCCCCCCTTGGGCTGAGAAAAAAAAATAAAAATAACCAGTGTCGGGTGTCGAAAAATCGGCACGATGGGGTGTGTAGGCCAATCACCTCAGGTAAACCCCCCCCCCCCCCCCCCCCCTTGGGTAAAACCTAGATCCGCCCCTGTGTAGGGTTGGGTGTAAGGACCCATGGGCTTCGCCAGGATTTTTTTCTAGGGGGGGGGGGGGAATCCCAAAATCATTTTCTCGAGGGTAGGTGGGGGGACATTTGCCCACCCCACCACCATTGACACACCGGAAGCCCATGTTGTTATTAAAGTGTGCATTCAATTAAACAGTAATATGACACCTCGTCTTCTTTTTATTTATTTATTGTTTTTGTTTTTGTTTGTTTTTGTTTCTGGGGGAGGGGGGAGTCCCCCTTGCCGCCCCCCCCCCCCCGCCACGCCATGTAAGTACCGTTAGTGAAGTGGTTGCGCTTCAACTCTTTGAGAAAATTTGCAAAATGTCAAATGCAGCCTCCGTCATTTGGTTACGTACGGTAATACAACTATTTTGTTACCAAACCCGAGAGGACCGCTGTCGTTGCTCTCCGCGTGTGGTGGGTGCACGTACAGCGCCCTCACCGGTCTTGCACGGATCGAATAAGCGACCCGACTGAAGTTACAAAGTAGGTTCGCCAAATTGCAGTTTTCAAAACAAAAAGGTTCAACTTCAAACAATCGCGAGATAAAACTGGAGAGCACTGGCGGGACGTCAAGTTTTTACTCAACTTTGTACCCCTGTTGGCCGCGTTTTTTTTATTTTACCCGTTGAAATGGCGGAATCCTATGACTGGCGATTCAAGATTCTCTTCATCGGGGATTCAACCGTTGGAAAGACCAGCCTTCTAACCAGATTCACGGACGACATTTTCTCTTCGTCGTTCATTTCTACAATCGGTAAGAAATCTTCCAGCCCTAAGCGGGATAGGCCCTATTAATAAAGGGAGACAGCTTTTTAAAATGTGAAATGCTTCAAGTTAATTCCAAGAACGGATCTCGGCCCGGTGTTAAAGTTAGACGTTAAAGTGCACTTGAACTTTAGTTCCATAGCAATTCAGAGTTGGTTTGTGTTTACTTTGATACGAACATTTTTGTAGGTTTTATCGTACATAATTTAACACACGCTCTTCTTTAAGTACAGATAAAGAAAGTCTAATAACATCGGTGATTGGCAACGGTATTAGACGAATACTGACATGGTGAGGACTAGTTGACTTCAATGTTAACTCAGTGATTCTCATTCACAAAGCGACGACTTAAAATGCAAGATCAATGTAAAACACAATCACCACAAAATTCACAGTGTGACATTTTCGTTAAAAGTGACTCCAATTTTTTCCTGACCGATTCACTATAAACTTTGAACCTCGCAGCATTTTTTGCAACTATTTGTGTTTACTTTGATGTCGCTCTTGTTGTCACTGCTGTTTGTAGTACATTTGGTTGTTTTGGGGTAGGTGCCCTTGAGTGCTGCTATAAACAACCACCGATGGCGCAGCCAGCATGATTTGACCACTGACTGGCCAGCACATCGACTGTTCGAGTTGAAGTTGCCGTCCGCCATATTCCCACTCCCAAACAATATGTTTTCCAACCTTGTCCCCAGGGTCTACTTTCATCCTCGTTCTCCATATCAGTGGTAAAATGGGAGTGGTATACGGCGGATACTGACCTCATTTTCAACACTTACCCCATAGAGGGGGCAAGTGGTTTCGCAAATAGATATTTTGTAATTTGTGCTAATTACATATTTTTTAGATGTTATCAACATAAAACTCCTAGGCAACAAACGATTATTAGCTGCCCACTTGTTAAAAGATTGTATGGGGAACCAGTTACCACAAGTTGCGCTACCTCATGGTATTTTTTGACTTTTTGAGCAATGCTTTTCCCAAGTTTGGAACAACAATCTTACAGCGCAAAAAGTGCAGTGTTAATTTAACACCAAGAGGTATCTATATTGAACGAATGGTTGAACATATACATGTATACCGCTTAGTGTGAATTTAACACAGTAGTTTTTGCAGTGTAAATTAGCGATGTATTTATGCAGACTCACTGCACTGGCACATTGAATATATACAACATTTGCTTTTGCTGCAATTTTCAGAAATGGATGATTGTGAGGGTTAGTATTTTTTAGCAATATTATTGGAATAACCTGCTAAAAAAAACCAAGAACGAAATGCTGTTCTTGTAGTCTGGTTCAGTGGCGTATCTAGCGGGGGGGGGGGGGGGGGGGCATTTGAGGCGTCATAAAAAAACAAAAGGAAATAGTGTTTTTGCGACGGTTTTAAGACGGTTCAGACGTTGGCACAAAAAGCTGGATACGCTACTGGTCTGGTTCCCTGACCCTACTTCAAACGAAACGGAAACATCGGGGAATTGTCAGGTCAGGGAATTAGACAAACTAGCTTGCACCCGTTTACAGATGTATAACCGATTGCAAACAAAATGTGGACTTAACTAAATTTGGTAACTTGGGGGAAGTATTTGAAAACAAATCAGGGTTTTTTCCAACGAAGGTCGGCCGACCATTCTTGGAAATTGATACAAAATACCACTTTTCTTGAAAATGACAGTACACCAGGTACAATGATTTTACAGAATGCTTGAGACTAATATTTTCAAACTGTCAAGTAAAGTCTTTCATAATAATTTGGTGGTTTTGGTTTTTTGATGTTGCCAAATACAAAAGGAAAGTTACGACAAACTGGACAGCGTTATTTCCGTGTTATTCTAAATGACCGCGTCCTTTATTATAGCAATTACTCTATGGGGTGTCATTCACTGAAATAAACTTGAACCTCTGTCTCGATTTGTGTTTACTTTGATATATCGCTGCTGTTGTCGCTGTGAGTTGGTTGGACTTTCAACAAAAACTGCCACACGGTAAACTTTGCACTATGCATATGCGCACGTGAATGGCCCACAGCAAGATGGCGAAGCCCCTTTTGGAAACGCCAGTGTACGACTTGTACCTAAAGCTTATTCTGGTAGGAGAGGCCGACGTCGGTAAGACCAGCATATTACTCAGGTTTGCCCAAGACGAATTTCGTCGGTCGCTCTTGTCCACCATAGGTGAGAATATGCTGTTTGAACACTTGTGCAACCCGTAGCTATGCATAGGAGTTACTTCCAGTGATTTCTATTAATATTAAATTATTTGTTTGTTTACATTCCTCCTTTTCATTCCCCCTTTATCAGAAAATCCGTGAGGTACGAGTTTGGGATGAATGTTAACACATACCGTACCCAATATCCTTTTCTAGGAGATGGCTAATAAAATATTTCTTTTTTTGTTGCCTCCACAGGTGTTCTCTTGCTTAAAGAAAGGGAAAGAAATCGTTGTTTCCGGAATGAGTTAATGAATATTTATAATTCCATTGGTGGACTTGTGAAATCTAATTAGTCCTATTGTGTTTTGTATATTTTTTGTAAGTAAGGGCAGATTAGAGATATATTTGCGAAGTGACAGGCCCAACAGTTGTGTTTTTTTTGTACTTTCAAAGAAATAAAACACGGGGGCATGACATAAATTATCTATCTCACCTTGTACCATCTGTGGTTTTTAACGTAAATTCAACAACAAAAAACAGAGCAGGGGAAGCGAGTGTTTCCGGATCCGCGCAGGAAAGACCAACATTAGGACCTTTGTTTTACCCAAGAGATCGCCCTGTTTAGTATTTTCAGCCTTATGCTGTTCCTGTCATCGATTTTCCTAGGCCCATAGCTTTCATTGTGATGCTGGCATAGGCTCGTCAGCAGAAAACCAAATTATAATTTAAAAATATATATATATATTATTGGTTGGCCCTTTGCCGTCCTATTTTGTTGAATACGATCCCTCCTTTTCAGCGGCGTGAGTCCGGTCAAATTTGCAGGGGTTATACGCTTGTCTTTGTTGTGTAGCTGCAATAGCTACTTCGGTACTGATTACGTCACGCCAGTGGCGTAAATCCGTGTCGACGAATGGGGGGGGGGGGGGGGGGAGCGGGGGGATCCCGACCGATCAAAGAAATTCGAAGGGGGGGGGGGGGGGGGCACTGGAGACAATATGACACAAGGGGGTACTGTTCATAATACAAAGGTCTGGTTACCCCATGTAGGCTGTGTATATCTTAATGCAAATAATATGCACACTTATGTCCCTATGCCTGACAACAAATTTAAAAGGTTCGCTAAGGTTGTAAAACTGAGGTTTACGCTAGGCGTACAAAATATTATTTTATGTTTTTTTTCTCAAATATGGGAAACATATTATCCTCTCCTTGTCAAAGTCCGTGGCTGCAAATACAAAAGAGCAGCGGCATACGCGTGGACAGACTAGCTGGCAAATATTTTGTAGAAATTGGCACTCACACGCCAAGGCCGTAGGCCTACCCGTTCTTTGCATGTGACCGTAAAATGCGGGATGTACATGTACATGCATTGAATGAATTACGTTTGAATGGGTGAACAGTGCTGTGAATAATTTGAATAATTGATAAGGAGATATAAAATGTGAAGCATTAAATTCAAACATTAAATTCACATTGAAATTTTTCTTTTATGTACAGAGAAATATAATGAACAAAGGAGATTATAATGAACAAAGGAAATAAAATGAACGAAAGGGATATAAAATAGAGCAACGAAGATATGTTTTGGTTTGGGTGTCTGCGTGTTTCTTTTTTTACTTGTTCGTTTTTTGTTTTTGTTTATTTTTTTGTTTTGTTTTTGGGGAGGGGGATATTATTGCTAGATAGAGCTGCCTGATAGTTATTAAGTTCGCCAAATAATAAAGTAAAATAAAATAAACAAATTAAACAAATAAAAAAAATAAATAAAAAAATAAAAACATTGAAAATAGAAACATTCTCAAAATAGACCCTACCCGTTGGAAATTTCGAAATTTTTGCACCACTTGGGGTAATTTCTCTGCCAGCGTATTTTTTGCGCAACTTTTGTTTTCGATAGGAAGCTAAAGATGATGCCTAAATTACACAAACACGGAAGGGGAAGCTTCAAAAATAGAAGATTGCGCAAGTTCATTTCCTGCGCCGACCAATCACAATTTGTATGGCAGTGCATGCCTAGAGAATTTTCATGCACCCTACCCATGCAGCTATAGCTCTTCAAGACTGCATTGGATGAAATTGGACCCGAAAGTTCCTCTAATTAAGCAATATTTGGAGGGACAATTTCTCAAAATGTAGACTTTGGGTGGGCCCGTCATCATGTACACAGTTCAAGAAGGTTATGGGAAAAACTTTGACCCCACTGGAAAATCGAAATAGCGCCCTCTTTGAAGTACCCCGATGTACCGCACACGCAGCACGCAGAAACCAGTCACAGTTTCTGGTGAAACAAATAATAACCAGATAAATAAAAGCCAAAAACAGTCAGCAAGCACAGGGAGGCATTTATTATTCCAGTGCTGAACAGGGTTCTCTCAGAACTTGTGTAGCAATCGAAGTTGTAGAACCAGAGGGGTGACGTAAGCGGAAGTTAGCAATAATTTATTCAAATAAGGGTGTTTCCCAGATTATTAGCTGGTATCCTGTACCAATAGGGTGTATGTTGTGTGACACACGAAGAGAGAGGCGGGGATAAGACGGCCACCGAACTGTACATAAAATAATACCGCACGTAAGCGGGTACCAGTCAATTAGTGTAATGACATAGCAAGCAACATGGCGAAAACTTATGATTTCCTCTTCAAGTTACTTTTAATTGGCGATTCTGGTGTCGGCAAAACCTGTGTACTCTTCAGATTTTCAGAGGATGCATTTAATTCAACGTTTATTTCGACAATAGGTAAGGTAAAATCGATATGTTGGAAGTGGAACTATCGCCGTTACGTTTGTCATTTGTTTGTCAGTGCACAGTGCTGCACACTGACTGTCTTGTCATGACTGTGCACGCGCACGGCGGCACGGTACGGAAGCCTAACGACGTTTAATATGTTGTCGTCTGTCGTATACGATAGTGCATGTAGTGGCAATATCATAGGCACAATTGCAGAATAACCCGCCACTCGTATCTCCACCTCTTATCCGGATACGCGGATACGGGGTCACTGTTCATTGCCCTCAATAAACTATTCACAATTAGACTGGGTACCCCGTACACATGTATACGCGGATACGGGGTAAACATTAGACTGGGCACACGTACACACTCTCTCCCACCCCGTATCACCGTGTCCGCGTATCCACCTCCCGGTAGGTGGATTGGACTTGGACCTTTTGTCAGAGCTTCCCATTCCAATTTCGCACGCAAGTCAGATTCCTGCCCCCTCGGAGGTTTTTTTTTTAAAGGGAAAATGGCGCCCTCTATCGCCCCGCCACACTCTCTCCCACCCCGTATCACCGTATCACCGTATCACCGTATCCACCTCCCGGTAGGTGGATTGGACTTAAACCTTTTGTCAGAGCTTCCCATTCGCATTACGCACGCAAGTCAAATTCCAGCCCCCTCGGAGGATTTATTTTTAAGGGAAAATGGCGCCCTCTATCGCCCCGCCACACTCTCTCCCACCCCGTATCACCGTATCCGCGTATCCACCTCCCGGTAGGTGGATTGGACTTAGACCTTTTGTCAGAGCTTCCCATTTCAATTACGCACGCAAGTCAGATTCCAGGCCCCTCGGAGGATTTTTTTTTAATGGGAAAATGGCGCCCTCTATCGCCCTGCCACACTACATCCCACCCCGTATCACCGTATCCGCGTATCCACCTCCCGGTAGGTGGATTGGACTTAGACCTTTTGTCAGAGCTTCCCATTCGCATTGCAATTGCGCAGAGGTTATCCGCGTATACACCTCCGGGCCGGCCGCGGAAATACATTGGACTTAGAAATTGTCCCCTTCGGGTTCGTCTTGTCAGACTCCATCCCACCCCGTATCCGCGTATCCGCGTTTTTTAGGGGGTTCTTCCGGGTGGCGGGGTATTCTGCAATTACTCCATATCATAATATGAACGTTTCTGTTTTGCTAGGCAGGGCCTAACCTGTGTATGAATAGTTCAAGTTTAGCCCTACAAATAGGGGCGATTGTGTAGTGTAGGGCCCCTCTTTAGTTTTGATGAAATTAGATTCAATGTAGCTCGAAAATTCTAGCTCTTGGCTCATGACATGTGAGATTCGCTATTAGAGCTAGAAGGAAATCTATATCATAGGTCAGGGTCGTTTAAGATCTTGCCCATATCTTCCGTTTCCTTGAATATATCAATTAAACACTCACCGTCCGTGTGGAGCAGTCATTCATGCAGCTTGTATCCCCTCAAAATGAGAATCTGATAAATTTAAACCCGAAAAACAAGTGATTTTTTCGTGCAACTAGGAGCATGCACAAAACCAGCTGTGTACAAAGCAATGGCGCAGTGATTCTTGGTGCCCGACCAAAACACGAAGGGCCAGACCACAACAATTTGCCGTTTAAAGCTTACGGTGGTTTCCGATTATCATGCGGCCGGTGCGGTATGCACTGCGCGCACACCACCTCGTGGATCGCTATACGACGGCTGTTTCCTGATGCAATGACAGCTATAAGATTATGGACAAGAACGCATGCAATACAATGACGGGCTGTTCTTATTTCCTCGTTGCCTTTTCAGAATCCACTGAGGCAGTATCCCATGATAATAAATCTTAAGAAATATACAATTTCTGCTCAATTACATTTGCGGGTAAACACTGACCAAATTGTAACATGAAAATATGAAGGCTATAATAGCAGTAATTTGAGGCAAAGACAACGAGGAAATAAGAACAGCCCGTTATTGTATCGCATGCGTTCTTGTCCATAATCTTATAGCTGTCATTGCATCAGGAAACAGCCGTCGTATAGCGATCCACGAGGGGGTGTGCGTGCAGTGCATACCGCACCGGCCGCATGGTAATCGGAAACCACCGTAAGCTTCAAACGGCAAATTGTTGTGGTCTGGCCCTTCGTGTTTTGGTCGGGCACCAAGAATCACTGCGCCATTGCTTTGTACACAGCTGGTTTTGTGCATGCTCCTAGTTGCACGAAAAAATCACTTGTTTTTCGGGTTTAAATTTATCAGATTCTCATTTTGAGGGGATACAAGCTGCATGAATGACTGCTCCACACGGACGGTGAGTGTTTAGTTGATATATTCAAGGAAACGGAAGATATGGGCAAGATCTTAAACGACCCTGACCTATGATATAGATTTCCTTCTAGCTCTAATGGCGAATCTCACATGTCATAAGCCAAGAGCTAGAATTTTCGAGCTAGATTCAATGGTATTTTTTCTCATTCCAAAATGACTTTTTCAACCTAAATAATGCAGACTTCTCTTATAATTCTATCATGGAGGAAGGAATATAGAAGGAGATAAAACAGATTCCTCTTATCGGTCGAACTAATTATCACCTGATTACGTCCTATGCGCTCAGCACTGCGCCCGCCCGCTGCGGTCTTAAAGTTTTTAATACGACCGCACTCGGCCCTTTAAACACAATGATCGTCGCCGCGATTTCGTTGGTAACCAACGTACTCAAGTTGTAGAAGCTGCAGCGATACGTATAAACGAATGCACTTTTCGCATGCGCAGTTGCTTTGTATAGCCCCTGCTCGAACTCACGGAAACCCGTTGGTTTCTGTGCTGAATTCCACACGTTTTGGTGGTCTGTGCGAAAAAATCTGCCAAAAACTCGTGAAGTTTTAACATTTTCCCGTTCACTCGAGAACCTACAAAACTGAAAATGTATTAATATCATTTTCCTACCTTAACAATTTTTTCGACAGTTTCCTACAGCCAAAAAGTAGTTAATAATGCACCTATCAATTGCAAGACGGACCCCCGGACCCCCCGGGGGACGTGCGTCATGTCCCGCTCATGTCAGTCAAATCGTGACGTATGGGGTGCGTCAAGTACGGCTTTGGTTCGTCGTAAGTACAAAGCGGGTTGCGTCGCGGGTGCGTCATGGTGCGTCATGGTGCGCCATGCAGTTTCAAGCTGTTGCACTACATACGTTGCAATTTTGACACATTTTAATTGACCTATGTTAAAATCCAAAATACTGATATTTTATTTGAATAGAAACTGCTGCAGATCTGTTATGATGTCTACATTTATACTTGAGTTTTTTTCAGAAAACCAAACAGAATGAAATAAGTCAGCGATACCAAATTGCTTACCGCCAAAACGGGCCAACACGTTTTAAATGTATAGCTCGCTAGCCATACGGCGCACGTACGCACGTACGAACACACGTGGCCGTACAATCAAACGCCAGCTCACAGGGCGCATACAATTTCGCAGCACTACATACGATTGATTTTCGCTGGTTCCCCATTTCACCTGGAGCCGAGCGGTCTTATTATGATTATGTGTACTGCGGGGGACGTACACGGCGTGCGGCGCCGGCAATCCGCCCTTAACTTTGCAGTGAAAATCACCAAATGTTCAGGGCTCGAAATTACCATTGTAGTGCTTGCGCAACGCAAGTGAAAAATATCCGAACGCAAGTTATCCTCGACTCAAGCTTGCGGTTTTTGTCTACTGATATTTCACAATGATAACCTGTATGATTTGATTAAAACAATAAGTTTAACAAACATGTTTTACTGTAGCTTTTCTGTCTGTCTGTCCCGGCCCAACAGCTACTCATGATCATAGCGCTCGCACAATCCCTGCATGCAGATCGGAACGAAATCCGTGCAATGTTAATGTACATACACATGTAGAACGGTGCAGACTGCACGTACAGTACATCATTGCCCTTTTATGCATGTCTTGCGTTGGGGACCAGACATGCTGCTGGGCGATGTGTAACCTTGCTCCCATTCATACAAGTCAGTCGTTGAATGTAACTGAAACCGCCGGGTGAGAGCATGCGTTGCGTGGAGTGGGGATTTTACACGTGAACGTTGTTGACATCGTTTCGCGCACTGATCGGCTTTTAAATGACGGAGAAGTGAGATATTTTGTGACATTTTTTTCTTGCATTTTGGGGTTTCCGATCATCATGAAACGTTCACCACCGAAGCAGAAAAGTCTGCTCTCTTTCTTCAAAAGTAAGCGGCCGGCATCCGAAGCTTTGCCTGTATTTCATATGTCATACATACATTGAATTACAAAAATTAGTGCAAGTAAAATTTTGTTAGCGCAAGTTGTTTCAAATGCCAACTTGCGCAAAGCACAAGTACATTTTTTTGGGAATTTCGAGCCCTGATGTTAGGCCTACTCATTGAACAAGCGGTTCGAAGGGTCTACAAAAATGATGTATTTCCTATCCACATTTTCACCAAAATTAGACCAAATCATACCGATTATACTGCAAAGAGGTTGTTTTCAGAACTAAAACCCCTGGTATAACCCCTGGTGTAATTTTTCATGAAGTTAACCCTGAAAATGTCTGAAAATGTTGTTTTCTGGGGACTATGCCATATTTAAATTTATGCTAATTAGTGGGCGTGTCAATTTCAACCAAATCATTGAGAAATGTTTTTCTGTATCTGGGGATGCTCGCGCGCACGTATAGTCTTGGGCCCAAGAACCTTGTGTTATTTCGGCGCCCGCGCGCCAGATTCACTAACGTTGTGTCTTCTCGAAATCCCGGTGTCATATGAATATCTGACTCCATTGAAATATTGGCTTTTCTTCCCTATTACTGGTTAAACCCTCTCACGTGACCGGTCACTGTTCCATTTATCCCTACCTAGGCATGCGCAGTAGACCCACTGTAAAGTCGGCTTTTCAGGGAGACGGATATTCATACTACACCGGCATCGTGTGCGTTCTGGCCTCACGCATGCGTCGTTTACAAAATGCCGCAGCAGGTGTTTGCCAAACGTGCATGATTTTGGATCGCCATGGTGATCAGAGAGCTTTGGCGGTGTTAAGTTTTTGAAATCTGTTTGTGCGTTTATACATGTATATTAGGAGAATTTTAAAATCGCTAACCTTTCGCGACATTTTTATCATGAAGTAATTTGACGATTTTATCGCCATATCGGCGACATTGCTGGAATAAAATATCGACTACGAAAACATCAGTATCGTCAGCGCTACCTCCATAGTACGGCCGGTCTTCCTGCACTCGTAGCCTAACCACGTGCGCCGCGCTATAGCACACACGCTACGCTGTACAATATAATGCTGGCTCTTTCCCTTGTTCTGTGTGTTCTGTATGTCGTGATCATGTTGCGCTATATCCGTACGTTTCGTTAGTGAAATAGGAACCGAACTTGCCATTCAACATCGTCCTCAAAGTAATCCATGTAGAGTAGTTTCCTCTGCACAAATACGCACACGCAAAAGGTTGACACGTGGTGTAGACAGGTACCCGCGCAACGTGCACTGTGCATGCTTTTATGCCGCTTCGGCGCCGTGCGGTGCAAGCAGCAGTGAGATTCGTTCGTTGTACAATGTACATGATTATATCCGTCATTGGTCCGTCTTTGGTGAGTTGTTTTCAAGACATGGTGCGTCAAAAAATGTGGTTTATAGCGTCAGTTTTACATGAATAGTTGTCACGAACAGGGCGCAAGGGTGCGTCAAGGGACCCCAGAATCTGGCCTTACATTGGACATTGACGCACATTCCCCGGGGGTCCGTGGGTCTGTCTTGCAATTGATAGGTGCATAATGGGGACGAAGACGATACACAACCGAATATTTTGGTTTTATGAATGGCCACGTCTGGACAGTTGGACAAAAAAAAACGATCGAAAATGTGTTTCGATGCTACATGTTTAGTCTTGATTTACATGTTTTTTAATGTGTAACCTTTGAAATTAAAATTATTATTATTATTATTTTGTTTTGGGGGGGGGGGGGCGGGGGACATGGCCTACAATTTTTTATGGTAAGCCAAACAACCTCCTTTTTTTTGGTTGGGGGGGGGGGGGTAACTTTACATGGAATTCTAACGTTAGGACTTTCTCGCTAAACTCAAAACAGTTTCCAATTGTAAAATTAGTTTTGGGACTTTTTATATTAAAATAAAAATATTTGATTAATAAAATGGCTTGTTCAATCATGGAGTAAGGGTTCAATTTATTTTTCCCTGAGTTAATTCCTTTGTGAAGCTTGCCCCACTCCAGGGGCTCCTTCAGTCAGTGAGTGTGAAATTGTCGGAACCCCTAAAAAGTTATAGATGCACTTCTCGCGTTTTTCTCAGTATAGGGGGGGTGGGGGGGGGGGCTAGGCCTATCCAGGTTTTTTTTATATGCAGGGCTTTATCTGCTTTTTTTGAAATATTTTAGAATACATTTTTTTAAGGTTTAAGTAAACATTAATGAAAGCCTTGCACCTTTTTGCAGCAAATTTTTATGTCGGAATTTGTCACCACATCAAACATTTGTTGGTAAAGGTGCATTTTAGTTTTTGGTGTATCAAGTTGCTCCAGTAGTCCTCTTGAACAAGATGATTTGATAAGATATTAAATCCTTGTAGTTTCACAAGATTTTTATGCGAAAGACGGCCCAACTTACAAGTACCCTGGCTCTAAAAAAGAGATGCACATTGTCTGAAACCTAACCTAAGTTAACCCCCCTCTCGCAAAACCAGTTGCCATGATTCATAGTTGCCGCGGTGAGGCCAAATTAATGGAACCACGGCGGCAACTTTTACACGCGATCATTTCTTTCGTCGGCAACCCTTAACAAAAGCAAAACTCGCGACCATCGTCTTCGTCGGTGTCGTCGTCAGTCGACGGCTACCACTGATTCCGTTTCGTTTTCAGAAACGTCAGAAAAATCGCTAAAATCTTCGAAATTAAAATCACTCAACGCGAAATCTTTGGGAACGTAGGCAGCCATTTTGCATAGTAACGCTTGTTGTGCGCATGCGCGAAGAGACCAAATCCTTCCCACCATGCCAAGCGACAGAAGCTGGCTTTGCTGACCGCACGCACGCGGTGTTTACATAGCGTTTACATAGTGTTTACATGGGTCGGACGTACCAGACAAGCTCATGATTATTCATGTCAAAAATACGGTGCGCACGGCATGCACTGCCGTCGTGTCCGTTACCGTGTACATGTACGTGTACGTAGTGATCGATGCGCGCGATGCGGACGGTAACGGACACGACGGCACTGCGTGCATGCTAGGCGTGGGCGACTAGTCGACTAGACGACACTATTAAAAGGCATTGGTAGTCGCGACTATCAATTTTCAGATAGTCGACTAGTCGTTATTCGGCGACTAGTGTTCAGCATGTTGCGACTAGTTTACAAACCACACGGTTGCGCGACTATTAACCCTAACAGCCCAAGCCTTTTTACTAGAATCCTTCCCTAACCACACAAACTTCAACACTTTGTAGTAAACCAATGGCACATTCTTTGTACTTAGACAAAATCAGGGCATCAAGTCCCATGCAAAGTGATGGTGCCAAGGCTCTACAGTACCCAATCACACAAAATTCAACACAAAGGGGTGTTTGATTTTGGCAGGTTAGGGAAGGTTAGGGTTAATAGTCGCCACGCAACGCGCGCTGCATTCCGAAGTGACTCGACTAGTCACAACACTAGCAATTCACAAGTGCAATCGACAGAGACACTCATTGAACGAACGTATACTGTGTTGTATGGGTGTATTCACGCACGTGGCGACAGGAATGGCCAGTGCGGTTATATTACGTGTATACACGTACGTACAGAGACGTATGTACTGTACACACCACGTGTTTGTTACATATACATAACGAAGAAATAAACCTCCATGTACAATGTACATGATGTGTCCATCCAATTGTCACTTGTCAGGAGATCTTTGTAGCAGAAAAACCGGGCCGCTAACATGTGTTCAACGAGTAATTTTTTACCCAAGATTTTGTTTCGACCGAGCGACTCTCCTTAGAAATATAAAGGGACACCCATGACCGCCAAAATGCAACCCCGATTTGCAGACATATTATTATTCATGTTCGGGGCGAACCCTGCTCCGATTCATTGTAAAGCATGAGGTATTTTTTTATTTCACTGGCAGAGTATGGCATGTATGTGAAATAAAAGATGTTTTCGTATAGTAACAAAATACAATACACTGTGATCCAACCTTCTTAGCTGTATTTGTCACAACTTGTATCGATTTTATTTTACAAAATATGTATAGGCCTAATGTTTACCTTTGATGTTAATGGTGGATCCCATTGCGTTCGGGTGGACTACATACAACATGCAATGCCACGCAACGTTTTCCCGGGGTCCCTTTTTAAATTGAATAGTTCCCCATATGAATTTCAAAAGTATTATCAAGCAGACAGTTGTCCGTCAAATAAAGAAACAGGCACAATATTTCTTTTATAAAAAGTATTATAGAGACTTTATTTCCCTTCGTCTACTACCCCCCCCCCCCCCCCCCCTCCCCCCTCCCCGACAAAATTGAAGGATCTGAATTCACTAGGCCAGGCATGCGGCTTTCCCAGGCCATGGAGACTCATGCACAACGGTCGCTTTGTACACTCCTGAGATGTCGACAATAGGTGGCTGAACGGTAAGGGCGTGCGTTTGCGGCTGGCACGGCGGGGCATGCGAAACTGCCAAGCAACCATTTATAGAATTCTTTGCAATGATGATTCGTGAATCATTTAACTGATAATAATATCAAAATAATAGCCATTTGTTCTTACAAAACTGACTCATAAATTTTCATAATCCGTTTAGAAAAGTATAAACACGAAAGTGTGACACTGCCTCAAATTCAAGGGCAGACCCACACGTATTGTTCCATTCTCAGCGGTATTAATGGATGAATAAACAATGGTTACTAGTCGCGACTAGTCGCGACTAGTCGAGACTATTTTTTTAATACTCGCCGCGACTATTGAAATTCACTAGTCGCGCACGCCTAGTGCATGCCCTGCGCGCCGTACTTCAGATTTTGACATGAATAATCATGAGCTTGTCTGGTACGTCCGACCCGCGCACATGACCCGGCCGGCCGGCAACAGTCGCATTGTGCATGTCGTGTCATTCGCTGTCAGTACGGATCGGAGATTTTTTTCTCACTTTTTTTCGAAAATTGGAACCGCTTTAGGCAATCTTTTGCTTGGCGCACACAAGGTGAGGATGTAAATGAGGCTGAGTCGGATTTTTGGGGAAAACTTTGCAGCGGTTTTCGTGCGCACATGTCAAACGTGAGTGCATGGGAATGAATTTCTTATTCTTGCTGTACTAGCCTATGGAAAAAATAGGCTTCTTTCTATGGGTTCCTGTCGGGAAACCCCATTCTAGGGGTAATGCACACGTACAATGTCTCTTGGCGGCAGCCATTTTGAATGTAAGAAGCGAATGACCCCAAAGTTGTGACGTCGTGTTATGCAAATTGCTCTTGCCGTGCGACTTCACGAGTTGTGATGCGACGGCTGTTTCTTCTCTTGGAAGAATTTAACATACCTAACTTTGGCTACGTTCAGACACCGTTTTACAATCCCTTAAAACACTAGTTGAACTCGATTTGGTTAAAAGTTGTAGCTAAAACGGTGTCTGAACGCTTTTACAGTTGCACCGAATCGGTTGTTATCTCGCCGCTAAAACGGTGATTTAAAACACCTCGGAGGGAGGGTTTAGCTAAAACCAGAACAGTTTTATCTTTTAAAACGATGTCTGAACGGTTTTAGCTAAAACGCTTCCTGTTTTAGCCAGCGCGGTTGACCTGGTGTTATGTAACACCTTTTGTGGCGCGCCTTTTGCTGTGTAAACAATCGCGGTTGTCAGTGCATGTCCTATATACACATCATGCACATGCACGCGACATGCCAAAATACGTAGCGCTAGCGTGGTCCATCTTTGCATATTTTTTTTAAAGCGGTTGTTGATTTTTTTTTCTCAAAACTGTTAACCATTGCACCATGGTTTTGGGAAGCGACCGTTTGCTGAATTGCGATAATTACTCGAACAAGAATCTCTCATGACAGCGCAATGTTGTTGACGGTAATGCATGTAATTGTGGGCCAAAAATATATAATGTGTGACATTTTTAATTTTTCCCCACGGAAAACTTGCAACATCAAAATCAGATCTCACCTTTGCGGCGCTATCAACAGAAAAACAGTTGAAAACACTGTAGCATTTCCATCAAAATAGTTGCTAAATATGTGGGTTTTTTCTTAGTTTCATTTGTGTATTTTGTTCATGTGTAAGATCAACATTTTGCAGCTTAATAATCGTTTCGGAATAAGGCCTACATCATTTGCTTTCCATAATTTGACGAGTCACGTAATCGCTGCTGTGATCACTGGTAAACAAAATTACCACTGCATTCCCAATCGCCCGCGAAGTACCAGGTCATTCATAAAAAAGACGCATGCGCGTACAAGTCCTGGAACTGTTTGATGTCACGACGCTACCGCTCTAAACTTTTCGAAGAACAGGGGGTATAGCTTAAAAGTTGGAACATTGCAAAATTCATAGCAACAAAATTTACAGGAATATTTGGAATATTTTCCTGTATTTTTTCCGATCTTTTGCCGATCCACATGACTGAACATTAAAAGATAATGTCATTCAAACCACGCCCATTGCCAACGTGCGAGCATGCATATGCAGTAGCCCTGTTCACGACTTCGCGTCCCATTTGTATACAATATCACGTGAAGGGGTCGTGGGAACTGGAAAATGAGACCAATTTGCCAATCAAATGATGGTACGGTCTTTCAGTCAGCATGTGCTCAACCACAAGGGAATTCCCAAGATGAGAAATTGCTTGCTCAAGTTTCCACAAAACTCCCATATGCGTGTACGCATCTAGACACAATTTTATGATGTACACACGAACTAGCGCGCGCTTTATGTAAATGAGCGGAAGTTCTACGTGACCTCAAAACGGAGATAAAACCACTTCGAGTTGAACTCGCTACACTTAAAATGATGTCTGAACGCTCGGTGCATTTTGATTTTACGGAAAGAGTTCCATATCCGGACATCACTTATTTTCCCTTAATATGACTTAAAAACTACAAAAAGGTGTAAATCTGATAAAGAAACGCGAATTTAGGAGGGAAACATTTTCAACTTATTCTTTGATAATACTTTGACTTTTTCTGTCATGGCCTGTAGACTTTGTGCACGAGGTATAAGTGATGTCTGGATATGGAACTCTTTCCGGTAAGATTAATGTAAACTCCAGATAATAAAAGCTGAGAGCCGAATACATCCAGCATAATTGCAACTTGCCAGTTCCTTGGACAAATGCGCACAGATTGGAAAGAGTATTCAACCAAAAAGCGTGTCACGATGTGTGGCCTTTGTATAGCGCAGCATACAGGGCCACACTAGTGGGGCTACGACCATTACAGCTCTACTCCAACGACACTCATACACGCCGGGATTTACAATCGGTCAAAGTTAGGCAGATTCTAGTCCGATTAACTTGGACCCTTTATCGCCCTTTTTAACATTTGGACATGATCTGGCGATAGTAGGGTACAAGTCAGTCTGCAGTGGTCGTGCGGTGATTCCGAAAATATGTCTGAAGTCCCAACAAAAACATCCGATTTCACCCTTAAAACGACCACCAAAATACTAGATACGCCATCTGCGGAACAAGTGGAGTTCCATGATTAGATGGAGGTACTAAGGTTCACTTACCATCCGGATAAAAAGTGAAATTTACCGTTCAATTCACAGAGACACCCGTAAGACATGTCTTATCGCTGTCATGGCGTTCAAATCGTGACCCATCGACCTTATGACGTCACATCTGTGCGGGCGCACGCACGCATGCGCGACAAGCAGTATGCCGGCGACTGTTTCACATTCATTGTACCATTCATAAAACAGTCGTCGGAGTATATCATTTGCGAGGCTGGCAGAATGTCGCACGTTGCGGGCACTGTGCACAATTGCCTAAAGGGATAGACGTGGTGACCAAGCGTAATTTTTCGTGCGCTAAATTGCATTGTATAGTCAGCTACATGTACATGTACCATACATGTACATGTACACATACCGACACGCTCGCTTTGACACAAAGAGATCAGTCTAGCATGTCTAGTCTAGTGTAGAAAATGTGCCATCGTCTTAAAAAAAAATGCCGACCCAACTGGTGGTACATGTACCTGTAGTTCCAAGAGAAAGAAAAACTGGGGCCACGCTGATCACGATATGGAGGTCTTGCGAACACCAGGAGCGTTTCGAAGGGATGGTGTATAACTCCTGCATGTGGGCCTCCATATTGAGGCAGTTCTCCTCAATTCTTTTCTGCCTTCCCCAATATTTTCATTGACATCTAACCCAATTAAACCTCCCACAAAATCGATCAAAATCTGCCATGTTTTAGGGAGTGAACGGACAAAAAACGTAGCTGTTGTATGCACTGTACGTGGCCGATCATCGGTCAGTTCGCTTCGCTGCAAACTAGCGCAACTGTACTGTACAATCACAGGTAAGCAGAAGGAGATATTGAACCATACCACCATTTTGGCATGCATGCAAGCGATAATCGCTGTGTAGTTGATGCGATACAGGAAATGTCATTGTTTACACAGTGGTTTCCGCGTGGTCGCGGTTAAGCCTGTTCGATATGACGATATTTCCCGATATTTCGATATTTTTTTCATATCGAAAACCGTATCGGCCCCTTTAAAAATAACCGGAATATCGGCGAATTTGATATACCGAAGAATATCGCGATATAGGTCCTATGTTCCTTTTGGCCGCATTACGTGTGGATTTGTCCAGTTTACTTTGCTCGAAATTCCAGTTATTTTCAATTTTTGGAAGGTAGAATAGTATATAATATATCATGATGTACCATGGAGGAATAACAAAATACATACATGCACTAAACGTTTTCTAAACCCCGACATGACATCTCCGCTCCGCGCGATTTACCCTCCGCGCCGTACGTTGGCAAGTGCAAACAACGTCTTATTCCCAGTGTACAATGTACGTACGTACCCACATGCTTGCGAACTCATACTGAGATCGAGGGGTATGGCAATTGTTTGCTTTGTTGCTAGCCTTGGTCAAGTGCAAGCAACCGCACTGAATGCCATCGTCTTTCCCCAGTGTACAAGGCACACGTATGTGTAGTTTATACGTGTAGCGAACTGCGTCTTGAGAAAAGATTAAAACATGTGCCGCGCACCATTGTACATTGTGCAATGTCATGTCGTCTTCACAAAATATACGACACGATCGTTTGTTGACAGCTCACATGTGATCGTCCATGGTATTATCATCTGTGTTACTAATCAACAATGCTGAAATAGAAACAAACGCTAGTCTTTCTGGAGTGCCATAAAGTAGCCAACTGAAGGTAAATGTCGTAAAACTCCAAATACTCAACGAACGAAGGGAAGCCTTGTCAAACCGGCCCCCCGTTCTATCCTGCCGCTCCCTCAATCCCGGTGGCCCCGATCTCATGATGCCGTGGTGACTTCCGTCATGTAGTTTTTTTATTCCTCCGTTCTTCCGGTAATGAAAAAGTGACGTCATCACGATAATATCGAATATCGCGATATTTTTCTGCCGATATTTCGGTATCAAAATAAATGGATATCGAACAGCCTTAGTCGCGGTAGTTCTTCATGTACATGGAGGGGCTGTTTCCATTGGACTTTGTATCGTCCCTGATGACTTTCCGTGGCCGCGTGGATATCTTCCGCGACCGCTTTTATCCTGGTTGTTTTACATCAAGGTCACGGTAAGTTGACAGGGACGTTAGTTTACCGCGTGCCCCAATTGGACTTAATTTTGTCATTCTGAAGAAAAGTCGCGGTAGATTGACAAAAGTAAGTTCAATGGAAACACGGCTTAAGCCATATTGCTTACATCAGTGGTGGGTGTCATTTCTATGCCTCCACTCACACCATCATTTTTAGCAGTTAAATGTATCATAATCTGCAGGATGTGTGACAGTAACGAAATCCTGAACTTCCTAAACATTGCATATGAGCACCCACTCGATGTAAACAAAGGCAGGATTCATGACTCACAAAATACCATACCCTGGAACATCATCATAAAGATGTGCTTAACCTGCCAAATGACATCAGTGGCCTTGAAATCTAAGCAGTTCACATCAAACTAATAGGGCCTACTGTGCACCATGTGAATGTCATAAAATGTTAACTTATTGACTGTCTGGTTTGGTCAGCCTCCTAGGACAACCTAAAATTGATGAACTAGCATTGGTTGACAGGTAGCCTTGGGAAAATACATGTATGTGGGTCTATCCACACTATTGACCCCGTTTGGTGTGACACGGGAAAGGAATTTCAGATAATAGTTGTTATATAAAATAATTTAATATTTATTTTTGTTACAATACATATCAGTACCCATCAACAAGTATGTTTTAGCAAAAAAATCAACATCTCACGGAGTATTTAAGAAGTTAGACCTGGAATCATCTTCAAGATATTATGTTTGTAACATCAAACGTGTAACATTTCTGGACGGACATTTGTTTGAACATAATTGATATCACATCTTAATTTGTTAAATTACCCCCAAATTTTTATAATTTCCACTGATAACAATCCTGACATTGTTAGAGATGTAAACTGACCAACATTTTGGAATGTTACTAAATTCCTCTTTACCAGTCAATAATAAAATAACTTCCGTCCATGTTACAAACATAATGTCTTGAAGATGACCCTCTAATTTCTTATATATCCTGAATGTTATCCTATTTTTTATGTCAGTGTAATCACTAACAGCTCTGGAAAGCATCAAAAAAGCATTGGGGCAAAATACTTGATTTGATGTCCCTCTTCCATGTCTTACTCCTATTGTTATCTTTTGATGCTAAATGGTCCCTTTAGTGTGGACAGACCCATGTTGTAAATGCTAGTGGCATAATAAAATCCCAGCTCCGACAGATCAGTCATTTGTAGGAAGATTTTAGAACAATCAAACAGATTCATGTATAAAATTGATACCTATTAACCCCGACACCCTTCAGTGTTTTTCCTACATTGTATGGCCCTGATAAATCCAACAATTTCCAACAAAACAAATGATAAGCCAGCTAAATACATGAGCCACAAATTCCAAGTGTAAATGTTGTTAGATTCGGCTGTGTACATGTCATGTACCACATACACACCAGCCTTGGCATTTGGCAACTTCCTTGCTGTATTCAACAAAATACAACAGATATTTGTTTGTATGAGTCCTGCCAAATCCAACAAAATCCAACTGAAGTTTTACTTGCACCCTCCTACAAATGATGTAAAATACAACAAAAATCCAACACACCATGTACAGTACATGTACATGTTGTAGTCTGTATTGACTGCTGAATCTAACTACAAAAGTTTGGGTTTTTTTGTTGGTATTTTCTAATTACTTTTTTATATTACTATTGATGGATTTTGTTGGATTTTGTTGGGTGAGGGTAAAAGCTAACATAACTGTGCCTTGACTGAAAATTTCAACTTCCCCTACTTACAAGTACATGTACACGACTATAACAAATTATGGAAGAAAGATAATATTTTGAATGAATGAATAAAGCAAATACATGTACATGTAGTACACTATGCACTCAAGTTTTAGGCCTTCCTAAATTACAATGTACATGTACATGTACATGTATGTGCTACGTGCGAAAATTGATGTATAGCCGGACTCCCTATTATCGCGGCAACTCTATTATCGCGGCATCGGAAATTCCTTTTTTTTCCGTTGCCAAAACTCCTCCGACTGGCAATTTTATATCCAATTCATCAAGCATTAAGGACTTTCTGCTGATTTGTGTCAAAAAATGACGACTAAAAAATGTTGTGTCGGGACTTTTAACGATTTTTAATAAATATTCACGTTTTCCAAAACTTGTACATTTTGCCTCACCGTGTCTGCTAAAAGGTACCGTCTATATTTTAACATGAATCTTTAATGGAGCTCTGTCCATGGAAGTTCCATTGTCTGGTTCCCATTCTACAGCTGCAAATGCAAAATGACGCCGAAGGACGATATTTCCACCGCGAAATCGTAGAAACATTTACGGGATCAAAATAAGGACAGTGCGGTAAAACAAATAAAACGACGCACCGTGTAAAGTGAATGGCGCCCCCAATCGTCAATCAGTAGACTTGTCTCAGTGAATTTTGTCGCCTTCCAGGGGGGACAGGGTGTTAATAAATGATCTTGCAGGGCCTATAATCGTCTTTAATCAATTTGAACTTTACAGGGAAAATATCAGACTTTATTCAGGGGATGTTTTGGTCAAACATTAACCATGAATAAAAAAGTTGAAATCATTGTAAAAACACTGCCCACATACCGCGATAATACAGAGTCTGTACTCCGCCGAGCAATGACGAGCAATGATGTGCATGTCTATTTTCACAGGCATCGCATGGGAATAAACCAAACCACCGTCAGATTTTTTATGTCAGTTTAAAAAGAGCAAGAGTTATACAACACAAAAGACAGGACAATTCAGGAAGGTTAGTGAGCAATCTCTATCCGATCGGGAAACGTGATATCACCCTGATAAGTACCGCGGTAATACAGCGTCCCACCCTACATGTACATCAAATAAATGAATAGTCTAGGAATAAGGAGCATCCCACTTCTAGTTCAAGGTTTTATACATGTACATATTGTATGCACTTATTAACCCTAACTGTAACCTACATCATTTTTCCTCTATGTAGCCTGAATCCTCCAAAATCCTCTAATGGGGACCACTGCCTGAATCCTGCAAAATCCTCCTGGTTTTTTTGTTAACACCCCAATAACCTAAATCCCCCGAAATCATCCAGCATAGGCTGATGACCTGGATCCTCCTAACGCGCGCGTGTCAATGCAAAAGGTGATCGCACAAATAAGTAGTACATTTGTGCAAGGATTGTTGTAAAAACAGTGACTCATTATCCGTTGAGCCCCTTGCGGTGCTCGTCCGTGACCCGGATTCCAGCATTTTTAGTAATTTCCCTCTTAAATGTCAGTGCCTAGGCCTACACCTGCTCATTTTGCCCTCATTTATTACATGCGGGTGATTTGGTTTCAATTTTACTAAAAATTGAAGGAAAAAATGTGTGTGTGTGTGCGGGGGAATCTGTTTTCAATAAATGCTAGATACATGTACATGTATTTATGTCAGGTCGTATGTTTATTCAAGTTTGTACGTGTACTTAAATGATAATGTCAAATCCACCTACATGTAAATATGACAAAATCCAACAGATGTACATGTTTATGTACATCAGTACATGTACAATGTACATGTATATACCCTGCTGATTACAACAATATCCATGATTCAACACACATGTACGAAATGTATACATTCCAGGGCAAACTATTGACGGCACACTATTGTGAAATGCCTAAATTGGAAAGCCGGGGATAGTTATTCCACTGGGTACATTTACCAGTTCTTGGATCGCTGGACTTTGGATCAAAGGTTTGGTACTTTTCGTTCATCAGTCATTTCTCATCTTCCTTTTGTGTATTTTGTTTTCCATTTCTGCAGGTATAGATTTCAAAATCAGAACGATAGATTTAGATGGCAAGAAAATCAAGCTACAAATATGGTGAGCATTCTTAAGAAGTTCTACATGATCTTGTTTAAAACCACTTTCAGGAAATTTGTCTAATTTATACTGTAGGTGCCAAGTGTGAATTCGAATTTAAACCACAAACATTTTGTTTTTTGATTGAACTTGATGTATTTGTTACAGTTGCGGTCGAACGTTTACATGTACATACACCGCAGTCCTGCAGGCAAATGGGGTGGGGGTGGAGGGGGGAGGGGGGGGGGGCGGGAGGGGGGGGGGGGGGGCTGCGAGTAGGGACTCAAAAACTGCTTGCCTAAAGTTCCTGGTTTACTACTGCTACATGTATGTGTCACATGACATAATTCAATCCTTGTAATTCTGCACTGATTCTTGCCTATAGGGACACAGCTGGCCAGGACAGGTTCCGGACCATCACAACTGCCTACTACAGGGGGGCAATGGTAAGACTCGTCAAGATTTCCACAGCATAATTTGAAAATCGAGATTATGGTATTTGCTGAAAGTGCAGGTTAAAAGCTTTAATTTGATAGATTGTGTGTTATGGTATCTCATTCCCAGCCCCCGATACAACCGTTTGGAGTTGTCAGAGTCTTAACCCCTTGTTTTGAGAAAATGAAGCTCAGTTTGTGATCTGTGCACACTTGAACCAGAGTTAAAAAAAAAAAATCCCCCCCAAAATAATTCGCGAAGCGATTCAGTTTTAACAAATTGGGATATGATAGAATAGGGTCTAGTAATTCTTACAAATTCACTTCAAAATCAGATTTTAAATACTCAACACAATATTTCACTGTCAACTACTTAAAACTCCAAATATAATGTGTATTAAAACCCTAACCCTCCAGGGTATTTTGGCTAGAAACCCTGCCAGACGCATCAGATTGCATACTTTGTCACATTGACTTGTGTGCAGAGTGCAGCAAGGTCAAGCTGTCACCACAGATGCACTGTGCTGCGTCTGGCAGGGTTAGGGTTAGTTCCTCTGGGTGAAAATTCCGTTATTTGCAATATTCGGTTTGAATAAACTTAGGATAACCAGATTTTAAAATGTCCGATTTCTGCATCGCTACATTTAATTTTGTTAAGCGCTGGTCTTTTGAATTTGTTCAGGTCTGCTGAATTTCTTGTGCCGCAGTTATCTGCACTTGCCAGTGGTCCATTGAAATCTGAATAAATTTGCATGTCTGGTTTTAAAATACTCCCCAAAGTTGTTTTCCATTGAAAGCCTCTTATCCTTTTTGTTATACAACATAAATTGCTTATTTACATTCCCTTAAGTTCTCTACTAGCATAAGACCAAAGACGCTTCTAATTTGAAGAGTTTCCGTGTTTCTATTTCAGGGGATCATGTTGGTGTACGACATCACAAACCACAAGTCATTTGAGAACATCGGGAATTGGATAAGGAATATTGATGAGGTATGTGAAAATAAAGCGGGTACTTTTTGACTCGACTCCAACTTTAAAGTAACTCGTAAACACAGAACTGGAAAGTCATTTGTGCATCTATAATTTAACTTCAACTGCATTCTGTTGGTGCATTTCTTTTGCCAGTCAACATGAAATTATGGCCCAAAGTGATGTTTTCCCTTTTTTCTTACAAAGGTACGTGCACACAATAGCCCTTCACACACTCCTGAGGACGGACAGAGCACACTGTCCGAAACGTCGAGTTTCACACTCACCCCGGTTCTTTTCAGAACCACATTTCTTCCTAGAAGAGATTTATTTCACATGGTGTTAACCGCAATCCCAGTCTCTCTCAGCCCTTCACATGACGCCCAAAACTCGCAATGATTGAGAGATTGTTGCAATGATTGAGAAATGTTACAAAATGGCCATCGTGTGAAGGGAAACCAGTGCCCGAGACTGACCAACATTCCTTGCGAGTTTCTCTCAAACATTGAGATTTTTTGGAGGAGGCCTCAACCCATGACAAAATCAACTTTCAATAATCACTTGATTGTGCATGTGATCGTGTCGTGCCATTTCGCGAACACGATCACGCGCTGCTAGCTAGTGTACTAAACTACTGGTATACTTGTACCATTTTCCACCTCATCCAATAGCAGTAACCGGCTAAATGATTTATACGTTCATCTGGAAGAAATTCACAAGCTTTTTTAGTTCCTGTCATGTGAAACCTTGCAAATGTTTTTTGGAATGTGTAATGGTAAGCTGAACAATCGGTACTCGTAAGGTACAATGTAGGTCTCAAACATTGCGAGTTTTTTTTTGTGTCATGTGAAAAGGGCTTTCAGTGTTTGTTGTCCAATAACAAAAAATTAATATTGACAAAAATATCAGACGAAAATATTGAATCAGAAAAGACCAGCACAGCTATTTTGCAGATGGGCTCTGACCAGAAATAAGAACTTTAATTTTTATAGACCTACATGTAAACGCCTGCATTTATTTACCTGTTTTTCTCTTTGTTATGTACATGTAGCACGCCTCGTCGGACGTAGAGAAGATGATTCTGGGTAACAAGTGTGACATGGAAGACAGGAGGGTAGTCACAAAGGATAAGGGTGAACAGGTAAATGCTGACGACCTGACACTGTCTCTGTTGGAGTTGCTGTCACTATGACCCTGGGGGCGTAGGGGTATTCAAACCGTGGACGAAAAATGTTGGAGAACAAAAGAGAACAATATCGTCCGCGATTCCCAGCGTACATCCGTGATTGGCATTGTGTACAAAACATATGGAGGTCTTCCGAAAAAGTTAAAGTACAAACAAAAGATGTAAGCACGTGTGCAGATCTTTTTCACCCATGTGACCAGATAGTATAAAAAAGCAAACAAAACCATCACGTGTAGACCGTCATTGAGTGATTGTAGTACATGTACATGTATGTATCGTATGAGTACAGAAAGGCACCGTGAAATATTTTGAGCTAGATTAAGCAATCTTCGTGCCGATATGTTGACATGACTGGTTACTACCAAAGGAGCTTTTTCAGCTTGATGGTGTTAACCCCCTTCTGCCTGGAACCGGTGTGCCATGTGGGCTTGTGCAGCCAAGCATAACCACCACAATAACCGAACAACGGATTGAATATGCAGAAAATACATGTATAGCCGTCGATTTTTTTTTTTTTTTTTTTCAAACTGGCTATAGCTGACATCCGTATTCAGTGGACTGACCAAGAAAACCATTTTTACAATGCTCGGCACTCGGGAGCCATTATAAATGCTTGCTTGGAATCAGTTGTCATGCCAACACAATATTTCACTGTCAACTACTTAAAACTCCAAATATAATGTGTATTAAAACCCTAACCCTCCAGGGTATTTTGGCTAGAAACCCTGCCAGACGCATCGGATTGCATACTTTGTCACATTGACTTGTGTGCAGAGTGCAGCAAGGTCAAGCTGTCACCACAGATGCACTGTGCTGCGTCTGGCAGGGTTAGGGTTAGTTCCTCTGGGTGAAAATTCCGTTATTTGCAATATTCGGTTTGAATAAACTTAGGATAACCAGATTTTAAAATGTCCGATTTCTGCATCGCTACATTTAATTTTGTTAAGCGCTGGTCTTTTGAATTTGTTGACATGACTGGTTACTACCAAAGGAGCTTTTTCAGCTTGATGGTGTTAACCCCCTTCTGCCTGGAACCGGTGTGCCATGTGGGCTTGTGCAGCCAAGCATAACCACCACAATAACCGAACAACGGATTGAATATGCAGAAAATACATGTATAGCCGTCGATTTTTTTTTTTTTTTTTTTCAAACTGGCTATAGCTGACATCCGTATTCAGTGGACTGACCAAGAAAACCATTTTTACAATGCTCGGCACTCGGGAGCCATTATAAATGCTTGCTTGGAATCAGTTGTCATGCCAACTGATGTCACACTTTGGTACCCTATACAGAAATCCTGCACTTAATAATCCAGTTCAACTTATTTGTCACATGTAACCAGAGGTGCGTTCCACTCACGCGAACGTTGCCAACGTTTGCCAACTACACAAACTATTTTCCCATTGGGTGTGCACAAACATTTGGCGAACGTTGGTGAATGTTCGCATTGTCTTACAAAAGTTTCAAGTGTGAAGAGTGCGGCATTGAGTTGCCGCACATTTCTGGCTTTTGAAGGAGTCACGAAGGTTCCTTGCAGAAATGCCTTGGGCCTGGGGTTAAACTTAAACATATGTACAAATTCTACTCTTCAAATCCCCCCCCCCCCATACGCAGCACGATATGGGGGCCAATGGGTGCCCCCTTGTCCGTATACCCTAAACAAACTCCCCCAAACACCCCCCCCCCCCCCGCCCCTAAATATCTGATCAACACAAAAGGGGGTTCCCTCCGTCCCATATCTTGCTTCAAATAACCCCCCTCCCAAAAAAAAAATCAAATGCATAAAATAAACAGTAAAATAGCCTCAGACTGAAGCAAAAGAAGTTCGTTGTTCAAAATTTGTCCTAGAGTTGGACAGGCCGGTTTTAAATCTACCCTGTTGGGTTTAAATCTCTTTCCCTGTCATTCTGTTTGTTTCTAAGCAGGCAATTATAACATGTTACCTTTTAGCAGAGGTTTTTGCCTTTTCCCGTTGTAGTGTATGAAGCACTGTATGCTCGGTGCTTTCGGAGAGCCTGCCGGAATATATTCACAGGCTTTACTCGGGCGGGAACCGAACCCAGCTTACTAGTGCAGACGTCTTAACCACTCGACCACTGAGCTTGCCAGGGTCGCCTGGCCAATTCGAATCCAATGTAGCAACAAGTACCGCGTAATCAATGTGGAATTCCCATGGGCTCTCAGAAAGCACTGAGCATACAGTACTTAATACACTACGCCAGAAAAGGGGCGAAAAAAATCTGATTTACATCAGCCCCAATGCAAATTCCATCTTCACAATAAGTTATCTTTCGTTTTACCCCCTTAGCTTGCGATAGAGTATGGAATCAAGTTCATGGAGACTAGCGCCAAGGCTAGCATCAATGTAGAAGAGGTAGGCATGGAGCAATTTGGATTACTACACCTCATACGGCATATTCATGATTCAGAGCCATATTCTCACTGGTCCATTCACCATCACGTGGCAGCCGCTATTTTTGCTGTTTACCAAGCGCACACACGAGTATTCACGCACAGGGTAAATACGCATGCGTAGTAGACTAACACATGGGTTACCCATGCGACAGTCTACTACGCATGCGCTTTACGAAGCAATCGTGGAACTGTTGCACGGGTGTAGTACGCGAACATCGCCCAAGCTACATACACATGTATGAAAGATGGCGGATGGCGCCTGAAATTGTAATGGCAACTGAATATGTATGAAGTATATAGTAAAACAAATATAACATGGTTTATTTCGGATGGATAGTCGATATTGGCTCCTCTCGGTATTGGAAGTTGACAAGCTAGTTCCCGAGGCGAACAACTTCCAATACCTCTAATTTTATTATTTTTTTAATGCAAATCGCCCATCACAAGGCCAAGGGCCACTCGAGGTGTGGGCTACAGAGGAAAGTGTGGAAGAACCAGCCCCTCACACCGAAACAAGACAAGATAATATGATCTCTTCACAGTATGAATAGGGTCGGGATGGGTAACTAGTCCACTGCAAGGCCTGAATAATGCCTCTACCCATATTAAGTGTAGAAGTGCTGTAGCCCAGGACTGGGCTCATATTCACAACTTGCAGAATTACCCGCAGGCCACGAATTCAATGCTCCAAACCACTAGGCCATGGCACTTCCCCGGCATATCCACTATCTCAAGTGTTATTTCCTTCCTCGTCTTGCCTGGAGTGATTCTTGGCAACATGGTAGTAAAGTGATAGATCCCTCAGCTTTCAAGTATTCTTAATCTTTCCTTTTTTTTTTTTTTTTTTTTTTTTTTTTTTACCCTTGTTTCTACTTTTTCTCCTTTTTTTTTCTTGAAATCCCTAATTTTTAATTTTTTTTCCACAACTCCGAAAAATAAAATCTCGTTGAATTTTTTTATAAACAGTGTTACACACTCATATAAAAATCACACAATGAAGGGCTTGGGTGCAGGAGTACCGCAACTTTACTTCCAAGAGCTTAGTTGAGGATAGAGCACAAGTGTTGCGAGTACAGAACATGCCAAATGAGGCTTGTGATGCTGCGGACATGGATGAGTATCAACGAAAACTACTGAAAGCCCACAAAAGTCCTACTTTTATCCTGATTTTGTCCTCCAAAGTTCTACTTTTGTCCATTTTGTGTGTGTGTGATAATTTTGATGCTACTATTCTCCTACCTTTCATCTTTCAACCGCAGGCTTTTGTAACTCTAGCGAGAGACATCAAGGCCAAAATGGACAGGAAGCTCGTAAGTTGTCAGCATTTTTATTATATTTGTCATATTACTTTAAAATCAATGTTGAGGATTTGCCTTCAGACCCGTCTTTGAAAGGATCTCCTTAAGTTGTTAATTTTTGATTTTTGACAGAATCACACATGGATACATGCCTTTTTATAAATTGACAAAAGGTCTGTACGTCATTGCGTAGTTTATTCATGTAGCATTTCATCTACGTCTGTCTCTATACTTGGTACTTCCCCAGGAAACTGCTACTATGTAAACGATAGCTAGAAATTCTTTACAATGGATATTCAGGAAATGGTGCAACATGTACTTTTGCTTATTTGTCAAATCATCGGGCACATGTTGTGTTGGATCAACATTTATTTTTTTAAATTTATTTATTGTAATCTTTATTTACCGAGGGTAGTCCATTTCAGTTTAGATAAACTGCTTTCCAAAGGGGCCCTCACTATATGTATGCCGCATACATTATGCAACAATATGTATGCCGCATCACATACATTATTAGAAGAGATATTTTAGCCCTTTCCCGGCTTAGTGTATGAAGCACTGTATGCTCAGTGCTTTCCAAGAGCCTGCGGGAAAAAAATTCACAGGCTTACACGGGTGGGACTCGAACCCAGGACCACCTACTTACTAGTGTAGAAGGGCAAACAATTTTTGCTTGCATTAGAAAGAGCATACTGGGCTCCTCATTTTGATTTATAACACCTCATCCACAGATTCTGTGTCTTGATTGGCCGAGAGCGAGTCACATGGCATTTTCTATTTTTGCTATCTTACTGTGCACGGCCAAAAGTACTATACCCATAGCAACCAAAGTACTATACCATTAGCAGGGCTCGACCTTAGCACTAGCCCGGCGTACAATGTCTAGTAAAAACTGCTCCGGGCTAGTGAAAAGCACTCTTTAACTTGCCTGGCGGGCTAGTTAAAAAAGCATACCTACCTGCTTAAAATTGTCACTTTTGCTTGATATGAATCAAACAAACGTTCTTTGTAAGTTTGAGTGAATCTTCTTGTTTCATTTAATGACCGAGTACAGCGCTACGGCGTCCCACACACAGTCAATACTATGCCGAGCCGCCACGCTAGCGCTAGCGCTAGCGCTATGCATGCCGCTCGCTGTCTCACAGCAGCTAGCTTGTGTCCCGATGGCAACATGTGTACGTGCGTACACGTGTATGCCATTCATTGCGCACGTGATGCCACAAGCGCACATGACTTGTACAAGGTTGGTAGTCTCATATCAAGTCCAGAGTGTGTTGTGCACTTTTTTTGCCAAATGCTGTACGCATGGGACTGGTTTGGTGTGGGAAGAAAAGTACAGTGAAAGTGCACACAAAAAAGACTATGGATCTTTTCTCAATGCTCGAAATCGATACGGCTGACACTGAAACATATTTATTTTGTACATCATCAGTGTTTGAAAAAAATTATTAAGGACCGTCACATTTTTGGCCCATGTCAATTTGAAGGAAAACGCCAACTAATATTGGCGGAATAATGTCATGAATGTCTATAAGACGCAGCGAACCGTACGCGGCCGGCTATACAATCTTTGGTACGTACTATACTGAAGCCAGCTTTGATTATGGGTGCACCACACTAATTCCAGCTCCATTGACAACAGTGTAAAATCAACAAAGTTCAGGGCCCAATAACCTGTACCCCAGCATCACTGGGGTCTACACAAACAAATGCCACTTATTGTCTGATCTTTTGTCTGTCCATTTCTTTTCTATTTTTAGGGGGTTAACCAATTACATTTTTAATTATTGACACAAAACAAACCCACCTCCAAAAAAGTCCTATTTCCCAAGCTGATCAACAGCCATTTTTAACATGGCATATCCCTCCACTTTCTCTGGCAAATAGGACCCATTTTTCAACAGTAATTTTATCAAGTCTGCACACAGATGGAAGCCCAGAAACCAGGGAGTTGATGCTGGGCTATGTTTACACAATCCCACAATTTTTTGAGGCACAAACTCTCCTTTTTCAAAAAAAGTTGTGGGTATACATTTTATGTTGATGAGCTGGCGCATAAATTCGGACATGAATTAGTGTAGTGCACCCTTATGGGCCCAACCGGGGAATTCCACGTGCATACTGAGCATGCGCATCGGCACTTGACCTCAGCGACCATGAGCCATGCATGCAGTGTGAATGAAAGAAGGCATGGGCGCGTGTACTTTGTGTGCGAAGATTTGTGCGTGTGGTTTGTACCGGGCTGGTGTACGTGGATGGTGAGAAGTTTTATTCACTTGGGTCTTTACATTTTCCGTCATGTGGCGATATCTAAATGTATCCAATCCGTCCAAAAAAGGGAGCAAAAGAGAATACGATGCAAACTAGAGCAAAAATAAAAGACAACGTGTCTACAGACAAGACTGGGAGCGGGACTTTGGCTGGCTTAGCTACGATGGAAATACGATGTTTTGCCGTGTTTGCCGCGAAATGAAACTGACCATCGTTAATGGGATATTTACAATGTCCATTAAATGTGGGCTAGTAAAAATTTCTGCGGGCTAGTAAAAAACCCAGTTAACTTGCCCGTTGGACTAGTTAAAAAAAAGCTTAAGATCGAGGCCTGATTAGCAACCAAAGTACTACAGTCGACTCTCGGTAATAAGAGCTCGGTTAACACGAGAACCCGGTTAAGACGAGAATTTTCGTTGGTCCCGACCGAATTGTGCACGTTCTTATGGGAGAAAATTTCATTAATACGAGCTCTGTTTACGCAAGAACTCGGCTAAGACGAGCATTTTTTGCGGCCCGATTGAGCGCAAATGCATGTATTGTCATCTATTTTCCACGAACATTTTGGAAAACAACCTGTCAATCAGCGAATCCATTCAATTTGAAAAGTAATTGTAATGTTGGTTAATTCTGCAGTGCGGTTTTCACTCCGCGTACACATCACCTGTTTGTCTCATGCCGCAATGATAATGGCGCAGTCATATTCCTCGCTAATCCTGCTCTGCGGTTTTCACTCCATGTAGACACAGCTGTTTGTGTCTCGAACGTGCCGCTAGAGGGGGCTATTAAAAGGTGGACAATGGGCGATTGCGGTTCCCGTGCCGCTATAGAGGGGTTTGTTTATGGCGGCTTTCATGCCGCCGGAACGCGTAAACTGTGAAAACAGTAGCCTGCACTTCCTTTCGTTCCCCTTCCAGCCAGCAGGAAAAAAATTACCCAACCATGCCAAGGCAATCATGAAAAGCAGAATGTTTGGCGCCCTCTTTTGTTCAGTTATATCAATTCCGTTTGTAACTCAAAATATTTAATTTACCCCCAGGATTATCAATTAATTTTAGAGCTTATTAATCCCCAATAGTCGCACCCCAACATTTCAAATTTTACCGTAAAAAATAGTCATTAATGAAGACCCCCCAAGATCGAGAAACGCCCTCTGTTGTCCACAAAAAATGCACTGGTTTCCTCCCTTTTGTGCCTTATGCTAGTTTCCGTGATGGTTACCAACTAACAAGAGCCGCGGCCCCATCAAGATTTTTGTGTATGATGGAAATACTTACGTGCGTGTAGCTAATAATGCAGTGGTTTGCAGTGATCTTGGCAGCTCAAATCGCCTGGTCAGCGAACTCCAGAGGTTTTGTTCTTGTGCTCCGGTGTTGTTTTAATAAATATTACTGCTTGTTTTATTAAAAATCTGCTTGCAACATTTTCATACATGTAACCAATATAAAGCAATACAATGTTATCGACACGATGTGCGTGGCGTTTACTTCGTGTTTGGGGCCTATCCACGCATCACATTTATACAAAATAAAGGGGAAAACCTGCAGCCCGGATAGGACGAGAGCCCGGATAATACGAGATATTTGCGTAAGTCCGGAAGACCTCGTATTAACGAGAGTCGACTGTATACACATGGCGCGGTATTTGTGTGCAGATGCATGCATGTGTGCGCGTTGTGCGTAACGCGTATTGTTCCAAAGTGCCAGCGCTACAGAGCTAGGTTCAAACATTTCGTTTTGAAAAGAGAAAATACATTTTCCACTAATTTTGTAATAAAATTTACTGCTTTTATCTCGTGGTGTGGTAAAACTAGCCTCCCTCGGTGATCTATGGAGCATTCTATTTTCCCTTGGCTTCGCCTCTGGAAAATAGAATGCTCAATGGATCACCTCGGGAGGCTAGTTTTACTACACCACTCGAAGCAGTAAATATTTGTGTAATATCACTCAGTTTGACATCCTGATGAATATGGACATTATGTGGGTGAAAACATTGACAGTTCCTATTGATTTCCACTGTATAAGTCATGTTTAAGGGCCTGTAACTCAAAAGTAACTCTGGCGACTTGACTCATTTTTGTTGGGTCGGGTCACATTGACGTCAAACCCAATGCAAATTCCATCTATTACTATACCTCATACATGTTCAGGAGTGAGAGCTGAATTCTAACTGGTCAATTCACCATTACATGCCAGTAGGATCCATCGATATACACGATAAAAGCTATTAAATCGATAAGCATCGATATCACTTTTTTAATGATATCGGGAAATTTGAAATTCCGATATTTGAAAATAATATCGGAAAATATCAAAAAATCAGTAAAAAAAAGAATAGAGTAAATTGGCGGCGCTTTCGGATTGTAATTGAGAAAACTTGTTTGTAGTATTAACCTTGTTTTTAAAAACAATGTACAACAGGAAACTGAAACACTATGCGATGGCAAATTGCACTCATCACTGCAAATTGTATACCGTACGCAGCCATACACAGATGACTTGAATAGCAACTCCAACGATTCCCAACTTTTCGTAGGTTTCGATTTAATTGAGAAGAGCTATGTCAAATAAAACAGATACTTGTCAAGATCCTAATTTTTGACGCCGGTTTTTATGTAAAAAAATGCATTTTTGTTGCCTTTCTTTCTGCGAGTCTATCCCAGTTTCGTGAAAATGAGCGTGACGTCAAAGCTCATTTACATCTAATGAATATTCATTTCTGACGCATTACCGGTGAGCATGCAACAACGCGACGCGTGCACATGCACATAACATCGCGTGCAGCTTTCTACGGTACTACATATTTTTTTGCATTTCTCAACAGCGCCGCCAGTGGCCAATTTGTGGAAAGTTTTCATAAACTCGAAAGAAAATGGTCATAATTTCTCACAAAATAACGCAACATCGAGACGCAAAACAAACATGATTTTGTAGTGAATAAGTAATTTATTATATATTGAACACAATAACATTTAATTCTAACACTTTTCAAAACCGTTGGAGTTGCTCTTTAAGAATGGGCATGCCCTGGCTAGATTTCATCTGGATGAAAAAAAAAAGATTGGCAAGCACAGCGATTTTTCACTGGCTATGAGGAAATTCCCAAATACCCTTGTGCATAATATGCAAAGTCACTATTCTAATGGTCTAGTTTGGTCTTAGCCCACAAATAGGGCCCAGATAACTTGTTTCACTGTTCCTTACCCCTGACCCCCTTAAATGACTTTCGTATGGCCCTGCTAAATCAAACAATTTCCAAAAGCATATTTTGTTGGATTCTTCAGTGTATCACCTACACACAGCCTTGGCATTTTGCAGCTACCCTGCTGAATCCAACAAAATACAACAGGTATTTGTTTGTATGAGCCCTGTCAAATCCAACAAAATCCAACAAATGTTACTAGAAGTCTGCTTCCACCCTCCTAAATACAATGTACGACAAAATCCAACAGGTATATTTAACTGCTAATTTGCTGAATACAACAACATTGAAAATGCCATGTAGTTTGTGTTGACTTCTTTTTACCATTGTTGGATTTAGCAGGGTCAGGGCTAACAGCGAAGTGAATTATCCAGTACACACCCTTGGGGCTATATATTGGTCTTGGGGTCTGCTCACCTATTCCTAAAATTCTCGACTCGGTCAATTAGTCCAGTATGAATTTTGAGCCTCACTTCAGGGAACTATTGTCATGAATTCAGCTCTCCCACATTTTATAATCATTTTTTTTTTAAGATTAAACCTGGGTCTTCTTCCACCTTCACAGGATGCAGGGGGTCAGGCTAAGGGCAGCGGAGGAGTGCAGCTCACGTCAACTACGACGCAGAGGAAACGGGAGTGGAAGTTCTGCACGCTACTGTAATGTATCTAGCTGTCTTACCGTCTGTTTTTTATGATCGTCACAAACATTTCGTCTTGACGGCACAAGATTGGCTTCTGGGTAAGGCCCCTTCCAATACTTGGAATACTATGCCGAGTTTGAACTCATGGGAGAGGCTTTGATGGGAGTGTGTTCAAGATGTTTGGCTGGAGCATCTTGGGCAGTTTGGCTTGAGAAAAGCGACTTGTGCGAGTACAGGAAGGTGGTGGGCTGTTGAAAAGCTGCAAAGCATGAGTTCACGGACAAACTGCAAGGGGAATGTGCATCGTCAGACGTGTAGGATTCTCTTTGTGTGTTGGGTCGTGTTCTTCATGGCCGTCACAAAATTTTAATTGACCGGTATTTTGACATTTCAGTGGCAAATTCAAAAGGTAACTGAGGCTAATCTTCAAACTCCTGCAACTGCCCCCCCCCCCTTTTTATTTATTTATTGTTTTATTTACAAATGTCAAAGCTACAGAATCCTGCAAAAGTCCCCTCTCTTTTCAACAATTCCGTTACACAACTCCCCTCCAAAAACAGTTCGTAAGAAGTGCCATGACCCTTGACGTAGACTCCTAAATCCGCCACTGAAATGACATTGCCGTACGCTTTTTCAAACTCATCCAAATCCAACTTGCTTTTCATTCTGACCAACTTGGTCATTTCAAGCCAAGCAAATACCAATCAGAATTGGTTACGCTTGCAGAATTTGTGAAGTACAGACTTGATGCCCAGTGAATCTCCCTTCCCATAACAATTTGTCATCTGGCAGAATGCCTGGAACATTAGGCATTTGCCAAGATCGATCAATTTTCCCATATTTATCTTTTTTTTTCTATTTCCAAGCTAATCCAATAGATGCATGTATCCTGTAAATACAAAACGTTTGTGCTAAACAGTGTATCTTAACCAGTTCGGGTCGGAGGACGTGTTAACACGATCTGGCTGTTTTTTATACACGGGCACGGCTGACAGGTTAAAACGTCATGCGGTGACGTCTCAACATACTAATCCCTCATTTGTTTTGTACACACACACACACACACACAAAGTCCGAGAAGTCTGTGGAGGCGGACCATGTGTTGAACTTGGCCACTGTGCACGGCCTGTTCTACAATTTACGCTCCGGTGGGCGCACCCGGAGTATTGAAATATGAGGTTTCGGTAAGAAATATTGTACAAATACTGTTGAAATGACTCTTGCAAATCAGTATTTGTGGCGTTTGGCTGTATATCAGAAGTTGGCTGCTGTATTTTGCCTTTTTTTTTTAAATAGAAGTTTTCGGCAAAAATAATCCTGGCGCGAACTGGTTAAAAAAAACTTTGACCCGAAAAAAGGGAAGAGGTTATTAAAGTAATTGACGGGATATTTGTAGGGTAGGGGATGCACGATTCTTCCAAAGGTCTCCATCAGGTCTGCATGGCTTTTTCATATTGAGAGTCACTGGCCATTTTGCCGAAGTCTCTCATTCGGTCCAAACGTCGGCCCAATCCTGAATTACTCAGCCGAAACAAAACCAGATCCAGAGAAAACACAGATGTTCCGATGCAGCATCAACTGTGGTTCACTTCAACGGATTTCTGCACGCCATGTGACTGAGAAATACATCGGAAGTTTCCATGGCAGTTCAGAGCAAGAGTTGTTACGGAATTATCAAATGCTTTGTGGAACTCGTTTTTTGCTTCGCTTACCAAAGGTGCTCCTCTGTTTTTTTTATTGTAAAAGTTCCAGGGATTCTAATGAAACCACTGATGAGTCCGAAATTGATAGCACATTGTGTTGGGTAATTTGGGGGTCAGAGATCAAACTGTATTTAAGTAATGATTTCACCAGCCCCAGTACCCATGTTTGTTTTAGCATAAGTGCCTTTTTATACTTGAATTGGTGGCTATTTTACGGTCGTTTTCTGACTCTCAAAAAAGCAATTTAGTACTGTGTAGAGAGCAAGGGATTGTGCACATCGAATAGACCAGGTTAAACCACGTGTGCACACACACAGTAGGCTTGACTGGTTTACTTGAATCAAAACTTTAATAGGATCACTACGCTTCCATGGTCTATGACACCTGAAAAACATCCATGGTTCATTTGGTGCCTAGCCAGGGGTCGATTTCACGAAACTCATCGTAAATTACGATGCATCGTAAAGTTGCGATGTGCCTTAGCCCTGCGATTAATCGCAGCTGCGATGCATCCTGCGATCGATTTCACCAAACTCATCGTAACAGTGATGTATCGCAAGACTATTTTTAGCACATTACGGTGACTGTTTCATGTATGTATTATTTGAACAAGAAACAGTCGTCTGGTTACCAGCAAAGAGTCGTCAAATTTTCTCTAAAAAGAGTTTTGGATTTGATTGTAAAACAAAATGGCGGTCGATAATGGTTGATTCGACTACAAAAAAATGCTTGAGACAAACAGTTGTTTGACTGGAATTTTCTGCTAATTTGTCAAGGTAAATCACATGTATGTAACAGTACATTATACATAGATAATTTTACGATTATTATCACATGATGTTGGTCTTATTTTTTCACTTGTCATGCCGTAAAACTGGCTTCGAAAAGACACTTCATAACTTATGACGACCCACAGACACGTCTTAACTTACGACGTGTTCCACGCCGTTGTCAAGGTACTTACGATGGGTTCAACTCATCGTAAGTTTCGTGAAATCGATTTTAAGAAGCATCGTAAGTTGCAAAGGGTTATCCATCATAAGTTGAGTTACGATAGTGCTTCGTGAAATCGACCACTGACTCTTAAACTGCCCTATGGAATTTTGTGTAGTAATATTTGGCTTGGGTCATACTTAGAAGAGACATTTTTTTGCTCTTTCCCAACGAGAGCGCGAACAGCACTGAGCATACAGTGCTTCATACACTACGTCGGGAAATGGCAAAAAATCTTTCTTCTAATTTACATCATCCCCGACGCAAAATTCTCTCTTCACATTGGGTCGCACTTTTTGTGTTCCGTGTCAAATTATAACTGACGTGATTGGACTGTATTTGACAAAGCTGTGCTTATGTGATGCAAACGCAGGCTTGTAGTTATCTGCAGGCTTATGTTGACTTTCTGCCGAGTCAATGTTGAAGGCTAGCCTCATCAGATTTTGGGATTCTGGGGTTCAGAACGAGCTGCTAATGCTTTTGTCTTCCTTTTCTATATTATTTAATGCAGTTAATTGATGTAACCATGTGCATGTATACATTATATCTGCCTCTCCTTTAAGAATTGAAAACAAACAAAATTCTGTTAGTTTGTCTGTAGTCCTGGGTCAGTTGAAAAAAATGTTGCATTCCCAGAACATAAAATACAGATTGTATTGTGATTTTTTTTTTTTAAAGAGAAAAATTAAAACTAATGCTACAGATTTAAGCAGAATATTCACAAAGTAACGTGTAACAACTTGCCTGCCTTAATAAAAACTGTCCGCTACTATTTATTTGTCTAAAATTAAGTAAATCTAAAATGGCCACACTTCCCTAGCATAAACCGTGTATTTTGGCGTATCGGAAACACTTGTTAAGATATCAAAAGTGCTGGTAATTTTGTCATTTTGTTCTAGTCAATTTCTGTTAAGGCACAATATTGCTCCTTTATCTGGTTCAGATGGAATGAGCATTATCCTTTGCAAATAATACTTCAATTGTATCTGTGTTTGTTTAGTATATATCAACAGATGAATGGCATCTTCTTGATCTCAAGACAACGTTTGTATGCACAGCAGACACAATTGGCAGTGCTAACCAAAAGTCTGTGCTTACTGTCGAAGGATGTTTTGTGTCGGTTTCATCGAGTTTCAATGTGGGAACTTTTGCTCAGTAAATTTATCTGCTAAGTAGCGGAGAACCAGTGACATGCAATTGACATTGCACAGCGGTTTGGCTGGTAACCTATTTTTGCTAAGGCAAACTTCTGCGGGTCTAACAGATATGCTTAAAATTCCCATACAATTAGGACCAGCCAGTTTTTTGCAGAACCAAGGATTCTGTCCCGTCGGGGATTGCACAGATTTTTTTGACTTTCTCAGAGGCAGAAAATTCACCACAAAGTAGAGCATTTTTTGTCATAGAGATCCATAGAGACTGAGGTAAAAACAGTGAAACCCATTGTACCGAGATCTAGAGAATGATTTTTTATTTTTTTTTGACATGTAAATAATTTATCTTAAGAACCTAAAAAAATAATGCATCCGAGTCGTGAATGCAAAACGAATTTGTAATCTACCCTGGGCAGTCAGTCAAACTGGGAAATGTATTTTAAAAGGTTTTTCTTGAAAGCCCTGTTTAAACCAGTTGTGTCACCTCCCTGTTTTGATATCTGGAGTGTCCGTACTTCAAAGCCTCGATGGCAAGGTACAATCGTGTTGAAAGAATTACTGAGTCTTTCAAACCCCCAAAATCATGTGCTTAGGAAATTAAGGAGGGTTCTCATACGTGCATGCTTTTTAATCTAGATTTGTCATAAAAGCATGTTTGTATAGATAATCAAGTTTGTGTGAAATTTGAAACTGAGTGGGTGGTTGACAAATAGGTAAACACTGCAGACAGTGTGATCTGATATTTGAAGTTTTGATCAAATTCTTTATGTACTACGGTTTGTATACAACTGACATAATTCTCTTTCCCCCCATCCCAAAACTCTTGCATGTAGTCGATTTTTAAGATCAAAATTGCATTACGTATGGTTTTTTTCACGACTCTATATAAACATTGTAAAGTTTATACATATTTTTTTTTTTCACGAGTTCTTTTACAACTTGTACAAACGGAATGATACAAACCAGGTTGCTTGTTGCTAAATACCCTGGTGTTAAATAGGATTTTATTGTGATGTTGTAGTGTTAGTGCTGTGTGTACTGTAAGGATTTGTATTTAGTCTAATGGGAGAATGGGAATCGTCTCCGATTTCATTTAAATATTCTAACATGAATGTCAAATTTTCTGCAGCACATGTTTAAATTGAAGTTATATTTTGTATTGAGGGGTATGTGAAAAAGGGTGTAGTTGTAGAAAACTGCCTTCAACCTTTGGCAGTATCTGCCAGTGAACTGCCTTCCTTATCTGACTGTTAATTGTTCTGTCTTATAAAATAAAATATATAGATGTTTTTGTCTGGGTGCAAGAGCTTGACTTGGAGCCTGGTTGAACTGAGACTTGAAGCTGCAGGTTGTTTTTGTCATGGTAAAACAGGCTTAGGATGAAAGCATGTAGCGCCAGTGTCTTTGAATTGGCACCAATCAGGGTCGATTGTTATTTTTTGGTTGTTTTTTTACTTGTGTAGTTGAATCTGCAAAATGGAGCTAAGTGGGGTCTTTTTGAAGGATGGGTCTGATCATTCAGCATCAAAGGGTGATTATTATTATTAGTTTGAATCAAAGATGAAATCAGTTTAATCACAAACTCAATTATTCTCCGTGTTCAACCACTTGTGGCTGCTGTTCTACACTCATATAAGTGCTTGGTATTTGAGTATCAAAAGCATGGGTTTTAGCCACAGGGGTGTCTGAATTTGGCTTTGACAAATTGTGCACAACCTGCCTAGTTTGTACATCATTTGCATGAATGTCATGTGCAAAAATCAGACACCCTATTCATAATTAACAGTATAGTGTATCTGGAAACCCCAATTTTCAGATTTTGGTAAACCCACCCAATTGGACAATCTGGTAAGTTTTGATCTGAAAGTACACTTTATTTCTTTTCAGTCCACAGTCTCTGGTTTCTTCCTTGAAACGGACAAATTCATTTGAAAAGGCTATTTTTTCAGTTAATTGCAGACACGGGCTGCAACTGTTTGTGGGCTCTCTATGAGCATACAGATGTTTGTGCTTGCCTTAGTTTCGCATGTAGAATATACATGTAGGCCTTATGCGTAGCGGCCCCTATTCAAGGTATCTTTGTTAGCCTTGGACAGGCATGGGTAAACGTTTGTGCTTACATCGTTACATGTACATATGCTGATCAAGTAGACAGTCTAACTATGGCCAGTGTAAGATTTGATTGCAAGTCCAACACAAGTCCCCTGTGATATTATTTCTCATCTGGTAAAAATAATTATGGAGGGGAAACGAACATCTCTATACCCAGCCCTTCATAGCCAAGTTATGGAGGTACTTTTGACCAGGAGTAACATTTTTCTGAGAAAAGGCCCTGACTTTCATGTATGTCATGTCATTCTGCCGCCAATTATCCTAGTATTTACATGTAGCCTAGATTTATTAACCTATCTTGTATATGATCACTTCAAAATCGGTGGTGTTAAATTAACACCATGCAGTATCTATATTGAACTATTTGTCCAATGTAGATAGCACGGGGTGTTAATTTAACACCACAGTTATCATGGTTATTGGACTGAAAGGTAGAGATTGTATAATAGCGAAGGGTAGCAGTGAATGTAGAATGTATGAAGTGTAAGGGAAAGTAACAAGGAACACGGCTATTAAGTTAACAAAGCTTCCAACTTTTAAGCACCCATTATTCAATCAAATAAATCAAGTGAACATATTTTTAAAAAGTTTAAAGGGAAGTTTGGTTTGGAGTCGTTATTTATTCTGGTCCGGTGTGTTATTTCAGATATCTGGGTTCAGTATTGAATCTGTTTTGGAAGTTGTGTACATTGCCCACCAACTGCGTTTGCTTGCGAAACTGCTTGCGCCAGCTTGCGAAGCCAAAAATAGCGCAAGTAGCGCAGCAGTGGGCAAGCATTCTTGCGAAAGCTTGCACAAATTTAGCTTCGAAATGGCTTCGCAAGCTGTTGCGCTAGTTTTGAACCTGCCCAAAAAAAGTGCACAATAGCAGAAGCCAAGCTGCGCAATGCATCGCAAGCATGTGCAACAAGTGCAAGGCGGTACAATCTGCAATTTGTTGCAAATTCTTGCGCCGGTGGGAAACAGCATTTTGCAAAAAATCGCAACAAATTTGCAAATAGCGCAATATATCGTAAATTTTGGTAGAAAAAAATTTGGTGCAAAAATTCGCAAGCCAACAAAGTTGGTGGGCAAGTAGCATGAGTCTTTTTATCATATCATAATTGTTGAAAATTACAATTTTGTTCTGTCCGATATGTTTGGATAACACTCTGGAGAGGTTTCTTACACTTGTACATGTATTCACATGAAGGTCCAGCTATAGCCTTACCATTTTGATTGATTTTGCCCAAAATTTGATACACCTCATTTTGCACAAGAAGTAATTTTTCTCCCAAGATAAAACACAATGCAATAGCCTCAAGTGCCCTTTAATAATAATAATAATAATAATAATACAAGCATTTGTAAAGCGCCATCTATCTATGTAGACATATTCCGAGGCGCTTGAAGAAAAGAAACTGTCCAGAACTCTACAAATAATTAAATATACATGTACATGTATGTATACTTGAAACAAAACCAGCAATCTAATTATAAGTTGAGTTAAACAGGAATGTTTTAAGAAGGCATTTGAAGGTATGTAAAGATTGACAGCTACGAATTTCCTGAGGCAAAGAGTTCCATAGAGTGGGCGCCGTAACTGAGAAGGCATAGTCCCCATACGATGTTCTAGTTCTTGGTGTCACAAGAAGATGTTTGTCAGATGACCTTAGGTGGCGATTAGGGGAATACTGGGTGAAGAGATCCTGCAGATATGTTGGTGCGCTGTCATTGAGGGCTTTCCAGGTAAGTAGGATTATTTTGAAGGCAACCCTCTGTTTGACTGGAAGCCAGCGAAGATTTCTCAGGACTGGAGTAATGTGGTCAAATTTCCGTGTTCGGGATAAGACACGAGCCGCAGTGTTTTGGCCCCAAATTTATGAAGCACAAGGCCTTGCCAATTTGACTGATTTCACTCACACTTTAAAATCCCCATTTTGTAGGAATTAATTTTTCTCCCCAAATATATAAAACACAAGACCTTGCCCTTTTATACTAATTATGCGCAAAATATAAAATCGCTCATTTTGCAGAAAACTAAATTTTGTTTAAACATTTATGAAGCAAGGCTATTTTTATTGATTTTGCCCAAAATTTGAAATCCCCAATTTGCCAAAAAATAATTTTTAAATGTGGGGGCTAAAATTTTGTAAAGCCTTGCCAACTTGTTTGATTTCGCCCAAAATTTGATATACCTAAGAGGATGTCATGATATATTTGCTTATGTCGACACTCTCAGCTCAAGGTGGGAATCGAACCTGCGTCATGATCATCAACTGTGAAGATCGAACGCGCTGACCGACAGTGCCATTGGTTCTTTCTGTTGATTCAAGTATTTTAAATACCACTTTCAACCTTCACTTGATCCGAGCCTGGCCAAAACGACAACATTCTCAGCTCACAAAAAACATGACACTGTCATAGGTGTGAATCAAACCTGCATGACGGAACTCTAAAATCGAACACGACGACTGACTGCCATTGGATCTTCCTATAACTTGAGGATTTCAAATACCTCTTTAAACCTTCGCTCTAAGACAACCCAAAACTTCGAAACTTCCGGTCAATCTCTAGACAAAAATGAGTGTTATAGGTGGAAATCGAACCTGCGTCATGATGCAACTCTAATATAGAACGTATTGACTGACTCGAGGGTTTCTCAAACTTGAATGTCTCAAGATTCAATTTCAGGCTAACTCAAGTGTCATTTTTGGGCCAAAATTGACAAAATTGTAAGAGTGCCCTTTACATTAGAAATAATTACCATCACAATGGAACTTTTCAAACAAAAATCCCAGAAAATAACGCTGCAAGTACACTGTAGCATTATCTTCAAGTAATTTTCATAATTACACACAAAACGGGAAGAGTGGGAATCTGTCAGAAATCATTCGATTGCGATGGCCTTTCCCATATTCTGCAAATTGTACTAAATATAACTGAAATCGCCAAAAGAAATTTTAGTTCTTTCATTCTGGATTTGATCAACTAATTTCCCCAATAATACCGAACCATAAATTACTTATTTTTCATTTGTGCACATTTTTTAGGTCCCCTTGTTCTTACTGATCCGTTTTAAACTTCATGTACAATTTTCATTTAGTTTCCCAGTAGACAACAATGACACAAGGTTTCAAAAGAATTGAGAGTTGCAACTTTCAATCACCTTTATTCGTAAATCGCCTTTAGTCCCAAGGTGAGAACAAGTGAAGCTTATCAGAAATTTCAATCACGATCTGATTATTGGAGGGGATGTCAAAGTACTGGTAATTTCCCTTATTCACATTTTGAAAGTCTGTTGCGATTTTAAACCAAACTTCATTTAATAGACAAAGCATACAAAATGGGATGAACAGAATTTTTTTTAACATTTAAATATAGTCTATATTAAACCCAGACATTTGCAAACATTTATTAATCCCCAACAGGTTAAAGTCAGTTAATCCTGGACTGAGGTCAACATGGTTAGATTAACTTGCTCGGAGAGTATCACATTATGCCACAGAACTAGTGCAAGTGGTATGTAGGTCAGTTTGAACTTTGAATTGACAAACTAATGACCTCCAATGACCCCTGCATGACCTTTGACCTCAGGGTCACTACATATAAGTTTCATCAAAATCCATGAAAGTATGTAGAATGTTATAAACTTTCTCCCTAAAGGAGCTACGTACGGTTATACAGAATTTAGGACTGGTTAATGTTCCCCCTGAAACATTCGTTTAGGCGACACAAAAATGGTAGGCGAGTTAGGGTTAAAGTAATTTGCTGGTCATTGCATGATCAAGTACTGTATTAGTCAACAATTAACAATTGTTAACACCCAAGAGACGCATAGCACCCGAGGTGAAGCCGATGGTGCTATGCGTTCCCGAGGGTGTTAAAAACGTCATATCCCACATCACAGCAGTCAACAATTGTTTTGTTATATCGCCAAAACCCAGTTGTTTGTTTTGTCAGTTCAACTTGCCTTGCTCGGTGGAAATTAACTCAAACAAATCACGCTCCCACTTTAGTTTACTGTCATCAACAGTGTAGGTGAAAATTGTGTGGGTACCAATGATGCAGCTCAATGGGTGTGTTCGATTAGCTTACACTGTAAACATAGGGGTTACACCGCGGGGAAGCCATGAAATGAGGCAAATCGAACGCTGCGGTGTATTCGCCTGGGCATCCTGGGAAAATTAAGGTCAAACTTTGTTTGGGGGCGCGAATTTAAATGTTAACACAGGCTCACTGTCGTACGTCTGCTCTACCGGCAAAACATTGACCATGACGACATAATAATTATACAATTCACAATTTACACAGTCTAGTCCCCAACTGTTGTCAATGTCAGGAAAATACACTCTGCTTTCCAATTTGTATCACAATTTGTACATTTACTGACATTGAATTCGAGTTCCCCGCCATGTTTACGTTTTCAGCTAGGCGGTGACATCATTATTACACCCGGGCAGCCACCAGAGACCCGCTTGCTATAAGCTAGCTGGGGTAGTGGTGGTTGACACCGGGGTAGACACGAGTATCACGTGATCACCAATCGAACGGTCTCGTGTAAGTTTCACTTACACGTGTAATTATAAGCTAATCGAACGCACCCATTAGCTAGCTGGCTGATGTGTGATATCATGCTTGGAGCATGCCAGTCATTTTAAAAGAGACCGGACACGTGATCATTCTAGGCCAATCAAAATACAGTATCCAGGACGGAGATATAGCACTCTTTATAAACAAGACCATGCTTTATACTGATATCAGGGCTTGGTTGTATTGGGTCTCTACTGAGAGTTATAACACAAATGCTATGCCATGGAAGCTACACGGCCAGCTTCACACCCTGACACTACAATATCATTCAAAGAATAGGTTGAAAGTGGGTACATAAGTAGAATACAAAATACGTGGATGTACCATTCACAGGCTTTCAGATGAAAAAGTAGAACAGAAGGATCAAAGTAAAAAAAAAAAAAACAGGATTAAAGTAGGACTTTTGCTGGCTTAGTTTCAGGAATAGTTTTCGTTGATACTCATCCATGTCCACAGCATCACAAGCCTCATTTGGCATGTTCTGTACTCACAACACTTGTGCTCCATCCTCAACTAAGCTCTTGGGAGTTGCAGTACTACCTCATGCTCACCCAAGCCCTTCATTGTGTAATTTTCATATGACAGTGTATTCACTGTTATAAAAACAAATTCAATCAGATTATATTTTTCGGAGTTGTAGGACCAAAAAAATTGGAAAAAGAAGGAAAAAAATAGGAATTTCAAGAAAAAAGTAGAAGTACATGTAGGAGCAAGGTGGAAAAGTAGGAATACCTGAAAACCTGCATTAAATAACACATTGTTTGTCTACTTTTAAAGTCGGTCTTTGAAACGTCAAGACGCATGGCGTCATAATCGCACCCTCCAGTTTCTATAACTCTATGTCCCTAAGTAGTCCACAAACTAAATCTCATTCAGACGATAAGCAAGAAATGAAGCTTAGCATGTCTAAGTTGCTTAGCAACGTTCGCCCAGGCACCAGCTTAAAGTCTTGGCAATTGACGTTATTTTAGTAATTTTGCAAAAAAAAAGGGCTCTTCATTTTCGAATAATTTAGTATTTGATTATTCAAAACTGGGTTTGACCAAATATTTAAATATTCGATACTCGCCGATCAAGTTTTTTACGCATCAGCTGCAACTGCACGCCGCGCCAGTAAAAAAAGTTGTTTTACGTGCAGCAATCGATTGTATTAACCGCCCATTTTTTGTATCAAGATCATAACAGATACGTATAACGTTCTGATAACAAGAAACCAACTCTAGCCTGTGTTTTTGCAGTAATTATTTTATTACTGTCAAGTGTTTTACGGATGGGAACAATAAACCTCTACCCACAAAAATGTGGCATTTTGACACTGCTAAGTGCTGCACGTGCATACACATTTTTTTCAGATATTCGAACCGGCAAAAAAGGTATTCGAATATTCAGTTGCCGATAGAATATTTGAATATTCCGTATATTCGGGACAGCCGTAGTTTATGCTATGCACGTTTGTGTGCTTAGGAGCTCTACAAAAACCAGTGGCCAAGTAGCCATGTTAACATGGGGGCCATCCCAGCTGTTTTCCTCCGATGACATGCAGATGTAGATGAAGGACACTCTGTGCCCCGTGTTTGCCGTCGTTGATGACGACGCGGTAGCCTTCTTTCAAGCCTTGCTGTTGGGCTACTGTCTTGGCTGCAAGCAGGAGATGGCCCAAGAGCTATACAAAATGTCAATCAAATGAAAAGTAAGAACACGGCTTATCTTTTTTTAAAGTTTAAAGAAAACAAAAATAGAAAAATGCCAGGAATGTATTTTTTTTTTATTGAATTCACCCAATACAAGGCGAAAGGCCACTCTAGGTAAAGGGTTGCAATCAGAGGTTGTAGGGTTGGTGACATTTTGAACCGACTAATCCTAACCACCCTTACAGTTTTCCTGGGCCCAGATCTAAATAAAGGATAATTTTACAACAGCTTCATGAGAAATTACCCCCAATTTTCAGACCTATAGTCCCAGGCAGGGTAACTTCCAACGTCGTTCTGAAATAATGATAAAAGCATAAGTTTTTGATGTATTACGAGGTGCGATCAAAAAGTTCTGAGACTGCGCCTATAACAAGCAAAAACCATACGTGATTTAAATCTGGCCGCCATCCCCTTCAAAGTAGTCCCCTTGTGCAGCGATACCACGCTCTCAGCGCTCCTGCCACACTTAGAACGCTCCCTGGAAATCCCATTCCGTAAGCGGGTCAAGCAGCATCTGCGATTCTAGCTGGATTTCCTCCACAGTGTCAAAATGGCGACCCTTCAGATTGAACTTCATTTTGGGGAACAGAAAGAAGTCGCAGGGAGCCAAATCCGGCGAGTAGGGGGGTGGGGAGCGACGACTGTGTTGTTGCGGGTGAGAAACTCGCGCATTTTCAATGCGCTGTGAGCGGGCGCATTGTCATGTTGGAGCACCAAATTGTCAGTGCGCCACAGTTCAGGCTGTTTGCGCCGAATGTTCTCCCTCAGACATCTCAGAATGGTGCAGTAGATCGAACTCAGCGTTGACAGTCTGGCCCTGGGGGAGGAACACAACCCCTTGAATGTCAAAGAAAATGATGAGCATGCTCTTGGTTGCGCTCCTGACCTGACGCGCCTTCTTCGGTCTTGGAGAATGCGGGCTCTTCCACTGCGAAGACTGCTGTTTGGTCTCTGGGTCGTAGCCGTAGACCCAACTCTTGTCACCACTGATGATCCTGGACATGAAGTTTGGGTCATCCCGGGCCTGTTGACGGAAATCCTCCTCGCAGACTTCGACACGGTGCTGCTTCTGCTCAAGTTTCAGGTCCATGGTGAAATCACAAATGCGTACTACCAGTGGTCCAAAATGCGTGTAACACAGGTGCTGATGTTGATCAAGAGATGAAACTTGGAATACTTACAAAAGTTATTGCTTGCGCTCCGTTCTTTCGCAACAGGAACAGTCTCGGAACTTTTTTATCACACCTCGTAGTTAGTTTCAGTAATTTATCAAGACTTATGACAGGGGTTCAGTGCTCCAACTTCAGGTAAAAATCTAATAGCCTGGCTAGTACCTCAACAAATTTACTGGACTGGAAGTTATTTCACAAAGCCAGTGGTAAACACAAATTATACACAACGTTTTTCATACCAATGTGCTGTTTCAAATTTTTCTTTGCTGACCTTTTTTTTGGGAATTATGCTGTTCACCAAAATCAGACTTCAGTGGTAAACATCTCATCCAGTGTATGAAAACAAAATCACTAGACCACTGGACTAGGCTCAGTCAAGAGTTCACTAAACAGACACTGACATTCAAATCACTGGACTCGGTCTGGTGGACCAAGTGGATATTTCGAGCCCTGGGGTTTCTGGCCATATCATGTCATCGGCTGTAAAAAAAAATATTTGTTTGCCATACCAAGAGATGACCAGAGATGTGTGTGTATCCATGTACACGTGTGCGTAAAATGGGGCGTGGCAAACCAAAGGTTTTTTTTTTGGTGGGTGGGGCATGCATCATTATTTTTTTCTGTCCAAAGTGTTGATTGTTTCTATTGTGATTTCTGTTAATTTTTAACCCTTTCAGCAGAGCTGTAGTCAAGTCCCTATGCAAGTCCTTTCACAAGTCCTTTCACAGGTCCTTTCACAGGTCCTTTCACAGGTCCTTTCACAGGTCCTTTCACAGGTCCTTTCACAGGTCCTTTCACAGGTCCTTTCACAGGTCCTTTCACAGGTCCTTTCACAGGTCCTTTCACAGGTCCTTTCACAGGTCCTTTCACAGGTCCTTTCACAGGTCCTTTCACAGGTCCTTTCACAGGTCCTTTCACAGGTCCTTTCACAGGTCCTTTCACAAGTCCTTTCACAAGTCCTTTCACAAGTCCTTTCACAAGTCCTTTCATGAAGCCGGTCACAAGTAAACTGGATGAACAATGACAAAGGAATGCCTTTGTCAAAGCTCATTTGAATAGCTTGTGATTGGAATTAGGACTGGAGGGCTTGTGATGGACTTGCAGGGACTTGTGAGGGACTTGTGATGGACTCGACTACATCCCTGCCTTTCAGTACCGCATTGTTTATTGGCTTATCTTCTCTATAGCTGTGTCCGCACTAGACTTCTTTTTTGGAAGGTTTTACCGAGACGATGGTAAAATGAAAAATGGTCAAATGTGACCACTGTCCGCACTTGGACTTTCGACACGGGAACATTTTACCGAGACCATGGTAGAAGTAACCGAGCTGTCAATATAACGACTCATGAGGGCGCTTTCCGTTACCTTTCTACATTGACGCGATTGACCCAAATCACGGTGACAGTTTCGTCATAGACTATGCACAGTACAGCCTGCGGTCTCATAGACTTTGCGTGTGTGAGAGTTTCGTCAAGTAAAACTGTCACGTGACTAAATTGGCATGAGAAGAAGAACAAGCTATGTGCTTATAGAGCCCCGTCTGCGATGCCACGCGGCTAAAAATAAATGTTGACAAACATTACTTCTATCTGATTTCTTTGCACTTTTTGTGTTCAAAGGCCTATATCTCTAAATGCACTTTTGTTAAATTGGAAAAGAGGAGTATACAAATGTCAAGATATCTCAAGAACACAAAATGCCACAGGGGTCAAACCTACACCAAATTAAAGCTTAGGATGTGACAAATTCAACTATGCATATAACTCATTTTTAAAAATTTGCGACATAATACCCCTTTTTGCAGAGCCGGTCACAAATATTCACTTTGTATGATGGTAACATTACACATACATGTACCTCTTTATCCGTTCCCTCAGCTGTTGAGAGCTGGGCTATTGGCTTCTTGGGAATGACAAGGAAGTGACCAGGAGCAACAGGTGCGATATCCTTGATTGCTATGCACTGCCAGAATACAAAAGCAATTCATTTAATTAAAAATCTAGTCGTGGTGGGGGGGGGGGGGGGGGGGGGTAGGTTAGCTGGCCGATTCGAATTCAATATGCAGCACAGCAGCGGGTACTGCGCAATCAATGTGAAGATGGAATTTGCGTCGGGGATGATGTAAATTAGAACATAGATTTTTATCTTTTGCCCTTTCCCGATGTAATATATGAAACAATGTATACTCAGTGCTTTCCGAGAGCCTGTGTGAAAATATTCACAGGCTTACTCGTGCGGGATTCGAACCCATGACTTCCTGATAACTAGTGCAGACGTCTTATGCACGTGTTAACTGTAGTCCTGGCCTAGCCCTAGAAGGACGCCATGATATGGCATCCTAGTGCACAAGACTGCAAAACAGTCCTATGCTAGAAACCGAGGTTCAAAAATCACACTTTACCTGCATAAATATTCTTGGCATCATCTCCGTCCACAGTTCAACACTCCATCTCCCCGGTAGGATAAAACTATTCCTCCAAGAATGTTAAGAACAGGAGATATTTGCGGCGCAAAATGTTCTCCGTGCGATGCTAATTCACAAACACGAGGAGTAATACCTTGTCCTCACACCTTGAATGTTTATCAACAACAGGGGGCGCAATTTACAGGTGGTCACCGTGCGGCGCGCATGCCGCGGCCGTGCACAGTGACTGTAAATTGCGCCCTCTGTTGATGAACTTCTAGATGTGGGTATTGCTCCTCTTGTTTGTGAAGTCAGCGTCGCGTGGAGACGATTTTGCGCCACAATTATCTACTGTTCTTAACATTCTTGGAGGAATATTTCTATCCCACCGGGGAGATGGGCTCTTGATGAACTGTGGAGGGAGATGATGCCAAGAATATTTATGCAGGTAAAGTGTGATTTCTGAACCTCGGTTTCTAGCATAGGACTGTTTTGCAGTCTTGTGCACTAGGACGCCATATCATGGCGTCCTTCTAGGGCTAGGCCTGGCCCTGGGGGACCCAGGACTTTGGAAAAAGTAGCCGGGACATAGACGGGGATGTCCAAAAAACCTTGCCCCGCTAGCCGGGACAATAGCGGGGACTTGGCCGGGGTTGTACAATTTGTTGCCCCGCCCTACCGGGAAAATAGCAGCACTTTGCCAGGATGTACAAATTGTTTCCCCCACCCCGCCGGAGCATTAGCCGGGACATACCCGGGGATGTCACATCGAGAAATACATACCTGGGAGGTTGTGACAAATGCCCCGCATGTCGGGGCCGGGATGGGGCGGGAGTTGTAAAATAATGCCCCGCATGCCGGGGTATAGCCAGGGATGTACCAAAAACAAGTGCCCCGCCCGGCCGGGCGGTAGCTGGGACATGGCCGGGACTATCACGCTGGGCCAATTTTACATCCCCGGCCAAGTCCCCGCTAGTCCCGGGTCCTCCATGGCCGGGACTACAATTGACAGGTGCATTAACCACTCAATTACTGAGCAAGCCGGGGTCAGCTGGCCAATTCGAATCATGCAGCAGCGGGTACTCAAATCCCGCCCGAGTAAGCCTGTAATATTTTCCATCTGCAGAGGGTAGGCCGACACAGTCTTTCCAATCTAGGCCCTAGGCCTAGTTATTTTTTATTTTTAACCATTAAAAACACATTATTGACTGGCTTGATTGGTGACCGACCTAGCCATACAAATAGGTCTGTATGGTTCCTTTTTTAACTTTAAGTTAAAAAAGGAACCATTTACAGCCCTCCTCCTTGTATGGCGATTGTGTAGTGTAGGGCCCCTCTTTAGTTTGGATCAAATTAGAGTCAAGGGTATTTTTTCTCATTCCAAAATGACTTTTTCAACCTAAAGCAGACTTCTCTTAATTCTTTTGACATCGTTTGTTTAAAATTTTGAACAGTTTATTGCGGTAGAAAATGCAATTTTCTTACACGCTTTACGGTAGTTGCCATGCGAATCAACACAGTTTTGCGGGTTTACTGTGCGTCACGGTGATCGCCATCTTATTTTCGAGTTGCGTTTTGCTGCGTCGTCTTCATCGCCGCTTAACCCCAACATTTCCCTCAAAAACTAAAACCCTGCCCTTTATCAACGGCATACCTGTTGGTTTGTAATGTCGCTAACTAGTTTGGCAGTTCCATTAACCTAAAAAAGTGGATTGTTGTTTCCTTATAAGGAACAGGGCCCTACACTACACAATCGCCAAATAAACCCACTTCCGAAACTGCAAAACGACAAAAGACGAATTTCAAAAATTAATTCAGAAAATCTAAAAATCTAAAAATCTAAACATACACGCCCACAACTCTACCAGTCATTGCCAGTACCACGCATGCGTGGAAGCAACACATAATATAGGGTGGGACGCTGTATTACCGCGGTACTTATCAGGGTGATATCACGTTTCCCGATCGGAATAGAGATTGCTCACTAACCTTCCCGAATTGTCCTGTCTTTTGTGTTGTATAACTCTTGCTTTTTTTAAACTGACATAAAAAATCCGACGGTGGTTTGGTTTATTCCCATGCGATGCCTGTGAAAATAGACATGCTCGTCATTGCTCGTCATTGCTCGGCGGAGTACAGACTCTGTATTATCGCGGTATGTGGGCAGTGTTTTTTACAATGATTTCAACTTTTTTATTCATGGTTAATGTTTGACCAAAACATCCCCTGAATAAAGTCTGATATTTTCCCTGTAAAGTTCAAGTTGATTAAAGACGATTAGGCCCTGCAAGATGATTTCTTAACACCCTGTCCCCCCTCGAAGGCGACAAAATTCACTGAGACAAGTCTACTGATTGACGATTGGGGGCGCCATTCACTTTACACGGTGCGTCGTTTTATTTGTTTTACCGCACTGTCCTTATTTTGATCCCGTAAATGTTTCTACGATTTGGCGGTGGAAATATCGTCCTTCGGCGTCATTTTGCATTTGCAGCTGTAGAATGGGAACCAGACAATGGAACTTCCATGGACAGAGCACCATTAAAGATTCATGTTAAAATATAGACGGTACCTTTTAGCAGACACGGTGAGGCAAAATGTACAAGTTTTGGAAAACGTGAATATTTATTAAAAATCGTTAAAAGTCCCGACACAACATTTTTTAATCTTCATTTTTTTACACAAATCAGCAGAAAGTCCTTAATGCTTGATGAATTGGATATAAAATTGCCAGTCGAAGGAGTTTTGGCAACGGGAAAAAAAGGAATTTCCGATGCCGCGATAATAGAGTTGCCGCGATAATAAGGAGTCTGACTATACCTACATGTAGCAGATATGGGGCAGAGGGGTACCCCCTTTTTGTCCCTATACCCTATACACTATCCGGACTATTGTTACCTAACACATCCCCCCTAGACTTCTGAAAAGAATTCCTGAGATTCCGGGAACACAATGAATGACCAACACAAAAGGGGGGGGGGGGGGGTTCGCTCTGCCCCATACCGTGCATCATATGCAGTTGCTATGCATTTCGCACATGCGCGTAAGTCTTTGCACGAGAAGTTCATACAGGATGTTTACGTCGGAAGCGTGGATCTGCGATTTATTTTCTGTAAAAATGTCGCCCAGGGACATTACTTTTTTCTAAACCAAGCATCTTTGTAATTCCGGACACAAGGTAGGACCATGTGAGCGAAATTTTAGCTTCCTTCATCAGGTTAAAATAAGGAAAACAATTGTTGTAAAATGTTTTCTGTGGCAGCAGAAATTGTATTATACCCTGGACGTCAGTCGTACTCGTTATGCAATAAAGACGTCGTCCAACCTGGGCTAGGCCCTACACAATCGCCATTTGTACGGCTAGTGACCGACTGTACCTGGTCATCCTCGTATATAAAGTCGCTCGGGATTTCCTTCCGGATAATCTTGCCAAAAATCGTGTCCCCGCCGGCCTGGGCTGTTTGCGCTTTGCTAACTTCGTCCGCCATCTTCAAATACTAATAAGTATTGCATGCAAATACGTACGTTCGAGCAAAGAACTTAAGGCAGGGGATCCGGAAGATCAGATCGGACACTCCGCTGAAAAGTAAAACGTTGTTGATCATGGGGAAGGGCGCCCTCATACCTTTGGTAGGTAAAACTTGCGACTAACCGAAGACTTGGTGCTCCGCACTGATTTAATTGCACTAAATGACATCTCCAACAAAATTTGACAAGGATTGGTGTGAACATTACATACTTAATGTTTCTCCCTCTTTATTTTTTTCTTTCTTTCGTTATTTATTAATTTAATTATTAATTCTGAATTTCTGATATTCAATTGGGGAGAGCCACCTTTTGCAAATATCATTAAAATCAAATATAACTGTACAATGACAAAAACTAAATTATTTCTCAAAGAGACTGATCATTTAAATTATTTAAAAATATGTATATTTCTTTGTTTACTATAATATTTATTTATTGCAATTTTATTCATCTATAGTGATATAATAATAAAATAACAGATTTTGTTTTCAAAATCATAATTACTGGCACTGTGTCTTACTTTTTACTAACTGTCTGAAGTAGCAGTTATGAGTATTACGAAGTGAAACCATTGACAGAAATTAACACTTTAGAGAAATGTTTGATTTTCATATATTTTTCACTTGCTTCATTTAGCTAACTTCATTAAATCGTTTAAGTACAACATGACTGTTACTGTAAAATTTTAAAATAAACAACTCAACTATGGATACCTCCCGCATTAAAAAAAACAATTCCACCCATAAGGAATGAATAAAATCTGATACCAACCAATATCTCCACATTTCAATCTGGTTTTCACATGTGAGCAAATTCAGTCCTTTATTGATGGCATATTGGCACGTCTCATCGCCTCAATAACAAAATTGCAATCTACAAATATATTTGCTGATTTATAAATATCACTAAATCATGTCACTAAAAAATGTTACTACATTTATTATAATGGAGGTACCTCCGTGATGTTATTTATTCACTTATTCCTTTAATTTGTCTCTTCATTTCTTAATATAATAATAATATTAATAATAACCAGAGAAAAGCCCGAACGACGAGACAGACAAAAACATTCCTCTATTTTTTTCCCGTATACCTTTAGAATTTATTAATCGAAAGGTATGCATTCTGGCGAAAAAAAGGAAATACTGAAAGGCTTGGAATTGAACCCTCGACTACGAAATCGATGAACGACTCGCTTAACAACTCTGCCACCTAGCTGTCACTACCTACGAGCACTTTTTAACCCCCCCCCCCCCCCCCCCCGCTCGTTGCCAATTTATTTATTATTTTTTTTATTGTAAAAAAAGGGCCTACGCCTAAAATTAAGCAGAAAAGCAAAACCTGTAAAGGTCTCATTTTGCGTGTATGGGTAAAAACAAAACAAAAAGGCCAAATGGCGCCACCAACGTTAAGAAGGTGTGTGCCCCTCCCGCTTGTAAAATTTTGTTCGCAGGTGAAACATTTTGGGGGGTCAACTTTTGGGGAAAATGTAGGGAAACCCCCTGCAAACAACCCTGGACCGACCCTCCTTCAAGGCGAAAGAAATATTATGAGAATCATATAAATAAAAAGGGACGCCCTCCTAATAGTCAAAAGTCTGAAAACAAATCTTAATTGAATTCTTTTTGATTTGATTTATCCGTTTAATAACTTCCATCCTTTTCATCAACCAGTTCATCTTTTAAAAAACCCTTTGGTTATTGGCGAGAACATTTGGCGAAACTGAATGGCCGTCCTCGCCACCATGTTTACTGCGCGCCACGTTTACATATGGGCGCCGCCATGTTTTCTTTAACAGGTTCCACTCCACTGGGGGCCTGTTTGTTTCACACAGATCCGGATCGCGATCAGTGATCCGGAGCTTCGAAAGCTGCTCCGAGTCACGTTTTTAGGGATCCTGCTCGCGAGGTGGGTTCGCAAGATCCTAGATGGCGACGTGCGAGACGGACAGAGAAAAAGTGACGGTATTTTTTCGTAGATTTGAAGCATTTAATGAGCTTTTTTGACAGTATTTAGTCATTATTCTTTTACAATGTATTTTTGTTATTAAGGCTATGTACGATATATTTACTTTTCTGGAAATACTAGATAGTTTATCATAAAAATAACCCTACAAAATCTGAAGCAGACGACATTAAAATAATAATGTTGTTGTGTTGTACAAATTCTCCCAGCATGCAACATATAGCGAGAGGGCGCCCATGCAAAACCACGAGTAACTTTATAGAGGAAATTGGCTGATAAAAAAACGACACTTAAATTGACGTATTCGACGTAAGATATGGACGGTTTGCGGTAACACCGTGTGAAATTGATCTTCTTTTTTTAGTTGTGTGGTTCTGAGAAGAACCTGTTTGTTTTAACTCGACGTTTCGAACAGTATACTCTGGTTGTCATCAGGAAACTACTCGATATTCAATGTATATTAAACTCTATCGCAACACATACATGTACAATGCACCCCCTGTAAGTAAAGTCGTGTTGCCCCCAAAAACAATAATAAACAAATAAATAAAATTTTCAAAGTGAACAAAGAAACTGGCAGGAGCGGGATTCGAACCTGCGACCTCCGGGTTACCGTACCGGCGCTCTACCAACTGAGCTATCTTGCCCTATATGTTGGCGGTCTTCCAAAATTGTCAGTATCTTTGTTCGGGTGGGCGCTAGTCAGAAGTCATAAACCCAGAATGCCGTACAGCCAGGGATCACACCCAATTTTTACGATACAACCTGGGAAGCGACATTGTGGGGATCACTCAATGAGTGATACGACTTTTTACTTACAATTCGTCAAACAATCCACAAGGGAAACTGACTGGTAAATTTTGAATACATTTTCAAAGTGAGTGATCCCCACAATGTCGCCCAGGTTGTATCGTAAAAAGTCAGGACTAATTAAAATGTGTCATGTTTTCCAACCAATGTATCCATCCATCATGTTAAAAGATGTTTTTTTCAAGTATGGCGCTACATGCACTGTCAGTATGAAACAGACGATGATTGCAGCAGAGTGCATGCAAAAGCAATAATATGCAGTTTCATGCAAATAGTACCTCCATACACCGACCAATAAACAGTGCGTGCCCCTTGACGTGTTGACAAATCACGGCCGCGATTATGTTCTGACACAAGTCCGGCATGCTTGACGGACGTGAGGCGCGCGGCTACGATTGGTCAATGCGTTAAGGGCGGTGCCTATTTATAATTCTACAGTTCTCCGACGAGTTCGTCTCGAGTGAATTCATCTACGACTACGTGTGTCGAAATATTAAAGCTGGTCAAGGTCCTACGGGACGACACGACAGAAGCCAGACAAGGCGAGACAAATCGGTCTTAAAGGCAGTATACATGATTGGTCATTGTTGCAATTTTCAGAAATGGGCGGATTTGGGGGTTAGTATTTTATAGGAAATATCGTTCCACTGACCTGTTCAAAGTTTTGCGTTGTTGGATGGCGAAAAAACGAGAGAAAAACGGCGCTCGTTTTCAACCATCGGGCGGATGATAGCCTTTAGTCAAGCCGCGCGTAGCTATCTAGGCGCGTGACGCGCCCCAGTTATGCCATGACGCCATCATGTCTAGGGCGCGCTACTCGTCCGGGTAGCCACACGCGCCTTGACTAACGACTACAGGGCAGTTTTCCAACGATTTCCAGCTGGAAATCGTTGGAAAACGATATATATTTCCACTTTTCTTGACAACGACAGCACACCTGGTGCCATAATTTCACAGGATGATTGAGACTACTATTAACTTAGTCTAGTAATGTATTTCGTAATAATTCAGTAAAAAAAAATTGGATGATTACCAATCGTGTACACTACGTTTAACGGGAGAAGTCAAGCTTACCAAACGACGGAATGCAAAGGAATTACACAATGAAAGCAGAGATTAGATGTGACCTGGCCAAAAAAGCTAAACGTGACAATAGATATGTCCATGAAGCCCCTCCCCTTGACGCAGTGACCAATCACTGCTGCGCGCAACACGTCAGTCCCGCGCAACACGTCAAGTTTGCAGGACTTTTGTCGAATCACGGTCAACGCGGCAAGGGGGACGCTTAGTGGATCGGTCTATTTAATGCCAACAACACAACTTCCATTAAAAAAAACACCAAACGGAACTCCAAGCCCAGCCAATCATACTACCAGCTACCTGTAATTTGGGCTCGTAAAATGTATTCATTTACGAATTCTTTGCAGAAACGTGTGCTAACAGGCCCGAAACCTGCTGCAACTTTGGAAAGTTACCCAACCCAGCGGTCCCTACTAGCTTTTCTGGCCAGCTTTTCTGGCCAGCTTTTCTGCGCAGCTTTTCTGCGCAGCTTTTCTGCGCAGCTTTTCTGCGCAGCTTTTCTGCGCAGCTTTTCTGCGCAGATTTTCTGCGCAGATTTTCTGCGCAGATTTTCTGCGATGTCGTACATTTTATTGCACATTTTTTTCGCAGATTTCTGCGATGTACATTTTATTGCACAGTATATCGGTATACAATAGACGAATTTCACATTAGCGCCACCTGCGCATTTCCGGGCTGGAGTGAAAGGGAATATCATGCTATAGTAATTCGTGCGTGCATGGATGAATCAACGTCATAAATGACAACACATCCAACGTTCAGCATAGAGCAAGTTCAATCAAGGAGCATTGGTTGACCAGTACGTTACACCTGCGCAAAACATCCAAGTGCTAACGGCAGTTTATGCAATTCCACGAGTAACTTTATAAAGGAGATTGGCTGATAAAAAACGACACTTAAATTGACGTATTCGACGTAAGATATGGACGGTTTGCGGTAACACCGTGTGAAATTGATCTTCTTTTTTGAGTTGTGTGGTTCTGAGAAGAACCTGTTTGTTTTAACTCGACGTTTCGAACAGTATACTCTGGTTGTCATCAGGAAACTACTCGCTATTCAATGTATATTAAACTCTATCGCAACACATACATGTACAATGCACCCACTGAAAGTAAAGTCGTGTTGCCCCCAAAAAACAATAATAAACAAATAAATTAAATGTTCAAAGTGAACAAAGAAACTGGCAGGAGCGGGATTCGAACCTGCGACCTCCGGGTTACCGTACCGGCGCCCTACCAACTAAGCTATCTTGCCCTATGTTGGCGGTCTCCCAAAATTGTCAGTATCTTTGTTCGGGTGGGCGCTAGTCAGAATTCAATTGTGTAATTCCTTTGCATTCCGTCGTTTGGTAAGCTTGACTTCTCCCGTTAAACGTAGTGTACACGATTGGTAATCATCCAATTTTTTTTTACTGAATTATTACGAAATACATTACTAGACTAAGTTAATAGTAGTCTCAATCATCCTGTAAAATGATGGCACCAGGTGTGCTGTCGTTGTCAGGAAAAAGTGGAAATATATATCGTTTTCCAACAATTTCCAGCTGGAAATCGTTGGAAAACGCGCCCAGATAGCCACGCGCGCCTTGACTAAAGGCTATCATCCGCCCGACGGTTGAAAACGAGCGCCGTTTTTCTCTCGTTTTTTTCGCCATCCAACAACGCAAAACTTTGAACAGGTCAGTGGAACGATATTTCCTATAAAATACTAACCCCCAAATCCGCCCATTTCTGAAAATTGCAACAATGACCAATCATGTATACTGCCTTTAAGACCGATTTGTCTCGCCTTGTCTGGCTTGTGTCGCGTCGTCCCGTAGGACCTTGACCAGCTTTAATATTTCGACACACGTAGTCGTAGATGAATTCACTAGAGACGAACTCGTCGGAGAACTGTAGACCTATAAATAGGCACCGCCCTTAACGCATTGACCAATCATAGCCTCGCGCCTCACGTCCGTCAAGCATGCCGGACTTGCGAAAATGCCGAAAATAATCATGTGGACCATGGGCGGCGATCCCGGTGGGACGGGGTACACGTCCCCTAATATTTTTGAGGAGGGGTCGGCTATGGCAGTGTCCCCTTCATCCACCCCCCACTCCCCCCACTCCGCTCGTTGCCAATTTTGTTTTTTAATTGTAAAAAAAGGGCCTACGCCTAAAATTAAGCAGAAAAGCAAAACCTGTAAAGGTCTCATTTTGCGTGTATGGGTAAGAACAAAACAAAGAGGCCAAATGGCGCCACCAACGTTGAGAAGGTGTGTTTCCCTTCCGCTTGTAAAATTTTGTTCGCATGCGAAACATTTTGGGGGTTCAACTTTTTGGGAAAATGTAGGGAAAAAATTCAGAATCCCCCCTGCAAACAACCCTGGACCGACCCTCCTTCAAGGCGAAAGAAATATGAGAACCATATAAATAAAAAGGGACGCCCTCCTAATAGTCAAAAGTCTGAAAACAAATCTTAATTGAATTCTTTTTGATTTGATTTATCCGTTTAATAACTTCCATCCTTTTCATCAACCAGTTCATCTTTTAAAAAACGCCTTTGGTACCGGTTATTGGCGAGTACATTTGGCGAAACTGAATGGCCGTCCTCGCCACTATGTTTACTGCGCGCCATGTTTACATATGGGCGCCGCCATATTTTCTTTAACATGTTCAACTCCACTGGGGGCCTGTTTGTTTCACACAGATCCGGATCGTGATCAGTGATATGGAGCTTCGAAAGCTGATCTGAATCACGTTTTTAGGGATCCTGCTCGCGAGGTGGGTTCGCAAGATCCTAGATGGCGACGTGCGAGACGGACAGAGAAAAAGTGACGGTGTTTTTTCGTAGATTTGAAGCATTTAATGAGCTTTTTTGACAGTATTTAGTCATTATTCTTTTACAATGTATTTTTTTTATTAAGGCTATGTACGATTTATTTACTTTTCTGGAAATACTAGATAGTTTATCATAAAAATAACCCTACAAAATCTGAAGCAGACGACATTAAAATAATATTGTTGTTGTGTTGTACAAATTCTCCCAGCATGCAACATATCGTCACAGTTTTCACGAACAGACGAATTTTGCCTCTCCGCGCTAAACTAAAGTTACAAGAAAATCAGGTTTTAAGCTGCTCACTTTTTAAATTGAAGATATTACCTGCGTTCATACCACATGTTGATTCAGTGTTGACACTATGTTAAAGTTCAGTTCTCGATCTTTCACAAGTAATTGGCAGCTAAGCGATAAGTCAATTAATTACAGAGTTATTAATTGATTAATACATTTGTCTGTTCGTGAAAACTCAGAAGCGAGAAATGGCCTGTTTTGCCCCACAGAGTGTCAATTGTCTCTTCGTGAAAACCCAAAATCCATTTTCTGGCAATTTTGCCCTTCACAGCCCTATTGTATTAACACGGAGTTCCGAATTGGCTCTTCGTGAAAACCCAAAATCCATTTTCTGGCAATTTTGTCCTTTTCAGCCATAGCGTATATATGGCCGAGAAGGGCAAAATTGCCAGAAAATGGATTTTGGGTTTTCACGAAGAGCCAATTCAGAACTCCGTGTTAATACAATAGGGCTGTGAAGGGCAAAATTGCCAGAAAATGGATTTTAGGTTTTCACGAAGAGACGAATTTGAACTCCGTGTTAATACAGTATGGCTGTTAAGGGCAAAATTGCCAGAAAATGGATTTTGGGTTTTCACGAAGAGACAATTGACACTCTGTGGGGCAAAACGGGCCATTTCTCGCTTCTGAGTTTTCACGAACAGACAGAGTTATTAATCAATTAATAACTCTGTAATTAATTGACTTATCGCTTAGCTGCCAATTACTTGTGAAAGACCGAGAACTGAACTTTAACATAGTGTCAACACTGAATCAACATGTGGTATGAACGCAGGTACTATCTTCAATTTAAAAAGTGAGCAGCTTAAAACCTGATTTTCTTGTAACTTTAGTTTAGTGCGGAGAGGCAAAATTCGTCTGTTCGTGAAAACTGTGACGATATAGCGATCAGAGGGCGCCCTAAAGGGTTCGCGATCCTGTTTGTTTTCGTTCGGCTCTGGATCACCTCCCGATCTGTGTGAAACAAACAGGCCCCTGGTTTCCACTTCACTAAATACGGCGCTCATTGTAACCAACACAAAATCAGACACTGAGAAAGAGTGCCGCCTGGTGACGCTCAGGAGTAAGGTGGCAATGTGTTTTTCACTGGAAAATAAAGATTAAGAGTCCTAGAACAATTTTCTTTTCAAATTTATGAGAGTTGACGGAATTATTTTTTTATACTCCCCTCCCCTCAAACCACCCCTAAAATGGTGGTCCATCTCTGGGCCCAGGTCTACCCCCCGCCTCTATGCCAAATAGACCAACGTATTAGTTTTGTTTTTTTAACGGAATCCCCCGAGTTGGAAGCCACGGGTCACAAATGCTTGATTTCTACAAATAGTTCTACAATCAGTCCCATTTATAGGACACATGGACCTCTTATTCAAAATTGCCGGAGGGATCACAAAATATTAATGAGCTCGCGCGCTTTGATTTTCAGGGTTTTAGTGGCATGCACCGATTATATACGGCGCTCATATAGGTGCACCACACTAAATAAACTCCTATTGACTTTAGTGTAAAATCAACTAACTTCACAGTGAAAAAAAATCTTGATCCAGGACTACTGAAAATTATAGTTTGAATCTTAATCTGTCAAATTCTTGTCAATTTTTGGCAGGGTAGACGTTTGGAATGTTAGCTAATTGTCCCCAAAGAGTACCACCCCTAAAAATGTGGTTTTTCCCAAACCGGCTAGCTGCCATTTTGTATACTGTATCCCTCCACTTGCCGAGCCAAATAGGACCAATTTTAAAGCCAAAATTGATCAAGCCTTTACAAAAGTTGAAGCACAGAACCCCCAGGTTATGATAGCTGATCATAATTACACAATCTATCAATTGCATGACCCCCAAACATTTATTATTCCGTGTGCCTGGCGAATTACTTGATTATAAGTCTTAAAATGTTAATATATTGGCTTTATCGCACAATAAATTTCTCCTCCCTCCTTGTTGTGTGGACCCATCGAATAAAAACAAAGATCATCCTCGAATATAATTACTATATTTTTACTAATTCCCTCAACAAATTGCTTCTCAAATGATCCCACAACGATACTATCTTCATCTTACGAAATGATAAAATAACATGGTTGATTTAATTATTTAATTATATAATTTTTTCCCCTCCCTCCATACAATGTACTGTTAATGTTTTTCTTCCGGTTTACATGTTTGATTTATTACATCGTCACCGTGGTTGGCCGGTTTGGCAGTAGTATACAGCCAATAGGCCAGCCTCGGTGACGTTGTACATGCTTCACTGATTACTTTAAAGTTACGAATGTATTTCTTTATAATTCTTTTATGTTTGTATATACATGTATATATTGTTACTTCAAGGAAGTTTGCAATAAAGTTCTCCTTGGAAAAGTAAAGTATTTATTTCATTTGTTTATTTATTTATTTGTTTGTTTGTTTATTTATTTATTTATTTATTTAAGTTTAAAAAGACTCCACTACAAACATTCGAAAATTGATTTATAACATGAACATGAATTAAACTGCTCCAAACTGCTAACTTACTGGATTGACCTGCAATACCGAAATCACTGGCCTAACAATTATATATTGCAAGAATGCATAAAGAAAGACAACACTTAACGTAATGAAATCTTTGTCTGTGAATCTACACACATGCATGTACATGTACATTACTTTACATATGCAATAGATGGAATGTTTGCGTCGGGAAGAGATGTTTTCTCTCGGGCTCTCGGAAAGCACCGAGTATACACTATACAGTGCTTCATATATTACGTCCAGACAGGGCAAACGAGAAAACATCTCTGTTCCAATTTAGTGTGTACCTTGAAATGACCTCATTGCAACAAAGGAAGTGTTTACAAATTCAGGTTTCAAATCTGAATTCGTCAGACTTGAGTTCCACTCATTTCTCAAAAAAAGAAGAGAGAAAAAGTGGAAGACATCTTTAAATATAAGTAAATAAAAAGGTGTTTTTTTTAAAGGTCCGACCTTAAACATGATTCTTCGAAGTAAAAAGTAGCAAGACATCACATGCCATAAAAGATATAAAACAATATTTAAAACAACAAGCAATTTAAAAACAAAAAAAATACACTTTCATTCATTCATTAATGACTCTGAAATGTCAAAAGTTCATACTCAAAGACAGTCTTCGATCTTCAGATAAATTAAGTATATGAATATCAAAAACTAAAAATATCATTATTTAAAGACAAAATTGAGCAAAAATCTCACTGACAGCTTAGCTGTATGTCATTAAAAAAGGTAAAAGACGCTGACAATATACCGGTACCGTCTATATAGCCCTAGTTCTAAATTACATAAAATGTCATATATTAAATACAAAATACGCATACCAAAATAGACCTACTTTGGATCCATATTAAGCAAAATTTCCCCTGCTATATTATGTCAAATTTAAAAGGTTGACAATACCCTTTACTTACTCATAAATTTACAAATATCAGACATTAATCCATATTGAAAATTAATTAGAGCTGTTGACTGAATTGACCTATATAAAAAAATCAACAAAAAATAGCTGGACTAACGTTTTAAACTTTAAGCAAGTTCTTTCTCAAAGGCAAATGACAGTGGTACAAGAAACAAACATGTGGGAGACACACATTAATGTGTACCCCGCACATTAATCTACATTATGTAGATAATAAATACATCTTGCATTCTAATGCATGTCTCACATGCTTGTTAGGCAAAGTAAAACAAAAAAAAACATGTTTAGCATCCCCACCCGCATGCTTTTTGGTGGCTGCCTGGATTTTTTTTTTTTTACCAGTGGAAAATGAAGTGAAAAAACTTCTGAAAATGTCAACCGATCCACCTGAAAATAAAATACAAGCTTACCCAAACTATTAAAACCACTGTAAACATGTTCAATTCTGTTGTCCAACATGTCTCTTTCATTTTTGTGTCTTTGAATTGCTGAAAAACCTACGGTTGTCGGAAATGTATAAAAAGAATAGCGGCCATCTTGAAAATAAAAAATACAAAGCCCCATCCTCCTTCCTCTAAAAAAAACCCGGACACTAAACATGTTTTTTTTTTTACTTTGCCTTACGCAAGCAATGTCTGGCAAGCTGCGGAGCACCAGAGGGTTGTGCATGCTCGCATTTATGTCGTGTTCAGTACAAAAAGGGTGAGCCTTGGAAAAGTCTCCATCTTTATCCTTTTTAAGAGATGTTTGCTCTTTCAAAGACAATTTCTGAATTTCCTGGGATCCCCAAACAACCTCTGCCCTCTAACCCTAAAAAGCTCCAAGAAACAAATAACAGCTTAGTGTTGTAATATTTCTTAAGCTTGGGACTCTCCGGGTTTGTAATGAGTAAGCAGGGCAGACGGTGCCCCGTTTTGTTGATAGGTAGGGGGTGGGAGGTCCGACGGTTGAGGTCCATTTGTATTTCCGTACTGCGGAGGGTTGTGTGGGGCCACGACATTGGGGTTTGGCAGAGGGTTAGTTGGGACTGGCATCTGAAAGTTTTGGCCATATGGATTCTGATAACTGTATGTTGTATTTCCCTGCTGGATTGGGTATGGGTGCTGGGTCGGGTATGAGTGCTGGGTCGGGTATGGGGGCTGGGTCGGGTATGGGTGCTGGGTCGGGTATGGGTGCTGGGTCGGGTATGGGGGCTGGGTCGGGTATGGGGGCTGGGTCGGGTATGGGGGCTGGGTCGGGTATGGGGGCTGGGTCGGGTATGGGTGCTGGGTCGGGTATGGGTGCTGGGTCGGGTATGGGTGCTGGGTCGGGTATGGGTGCTGGGTCGGGTATGGGTGCTGGGTCGCGGGTATGGGTGCTGGGTCGGGTATGGGTGCTGGGTCGGGTATGGGTGCTGGGTCGGGTATGGGGGCTGGGTCGGGTATGGGTGCTGGGTCGGGTATGGGTGCTGGGTCGGGTATGGGTGCTGGGTCGGGTATGGGTGCTGGGTCGGGTATGGGTGCTGGGTCGGGTATGGGTGCTGGGTCGGGTATGGGTGCTGGGTAGGGTATGGGGACTGGGGGTTATGCTGCTGCCTTGTGGAACCATACTGCATGGATTGCTGGCCTTAATTGGGAGAAAATGCATACCACCGCAATTATTGATGTTTGAATACGCCTCGCAGCGCAGCCTTTGCTTTTCATTGGCTTCCTTAACTAGCCATGGCATACGAATCAAATCAATGAACCACCCAACAACAAACAGGCCCGCTGTGAAGAAGTACAACAGACCTATGGCTGGCCCGCTCAGGTAGAACCGATGGAATCCCAGCACTCCGAAAGGAATAGCAAAGATGTACGCGTCGTCAAGTTGGAGTGTCCAGGTGCGGTTTTCCTGCACCTCCTTGTTGTGGCGACTGACCAGACACGGCATCCGCACCAGGTCAGCCAGCCACCCAACCCCGGCCATGCCAGTCCGCCAGTGCACAGGTAAGTCAACCCCCGAGCCATCCGGCCGATGTAGAAGTGGTGCAGGCCGAGGAGTCCCAGTGGGAATGCCAGCTGATATACATCTCTCAAGGCGAATTCTTGCGTGATTTCCACCGCTTCGCCATTAGAGACCCTTTGGATCCTTTCATTGGTTTCCCGCACTAGGGATGGAATCCTAAAGATATCGATCAGCCAGCCGATGCCCAAGAGTCCTCCAGTGCAAAGGTAGATGAATCCAAAACCTGTGCGTCCCAAGTAAAAATGATGCCATCCTGTACAATTGTAAAGACAACAAAGGCTATAAGCAATCCATAAACCTCAAAAATCAAAGAAATCTGCATGCGTTTTACGATAAATCATTTACAATAAGCCAGTTCGGTATTTCAACTGCGCATGTGCACAATGACATTTTATCCCGAATGACCCACGTGACCTAACGCGCGCGTGTGAACGCAAAAGGTGGTCGCACAACGTGCACATGATATATTCAATCAGAATGGGCGTTCGCCTAACATCGTCGCGTGACATTACGTCAGCAATTTTTATCCCGAATAACCTTTGACCTTTGAGACACCGAACTGGCTTATTAATGGAATTGCCCTCCAAAGCACACTTCCGAATCCATTCAGTTTTTCCTCAATTAATTAATTTCATCCTTTTAAAGGATCTGGAACATGCATATGTCATATGAAATAACTGATAAATTCAGGTAGAAACCTGTTCAATCGGACCTCTGCTTTTTTGCCCAACAAATACAGAGGTGCCAACAAATACAGAGGCACCCCCCAGCCCAAAAATCGAATAAATTGATTTCTGATTAAAAAAACAAACAAACAAACAAACCTAAGATGCCCATTGGAAACCACAAGAGGTAAGTATCAAACAGTGTCCTGTCCCGAAGGTCACCGAAGCGATAGTTGTACTGGCGTGGACGGCAGTAGCCATCAAGGATGACCTCTTCCTCTTCATCATTTGCCTTTCTCACCAGCCAAGGCAGACGGATTAGGTCGACGATCCATCCGATGCCAACGAGACCAAGGGAACACAGGTACAGCCACCCATAAAATAAACAATGTAAACACAGGATAGTTGACATAACATGCTTTTTTAAGAAGGTTTGCCCCAGTCTAGGCTCAAAACCACTCAAGGTACGGAGCTACAAACTAATAAAAAGCATCTAAGATACAAGAGGGAGAAATGAAGATTCCTCTTAAAGCAGGTAAGATCCCAAGATGAAAGGAAACATGCACCAGATACAGAACGAGAAAAAAACTTCAAAAAAGGTACCGGCATAGATTGTTATAACAAGGAGAAAGCAGGTCGTGTCACGAGACCTGGTGATGACTGTAAAATGTCAATCCCAAGCATGTATTAGTCCGGAGTCATAGTAAGAGCCAGAGTCCGAGTCGTAAGTTACAAATGTCAACACTTGGACGCATATTTGATATTGGAAATAAGCAGGCCATGCTTTCCCAGAATATTTGGCTCTGCATACCACTCTGATCCTGCAAGTGGCAGGAATAGAATTTCAAGTGTCATTTTTAAAATTCTATTTATATTGCCAAAATACAAAAACAAAATAAAAATAAAACTCCTACTTAAAGGAAATTTATTTATGATTGTCTAGAAATGAATACATTCCGGTCCGAGTGCAACCTAGACAAGTCGGATCGATCAAGTCCAAATCACTCCAATGACAGTGATTATAGTCCAATTCCAACTTCAAAGTCGCAGAAAATACAGTTCGAGTTAAACCATTAATTAAAACTCTTAGACTTAGATCACAGATTAATTCCTAGTCCGAATAAACCTTTTTGACATTCTCAAAGCATCATGGGAGCAGCATGAGCCCTTACTCAGGCATTAGAAGAGCAAGCACATTAGAACGGACGTGGTTGGTCACATGTTGGTCGTCATGGTTGCAAAAATCCTCTTATGGCTAATAATTAGCTGTTCTAATTCAAGAGATGTATTCATCAGTAACTGGTACCCTGACAGGATTCCCCAATTATTCCCGTATTGCCATTTAAAATTGATTTTCTGGTTATTATTTTCCTTATGTTCCATGCAAAGATATGTGAAAAGAGTATCTCCCAACTCATGACAGAAAATTAAGCCTAAAACTCGATTAATATTTGGACTGGTTCACAGTGCCATAGGTTTGTGTATAAATTACATGGTTTGTTTGGCCTCTATACCCACAATGCATTGAGAATGTCGAAAGGTTTTATTATATTCGATCTTCATCAAGTCCATGTCTAGTGTTCCTTCCTCCTTGCTCTAACCATGGAGGTGTTTTCTTCCTCCATGCTCTAGTCTAACCATGCTAAACTGCCATGTCTGCTTGAAATGTGACCCGAGTCCACTATCAAAATACCGTTTCGAGTAGAAGTGGTGCACTCCAAACAATCCGAACAAAATACAGTAGATGTACGCTTCCAAAAGGCTTTTACGTTGGACTGAAAGTCGTTGCAGGCTTGAAACTCCCTGAACGTGCACCAGCTGCGGTGTCAAGATCGGGTTTTGTGCCGCGCTAGGCCTGTATAGCCAGTTTGGACAGACGATCGAGGCCGTATAGTTTTTCATTTTGGCGTAATCAAACTTGACACCACAAAGCAAATCGGCCCCTAGGAAATCTTCAGCAAGCTGTGCAACCATAGAGCAAGGTGGGCCAATACCGGTGTAGCGTGAAATTTAGTCACTTAATTGTTGAATTGCTGATGAGTTAATTGTTGAATTAAAACATTTCAATAAAACACATACGGACTGGCATAATTCGGTCACCACTGCACCATGCACGGTCTATGCCCCCTCGGGCCTGTGAGTGACCAGAAGAGGCCGCGGGTCCTGTTTCCCTTGGCCTTCGGCCCAGACCCTGTTCTAGTCACGTCACTCACAGTCCCTCGGGGGGCGCATAGACGTGTACTGTAGTGACCTCATTGCCAGTCCGGGTATTTACTATCGATGCTTGGACCCATAGATATCAACAATATTATTCTTCTGCTATCTATGCTTGGCATATAAATATCCGACCCCCATGAATATCCGACTCCTTTTTTCCTATTATTGGTTAAACCCCCCCACGTGACCGGCCACTCTCCCAATTATCGATATTATCGATCACTTAGGCATGTGCAATACTACCGTATTTCATACTGACGAACTTCACGCTGTTTTTAGTTTCCCTGGATTCAGTGTTTGAGTTGCTCTTCACTGTTCACATCATGTTTGTTCGGTACACCAATACCATATAGTGATTATGAAATACACATATCCATGAAAGTTGTAGTTGAGGGCGCTGTATGTAATGCAGTCAAAAAAATTGAGTACAGTGCCCGATCTGCTGTAGGCACTGGGTGCGTTCGAGTAGCTCACCCGGGAAGACTCGGCCGGGGTTATATAAGCCCCGTGCCGTTCGATTAGGTCTGACGTCATACCCAACACAGACCTAGTCTTGGTTCAAGACGACAGTGATCGATAATGGATTGTGTAGCGTCGCGTTTATTCGTTCCGTGCAGTGCGCCCTCTGGCGGTACGATTAGACCAACTCATGGGCTCGCACTATCGTCTTGGGAATCCTGCATCAGCGGTTTAAAGGGACACATTGCCTTCAAATGTCATGAAATTTTACTGTTTGGAAATGTTCCTTATCTTTTATAAGAGTTGTTCATGCAAAAAAACACGTATAATGTGTTGTAATTAGTGATTAGTGATTACGAAACAAAAAAATTGGCCGCTTACCCCTGACATCTGACCCGCGATACATAGACGTATTTCCAGTACTAAATACCACCGTCTAAATAATGCGGAAAATACGCTGTAAGAGTCTTTAGGCTGGCGCCGCAGCCAGTGGCCTTGTGAACCTATCAGATGATCGCCAGGTACAATTCTCTACCTCTCGACATATATCGCCAGTGCTGCGCGCCGTGCCACAGTACATCAAAATGGATCAACAGAACGTACTTCAACCAGATGCGACTGGAAATACGACTGGTGAACACAGTCCGCCATTTTGTGGAGTCAAAAATTTGGTTCTACAAAATGGCGGACTGCTATTTGTCACGAAATTAAACAAAAACCACGCAATTTGAAGGGATAGTTATGTGAATCTTTATATTCTACTTTAAAAAAAGCTTCCCAACCATATCCATTTCAGTTTTATAGCCCAAATCGCAAAATCCAAAGCAATGTGTACCTTTAAGTTATTTTTTATTTCTCCCTAGGCTTTCCTAGGGAGCCAATCAGCGATTCCAAAACGAACATGCATATGAATTATGTGATGACCTGAATATATTAACGGGTCGGGATCTAGGGCTAAAATGTAAACATGCATGGCCCGGCGAGCCATACTGTCACGTCACCGAGCGCGAGCAAGCGATATGCGATTATCGCACAACAACTGTGACTGGGAACTACGACCGTTTCGTGTGTTTATCTATGTAGGAAGGGTTTGTGTTTTTCATGGTGTGTTTACCGACTGGGTTCGGTAAACACTAAATCTTTGAACCTGTGCCTCTCTGTTTTTAATTCAATAACAACTTCGCCTCCAATTTCCAAATCACTTGTCGCAGCCTAGAAGTATCATACATGACAAAACCTCTCAAGTTGGCTTTGGATAAAGCCTGACCGACGAGGTGCTGAAGAAGGATGCTCAGGGCCAGTATTATTTCGTTTGTTTTTAGCAAGCCCCCGAGGCCCTTTTTAGCAGCCGATCGAGGACGGGAATTCTTGCAGTCCGGGAGCATTGTCTCAGTACAATCGGGGTACTCGTGGCGAATCTTACATCCAGTTAGAGAGGTTGCGGCAAAAACGTAGGAAAGAGTGGTTGGGGCAAATATGAATGGAAATAGGGATATTTAAAACCATCATAAACCATATATTGAACTTAATTTCAGAGTACGAATTTCACTTTGAAAAATGCGTCCGTGATTCTCGACAGTGCTTTTGAGTATTACTTGTGACATGAATCACACATGCGATGCAGAAGTATAATCCCCAACGATATCCCCAATAAAACCATCAGTGTCACGTTTATTTAACAGGGAAATGTGTTTTGCATGTTTATATTTTCCTTCCAAATATCTTAGTATAAAACTACTCGGCTACGCGTATACATACGATCTTAAATTTCTTCCCACAAACCTATCGCCGCGTATGATGTCATGGGGTCGCCGACTGCTTGACGCGCCATGTTGTTCGAAGGATATGAATATTAACACAAACAAACTTATTTGCATATTACAGCCGCGCCAAAATTGCAGGATTCCCAAGACGATAGTGCGAGCCCATGAGTTATTCTAATCGTACCGTCAGAGGGCGCACTGCATGGAACGAATGGCGACGCTACACGACCACTATCGATCACTGTCGTCTTGGACCAAGACTATAAACACAGACCCATACCATGCCTCGCGGAGCAGAGTCACTGGTGGAATTACGTCACACGCATGCGTAGTTAAGTCTGACTACCTACAGGTTCTACTGGAGCGGGGAATTAAATGAGGATCGGCTTTGTTGATGATGACTTTACAAATCCCCCCCCCCCTCACCCCCCCCCCCCCCCCCACCCCAGATAAGTTCGGACTATAGCTGCAGCTACTTCTTGGAATGATCCATCAAAGAATCCACTGATTATTCTTCTAACGTAGCCAGCACATACCGGGACTGTCATCTTGCAGAAATAGTGGCTAAAACTGACTCCCTCGAAGCGTATTCCACTTAAAAAAAAAAAAAAATTTAAAGAGGAACTAAAACGGCAATTTTTTTTTTGACTTTTTGGACTTTTCCGACAGTTTAAATACTCTTTTAACTGATGGAGATTAGTTTGCAGACGAGAGAAATTTTTTTATTAAAAAAAAAGGGTTGTTATTCTGAACCATTTATCCTGTTTCGCGAAAGCTCATTATGTATGTTAAATGTATGTACGTGACCCCGTGACGTACACGTGTAGAGTCGGTTGATGCTACAGCCAAACACTATGCATGTACGTACGTGGAGTTGATGCTGCTGAAGAGTTTTTGTCGACCTAACTCCTCCGTTTTCCCGTCTATTTTGTCTAATTTTGATATTATTTCAGTATGAGCATGGATCTGAGATAATCATTATGCCTCGATCGTGTGTAGTTGGGGGTTGCACGAGGAACAGCGACAAAAACTCTGACCCAACCTTACTGCGATTCCCAGTGCTGAATGGAGCTCAAAGGCGACAGTGGGTCCGCTTTGTAGACAATACAATATCTGATTTTGGGCTGTCGAAATGGTCGAAAATATGTGCAGAACATTTCGCCAAAGACTGTATAGATGATAGTGTTAGTATGAAAACTCAGCTGGGTTTGAATGCACAATTCCGTTTGAAGGATGGAGCCATTCCAACTCTAAAAGCACCGAGCATTCCAATCGTGTCCCGGACTCACGCGCACCACCAGCGCGACGACGTTAACTGCGGTTGCCGTCTCGAGCAGCCAGAGAGCCCCGGTCGTACCGTCTGTCCACGCTCGCTTGACTCAACATGCATTGTACACGCACGGTACCGCATGTATACCCTGCCGGATATGGGGCAGCTTTTTTCACTCCTACACTTCCTACAGTCCTACACCATTGAAATGTGCACAAAGTAAAAAGCAAAGACGGATACAGTGAACCAGTTTTGTGTAGGACTGTAGGAAGTTGAGGCCCTGCAGATGATGCATTGTGAAAAAAGCTGCCCCATATCGTGCTGCATATGATGACCGCATGCGCTGCATGCGATTGAGTCTGGTACCTTATAACATAAATTGTGTGTATAGTTCTGAGAAGGTGCGGGTCCTTATGAGGGCTGCATAATCAAAGTCGCCAGACTAGAGTATAGCATCAGCTCACACACAACTCACCGCGCAGGTCCCAATAAAAGCCGACTGCAAACAAAGGAAAGTATGACTTATAACTAGCTTTTCAGCAAGAACAAGCCTACAACCCAATTCTTAATGTGTCTCACAAAGATGTCAACACTTTAAAATATGTTTATCGTAGTGTTACTCCTGAATCATGAGCAAAAAGCACAGCAAGTAATACTAGCCTTAGACAAAAAAATACGTACAGACTCCACGTAAAACATTGTCGTATAATATAGTGACGTCATATGTTTCTACACGTGTACGTCAATACTCGCGCGATACGGCACGCAGTTGACCTCGGCCTTTTCTGAATCGAGTCAAAGTGGCTCAGAAAGAAAAGGCTCAAAAACATTTTTTTTGATTTTTCAGAATCATGAAACTTGTTCCATTAGTTTTGGGGAGGCATAAACTATCAGATAAGTCAAAAATGTCAAACAATTTTTTGGCGTTTTAGTTCCTCTTTAAATTACGCTTTGGGTGGGTCAGTCACACATCCACACGGCTGGCATACCCACCAACCTAATCGTAAATATACAAAAACAATTTCTGCAAGACCAGTCACTTACGTAAAAACCGATCATGAGACTTTGCTCAACAGAATCTTTCTTCCTCCAACCTTTCCCACAAATAGAAAATAATGGAAAGAGAGTAATGATTTTGTTGATGCCTTTAACAACCCCCAACCTCCCTCTCCCCTAAACGAATTTTGACTCACTGCGGCCTTTTCCTGAAATGATAAAACAAAATAAGATAAACTGATCATTTTGCCTGCACATACCGGTTCTTTCTTTCTTGCTATTTTCAAAATCTAAAAAGCACTTCATCTTGTAAAGAACAAAAAGTTCAACCAAAATGAACAATCGGTTAACCAAGGCCGTGAAACAAAAGTTCCATCACATTGACTCAAAATCGTAACATATAGTCTGCATGTATGATTACGCCCCCTCCCAATACAAACAAAACAAAAACCATCAGACTACTACGTGCCCAGAATACATCGCTCACAGAGAGCCTAATTTGCCTGCGTGTCCAAAAATCATGGACAAATTAAAGGAACCATGCTCCTCAAATTGACCGGATCACATTTTATTTCATAAATAAATTCATTTATATGTATTAAATGTAAATTAAAAGCCAAATTGGTTTAAGCGAAGTTTTAGTGTGATTATTTGCCGCTCAAAAATTGACCCCCCCTTTTTGAAATTTGTTGAGACTCAAATTGAGGGCGCTGTTCGTGACGTCGACCGAGGCACCGAAATTCATGGATCGTCTCGATAGTCTGGACCCGGCCCGTATATACACACACTAGGTCTACACGTGCAATTTCGTAAGTTGCAACAACAACTAACATCGAACTTACCCTGATTTTCTCCCTTTTAGCGAAGGCTCCTCGGGGAACGGGCCGTTTAACTGCTTTCGCCTTTATCTTACTCACATCTTGGAACTTTGTTGGGATGGCAGTGGACTTGAGCATATTTTTAATGGTCATCCCAAAGGATTTGAAAATACCAGTATCGAAACACGACGGCTCAAAGTGGTCGCTACATAACGCTGAAAAGCTGCTGGGCCGGACCTACCTCTTTGCTCTTGTCACCTTCACTTTCGCCGTCCGAATTCTCCGATATTTCGCTTCAGTTGGAAATACATGAAGGCTTACTTCACCCGTCGTTGTTTTGCTGCACCCAGCAGCCACACACCTTGTCGGCATGGCCGAAAAACCACTATATTTTGCTTAAGATTTTGGACGAAGAGTTTTTGCCGTACAATGTACACACACTGCATACCCGTGATGAATGGGTAATGTATCTCGATCTACGTCACACCTTTATGTTAATGAGGGTCCCACTCAGGGGGCGGAGTAGCTTGGACAAACATTTTCAAAAATTGTTTTCTCATATTTAATCTGGGAAATAATTGTCTCTGGACACAAAATATCATTGTCAAGATAATACTTTATTGTTTTAAGCAGGAATAATGCAATATAAATCCTATATCATGTTTCCTTTAAATGATCCCATACCAGGGTGAGAGAGCAGCTGTGGTGTCGGTGAGGGCGCTGCTCGACACCATGGGAACGAGGTTGGGGTACCCCTCGCCCCCATATCGTGCTGGGTATAGCCCAGAATACATCGCTCACAGGGAGCCTAATTTGCATGAGTATCAAAAAAATCTTGGATATTTTAATGATCCCATACTTATGGCAAGCCAAAGCGGAATTAATTCAAAACACCGTTTTTCTTGCAAGAACAAAAAAATCATTCAAGATAAACGCAAAATTATCCTGCAAGACCAAAATTATCCTGCAAGATCAAAATTATCATGCAAGATCAAAATTTTCATGCAAGATCAAAATTTTCATGCAAGATCAAAATGTTCATGCAAGATCAAAATTTTCATGCAAGATCAAAATTTTCATGCAAGATCAAAATTTTCATGCAAGACCAAAATTTTCATGCAAGATCAAAATTTTCATGCAAGATCAAAATTTCCAAATGGCAATGCAAGACCAAAATTATCATGCAAGAACAAAATTATCACGCAAGACCAAAATTATCATGCAAGACCTAAATTTCTATGCAAGACCTAAATTTCAATGCAAGACCAAATTTATCGTGCAAGACCAAAATGTTCGTGCAAGACTAACAAAAATCGGGCAAGACCAACATTTTCGTGCAAGATGCACGTGACTATCACGTGATTAGGCCGGCCGTGGGTCGAGGCGCAAAAAGAACCCCTTCGTTATTTACCTAAGTAGGATAATTTCTTTTTGGTTCGTTCAATAGAAATAAATATCAGAGATAGGAATAGGTTTTTTTATGAATCTTGTTTGTTAATGAGCACTACACGCTGAATAATTAGAAAAATATATATTTCTTTTAACGGAAAGAGGCTGAAAAGTTACTAGTCTGGTGCAGTTCATCGTGTGTATATGACGTCTGGGAGCCATACAATAGCCACAGGCAGCTACCGGGCGAATCGTGGGCCCTATATTGCGAATCGCTAGTATAGCTTCTGCATCTCAGGTGAGCAAGCAAAATGAAAATTGAAAGCGGGGTTATTTCCTCGAATTCCGTATATTTAGATTGATGCGGTAATACATGTTTTTGTTGATTTCCCAAACTGCACAACTTGCACAACTTGACATGTTCCAGTAAATTGTTTCCACTTTCCATTGAATTTGCCTGACAAGTTTAACATTTCCCAATAAATTTCGTTAATGGGCCTTAATCAGGACATCCTAAAGATATTACTAATTAGCACTAAGCAGACTATATCAACATCTGAGGGAAGGATCCGACCATCCTGAATATTCCCTTTACATGTATTTTACTATTGTTTTCCCTTTTTTCAGCACGAGGGTCGAGGGAAGGGTCTACCACCAGTCACTGAAGGAAAGGGTCTTCAAATTTCCAAGGGCCCGTACGTAGAAACTCCACCAGCATGACTCAAGGCAGAAGAAACTGGATTTTTATCTGATGTAGGAAAATAATCTTTTGTGCTCGCCTTTTTGGACTTCACTGAGGACTGGATCGACTGGGCACTCCATTCATTTATCAAGGAAGAAAGGCAACTTGATTTTACTGTGATCTTATTTTTTCAGTCAAGGCAATTATTTTGGCTTTCTATGTTGCATGTTGTACTTATGCCTTGTTGAATTTCACTGATGAGGCGGCACTGATGAAGCTACTTGGATTTTGAGCAGACATTGCAGCTAAAGTCATTTTCTTCCGAGAAAGTGTCTTTCATTACTTTAAGCCCTAGTCCCACTAGGAGTTACATGTACGACAACTTACGACAAGCTGCGGCAGGAAATCGCAGGCAATCTTAGAAAAGTTGTGCCACAAGTCTTCAGTGGTCTTGGATATTCGCACGACCGAAATCAGTCGCAGACAGGTTTATAAACTGTTTAAAAACCTGGCTGCGACTGAATTAGTTTCATCTTGTCGCAGCCTAGTCATTTGTCGTGCGATGGTCGTGGGACAAGTCTTGGGTGGTCCTTCATTGTCGTGGCTGATCGTAGGATTCTCCTGTCGTACAACAGTCGCACGACTTTCCACGACTACTAGCACGACTTGTCGTGCACTTAGACCTGATTGCACGACTAGATGCACGACTAAACAAGACTAGTCGTGCGACTCCACGACAAGTCGTACGAATAGTCGTACGAATAGTCGTACGATTGGTCGTAGCCAGTCGTGTGACAGGACCTTACCACTTGTACGTACTACGTAGTCTTGGGTAGTCGTGCGACAGTCGTGCGATTAATGCTGCTATCAGTCGGAAACAAGTCTTCTACAGGTCGCACGACTGGTCTTACAATGTAACTGCTAGGCTCAAATCGCAGGAAATATTCACGACTACCCATGACCGGCCTTGTCGCACGACTGAACTGGTTGCGGGAAATCGCAGGTCCTAGTGGGACTGGGGCTTAACGCGACCAGATGCAAGTACTACCAAGGGATCGCTTTCTTAATGTGCCATCCGATGGACCATCAACCATTACATAATATAGAGCCTCTCATTCTTCAGTCTTGTTCCTTTATGGACCTCAAAAAGCCTTGAATAATACAATGTGATATTCACGATGTTTTAAATATCGGTGACTGTTTTATAACTTAATACTGCCATTCTTTAGCTGGAACTGTAAGGTTTGAGAACAACAGTGGACTGTGGCAATCTATTTTCTACAAACTTTTGAATTAATATTGCAAGATAGTGGTCAATGCCCAATTTTTTTCAAATAGCTGTTGGAAGTGAAGTTCCGTGTAGAAACTGAAAGGAGTAAAACATTTAGCTAAATCCAATGGCTAAAAGCACTTTCCACTATCTAATTTATTGTTTCAGTTAGTATTACAATTAATAAGATAAAAATAAATAAATTTCTGACAAAAGTTTACAAATTTATGTAATAACATTTATTATTGTCCATTCCATGATGAGCAGCATGTGAAATTTGAGAAATACCATTTTTAAGATATATTCAATAAATGGATTGATTATATTTTTGTAGACATTGTTGAAAAGATCAAAATGATAAATATGTTAAGGAGAAACGACAATAAAGTGGACATTCTTTGATTGGAATGGGCGAGGACGCAAAGCATCCGAGCCCATTCCAATCAAAGAATGTCCATCTTTTGAGTCGTTTCTCTGACTTAAACTACGTCCCTTTCACCTGTCAAGATTTCAAGGGAACAAAATGTGTCCATTGTTACTAATGATTTGAGGTATGAGATGAATTAAGTCAATTAACTTAGCTGTACATTCTTAAAAAAGAATCGACACTTTTCTGAATAGAGTGACGTCACAAGAGTAGTTTCATACTCAATCTAACACCCTTGCAATACAGGCGTGATTTTACAAGGGGC